>OZ018319.1:10894913-11494913 GCA_963969495.1 Ceratothoa steindachneri | reverse complement strand
TCCTGAAGTTCATTTATTTCTTGGCATGAGTGGTCTCTTATTCAGGACTCGATTTTTCGGCAAATGACACTTCTGTTAGCCGTGATTTGAAGGGGTACTCTTGCTTCCAAATCCAACTTCCTTAGCGTAATTCTCCCAACAGATGAAAGTAGCTGCTTTACGTCTTTATTTTCTGGGCAAATAACTGTGAATTCAGACGGTGTGTCAATGCATTTGATTAGTGGTATCTCCAGATCAGTAAATATACATTGCACTACTTCTTGTGATGTTCTTTTCCTTCCGTTGGGTATGAGTTTAAGGGGAAGCCTTTTGAAGGCCGGTCGGTCCATCTACCTGGGAGTCGTCCTCTCTCTGAGGAGAGGGGTTCTTCTGTCGATCTTCAGCTGTGGAGACTTTATCCAGTCTCCATTAGTGGGCGGAGCCCCTCTATCTGTCATAATTCTATCTCGCTTACCTCCCAATTTTCGCACTCCTTGGTCAACCCTACCTATCTGGGCCTAGCCCTAACAGCGGTCTACAGTTGGGTTCTGGCTCGTGACCGAGAATTGGCCCCCCTTTTTTGGCCCCCAAAGAGGGTCTCCTGTAGGGGTTCACAATATCTAACTACCAAATGCAAGTCAGACCTTGCCCATGACCAAGTTATGTAGTGCTAGTGAGAAGTAAGTTTGAGGTAAAAAGTATTAAAAAAGAGCCAAGAATTTAAAATAATGAAGAGCAACTCCTTCGGGGGGCTACATCGCTCAAGATGAACAGGAGGAATCTCCAATCAGCTACAGGAGCGCATATATTTCTTCTATGAAGTTTTCTTAAGAAAGGCGTTTGTTTTAGTTCCTACCTAAAACTTTTCCTCCTTTACCTGATATAGCCTTTTCTAGTTCGCAGCGAGAGAGCAAGCGTATGGACTAAGTAAATCAATCAATCATGACAAGAATTTTTTTAGGGGAAGAAAAGGTACGGCTCGCGGTCACTCCTTCCCTCTGTACCCCTCCCACGATTGGAGGGGGAGGGCACATAAGAGGAGGAGGCTCGCAGCCGACTTGCTCCTGGAGAAACTCCCCACACTGCTGACTCTTAGTTCAAGTGAACCGACCCCGTAAGATGCGCGGCGATTTGCCATCCTGGCCACCACGCTGACAGGAATCAAAGCCCCGTCTGACCCACGCTTAGCCTCTTCTCCTTCTTTCAGACAGCATGTATTTCTCCCCTACTTCGTCGCTTTTCATACAACCTCTCCCACAACTTTACCTGGTCAACCTCTAATTTCACAGGGTAGAGGCTGACCTTCATCTCAGCCAACTATCACGGAACGGGTCTGAGGAAGGAGAAGACAATGTTCCCTAACCCCTGAGCTCCGGTTCGGGATGGCGGATTTTTATAAACCTGCTTCATTCCCACCCAAAGCTTCTTCACATCCACTTTCCTTCTCACTTCACCATCTATTTTTTTAAGCCGTGCCTCAGATGGAGCCGCCATACTAAAGGGCTGCCAGGTCACCAAGCGGGAGGGGTGGTCTTAAATGGCGGCTCTGTCAGTCACGTACGCACCCCTTGCAGAGCGGAGTACTGCGGGGGGTGATGAGCGTTTGCTTCCCCGTAAGAAAGAGAGGGTCACCATGCCCAATGATGAGAAAACTAATAATCGACCCTCAATTTCCCCCTGTCCATCAATCAAGCCACCCTCGGGCAGCTCCACAGAAAAAAAAATGGAGGTCCCCCTTCCTGTGCTCTCGCAGAGGACCCTCCAAATCTCTCTAACCGGAGAGGAGGCTTACTCCTCTTCGTCTGCAACGGGTGTAGGGAACTCCCCCTCCCCCCCGGGTCTAGAGGTGCCTTCGGGCACCTCCCTCTTTCCAGCGACAGCCCCCCCCCCTTTACTTTCCAAGAGGACTGCCAAAAAAGCTAGCAGGAAGCCCATAGTCGGAAGCCAGGCCCCTTCGATCGCTTCCCTCAAAAGAACTACGGGCTAGAATATTAAACCTAGCCCGAGACTAATGACACTGCTGCCAATAGAACCGCTGATTTCTGAGGAAGGATGGCCAACTAAAGGCTTCGCCAGAGATAGACATAGTCTTTGAGGCAACCCAGGCTCAGACAGTAGCGCCTTCAATGGGAGCAAGTCCGGCTCGGCGCCTAATCACCGAACTCGAGTCCGCTCCTATGCAAGGTCCTCCTCAAACGGCTAAGTACAAATCGTATGTGACCAAGTGTGTCAATTGCTGAGAGCCGCACCCCGCTTCTTCGAAGCAATGTGGTGCATGTCTCCTTGAGAAAGAGATCCTGGCCGTTCATGCTCAGAAGATTATCATTGCGCGAGGCTAAGGACTTTGTCCTAGCGCTCGGCTCTGCCTGGGCGAAGGAGCTTCGGCACCTTCTCCCACGCTAGTAGTGAGCTGGGTGCTTGGAGATGGTGGATCCTCGAAAAGAGAGCCCGCCGCCTCCAAAGCCGCAACAACCGCCAAAGGGTTCGTGGCGGAGGAAAAGACTCGCATGGCGAGCCCAACCTCCTCCAATAAGTCCCCAAAGGCGACAGCGCCTTCAGCGCATTACCCGGCCAATAGCGCCCGGGGTTCTTCCTACGGGAAGCGTACGACCATTTCCGTTAGGGACTCCTCTTCGAAGAGAGCCCCCGCGTCTCGTTCGACTAGGCCTGGAGGGCATATTCCTTCAATGGAATTGCCGTGTACTCTGGGACAACTGGGAGGAGCTGCAGAGGCATGACTTGTCTGGTTCCCCGTTAGCTATTTTTCTGCAGGAGACCATGCTAGGCGCGTGCCACCTGCCCGCCCTCCCGGGATATAAGGGTTTTGCGACCCAACGACCATGAGATTAGGATCGGGCTGGAGGATGTGCCGTTTACACCTGGCATGATGTCTCCGTTCTTCCTTTCACTTTAGATACCTCCTTTCAGGCAGTGGCTGTGCAGCTTCACCTGGATAGGAGGTATAGTCTTATTTCTGCGTACGTTCCAGAGTCAGCTGATTTCGACGCTGGGTACTTCTGCCGCGTCGTGGCACGGTTGCTTGGAGATCTGAACGGCAGACATCCTCTCTGGGGAGACTACTCAATAATTTCCAGGGGACAAGTCCTTGCCGATCTGAATGAAGAGCTTGAGATAGGTGTCCTAAATGGGGATGAGTTTACGCATAACTGCCCAAGAATCGCTTCATTTTCGTGCTTTGATCTAGCTCTGTGCTCTCTGGATGCACAGCCTGATGTTGATCGGAGGGTGGTCGATGACCTCCATGGTAGTGATCACTTTCCCATTCAAATATCATTTTCAGGGTAACTGCCGCCTGAGAGCCCACCTCGGTTGTGCTTGACGCGGGCGCGGTGGCCTGCATTTCAGGAAATGACTGAATTCTCTATCTCAGTCGAGGAGTTTAGGTCAGTAGATAAGGCCGTTGAGTTCTTATCCGGCAACCTCATCGCCGACGGCCTGACTACTACTCGCAGAACGTCTGGCTGTTTTGCACGCCAACCAATCCCGTGGTGGTCGGCCGAGTGTAAGATGGTTCTTAAACAGAAGCGTTATGCCTACATGCGCTATAAGTGCTGCCCGAACGATTTCACTGTCGCTGAATTCCGTCCGGCTAGGGCTAGGTTCCGGTATATTTCAGAACATGCCCGCTGCTCTTCTTGGCGGGCATACGTGTCTTCAATTAACGGGAAAGACCCCTATAGTAGAGGTGAGGAAGCGAGTCAAAAGGATTCGAGGCAAGTTCTCGCAGGACCCCACTCCCGTTTTCCAGGAGAATGGGAACGCAATCTCGAGCCCCGCGTCCGTGGCGGAATCTTTTGCGACAGCTTTCTCCGCATTATCTAGCTTGGATGCTGCTCTGCCAGCATTCAATGCACGAAGTGATGTCGTGGAAGGCCGCCGGCTGGACTTTACATCCAGAGGCGGAAAAACCTTCAACGACAGGTTTACCCTGAGTGAGTTGCGTTCTGCTCTTGCTACGTGCGCGGACACTGTCCATGGTCCGGAAGCAGTCCCTTATGCCATGCTTTTACACCTGGGTGAGCAAGGCATGGCCTTTCTGTTAGATTTGTTCAACAGGATCTGGCTGGATGGTCTCCTCACAGATTCCTGGCGAATCGCTACTGTTCTCGCCTTTCGCAAACCGGGAAGAGATCACTCTTCTCCGTTTCGTGACGTTCAGCGCTTGGAGCACTTATAGGGTTTGTAGAAGAATGGCCTGAAGCTGCCATTCCTCGCCAGTATCACATATCGAAACTCATCCTTCCCACGTGCATCCCGCGAGTCAGCGTAGAACGGCGTTCTTATCGCCCACTATTCCCAAGTTTAATCAAGGAGGTTCAATCCCCCGTTTGCCTCCAGGCGTCAATCTGGCCAGATTAAATTAGGCTTATGTGAAGATAAGATTGTTCCAAGCGCTACCTGGACATTCCATCGAAGTCCCCCATTGTTCTCCTGTTTGAAGCAGATCCCGATTATCTTCGCGAGGCATCACGCTGATCCGGTCTCCCTTGTGCACCTAGGAACTCTACCCCGAGAACCCCCTTATTATCCAAAAGAGAACAATATCCTTGAGTGCCAAGGTTCGTGCCCCTCGAGACGCCAAGTTAACAGGGCCCCCCACTGTTGTTCAGAAAGAGAACAACTTTAGAACAGTCTTCGTTCTTCGAGCCCGTTCGACAAGAAACGGTTCTCGTTCCCCTGATATCACGTCAGTGGTAATTTAATTCCCCGCTTTTAACGTTCTTCAAGAGAACGCTTGGTTACACCAATAACCTCAATTGTTCATCAAGAACATCTCCGATATCCTGTCTCAAGGATCGGTCGTACTTCCAAGCCCCACTTTGCTCTCACTCCTCAAAGTTAGTCCTTCCCACCTCGCTAAGGAGAACCCTCCCTAAACACCCTTTCTCCTGGAAAAGAAATCGCCAGTCGGACTGAAGATTCCTTCAAATCGCCTTCCTCTGCACGACGACCTTATAAATACGTAAGCTATGCATTACATTTAACTATTTAACTTTGTGCAAGCAACTCTGTGCTTTAAAACAGGATTTAGCCAAACCCTTCCCTTTTTGTTTGTTTTGTCATTTTAAATCCCTCCAAATCTTAATCCTCCGCTTAGTCAAATATTCCCATGGCCTTTTTACTTTCATATGTATCTCCCATTTTAATTCCTGGTCAAGTAAAAATTTTCCATGTGTGTTTTGTTAGATTAATTAATAAAATTCTATTTTATTAATGTATGCAATATTATTTATCCTTGGGCTTCGTTCCAATTCTTAAGTATATTGAAGATAAGTAAGCCCTTTCCAGGCCTATTTATTACGTAGAGTCATTCTCGGCCATCCGATCAACCCGCATCGGAAAATAGCAAACGTTTAGGCACGCGGTCATTATATTGACCAGCCCCTCTAAGATGTTACGGGGTGTGTTCAACAAGTTAAGTTTGGTCAATTCTGTTTTTCCTGGTGCTCTCTGTTTGAAGGTACGTAGCGTCGTTAGTATTTCTTCTTTCGTTATCTTCCGTCTATAACTAGTCATCTCTCTGTCAGCAGTTGTGTTGTTGAAGAGGTATGTCCTGTCTAGTTCTTGTCTTAGTTGGTCGTGAATGTGTTCCTCAAAGTCTAAGTCAAAGTGTTCGTTCTCTTATGGTGTGATGGAAAATATAGCTTTCCAGTAGTCTCTGAACTCTGCTTCCGTTTCTGTTGCGTCCATTTTTGTCCCATCGTCTTTTTTTAAGGAGTATGTTTCTGTCAGGCGACTTACCCTTCAATCTTGATAGAATATTCCAAAATGTTGGAGGATCCACTTCTTCGTCTAGAATGTCTACGAGGTCATTCCAAAGTGCTGTTTGTTGTTGCTATGTGTGTCTTCATTTCAGTCTCTAGTATTCATAACCGTCTGTTTTTAACTCTGTCTGTGCCAGTCAGTCTAATTTCTCCAAATAGTCTGTTATATTTGTCCGTTAGGTCATATGGCTCCTGTGTCCACCTGGTGCAGGTAACGTTTTATAGGATGTTTGGGGTACTGTTGCGCGGTTCGCCTCCACCATTACCTCCGTTAACATTGCCAGTTCCTGGTCGATCTCCTCCAGGGTGGCTTCTTTGATTAGTTAAGGTCTGAACTCACCGAGAAGGGTAGGGTACTCTTCCAGTTCGCTCGGGAAAAGCATTTTCTCTCCCTAACGGGTATTTGAATGGAGCTTGAGGATATTTTAATCATGATAGCGACGTGGTTGCTTGGGATTAAAGGGCCGGGTTGGATATAATAATTGTAGGGAAATTGTGATCTGGTCAGGGTGATATCAGGCTTGGTTTCGTAGGTGTCGGTGATATAAGTGGGGAAGTCGGGCCCAATGCGGGCAACAATATTCCTGTCAATAAGGTTCATGTTCTTCTCTTTCTTGTTTAGACTTCCGGTGTATCCGGATTTCTGGCATCTGGCGTTGAGATCTCCCCTAAACAAGACTGTTCTCCAGTTTATTGAAGAAAGTTGTGCATCGGGATATAGTCTCGTCTTGGGGATTGATACTCTGTGGACACCACTAGTGGCCCCAGGGTGGTTTGGATTTCGATGGCCAGATAGGATTCGTTGAAAGATGGGAGTAATTTAAACTGAATACCTCTTTTGACTACGATGGCAGCGTCATCGAAACGTTCCAGGCTGTGGTTCTTTGTTACTGTGCTATAATTGAAGATCTTCATATCCTTCTGCGTCGTTTCGTTTACGTGTTCTGATATCAGAACGATGTCAGGGTCGCATTGTCTGATAATTTTTCCGTAAGTCACTTGTTTTTCGTTCCATCCGTTAGTGTTCATTTGTAGGAATGTCAAGTCTTTTTTCAGTCTGTCCATATTGTCTGTCGATTAGTCGTTCCTTTTATCGAGTTTCTTTCGGGTGGAGGGGCTGGCTGGTGGAGATCGGCATTTGCCGGATCTCTTTTTACTAAACTCCGACGTCGTGATCGTAGAGACGGCGTCTTGGTTGAGTCGGACCATTCCAAGGATGAATAAGGCTTCTTCGACTACCCTCTCAGGAATGTCCTCCCTATATTCCCACTTGAAACGGCCGGTGGTTACGCCTTCACTGTTGTCTTTGTCCGTTTTTACTTCAGGGAATGTGGTGCTTTCCGTGTTAAATATTTTTAAATGAATTTTCCTGCCATGGTAGGCATGTTTGTCCTCCTTTGACGATGAGGCAGATATCATCCTCTGCCGGTTGCGTGACCGTTTAGTGCGGCTACCATGGCGGTGCTTAGATTTCAGTTCATTGCCGGATTTTGCCTCTGAATCTGGTTTGGAAGGTTCCATTGATAGGGGTTCAGGATTTTTTTAGTGTTGATTTGCTGGAGCGGGGACAGCTTCTGCTTGTGTAGTGGCTAAAGGGGAGGCTGCATCTGTATCAGAAGAACTTCCTCAGAGGGAGGGCTCTCCGGGAACCACATCTCGCCCATTCCATTTTTGATCAACATCTAGTTTAGCTCTTTTTTGAATGAGCATGGCCTTGTGAGGTTTGCTATGTACGTAATATATGCAGCACATGATCTTTGTTGACTGCTCGTTTTTTACCCTAAGGTAGGTACGCTGAGCTGAGGCCTCGTTGACTGCCGCCTTTGCCACTTTGGCATAAGACCTGTTGGTCTTAGCTTTTTCTTCTTCTTTTTTGCGCTTTGTCGTTTTCTTATCGCCTCCTTATTTACTGGGCATGACATCGCCATGGCTCTATGGTCACCGTTGTAGTTTATGCAACTTTTTTCACTACTTCTACAGTCACGCCAGATGTGACCAACTTTGCTACATATGGAGCAGATAAGTTCGGTCTGTGGACATGTTCTAGTTGTGTGCTCGTTATATTTATAGCACTTAAAGCATGTCTGTACTTCTGTGAACTCCTCTCTTTCTATCTGGTCAGGGCAGACCCTGACGTGAAAGAGAAGGAGACCGAGTTCTTTTGCTTTCTGTGTCATACCCGTATCTTGGAAAATCACTTTGAAAACCTGAGTGTAGTCTCTGAATTTGATAACCTTAGAGACTTCAGCCCATTGGTGATTTCTTTCGATCTCATGGAAGATATCAGCTCTTGAGTGGTGCCCCACCCAAGAGTCTAATCTCCGGCAAATGACACTTCGGTGTGGCTGAATTTGGGATGGGATCTTAGGAGTCAAATTTATTGAGTTAAAAACTTTTGTTGCTTTGGACGAGGCCAAGTGTTGGACGTCCGCTTCCTTCTCGCATATAGCCGTATACCCGAAAGGGGTATCAATGAGTCTGATGAGAGCGACATCTAGCTCCCCGTAGACTATGGAGAAGACCTCCCCGCGGTCAGGCTTTGACCTTTCGCGGATAGTCCTGAGACTTATACGTAGGATGTCGTTTGTCATTTCATCGTCATTGTCTGTTTATTGGGTGTGAAGGAATAGAGGAAGATCAGAATGGAAGAGAAAAATAAACTTTCCAAAATCCAATGCCACTTTACCTTTTGAAAATTAAGATTCTGAGATGTCAGTTTACTTGCTGTACTCCTTAGTTATAGTGGCACTGGCACTTTGTGTGGTTTTATTATGTACCACACATATTGTTTGCACTTGGAGGAAAATAACTTTTACTCGTAAAAATTTTCGCGAAAAGAAAAATCCTCGGTAACCTTTAGTATATTACACTTTCCTTTACCTCCTTTGCAGAAATAACGTACCGAGAGAAACAATTTGAACAAGTAAATCTTAGAAGTCCGCATAAATTGAGATTGGGATCATATAAGAGGTGAAGGTGTAGGAGAGAGATAGAAAGGTAAATATATTGTGTGGCATGTGTGTGTTTATGAGATCGTTATGAGTGTCAAATGATATATTGCGATGATTCAGTGAATGAATGGGACCGCCGGCTTATATATGCATGTGACTTAACATTACTCTGACCATCGTCTGAGCTCGTCGCAGATTGGTCAGTTTCAAGATGAGTCCGGGTCAGTGTGTGGGGCAGTACCGCCCCGCGTAGTTGTTCCTCTGCATCTTTTTCAGGGTAAAGGAAGCAAAGGAAAGGGAGAGACCACTTGCTCGGTTACGTTCCGACATATGTTAAAAAAGCCGGGTTTGGCGTTCAGGCAATAAGACGTAGATATGAATGCGGCTTCCAATGCCTTATTCCTCCTTTTGTTGGATGCATACACGACTGCACTCGTTTTCCTGCGGCTGCTGCGGTGGTCAGGATTTCGCAGGTGTTCGGTGAGGAGATAATGACGATGGTTGTCTTTGCCCACCTTGCAAACCTAGCAACCCCCGGCACTTTTGCGGACGGGCTAGATTGTCCCCTGCAAAAGAACGGGATCAAGAAAAAACTAGGGTTTCCGCACAACCCCGCATCGCAGGAGATGTAAAAATCCAATTTCTCGACGAGAGAGAAGAAAAGGACGCGAACAAAGAAGTAGAAGCAAAAAATAAAGAACCACATCCAGTCAAACACGGAGTAAGTACGAAGGAAGAACAGTTGTCAGAACACGACGAGGCAGGGTGGGTTACCCCAAAGAAAAAGAATAAGAAACAAAAAAAGAAGAAGAAGAAAGAGAAGAGAGAATCCAAGCTAAGCTGGCAACACCGGCGAAATCGGAAAAGATCATGAATTTTATACGGCAAAAAGAAGAGAAGGCCCAAAATGAGCACGAAGAAGGATAGGATTACCTGAATTCTCCTGGAGTACCCTTGACGGAGGAAAAAGACATCCTACTTCAAGGCTAGGAACTGGACATCAATGTCTACGGCACTCCCGACTGTAGGGCACCAAAGGGAAACCTGGAACAAATACTGGCAGGAATTCAACGAGGTGGCTACAAATGGACCTTCAGTGGACCGTGGTATCCATTCCGGACTCTTGCATTCACACCCTCAATACGTCCATCAAAATAAAAAGTGGTCATAAGACAAACATTCAGTGATAAATAAGCCAAAGTGCGACCAAATGTGAAAAAAATAACGAACAGTGAAAAATAAAAATGATAACGAAAAGTGAACAAATAACAAATAAAGGTGAATAAATATCGAATAAAGGTAGAATATAAATAATGAAAAGTGAATAAATATCGAAAATTAATAACGAATTTCTTTAATTCTTACTTTTAATTATATAACTCTCTCAATCTTTTCTGCTATATTTTTCTTCAAAACTTTCATCACTAGAACTTTTTATTTTTTGCATATATGTATTTATACAATGAATATTTGTGAAAAAAAATTATTGTATTCTTTCTATCTAAATATATCGTTATATTTGCCCCATCCCAAAAAAAGGCGATTCAAGAAAAGAAAGAAAAGCAGAAACAAAGGAAAAGGAGGCAAGGGCAAAGAGCTACCTCGATGCAACCACACCAAGGAACACCGAAACCGCGTCAAAACTGGTCATGCCAAAGGAAGTAACCGAAATAATGGCCATGATAATGTTTGCGCACCTAGCAAACTTGGCTCGCCCCGGCACGTTTGCGGAAGAATGGTGTAAAAAAGAAACTATGGTTCCCGCCAAACCCTACCTCCGACGAAATACTCAAAATACAATTCGCACACAAGCAGCAAGAAGAAAAGAAAAAAGGAAACGACAGAAAAAGAGGAATCAACGGAAGAAGAAGAAAGGGAAAAAATTGAAAACCCAAAGAAGAAAAAACAGAGAAAAAAGAAGAAAAATAAAACCAGAAGGACGAAGAAAAAGAAACCGCTACTACAGAAGAAGAGGACGAGAAATCCTAAAGTATCCAGGAGTTCCCCTCACAAAAATGAAGGAAATCCTAGAGATGGGATAATTCTTTAAAGCATAGGTCGTGTCCCTCAAGATTTTTGGATCACCAGTAAGCAGACCGCCGAAAGGAAACATCGAACAACTCACGGAAGGAATAAGAATGGGTAAATTCAAATGGACCCACAAGGGACCCTACTCACCAAAGGAAATAACAGGACTGCTGGAGGAAGGCACATTTGACATACCGGACTCGTGCATCCATACAGGGAACCTGAATGTGTTCAAGATAATTAAGAATGGAAAAAAGACCCCTCAGATACTCATAGCCAAATAAGTGACCGATAAAAGAGAATAATAAACGAAAAGTGAAAATATGCTAAGTGAATAAAACGATGGGAATAAATTACAGTGGAAGTGAATAATTAACGAAAAGTGAAAATATGATAGTGAATAAAACGAATAAAGTGGAAGTAAAAGTGAATAATAAAAGAAAAGTGAAAATATGATAGTGAATAAAACGATGGGAATAAATTAAAGAGAAAGTGAATAATAAACGAAAAGTGAAAATATGCTAAGTGAATAAAACGATGGGAATAAATTACAGTGAAAGTGAATTATTAATGTGAAATAATATAATAAGAATAAGGCAAAAGTTAAAATTGTGAAATATTGGAAAAGGTAGAAATAAATAAAATAATCGAACACATGAATGGACTAATAAATAAACGTAAATTATGTAAAAATAATAGTGTATAAAATATAGGTATTAAAATAAAGTGAATAAGCAAAAGGATATAATATAGAGTAGGAATAAATAATATAAATTTAAAGTTAAAGATATGTAACAAAGAGAATAAAATAACGGTATTAATCGAAAGCGGAAATAAATGAGTAATAATAAGAGATAACGCAATGTAAAATAAAGTAATAACTAAAATCACTCAAAAATTAATATTTTAAATGTATAAATAAGAATTAAAATATAAGATATAACAAAATAAATAATATGTAACGATTCGATATGATAATTTGTTTATATAACTCTGAAATATTTATAATAACTATGTACAAAGGATCGATGACCTCCACAGTTCCTGGAGTTTCGTTCTTCTTACTTCTCGATGACAACTTTCCCTTCTCTATTCTCCTTTTTCGTGTGTATATTCATTCACTACTATCAATTTAATTTGTTTTGCTTATATGTATTTTTTTTACTATATGTAAAATACTTAATTAAACTGTTCTTATAATAAACCTTTCTTGTCATTGTTTCTTGTCACTCCGAGGAAGTTCCTCTGGAGCGAAACGTCAGTAGTAAAGAACCTCGTACCACTCTTGGTTTCTCTTATTCTTCCTCTCTATTTGTTATCATAGACTTCCATCAATATATATATATATATATATATATATATATATATATATATATATATATATATATATATATATATATATATATATATATATATAAAAGTGTGTGGAAGAATGAGAGAGAGAAGGACCCCCCCCCCCTCAGTTGAATTCCCCAGTTCGCCGTTGACCACTCTAAATTCGTCTGCCCTATATACTGCAAAAATTAGAACAATGAAAAGAACATTAAGTGGGCATCGCGACTTCGCGCTATAGAACCTTATCGCGACCCAAGGCAATTAAGGAAGTCTGTTGGCGATGAATCTCACTCCCCGTCTAGATAATTTCGGGGTATATATTCGACAGTTCAGAATTCGCATGCAGATTGTGTCTGAAGCCGCTGTCCATTACGTTAGGTGTAACATCCTCGTTAGTCGAGAGGAAATCGACTACTTTCTCGTCCAGAGAAGAATTGAGTGATCGTCAAAGAGCGTCCCGTGAGACGCCCACAAGTTCAAGGTCACACTTACCTACCTGGCCCTACACGTCCCACATCAAGGTAAAAGGGATTTAACACCCGCTTCGTCACTCTCATCCCACCTTTACCGCGTCGAACCTCAAGGATCCCCTTTGCTCTGAAACGTGCATCATTGCACGTTTGCAGTGAATCGTCAATATTTAATTGCATTGCCACTTAGTCTTATTCAAGTATATTTTTGTAGCCGTGTTTCAATATTCCTTGGCCTCGCAACTGTGTATGTAAAGTACTCATAGAACCATTGCCAGGTGGAGCCTTAATTAGGGCGGCCAGTAGGTCTTTGTGCGTATAACGGCGTACACCGATCATACCATCAAACTGGTGTCAGGTGTGGGGTGTTACATATATATATATATATATATATATATATATATATATATATATATATATATATATATATATATATATATATATAAATGGCGTCAGGTGTTTAGGTTTGTAAAAGATTCCACCCTACCTGATCGTTTTTGCTATTTCCTTAAAGATCATTATTTCCAATCTATACAGTTACAAGTTTCAAGAATATTCATGCAAAAATAAGCGGACAAATTTGGGGGGGGTTAATTGCCAATCTTATTTTTTCTTTAGTTGAGCGTATTTACGTGAATCAAGATACCACTAATTAAACAGCAAGAATAGCCGCCAAATTTTGGTTTTGCTGTGGTAAAATTAACAGAAGACTCAGTCCTGAGTCAGGTTTCCTCGTTAGTTATTTTCTTTTTATGGTGTGCATAATTACTTGGAACCTTTAGTAAGTTTTTTTTTGGGGGGGGGGAGGTTATTGTTAATTACAATAGGTTAGATTTGTTAGGAAGGGCCTCACTTGTTCTGGTAAGCTTTCTCGTGTGCCGAAAGACGAACGCAGCATATTCAGGATGTCTTCGTTCGATTGTTTTCGTCAGCTGGGACAGATCCTATGACTATCAGGAAAGGATTTAATCGCTTACATTCAAGAAGAAGAACGAAACGAACGAGAAGAAAGGGAAGAACAAGCACAGAGAGAAGCAGAAGAAAGGAAAGAACAAGCACAGAGAGAAGAAACAGAAAGACAGAGAGAAGCAGAAGAAAGACAGAGAGAAGCATAAGAAAGAGAACAAATACGACAGCACGAGAGAGAATTAAGCCGTGATCATGTCGAAATAAATTATATGCTCCTATATAGTGGTTTCCTATACAATGGACCAAGAACAATGGCAACATATTTTCTCCAAGTAGAATTTCCATTCGCATCTTATAGGATTTTAGTTTATTTGAGTTATTTTATTGTATATTAAAACATCATTCAATTATAGAATGGAGCTTACAAAGTAACAAAGATTCAAGTTTGTCAATTTTCGGATCATCCCATTAAGCACCAAAAAGAATTTGAGGCCGGAAATCTTCCTTTTCGCACTATGCCAATAAATGCGAAACAACAAACCTTAAAGCATTTCCATTTGAAATGAAAATAAGTGTTATATTTTTAAAAGCCTTTTAGAAACAATGAAGCTATGGAATTGGCTGATAAAAATTAATGGAGTTTTTGTAAAAGGCATTTACATAAGTATTATTGCAAAAAGCATCGTAAAAATGTACTTTCTCGCAGATTCCGAAATTCTAATTCCCAATGGACCTCAGTAAAAACTTTGTTTATCTTATCTAGTTTTGTTTAAAAGAAATGTTCGGGGAAATATCAATTTATGAGATGTCTTTCCATTTTCCCATTTAATATAATGTTGCAAATTGTAGTGTCTATTTGCAATATCTAGGAAAGTTAGCGCGCAAACTCTTTCTAGAAAGCTGCTCCTGTTTATATAGTATTATGTGAATCGATTTTTTTTTAAATAAACTGAGAACAAATAAAAGATACCTTGATTAAAATTATACTAATTGTACGTAGCCTTTTTTGTTTTATTACTTTCACTTAATGAAAATCATCAGATAAACAAACAATAAAATCATATTAAACAATTTGCCTTAATTTATTGTGGTAACTAATGAGAGGGCTACTTTTTCGCATCTGCTCTCTGAAAAATTTTAGGGATTTTTGGATTTCTACTTCTATTTTTATTATCTTTAAAGCTTCCTTTGAAGTGTTAAAAGTCAACTCACTAAATTCAATTCTTTTAATTTTATATCTTTAAATAATATATTTTTTATAATATATGGTTTCCCCATAAGTTAGTATTTTGGCCTTGTAAAGATGAGGCATCGTAAATGAGATATCCTTTTTTATTGTGCTGCCTCATCTTTACAAAATCCAAAATATAATCAAAGGTAAATAACCAAATTACATTATCTTCATTTGATTACCGTCAGGGTAGGCTTATGGATCTTTGATCTCTTCCCATACTTGCTGTGATTTATTGGAGGGAGGCGGAGGAAAATACTGGTGAGGAAAAGTTGCCGTCAGGTATCTAAAGCCCTTCGAACCTTGACTAGAGTAAACAAATTAATGAGATCATCAGTTATTTCAAATAAAGCTATTGATTGTTATAAACATCTATTTCTTTCCTTATATTTAAAATTTATAACCAAAAATCATAAATTAACCGATAGGAGTGAGTCCTTGCAATCTATGTAAGGGTTAAACTTACTTAGGATACACATATTTGCTGGAAAAAATATGTTTAAGGATAATTTCCTTTCTAACAGTAAATAGCCTATGTTAAATTATATCTTACTCGAAGGCACACATCCGCTACGCCTTACTTCCAAACCCTATCCAGGCGCACTTCATCTTACACGCTTTTGCGCCGCCTCTTTTATTTCATCAATCGATCTCCTCCCTCTGGCGATACAGCGGCCTCGTTGCACGCCACTGAGTCCAATTATCGTTGCAATTGCTTGGCCTCCGTCAATCGCATTCCTTACTTTCCCAAGCCACTTTTGCAGTGCTTGTTTGCCTCCTTAGCCCTGCAACTAGACCTCCATTTTCTCCTTTCATCTTTTTCATTTCCAGTCTCCCACGACAACTCCATTCACGTCAACTTCTTTTTTACCTCTGTACATTTTCTTTATATTTTTTAATTGATTGACTTTTGGAAGGTCAATAATATTCATTTCGTATTTCCGCGTTTAAAGCAAATTTTTTTTAGATTTCATCTCATGTTCCTCTTCTAGTGGGTACCCCCGTAAGGGGCGCAGCGATTTGCTATCCTGGCCACCGTGCTGACGGGATACAGCGCTACGTCCGGCCCCAGCTTAGCCTCTCTTCTTACCTTCAGATAGACTGTATTTCTGCCCTACCTCATCGCTTTTCATACAACCTGTCCCACAACTTTCTCTAGTCAGCCTCAAATTTCACAGGCTAGACGCTGACCTTATTCTCAAGCCAACCGTCCCGGATCGGGCTGAGGAGAAAGGGGACAACGTTCCCTAACCCCTGAGCTCCGGTCGGGATGGGGGTTTTTTAACAACCTGCTTCATCCCGACCCATACCTTCCTCACATCCCCTTTTCCTCTCCTCTTCACAATCTATCTTTTTACGCCGTGTTCAAGGTGGCGCCGCCATGCCGATGGACTACCAGGCCACCAGGTGAAAGAGGTGGTCCCAAATTGCGGCAACTGGCTCTGCCAGGCCTGTAAGCACCTTTGCAGTGCGGGCAACTGTGAGAGGTGATGAGCTATTGTGCCCCGCAGAAAATTGAGGGTCACCATTCCCAATGATGCTCATCAACGGAGCCGACCTCAGGCAGCTCCACCCAAAAAATTGAGGTCCCCCCCCCTGTGCTATCGCAGGGGACCCTCCATACTTCTTTAACCAGAGAGGAGGCTTACTCCTCTCCTACGCCTATGGGTGTAGGATATTCCTGTCACCTCCTTTCTCTGGAGGTGCTTTCGAGGACCTCCCTGCTTCCAGCGGCAGTCCCCCCTTTTCTTTACAAGTGGACTGCCAAGAAAGCCAGCAGGCAGCCCATAGCTAACCGCTCCCCATCAAAGCGGCTCGGTAAAGCAAACCCTCCTTAGGGGGAAGAGGGAAGCCAGGCCCCTTCAGTCGCTTCCCTCAAAAGCCCTTCTGGCAAGAATTTAAAACTTTGCCGGGGTCAAGGCCTGTGCTTCCCCACACAAGACTGGTGACACTGCCAAGGGGACCTGCGATGTCCTGGGAGAGAATGGCTAACTGGAGGCCCCTCCTGTGATAGACATAAGCCTTGAGGAAACCCAGCCTCAGACGGTAGGGCCTTCCATGGGGGGAATCCGGGCTCGGCGCCAAACACTGAACCCGAATCCGTCCCTATGCAAGGTCCTCCCCAAACGGCTAGGGTTTCTGAGGCAGTACAAGGAGGGTAGGAATCTCCTCCAACCGGTGCCCCTGCGAGCACAAGGACCTTCTCCATTTCGGAGAAGGACCTGGCTGAAGCCAGGCCATCTGGCCTAGGGGCTTCTGCCGGCGCAGGTGAGAAGCGGGTTCATTCCCCGACCTCCTCTCCAAAAAAGAAAAAGACTAAGAGAAAAAAGACTAAAAAGACTCGGGGCTCCTCTCCGTCCACGGGGGCTACAGGAACGGATGGGTCTGCTGCCACTTTGGCAAGCGACCAAGCCAATATCGGCACATCCGGCCCCTCTGCCCCTCCCCCGGGTGCGGAGCCCCTGACTCTGACAAATAATAAAAGTGCACAGATGGGAGCCTCGATGACATCGGGGCCCCTCATTCAGAGGTTACCTGGCGTTTTCGAGCCCACTGGCTTCAAACGAATTCCTCGTTATTCGCTCCACTAATGGCAGCATGTTGTCCAAGGGAAACATGATCCATCAGAGGAGAGGAATAGCTAGTGTAATTGATAGAGAGTCAAAGGTGGCCCATTTCTCGGACGGGAGCCTTCTGGCGAATGCGGTGAATCCCGCTGAGGCGGCCAAGATAAATGCTCTTTGGTCAATTCATGGCAACCCGGTGAGTGTGAGGCCGCACTCTACCATGAACTTTGTGAAAGGAGTAGTTTATGCGAGGGAACTCGTTGACTACTCCATTGAGGACATCACCCTAGAGCTGGCCGACCATGGGGCGGTCAAGATCGAACGTGTGATGAGAAAACAGGGAGAGGCCTCGAGACCCACCCCTACACTCTTCGTCACGTTCAACTGTGACAAGCTCCCTGAATCGGTGCGTGCCGGTTGGTACCGATACCGCGTGAAGGCATTCGTGCCACTGCCGTGGCGGTGCTATTACTGTCACCGCTTGGGCCATACGAATCGTTCTTGTAGACGTACAAAGTCGGGGTCACCCGAAGTTTGTGTAAATTGCTCCAAGGCCGCACACGATAAGTCCAAATCGTGTGTGGCCAAGTGTGTCAATTGCAGAGGGCTGCACCCTGCTTCTTCGAAGCAATGTGGTACATATCTCCTCGAGAAAGAAATCCTGGCCGTTCAGGCCCAGGATCGACTCTTATTCCTCAAGGGTAAGGACTTGGTCCTTGCGCGCCTGGCTCTGCCTGGTACGTCATATGCCTCAATAGTTAGAAAAATACCCTTTGCTCCTGGCTCATCGAGGCCAACGAGCAGGGTTTTTTACGCGGCCATTCGTGGACCTTCTAAAGGCTCTACTCAACCCGAGTGCTTCCCTGGTGAAGCTGGCGGCAAAAAGAGTTCATACTCTGCCCCGGCTAAAACCAGGGCTCCCCCCTCCTTCGCCGACGCCCCGAGGTAGAGAGAGTGGCTCGGAGAAGGTGTTTCCTCAAAAAGAGGGCCCCTAGCCTCCGGAGCCGTAACGCCTAATAAGGTTTCGAGGCGGAGGGAGGAAGGCGACAGCGCCTTCAGCGCTTTGTCCGCCCAACAGCGCCCGGGATTCTGCCCCAGGAAGCGTAGGGCCATTTCCGTTAGGGTCTTCAGTTCGAGGAGGGCCCCCGCGTCTCCTCCAAGCTAGGCCTAGAGGGCATATTTCTTTAATGGAATTGCCGTGGAGTCCGGGCCAACTGGGAGGATCTGCGGAGGCTCGTCTGTTCCTGTTCCCCGTTAGCTTTCGTTTTGCAGGAGACCATGCTAGGCGCGTGCCCCCTGCCCGCCCTCCCGGGGTATAAGGGTCTTGAGACCCCACCACCGCGGGATTGCCGGGCTGGGGGATGTCTCCGTTCTTCCTTTCTCTTTAGATACCTCCTTTCAGGCAGTAGCTGTGCAGCTGCACCTGAATAGGAGGTATACTATCATTTCTGCGTACATTCCACCGTCAGTTGACTTCGACGCGGGGCACTTTCGCCATGTCGTAGCACGGTTGCCAAGGCCCTATCTATTGCTTAAGGATCTGAACGGCAGGCATCCTCTCTGGGGAGATTACTCCATAAATCCAAGGGAACAAGTCCTTGCCAATCTGATCGAAGAGCTTGAGATGGGTGTCCTAAACGTGGATGAGTTTACGCATCACTGTCCGAGAACCGCTTCATTTTCTTGCCTTGACCTATCTTTGTGCTCTTCGGATGCACAGCCTGATTTTAAATGGGGGGTGGTCGATGACCTATATGGTAGTGATCACTTTCCCATTCAAATATCATTTTCAGGGCAACTGCCGCCTGAGAGACCACCTCGGTGGTGCTTGGCGCGGGCGCGGTGGCCTGCATTTCAGGAAATGACTGAATTCTCTATCTCAGTCGGGGAGTTTAGGTCGGTGATGAGGCCGTTGAGTTCTTCTCCGGCAACCTTATCGCCGTGGGCCTGACTACTATTCCTAGGACGTCTGGCCGTTTTGCACGCTGACCACTCCCATGGTGGTCGGCCGAGTGTGAGACGGCCCTCAAACAGAAGCGTTATGCCTGCATGCGCTATAAGCGCCGCCCGAACGATTTCACTGTCGCTGAATTTCGTCGGGCTAGGGCTAGGTTCCGGTATATTTCGAAGCACGCCCGCTGCTCTTCTTGGCGGGCATACGTGTCTTCCCTTAGCTTAGGTGTTGAAGCGAGTCAAAAGGATTCGAGGCAAGTTCTCGCAGGACTCCCCTCTCTTTCTCCAGGAGAATGGGCCTGCAATCTCGGACCCCGCGTCCGTGGCGGAATCCTTAGCGACCGCTTTTTCCGAATTCTCTAGCCGTGATGTTGTTCCACCAGGAATCAATGCACGTCGTGATGTCGCGGAAGGCTGCCTGCTGGACTTTACCCCTAGAGGCGGAGAACCCTTCAACGACAAGTTTACTGTGAATGAGTTGCGTTCCGCTCTAGCTTCGTGCATGGACAACGCCCATGGTCCGGACGATGTCCCGTACGCCATGCTTCGACACCTACGTGAGTGAGGCATGGCCTTTCTGTAAGATTTGTTCAACAGGATCTGGGTGGAAGGCCTTCTCCCAGACTCCTGGCGAATTGCTACTCTGCTCGCCTTTCGCAAACCGGGGAGAGATCCCTCTACTCCGACCAGATTCCGCCCAATCTTTCTAACCTTATGTGTGTGCAAGTTGATGGAGAAATTGGTAAATGTTAGATTAGCCTTTTTCCTGGACAGCGGAGGCCATCTGTCTTCCGCACAGTGCGGCTTCCGCAAGTTCCACTCCACGTAGGATGCTGTGCTAGGACTGGAAAATGCCGTCTGCGAGGCTTTCCTTCGTAGACACTACTAACCACGGTCTTTTTCGATCTGGAGAAGGCCTAAGACACCACATGGCGATACGGTATCATGGAGACTCTCCACACGATAGGGGCGAGGGGAGGCCCCCTAATGTTTATATCTGAATTTTTGCGAGATCGTAGATTCCGCGTACGGGTGGGGGAAGCCCTCTCCGGGCCAAAGGAGCAGGAAGAGGGTGTCCCGCAGGAAAGTGTCCTCAGTGTCACACTCTTTGCCCTGAGCATCAACGGCATCACCTCGGTGCTGCCGAAAGATGGTCTCGCTACGCTCTACGTGGACGACCTTTCGATCTCTTTTAGCGCGGCCCAGATGCCAACTCTTGAGCGTCAACTCCAACAGGCATTTAACCGCGTCTCTCGCTATGCCGAAGCGCACAGGTTTCGGTTTTCTCTGGCCAAGACTAAGTTTGTGCACTTCTGCCGCCATGCACGGCTTCACCCCGACCCATATTTGTTTCTTAATGGGGTGCGCCTGGATGTGGTTGAGTCGCATGGTTTCCTTGGTCTTGTATTTGACCGACGCCTCAACTGAGAGGCTAATATTCGCAACCTTAGGGTATCTTGTACCCGCGCCATGGACATTCTCCGTTCCGTGACGTTTAGCGCTTATGTCACTGATAGGGCTACTGCCCTACTTTTTTATCGATCCTTTGTTCGCTCGAAGCTCGACTACGGATGCGAGTTTTATGCATCCGCAGCCGAGCGTTTATTGCGGAAGGTGGATTCGATCTACTACAGCGGCCTTCGCCTTGCGACCGGTGCCTTCCGCACTCCCCCCATTGAGAGCCTGTTGGTCGATGCCGGTGAGATGCCACTCACTCTGCGCCGCGTGCGGTGCATCACTCGCCTGTACGCGCGAGCCCGGCGCCTCCCTCAGTCGCCAACAGCTCTCACTGCATCCGCAGCTAATCTTGATGGTGCCTATGCCACCGAGAGACGCCACTCATACCTTAAGCCCTTTGGGTTTAGAGCCAGGAAACTCCTTCGAGAGGTAGATATAGCTCTCGGGCCGGTGGCGCCCCTGGTTCTGCCCAGGACGCCACCCTGGAGGGTACCACATTTGGCTATTTGTCGCCACGCCTCTGCTCCCAAAGCTTGTACCTTACCGGGAGTATTGCGTTTGACCTTTTTGGAGCACACATCGTGTCACGTTGGAACCGTGCCAGTGTATACGGAGGGCTCCAAGTCCCAAGAGGGGGTCGGCTTCCACGCCGTGTCTCCTCTTTTTGAAGTCAGCGGGGCTCTGCCAGGCGCTGCGTCTGTCTTCTCGGCCAAACTAGTGGCAATACACCACTCGCTACGGGAGATTACGCAACCTGCCCGGTTCGGAGACCGGATTGGGATCTATAGAGGATCACAAAGCGCCCTGAGTGCTCTCGGGGCATTAGAATCTCCGAATTCCCTGGTTTGCGATATCCGTGACGCCACGGTTTTGGCGAGCCGGGCAGATGTCGAGATTATCTTCTGCTGGGTTCCTGGACATGTAGGAATTGCGGGGAATGAGCACGCTGATGAGGGCGCCAAAGAGTTCGTGAGGACTCTGCGACCGGACCAGCGTTTTGCTCTTCCTCACACCGACTACTTGGCTGGAATACAGGCAACTCTTCGGACTGCTTTGCAAAGCAGATGGGAGACGGTCGAAGGGAACTTAAAGTTGCGTGCCATTGCGCCGCGACTGTTCCCATGGACCTATCCCCTTATTCAGCGACCACTTCAGGTCGCTTTATGTCGTCTCCGAATCGGACACACTCGTTTGACGCATCGCTATTTGATGGAACGCTCGCCTGCGCCCTATTGTGACGACTGCGTCGTCCCCCAGACTGGGTGATCTTCGCGCACGTTACCTGTCCCGGTACTGGGATGGGCGGGGTCGCTACAGCCTGTCCCTTGTACTTGCGACGAGTTCGTGCATATTGACTTGTGGACTTGTTGACTTTTTGGAGGAGGCCGGGCTTCTCCCCTTTATTTGAGTAGCTTTTATATTTTTGTTATTGTTTTCTTTGTAGGTTTCACGTTCCTGCACCGGGGTGAGGGGGACCTCCCACCGACGCCGGAGATTGCTTCCTAATTGTTAAGTATTTCCCATGTTTATCATTATGTTTTTATATTCTGATTTTAAAGTAGCCCAGTTTTAAACTGTCGTGTTTCCGGCGGCTTATGCCCAAGTGGGCAGTCACCAGATGGGCTCGAAAAATAAAAAAAATAAAATATTTATGACGTTGCCCTGCAAAAATATGACCTGCAGGCAACGCTTAGCCAAGCCTTAAAATGTTTTTTGGAATAACCGAGTGTTTCCTAGAGAATATGACTTTAGGTATAATCTGATATACAATAAAATTTTTGTGACTTTAATAATAGTGAATAAAATATTAATTTTCCAGCTTAGTAAATAAATATTTAGTTATTTAAATATATACTGGCCCAATGATTTATCATCTGTATAACGCATTACTCTTCTGATGTTGTGGAACTTAATAGTTATTTATTTTCCTTGAAGTTAATCACTCAAATCCACTTACAATATCATCTGCAATTGCTATGCGGTAATAGGTTTCGAGAACTCAAGAAAATTACAACTAAGCATTTAGTAAACTGTTTGGGATCAATGTTCATATGAATAATTATTTAATATCAAATATATTATTATCCAAGATTGATAATCTTAATCAAAAAAATTTATTTTCTATTGGTTATATAAAAATCTTTGAGAGAGCATAAATTTAATTAAATCCCCTATTTGAAATTTTATTATGTCCATATATGAAATTGGTAAATTGAAGGTTTAAATGAGAATAAAGTATGCAAAGATAAGAGTCAATAAAATTTCTCCTAATCGTCTATAAACCAAGAATAAAATTTCTTATTGTGAGTCAGTGGAATGTTTAATATAGAATTTTATAATATTTGAATTTTCTACACCATCGGCGAAGTCATTTTTCTATTTCAGATCTTAAGAAAAGAGTTTTGTGAAATTTCAATTTACTCTCGACGATTTCTTCGACATAATTCAAAAGCGTGTCCTTCTTTATTAAATGAAATCAATATCTTCCAAGAAAATTATATAAGAAACTTAAGAGAAGAGAGCCCAATTTTTCTTATCAAAGCCCAACTGAATATTTTTAACTATTATAGGTATTTATGGGATATATATAGGAATTGGGGTCTTTTATTCTGAAGTTTATACAAGCAAGTGTTCACACCTAGAAGAAACTTGAGGGCGAGAATAGACAAGAGAAAATCAACAATTAGAGAGATAAAGTATCCTGGAAAGGGTTAAGTATAACATTATTTACAAGACTTGTAAAAACAAAGCAAATAATATGGTTCAGAACGAGTATACATGAATCTTTAAGGACATTGATCATAAGAAAATAATGAAATATAAAAGGACGAAATCTTATTCCGTTAAGGAGGCTAAAATCGACTAAGAGCTACCGTAGTAGTTAAAGGGATTAGTTCTCTACCGTCGAGGTACCAAGTTCAATCCCAATTGGGAACGAGGACAAAACGTCAGCGCGCCTAAAAGTCTGATCACCTATTGGTGGGCGCTGTATGTTTATCTGCGCTGGGATTCGTAAGTCTTACACACCTTATTACATATATAGACAATCATAACAGCAATAACTTTCTCTTCCGTCTTCACAACACAACACACGCTCTTCTTTGTTCCAAGCAGTCATGTCAATGGATAATAATATCAACATACACTTGAGGTGAAATAGACACCCATCCCCCGAGGAAACGAAAGTTCCCACCTCATCCCTAGTTGGTGTCAAAAACACAGACTTGCCTACACCCCCTTCCCTCCAAATAAGTACCACCTGTTTGTGCCCTTGGATACACCAGTGATTGTTTTATTCTGATATTTATATATGTTTGATCATCCTCTAGTGGGAAGGTGTCAATCATGGAAAAGAGAAGAATTCTTTACTCTCTCTACCAACCTATCCCTATTAGTGTTTTGTTGTAATGTATCTACTTGTATTCCTAACCCCAAAGCATTAGAACAATATAGTCCTGCTTTTGTATCCCACGAATCGTATTCAAAGTTTCGAAATTTCGGTAAAGTCAAGTGATTATTGACAATCGAACTTCTCTTAATAATGGCAGATTAAGTTCGCCGTTATCAAACTTCAAGCTATTTTGATCCTTTGTAAGAGCGTACATAAGAGGTTTGAAATACTCAAACACAACCAAGTAATTCATTGTAAAAATTACAACTTGAAATGGTAATTCTCATCATTTATATATTTTTTCTTAGATTTTTCTTCTTTTTTATATTTATTTGTCCTACTATTTAAAAATGAATTGATAGGTCCTCTACCGCTCTAGATTCTAATTGTTTTTTTTTTTCCTTTTTTAACTTTCTATTTCTATGTTTCCGTTTATGAAATTTTTGGGCAGGCGTTCTAAGATGTGTCTTAAACTCGTAAATATCCGGGTAAAAATAAATGTTACAATATGTATATATATATATATATATATATATATATATATATATATATATATATATATATATATATATATATATGTACCCTTGTCATGTTTACATGCAATTATGTCCCCATTGTCTGCAAATCCACGGATTGCCCCCTTCACATGTTTCATTATTTGATTTCCATTGTATAAGCTCAAGATGCATCTTGGTGGCGAGATTAACATCGGACAGGGGCTAAAATTAATTTCATCAGATCCACAACGCTGGATCTGTAATAATAAAAGTAATAATTTTATGGAAGACACTTCTCCATTTATTAATGGGAGTCATACAACATCCCTTTACCCCTGGTTACGACTACTCTCAGTACTTTTAAATAAATTGCACGTTATTTTAGACCTCATTGTCTTGTTGCTTCATAATCTTAACCTTCCGTATTTGTTTCCTTTCATTTCAGATTAATTAATTACCGATTAGCAAATATTTGTCTAAACCGAAGAAATGCGAATTTAGTTAGAGAAAAATAACAAGGTGAATGAGGAATTCTCTTTAATTTTACTCTTTTACACATAATATACGAACTTATTTTTCTATTCCAGATTTTGCTAAAATATTTGTAAATTTTCCGTTTCTTCGCCGAAATTTCTCCTACATAATTCTAAATTGTGTCCGTTTTTTATTTAATGAAATCAATATCTTCCAAGAAAATATAGCAATAGAAACGTAATACATGAAATCTTTGTTCGTATTGAGGCTCAACCACATCCTATGAAATATCATGCGGAGTCTGACGGATCTGTTTACGAAACTAATATGTTTCAAATGTTCATTTCTTTGCAAAAGTTTGAAACTGAGTGTAAGGAAATAGGGGACACCAAGAAGAATACCCCCTTCTTTTGTCTCTTGAATTCCTTTCCTCATTGTCTCCTAACTTTAACTACCTACACGTGTAGTAAAAATCTCTATATCCGAGGAGAAAATAAAAGAAGAAAGAATTTGAATATCCGTTAAGCTAAAAGCTTTCACCTCGCCGACGAAATGCTAATCTCTGTAGTCGGGAAAAGGATAGCCGATTTTGGGAGGTTGCACTTCTCTGGAGCAGAGGTGCCTTCGTCCGTCTTCAAGGAGGATCGTGAACTCGTCTTCTGGTCCCCCTTTCCCTTCATCCTCGTCACCATCAGGATATTCGGCCGAGAATCACGACCATTTTCCGTCTCCATTCCCCCGCGCTGACTCGCTAAAGGAGTCCCCTTCCTTGAGGACTCCATTTAAAGTAAAATGATTGCATGCCCCGTTAATTGACCCGCTTTCCGACTTTTCAATATTCCTTCTGTATAACTGAATTATAGTATCCCATTTAAAAGGTAATTAACAAGTAATTAACGTTACTCCATTGGCAATTTTCTATAGTCTATCAGTATTATCCTTATTTACAATTCCTATATTTCCCGTATGTTTATATATATATATATATATATATATATATATATATATATATATATATATATATATATATAGAGAGAGAGAGAGAGAGAGAGAGAGAGAGAGAGAAAGATATATATATATATATATATATATATATATATATATATATATATATATATATATATATATATATATGTTAACTAGTGACTTATTATAAATTATAGTTTTGGTTTTCACTCTTTAAATATATCCTTGAACTGTAATTTGGTAAACTCATTAAACGCTATCGGCTCCTGTATTAAAATCGCACTCTTATACCTCGTAATCAACGGATTACTTTTACGAAGTGAACGTACTTGTACGTAGCGAAGGACGCGTACTTTCGTGATATTTCCCATTAGAGGATATATGTGTATGTAACCTTATATATATACATATTCTCGTGGCTTTTATCTCTTTCCTCCCAATCAATAGATACATATATGTATATATAGACGTATTGTCTGAGGAGTGACCTATTCCACGACACTGATAATAGACAAGAGAAAATCCAAGAATAGAGAAAATTGCTTTCTTCAAAGGAAGTTATGTAAAACATTTTTACAACATCTCGTATAATCAATCCAAAGTCATCGTGCCGAATGGGTGTTCTTGAGATTTCATAGACAAGGCTAATAAGAAATATATATTAAGACAAAAATAGGAAATATATCCCTTTATGAAGACTATTTTCTGCTAGTATTACCCTCTAACTATTAAGATAAAACTGAAAGTTCTGTTTGTGATCTTTTTTGGTGTCATCAATTTGGTATTCCAGCTCCAGAAATATTGTTAACAAAATAGTTCTGCTTAAAAGCCCTCAAATAAAATTGAAGCTTTTAAAATTCCCTAAAATCTAGTGGTTAGCAGTAAAAATTATGTAAAAATGCCCCTTCAATATCTTATCTGAGAAAATCGGTTCGCCATAAGCAAATTTCAAATTCGTAATTTCATACTTATTTTGATCATTTATTTGTACAGGCGCGTTTCGAAATTTTAAAATGCCCACAATTAAACTAAGATTTTTTTTTAAATCTACCAGTTGGATTAGTATTCTCATCTTTTATTTTAGGTCTTAATACCTTTTTTTTTATATATACATTTGGCCGCATTCTTTTTCCGGGAAATTGCTAGGCTCTCCACCGTTGAGTTTCTACTCGTTCTTTTCCTTTCTGAAATCTTTTTAAAAAATTTTCCGTTTATCCTATTTGTTGAGATGAGGTATAGGAAGTGTATATATGTACATATACCATGTATACAAGTCATTAATTTTGTCTGCGTGATCTTAATGGTGAAAGATATTTTTCTTTACTTAAGTCACGTTGTCACGCGGATTACGAAAATG
The DNA here is from genome assembly GCA_963969495.1 of Ceratothoa steindachneri. NCBI lineage: Eukaryota > Metazoa > Arthropoda > Malacostraca > Isopoda > Cymothoidae > Ceratothoa > Ceratothoa steindachneri. The sequence goes on along the minus strand of OZ018319.1, from coordinate 11,467,561 downwards.
ACATTCATTATTCTGTATCAGGTAAAAATTCTAAATAAAACACTTGCTACAAACGATCATTTTTGTTTTAATGGTAGTGAGTGATTCAGCTAGTAACATAATTCAACTGCTTTCTACACGCATTTAAATTCATACGGATCACAAGAAGTGTAAAAAATACTATAGTAGACTAATCAGGGATTAATTACCTCTACAAGGACTTCGGCTCGTGCTGGGTGGATACTACACCGTTTTTAGGCACCAGCAGTATTCGGCGACAAGGTTGCCATCTCATCGGCCTTGATATGATTCATCCATCACTCAGATGTCCTTGAGGAAACGCTCCCGCTGTTTTTCGTTCACTCAAGTCTCCACATTTCTCTGCAAAGGTCTAGATGAGATCTGAGGAGTTGCATTTTCCCCGACATGCGTGCATCTATTCTGCGGAAATTCTACATTAGTTTTCTAATAATTTGACTCCGGTGTTTACCCGAAAAGTTTGCAGTGACCGATTTCAAAGGAAGCTAAGCAAAGAGTTTAGTGGGATTCAATTATTTACTGTTTCATCGAAGCGAGTGTCTTTAATAAACTGTCTAATCTGAAGATCACACCTAATCCCTCCTTCAATTTCTCCTTGCTTAATCTTTCATGTGATTTGATGTGCAGTGGTGGGAGAAGAATTTTTACGGTTCGATTGCCCGGTGCCTTACAGGCATAAGAAGCATGGATACTTCGTGTACTCAACTTTAATTATTAGGAAAAGAGCAACCATCTTGAAATTTCCTCAGATCAAACAATCATGGTATTTGTAGTTGAAAGCAGCAAGACGTTCATGCTTTTGTGAGTTTCTCCCATTTCATCGAAGTGAAAATTTCCAATTGTAAAGAAGACCCGCCGTGAGACCCCTACTCGCCAATTCGATGAAAAGATTTCATTTCGTGGCATCATACTTCAAACGCATCATATCATTGACCTAAATGAGGTTGTAGAAGATTAGTAAAGACGCCTTATAAAAGGAGAAGAATTTTCGAAACGCTTCCTCGCGGTTTCGATACAGAGAGAAAGTAGTTTGTAATGTCGACAGTCATTTTGTCACGAAACTGCGAACCCATCAGTTGAACTCACCCATTGGCCAGGTTCAAATCTCGGGTCAGATCATTTAGCTGGGCTTTTCTCAGTAGGATAGGTCCGTCTTACAGCCTAGGATGTGGTCTACAATCTCGTCTTGAAGCCCCCGTAAGGGGCGCGGCGATTTGCCATCCTGGCCGCCGTGCTGACGAGATCCAGCGCCCCGTCCGGCCCCAGCTTAGCCTCTCTTCTTTCCTTCAGATAGCCTGTATTCCTGTCCTACCTCGTCGCTTTTCATACAACCTCTCCAACAACTTTCTCTGGTCAGCCTCTAATTTCACAGGGTAGAAGCTGACCTTCTTCTCAGCCAATCGTCCCGAATCGGGGCTGAAGGTGGAGGGGACAATGTCCTTTAACCCGTGAGCTCCGGTCTGAGGTGGTTGGCTTTTAACAACCTGCTTCGTCCCCACCCATACCTTCCTCACATTCCTTTTCCTTTCGTCTTCAAAATCTATCTTTTTTTACGCCGTGTTCAAGGTGGAGCCGCGATGACGAAGGACTACCAGGCCACCAGGCGGGAGGTGTTGTCCCAAATGGCGGTGCCTGGCTCCTGTGGCACACATGGTCCTTGAGCAACCCTTGCCTCAGACGGTAGGGCCTTCCATGGTGGGAATTCGGGCTCGGCGCCAAGCACCGCCCCGAACCCGCCCCTATGCATGGTCCTCCTCAAACGGCTGAGGGATCCGAGGCAGTACAAGTAGGGAAGGGATCTCCTCCAACAGGTCCCCCTACGACTCCCGGGACCTTCTCCATTTCGGAGAGGGACCTGGCTAAGGCCGGTCCATCTGGCATAGGGGCTTCTGCCAGCGGAGGTGGGAAGCGGGTTCATTCCCCGCCCTCCTCTCCTAAAAAGAAGAATACATAGACACGAAAGAGCAAAAAGACTCAGAGCTCCTCTCCAACAGCGGGGGCTGCGGGGACGGATGGGTCTGCTGCCATTCTGGCAAGCGACCAAGCCAAGATCGGCACATCCGGCCCCTCTATCCCCCCGTGTGCGGAGCCCCTGACAAAGACTAAGACCAAGAGTGCACAGGGCGGAGCCTTGATGACATCGAGGCCCCTGATTCAGAGGTTACCTGACGTTTTCGAGCCCGCTGGCTTCAAACGCTTCCTCGTTATTCGCTCCACTGATGGCACCATGTTATCCAAGAGAAACATGATCCATCAGAGGAGAGGATTAGCTAGTGCAATTGATAGAAAGCCGAAGGTGGCTCGTTTCTCGGACGGAAGCCTTCTGGCGAATGCGGCGAGTCCCGCCGAAGCGGCCAAGATAAGTGCCCTTCGGACACTTCATGGCACCCCTGTGAGTGTGACGCCGCACTCTACCATGAACTTTGTGAAACGAGTAGTTTATGCGAGGGAACTCTTTGACTACTTCATTGAGGACATCACCCTAGAGCTGGCCGACCATGGGGCGATCAAGGTCGAACGTGTGATGAGAAAACAGGGAGGGGCCTCGAGACCCAACCCTACACTCTTCGTCACGTTCGACTTTGACAAGCTCCCTGAGTCGGTGCGTGCCAGTTGGTACCGCTACCGCGTGAAGGAATTCGTGCCACTGCCACGGCAGTGCTATTACTGTCACCGCTGCGGCCATACGAATCGCTCATGTAGACTTGCAAAGTCGGGGTAACCCGAAGTCAGTGTAAATTGCTCCAAGGTCGCACACGATAAGTCCAAATCGTGTGTGGCCAAGTGTGTCAATTGCGGAGGGCTGCATCCTGCTTCTTCAAAGCAATGTGGTGCATATCTCCTTGAGAAAGAAATCCTGGCTGTTCAGGCCCAGGATCGACTCTCATTCCTCAAGGGTAAGGACTTGGTCAGGGCGCGCCTGGCTCTGCCTAGTACGTCATATGCCTCAATACTTAGAAAAAAAACCTTTCCTCGTGGCTCATCGAGGCCAACGAGCACGGTTGTTTCCGCGCCCATTCGGAGCCCTTCTGCAAGCTCTACCCAACCCGGGCGCTCCCCTGGTAAAGCTGGCGGCAAAAAGGGTTCATACCCAGCCCGGGCTAAAACCAGGGCTCCCCCCTCTTCCCCCACCGTGACCGCTTCCCGTAATGCGAAACAGCCACGCGCCTTTACCAAGTCGTTGGACTCACAGGAGGCAACACCCCTGAAGATGGTCGCTAGGCCATCTTTCGGGGTTCTTAAAGGTGTTCCTCCAAAGGAGGACAGCAACAAAGGAGCTTCGGGACCTTCGCCGACGCCCCGAAGTGAAGGGAGTGGCTCAGAGACGGTGGTTCCTCGAAAAGAAGGCCCCCCGCCTCCGAAGCCGCAACGCCCGCCTAAGGTTTCGAGGCGGAGGGAGGAAAAGACTCGCATGGCGAGCCCAACCTCCCCCAATAAGTCTTTGAATGCGACAGCGCCTTCAGCGCTTTGTCCGGCCAACACCGCCCTATGGGTTCTGCCCCCGGGAAGCGTACGGCCATTTCCGTGAGGGTCTTCATTTCGAGGAGGGCCCCCGCGTCTCCTCCGAACTAGGCCTGGAGCACATATTTCTTCAATGGAATTGCCGTGGACTCCGTGCTAACTGGGAGGAGCTGCGGAGGCTCGTCTCGTCCCGTTTCCCGTAAGCTATCGTTTTGCAGGAGACCATGCTAGGAGCGTGCCCCCTGCCCGCCTTTCCGGGGTATAAGGGTCTTGCGACCCCACCACCGCGGGATGGCCTGGCTGGGGGATGCGCGGTTTACACCCGGCATGGTCTCCGTTCTTCCTTTCTCTTTAGATACCTCCTTTCAGGCAGTTGATGTGCAGCTGCACCTGGATAGGAGGTATACTATCATTTCTGCGTACATTCCACCGTCAGCTGACTTCGACGCGGGGACTTCCGCCGCGTCGTGGCACGGTTGCTTGGAGATCTGAACGGCAGGCATCCTCTCTGGGGAGATAACTCCATAAATCCCAGGGGACAAGTCCTTGCCGATCTGATCGAAGAGCTTGAGATGGGTGTCCTAAACGTGGATGAGTTTACGCATCACTGTCCGAGAACCGCTTCATTTTCTTGCCTCGACCTATCTTTGTGCTCTTCGGATGCACAGCCTGATTTTGATTGGGAGGTGGTCGAAGACCAACATGGTAGTGATCACTTCCCCATTCAAATATCATTTTCAGGGCAACTGCCGCCTGATAGACCACCTCGGTAGTGCTTGGCGCGGGCGCGGTGGCCTGCATTTCAGGAAATGACAGAATTTTCTATCTCAGTCGAGGAGTTTAGGTCGGTAGATGAGGCCATTGAGTTCTCATCCAGCAACCTCATCGCCGTGGGCCTGACTACTATTCCTAGGACGTCTGGCCGTTTTACACGCCGACCACTCCCATGGTGGTCGGCCGAGTGTGAGACGGCCCTCAAACACAAGCGTTATGCCTACATGCGATATAAGCGCCGCCCGAACGATTTTACTGTCGCTGAAGTTCATTGGGCTAGGGCTAGGTTCCGGTATATTTTGGAGCACGCCCGCCGCTCTTCTTGGCGGGCATACGTGTCTTCACTTAACGGGAAGACCTCTATAGCAGAGGTGTGGAAGCGAGTCAAAAGGATTTGGGGCAAGTTCTCGCAGGACCCCCCTCCCGTTCCCCAGGAGAATGGGACCGCAATCTCGGACCCCGCGTCCGTGGCGGAATCCTTAGCGACCGCTTTTTCCGCATTCTCTAGCCGTGTGCTGCTCCGCCAGCATTCAATGCACGTCGTGATGTCGCGGAAGGCCGCCGGCTGGACTTTACCTTCAGAGACGGAGAACCCTTCAACGACCAGTTTACAGTAAGTGAGTTGCGTTCCGCTCTCGCTTCGTGCGCGGACACAGCCCATGGCCTGGACGATGTCTCGTACGCCATGCTTCGACACCTGGATAGGCAAGGCATGGCCTTTCTGTTAGATTTGTTTAGCAGAATCTGGGTGGAAGGTCTTTCCCTAGACTACTGGCGAATCGCTACCGCCTGTCCCTTGCACTCAGGATGAGTGCCTGCACATCGACTGGTGGACCTATTGACTTTTGGGGGGAGGCCGACCTTTTCCCTATTATTTAAGCAAGGTTTTTTTTTGTTTTGTTTTTTTTTTTTTTTTGCTTGCTTCCATTCGCCCATTTAGGGTTTTTTTTTTTTTTGGTTTCTTTAATTTTATTTTAAAGTAGCCTAGAACTAGGCCAGTTTTAATACGGTGACTAATGCCCATGTAGGCAGTCGCCAGATGAGCTCTTAAAAAAAAACCAAATCGTGTTACGCATCGCTATTTGATTGAGCGCTCGCCTGCGGCTATTGCAACGACTGCGTTGCCCCTCAGACTGTTCGGCACATTCTTGTCGAATGTCCCAGTCTGGGTGATCTTCGCGCACGTTACCTGTCCCGGTACCGGGATGGGCGGGGTCGCTACTGCATGTCCCTTGTACTCGGGAGGAGTGCGCGCACATTGACTGGTGGACTTGTTGACTTTTGCGGGGAGGCCGGCCTTCTCCCTTTCATTTAACCAGGTCTAATGGTTGTTTTTGTTATTGTTTTTGTTATTGTTTTGTTATTGTTATTTCTTTTTATTGTTGTTTCCTGTCCAATTTTTTAAAGTAGCCTAGAACTAGGCTGTTTGTTTACGGCGACTTATGCCTAAGTCGGCAATCGCCAGATGGCCCTTTAAATGATAAAAAAAAAATTATCCGGCAAACCAAGGTTTCACACCGAGCTAGATTTGTTTCTTAATGGGGTGCGCCTGGATGTGGTTGAGTCGCACTGTTTCCATGGTCTTGTATTCGACCGACGCCTCACCTGGGAGGCTCATATTCGTAGCCTTAGGGTCTCTTGTACCCGTGCCATGGATATTCTCTGTTCCGTGACATGCAGCGCTTGGGGCGCTGATAGGGCTACTGCCCTACTTTTTTATCGATCCTTTGTTTGTTCTAAGCTCGACTACGTATGTAAGGTTTATGCATCTGCAGCGGAGCGGTTAGTGCATCACTCGCCTGTACGCGCGAGCCCAGTGCGTACCTCAGTCGCCAACAGCTTTCACTGCATCCGCAGCTCATCTTGACGGTGCCTATGCCTCTGAGAGACGCCAGTCATATCCTAGGCCATTTGGGTTTAGAGCCAGGAACCTCCTTCGAGAGCTTGATATAGCTTTCGGGCCGGTGGCGCCCCTTGTTCTGCCCAGGAGGCCACCCTGGAGGGTACCACATTTGGCTATTTGTCGCCACGCCTCTGCTCTCAAAGCTTCTACGGTGCCGGGAGTATTGCGTTCGACCTTTTTGGAGTACACCTCGTGTCACGCCGGAACTGTTCCAGTGTATACGGATGGATCTAAGTTCCAAGAGTGGGTCAGTTTCCTCGCCGTATCCCCTCTGTTTGAAGTCAGCGGGGCTCTGCTAGGCGCCGGTCTGTCTTTACGGCTGATCTGGTTGCAATACACCACTCGGTTCGGTAGATTAAGCGACGTGCTCTGTTCGGAGACTTGATTGTGATCTATAGCGACTCACAAAGCTCCCTGAGTGATCTCGGGGCATTGGAATCTCTGCATCCCCTGATTCGCGATATCCCTGACGCCACGGTTTTGGCTGCCGGGCAGATCTAGAGATTATCTTCTGCTGGGTTCCTGGACATGTAGGAATTGCGGGGAATGAGCGCCCGAATGAGGGCGCCAAAGAGTCCGCGAGGACTCTGCAACCGGACCAGCGTTTCGCTCTTCCTCACACCGACTGCATGGCACGAATACGGGCAGCTCTTCGGAATGCTTGGCAAAGAAGATGTGAGACGGTCGAAGGGAACTTAAAGTTGCGTGCCATTGCGCCACGACTGTTTCCATAGACCTATCCCCCAAGGCCGCGACGGCTTCAGGTCGCTTTCTGTCGTCTCCGAATCGGACACACTCGAGTGTCGCATCGCTAACTGATAGAGCGCTCGCTAGCGCCCTATTGCGACGAGTGCGTCGTTCCCCAGACTGTTCGGCACATTCTTGTCGAATGTCCCAGTCTGGGTGATCTTCGCGCAAATTACCTGTCTCGGTGCCGGGATGGGAGGCGTAGCTACCACCTGTCCTTTGTACTCAGGACGAGTGCGTGCAAATTGACTGGTTGACTTGTTGACTTTTGGGAGGAGGCCGGCCTTTTTCCTTTCATTTAACTAAGTTTAGTTGTTGTTTTTGTTATTGTTTTGTTTTTGTTATTGCTTCCTAATTGTTCTTTCTTTCTCTTTTTGTTTTCTGTTCAATTTTTTTAAAGTAGCCTAGAATTAGGCTGTTTGTTTACGGCGACCTATGCCTAAGTGGGCAGTCGCCTGATAATCCCTTAAAAAAAATCACCTAGCTTCACTTCTTATTACGTTATTGATACCTTTTTAATACTACGGCCATTATTTTTTACTCAGCTTCACTTCTTATTACGTTTTTGAAACCTTTTGAATACTACGGCCATTATTTTTCACTCAGCTTCACTTTTAATAACGTTATTGATACCTTTTTAATACTACAGCCATTATTTTTTACTCAGCTTCACTTCTAATAACGTTATTGAAACCTTTTGAATACTACGGCCATTATTTTTTACTCAGCTTCACTTCTTACAACGTTATTGAAACTTTTTGAATACTACAGCCATTATTTTTCACTCAGCTTCATTTCTAAGAACGTTATTGAATCCTTTTGAATACTACGGCCATTATTTTTCACTCAGCTTCATTTCTAATAACATTTTTGAAACCTTTTGAATACTACGGCCATCATTTTTCACTCAGCTTCACTTCTAATAACGTTATTGAAACCTTTTGAATACTACGGCCATTATTTTTCACTCAGCTTCACTTCTAATAACGTTATCGAATCCATTTGAATAATACGGCCATTATTTTTTATTCAGCTTCACTTCTAATAACGTTATTCAAACCTTTTGAATACTACGGCCATTATTTTTCACTCAGCTTCACTTCTAATAACGTTTTTGAAACCTTTTGAATACTACGGCCATTATTTTTCACTCAGCTTCACTTCTAATAACGTTATTGATTTATCACGAGTCATTTTAAAATGGTTTGGAGAGGAAATGTCCTTGTTTTACCTTTCTTGTTTACAACTGCATATTACTATAGATTGCTTAGTTATCACCGAACGATCAATCAATTAATCTGCTGTGGTATTCACGGTGGTGATTTACAGTTTATATTTAGTGTATTCAAGACAATTGTGATATTTTAGTCCTTTCTCTTGGGCTAACTGCGAGTTGACTGACAGCATTTTCTAAATATATTTGTATACGGTCCTTTCGATTGCATTGAACGCCATTGTAGATTTTTTGAAACTATAAATTACTCATTGTGGGTAAAAATCAGTAAAGTTGACAAAATCCGGGAAGCACTATTAACTCTTAATTAATTAGAAGGGACTACAAACTTCTTTAATTCACTTTATCCCGCTAATTGATTTTTTGCACTCTTAGAAAATACGCTTGCTAATAGAAACAAGGAAAATTAGAAATAGAAAACCCTTTATACACTATTCTTTACCGTTTCCCTTTTTCAGGGATGAAGGATTCGAGCCCAGGAGATGAACTTTCTAAAACAGATATTTTATTGAATTCCGTCCGTACTCACGCTTCAGAGATAAAATCTAAACTGGCCTGATTTGACTCAAGACTAAAATATTCGCCTTTATCTACTGAACTCCAAATTATTATTATCATTTTTTTATTACTTTATCATTATTATTATAACATTTACACAATTGGATAAAACTATTTTTATAAGCGTTTTTAAAAAACGAGAAGTCATTTAAATCGCATGGAGTAAGAAATCAATTATGTGGTAAAGTTCCTTCAGGAACCTTCATTTGATTATAAAAGATTGAAATATGCAAATGCATAAACAAGATGCAACTTTCTTTACAAGATTTAAGCGGTACCCAACTCATAACAACAATGTTCCCCATAACAAATACATTTCTGCCCAATTTGGGATCGATTAACTAAAAGTTGAAAAATTATTTATGTTTATGGAAATTAGCGTTAATGTTATCTTGATAATTTAAAACTTGATAATAGAACCTCTTCCAAACGTTTATGTTAAGATTTTTTAAAAATTTCTCTTGAATCAATCCCTCATGTTGAGCGATAAAATATCCGCACAGTTTAGTGTTGCAATACACTGCTGAATGATCTCATTTTGGTTCTTTAAATGTACCCTTCAATTCCAGCATATAGCGGTCGGAAAGCTCAACAGGTCAAGGTTAAGTTATTGGTCACTTACGTTCCTTATTCTTCTTTATTTGCTATATAACTCTTCCACACTACGTCACTCTTCTCTAAATGAATTTTTGCTTTATCGTTTAACATATATTTTCTATATATCCCCACTAATTTGTAGGTATCCAGTGTCCTGTAGATACCCGGTGCAAATAGAAGTTGTAGGTGGTGTTACTGAAACGGTGTTTATGTACAATATTTTCTGCCTAATTGATTAAGGAGGCTTTTTCTATATTTCCATCAGAATTGATATTGCAATCAATCCGATGTAGGGAAAACAACATAACAGGTCTCTAAAAAGACAACTCCTTCAGATTAGATTAAACATTTTGCAAAGAAGACATACTCGTAGCATGCTTACTTTAGAGTCAAATTAAGTGACCATTAAACGCATTCGCTCTTCATATCTGTTAAACACATAAGTTCAGAATCTACGTGATCCGATGAATAATACGAAAAAGAGTGTCATTTGTTGTTCCGATGATATGTAAAAAAGGGAAGGATTATACCACAGATTGTTATTATCCTGCCGTTCCAAAAGCCATAAAATGAGTCCCACCTGATTCAGTTGTTCCTGATCCAGAACCTAGCGTCAAGATGATTTTTTTTTTCAATTTTATAGAGCCCATCTGGCAACTACCCACTTGGGCATAAGTCGCCGAAAAACATGACAGCCTAGACTAGGCTACTTTAAAAAAAAATATATGAAAACATAACGATATAAATTGGAAAACTTAATCAGGAAGCAATCTCCGGCAGCGAGGGGAGGGCCCCCTCACCCTGGTGCAGAAGAGTGCAACCTACAAAACAACAATATCAAACGAAAAACAAAAAGAACCTTAAATAAAGGGGAGAAGCCCGGCCTCTCCCCTAAAGTCAACAAGTCCACAAGTCAATGTGCACGAACTCGTCCCAAGCACAAGGGACAGGCGGTAGCGACCCCGCCCATCCTGGTACCGGGACAGGTGTCGTGCGCGAAGATCACCCAGACTGGGACATTCGACAAAAATGTGCCGAACAGTCTAAGGGACGACGCAGTCGTTGCAATAGGGCGCAGGCGAGCGCTCCATCAAATAGCAATGCGTCACACGAGTGTGCCTGATTCGGAGACGACAGAAAGCAACCTGAAGCCGCCGCGGCATTGGGGGATAGGTCCATGGGAACAGTCGCGGCGCAATGGCACGAAACTTTAAGTTCCCTTCGACCGTCTCCCATCTTCTTTGCCAAGCAGTCCGAAGAGCTGCCCGTATTCCTGTCATGTAGTCAGTGTGAGGAAGAGCGAAACGCTGGTCCGGTCGCAGAGTCCTCGCGGACTCTTTGGCGCCCACATCGGCGCGCTCATTCCTTGCAATTCCTACATGTCCAGAAACCCAGCAGAAGATAATCTCGACATCTGCCCGGCTCGCCCCCCGTAAGGGGCGCGGCGATTTGCCATCCTGGCCGCCATGCTGACGGGATCCAGCGCCCCGTCCGGCCCCAGCTTAGCCTCTCTTCCTTCCTTCAGATAGCCTGTATTCCTATCCTACCTCGTCGCTTTTCATACAACCTCTCCCACAACTTTCTCTGGTCAGCCTCTAATTTCACAGGGTAGAAGCTGACCTTCTTCTCAGCCAATCGTCCCGGATCGGGGCTGAGGGGGGAGGGGACAATGTCCCCTAACCCCTGAGCTCCGGTCTGGGGTGGTTGGCTTTTAACAACCTGCTTCATCCCCACCCATACCTTCCTCACATCCCTTTTCCTCTCGTCTTCAAAATCTATCCGTTTTACGCCGTGTTCAAGGTGGAGCCGCCATGCCGAAGGACTGCCAGGCCACCAGGCGGGACGGGTGGTCCCAAATGGCGGCGCCTGGCTCTGCCGGGCCTGTAAGCACCTCTTGCAGTGCGGGCTACTGCAAGAGGTGGTGAGCGATTGCGTCCCGTAAAACAAAGAGGGTCACCATGCCCAATGATGAAAAAAAAAAACATCTCCCCTTAATTCCCCCTATAACAACAACGGAGCCGCCCTCGTGCAGCTCCACAGAAAAGATGGAGGTCCCCCCCCCTGTGCTTGCGCAGGGGACCCTCCATACCTCTTTAACCGGAGAGGAGGCTTACTCCTCTCCTACGCCTACGGGTGTAGGGGACTCCGCCTCACCCCCTTCTCTGGAGGTGCTTTCGGGCACCTCCCTATCTCCAGCGGCAGTCCCTCCTATGCTTTCTAAGGGGACTGCCAAGAAAGCCAGCAGGCAGCCCATTGCCGACCGCCCCTCGTACAAGCGGCTCGGTAGGGCAAACCCCCTTAGGGGGGAGAGGGAAGCCAGGCCCCTTCGGTCGCTTCCCTCAAAAGACCTGCTGGCAAAAATATTAAACCTTGCCGGGGTCAAGGCCTGTGCCTCCCCACTAAAGACTTATGACGCTGCCAAGGGGACCTGCGATGTCCTGGGAGGGGATGGCCAATTGGAGGCCCCTCCTGTGATAGACATGGTCCTTGAAGAAAACCAGCCTCAGAAGGTAGGGCCTTCCATGGGGGGGAATCCGGGCTTGGCGCCAAGCACCGAACCCGAATCCGCCCCTATGCAAGGTCCTCATCAAACGGCTGTGGATTCTCAGGCAGGACAAGGAGGGGAGGGATCTCCTCCGGATGAATCCCCTGCGCCCACCGGGACCTTCTCCATTTCAGAGAAGGACCTGGCTGAGGCCGGTCCATCTGGCCTGGGGGCTTCTACCGGCGGGGGTGAAAAGCGGGTTCATTCCCCGCCCTCCTCTCCTAAAAAGAAGAAAAAGACAAGAAAGACGAAAAAGACTCGGGGCTCCTCTCCATCCGCGGGGGCTGCGGGGACGGATGGGTCTGCTGCCACTTTGGTAGGCGACCAAGCCAAGATCGGCACATCCAGCCCCTCTACCCCCTCGTGTGCGGAGCCCCTGACTAAGACCAAGAGTGCACAGGGCGGAGCCTCGATGACATCGGGGCCCCTGATTCAGAGGTTACCTGGCGTTTTCGAGCCCGCTGGCTTCAAACGCTTCCTCGTTATTCGCTCCACTGATGGCACCATGTTGTCCAAGAGCAACATGATCCATCAGAGGAGAGGATTAGCTAGTACAATTGGTAGAGAGCCGAAGGTAACCCGTTTCTCGGACGGGAGCCTTCTGGCGAATGCGGCGAATCCCGCCGAGGCGGCCAAGATAAGTGCTCTTCGGACACTTCATGGCACCCCGGTGAGTGTGACGCCGCACTCTACCATGAACTTTGTAAAAGGAGTAGTTTATGCGAGGGAACTCGTTGACTACTCCATAGAAGACATCACCCTAGAGCTGGCCGACCATGGGGCGGTCAAGGTCGAACGTGTGATAAGAAAACAGGGAGGGGCCTCGAGACCCACCCCTACACTCTTCGTCACGTTCGACTGTGACAAGCTCCCTGAGTCGGTGCGTGCCGGTTGGTACCGCTACCGCGTGAAGGCATTCGTGCCACTGCCGCGGCGGTGCTATTACTGTCACCGCTTCGGCCACACGAATCGATCATGTAGACGTGCAAAATCGGGGTCACCCGAAGTCTGTGTAAATTGCTCCAAGGTCGCACACGATAAGTCCAAATCGTGTGTGGCCAAGTGTGTCAATTGCGGAGAGCCGCACCCTGCTTCTTCGAAGCAATGTGGTGCATATCTCCTTGAGAAAGAAATCCTGGCCATTCAGGCCCAGGATCGACTGTCATTCCGCGAGGCTAAGGACTTGGTCCTGGCGCGCCCGGCTCTGCCTGGGACGTCATATGCCTCAATAGTTAGAAAAGAACCCTCTGCTCCTGGCCCATCCAGGCCAACGAGCACGGTTGTTTCCGCGCCCATTCGGAGCCCTTCTGCGGGCTCTACTACACCCGGGCGCTCCCCTGGTAGAGCTGGCGGCAAAAAGGGTTCACACCCAGCCCCGGCTAATACCAGGGCTCCCCCCTCTTCCCCCAGCGTGACCGTTTCCCGTAAGGCGAAACGGCCACGCGCCTCCACCGAGTCGTTAGACTCACAGGATGCAACACCCCTGAAGATGGTCGCTAGGCCATCTTCCGGGGTTCCTAAAGCTGTTCCCCGAAAGGAGGACAGCAACAAAGGAGCTTCGGCCCCTTCGCCCACGCCCCGAGGTGGAGCGAGTGGCTCGGAGACGGTGGTTCCTCGAAAAGAGGGCCCCCCGCCTCCCAAGCCGCAACGCCCGCCTAAGGTTTCGAGGCGGAGGGAGGAAAAGACTCGCATAGCGAGCCCAACCTCCCCCAATAAGTCCTCGAAGGCGACAGCGCCTTCAGCGCTTTGTCCGGCCAACAGCGCCCGGGGTTCTGCCCCCGGGAAGCGTACGGCCATTCCCGTGAGGGTCTTTAATTCGAGGAGGGCCCCCGCGTCTCCTCCGAGCTAGGCCTGGAGGGCATATTCCTTCAATGGAATTTCCGTGGACTCCGGGCCAACTGGGAGGAGCTGCGGAGGCTCGTATCATCCCGTTCCCCGTTAGCTATTTTTTTGCAGGAGACCATGCTAGGCGCGTGCCCGCTGCCTGCCCTCCCGGGGTATAAGGGTCTTGCGACCCCACCACCGCGGGATGGCCGGGCTGTGGGATGCGCGGTTTAACCCGGCATGATGTCTCCGTTCTTCCTTTCTCTTTAGATACCTCCTTTCAGGCAGTGGCTGTGCAGCTGCACCTGGATAGGAGGTATACTATCATTTCTGCGTACATTCCACCGTCAGCTGACTTCGACGCGGGGGACTTCCGCCGCGTCGTGGCACGGTTGCCGAGGCCCTATCTCTTGCTTGGAGATCTGAACGGCAGGCATCCTCTCTGGGGAGATTACTCCATAAATCCCAGGGGACAAGTCCTTGCCGATCTGATCGAAGAGCTTGAGATGGGTGTCCTAAACGTGGATGAGTTTACGCATCACTGTCCGAGAACCGCTTCATTTTCTTGCCTTGACCTATCTTTGTGCTCTTCAGATGCACAGCCTGATTTTGATTGGGGGTGGTCGATGACCTCCATGGTAGTGATCACTTTCCCATTCAAATATCATTTTCAGGGCAACTGCCGCCTGAGAGACCACCTCGGTGGTGCTTGGCGCGGGCGCGGTGGCCTGCATTTCAGGAAATGACTGAATTCTCTATCTCAGTCGAGGAGTTTAGGTCGGTAGATGAGGCCGTTGAGTTCTTCTCCGGCAACCTCATCGCCGTAGGCCTGACTACTATTCCTAGGACGTCTGGCCGTTTTGCACGCCGATTACTCCCATGGTGGTCGGCCGAGTGTGAGACGGCCCTCAAACAGAAGCGTTATGCCTACATGCGCTATAAGCGCCGCCCGAACGATTTCACTGTCGCTGAATTTCGTCGGGCTAGGGCTAGGTTCCGGTATATTTCGAAGCACGCCCGCCGCTCTTCTTGGCGGGCATACGTGTCTTCACTTAACGGGAAGACCCCTTTAGCTGAGGTGTGGAAGCGAGTCAAAAGGATTCGGGGCAAGTTCTGGCAGGACCCCCCTCCCGTTCTCCAGGAGAATGGGACCGCAATCTCAGACCCCGCGTCCGTGGCGGAATCCTTAGCGACCGCTTTTTCCGCATTTTCTAGCCGTGATGCTGCTCCGCCAGCATTCAATGCACGTCGTGATGTCGCGGAAGGCCGCCGGCTGGACTTTACCTTCAGAGGCGGAGAACCCTTCAACGACAAGTTTACTGTGAGTGAGTTGCGTTCCGCTCTCGCTTCGTGCGCGGACACCGCCCATGGTCCGGACGATGTCCCGTACGCCATGCTTCGACACCTGGGTGAGCGAGGCATGGCCTTTCTGTTAGATCTGTTCAACAGGATCTGGGTGGAAGGTCTTCTCCCAGACTCCTGGCGAATCGCTACTGTGCTCGCCTTTCGCAAGCCGGGGAGAGATCACTCTACTCCGACCGGTTTCCGCCCAATCTCTCTAACCTCTTGCGTGTGCAAGTTGATGGAGAAATCGGTAAATGTTAGATTAGCCTATTTCCTGGACAGCGGAGGCCATCTGTCTTCTGCACAGTGCGGCTTCCGTAAGTTCCACTCCACGTCGGATGCTCTGCTCCGACTGGAAAGTGCCGTCTGCGAGGCTTTCCTTCGTAGACAGCACTACGCCACGGTGTTTTTTGATCTGGAGAAGGCCTATGATACCGCATGGCGATACGGTATCATGGAGACTCTCCACACGATGGGGGCGAGGGGACGCCTCCCAATTTTTATATCTGAATTTTTGCGAGATCGTCGATTCCGCGTACGGGTGGGGGGAGCCCTCTCCGGCCCAAAGGAGCAGGAAGAGGGTGTCCCGCAGGGAAGTGTCCTCAGTGTCACAATCTTTGCCCTGAGCATCAACGGCATCACCTCGGTGCTGCCGGAAGATGTTCTCGCTACGCTCTACGTGGACGACCTTTCGATCTCTTTTGGCGCGGCCCAGATGCCAACTCTGGAGCGTCGACTCCAACAGGCATTGAACCGCGTCTCTCACTATGCCGAAGCGCACAGGTTTCGGTTTTCCTTGGCCAAGACTAAGGTGGTGCACTTCTGCCGCCATCCACGGCTTCACCCCGACCCAGATTTGTTTCTTAATGGGGTGCGCCTGGATGTGGTTGAGCCGCACCGTTTCCTTGGTCTTGTATTCGACCGACGCTTCACCTGGGAGGCTCATATTCGCAGCCTTAGGGTGTGTTGTACCCGCACCATGGACATTCTCCGTTCCGTGACGTTCAGCGCTTGGGGCGCTGATAGGGCTACCGCCTTACTTTTTTATCGATCCTTTGTTCGCTCGAAGCTCGACTACGGATGCGAGTTTTATGCATCCGCAGCCGAGCTTTTATTGCGGAAGGTGGATTCGATCCACCACACCGGCCTTCGCCTTGCGACCGGTGCCTTCCGCACTTCCCCCATTGAGAGCCTGTTGGTCGATGCTGGGGAGATGCAACTCGCTCTGCGCCGCGTGCAGTGCATCACTCGCCTGTACGCGCGAGCCCGGCGCCTCCCTCAGTCGCCAACAGCTCTCACTGCATCCGCAGCTGATCTCGATGGTGCCTATGCCGCCGAGAGACGCCAGTCATACCCTAAGCCCTTTGGGTTTAGGGCCAGGAAACTCCTTCGAGAAGTAGATATAGCTCTCGGGCCGGTGGCGCCCCTGGTTCTGCCCAGGACGCCACCCTGGAGGGTACCACATTTGGCTATTTGTCGCCACGCCTCTGCTCCCAAAGCTTGTACTGCGCCGGGAGTATTGCGTTCGACCTTTTTGGAGCACACATCGTGTCACGCTGGTACCGTGCCAGTGTATACGGATGGCTCCAAGTCCCAAGAGGGGGTCGGCTTCCACGCCGTATCCCCTCTGTTTGAAGTCAGCGGGGCTCTACCAGGCGCTGCGTCTGTCTTCACGGCCGAGCTGGTGGCAATACACCACTCGGTACGGGAGATTACGCGACGTGCCCGGTTCGGAGACCGGATTGTGATCTATAGCGACTCACAAAGCGCCCTGAGTGCTCTCGGGGCATTGGAATCTCCGCATCCCCTGGTTCGCGATATCCGTGACGCCACGGTTTTGGCGAGCCGGGCAGATGTCGAGATTATCTTCTGCTGGGTTCCTGGACATGTAGGAATTGCGGGGAATGAGCACGCCGATGAGGGCGCCAAAGAGTCCGCGAGGACTCTGCGACCGGACCAGCGTTTCGCTCTTCCTCACACCGACTACATGGCAGGAATACGGGCAGCTCTTCGGACTGCTTGGCAAAGAAGATGGGAGACGGTTGAAGCGAACTTAAAGTTGCGTGCCATTGCGCCGCGACTGTTCCCATGGACCTATCCCCCAATGCCGCGGCGGCTTCAGGTTGCTTTCTGTCGTCTCCGAATCGGGCACACTCGTGTGACGCATCGCTATCTGATGGAGCGCTCGCCTGCGCCCTATTGCAACGACTGCGTCGCCCCCCAGACTGTTCGGCACATTCTTGTCGAATGTCCCAGTCTGGGTGATCTTCGCGCACGACACCTGTCCCGGTACCGGGATGGGCGGGGTCGCTACCGCCTGTCCCTTGTTCTCGGGATGAGTGCGTGTACTTTGACTGGTGGACTTATTGACTTTTGGGCGGAGGCCGGCCTTCTCCCTTTTATTTAACGCGATTTAATTGTTGTTGTTGTTTTTGTAATTGTTTTGTTATTGCTTT
This sequence comes from Ceratothoa steindachneri, assembly GCA_963969495.1. Taxonomy (NCBI): domain Eukaryota; kingdom Metazoa; phylum Arthropoda; class Malacostraca; order Isopoda; family Cymothoidae; genus Ceratothoa; species Ceratothoa steindachneri. The sequence continues at coordinate 11,450,099 of OZ018319.1, read as the reverse complement.
GTTATTGTTATTGTTATTCCTTTTTATTGTTTTCTGTTTAATTTTTAAAGTAGCCTAAATTAGGCTGTTTGTTTACGGCAACTTATGCCTTAGTCGGCAGACGCCAGATAGCCCCTTAATTAAAAAAAAAAAAAAAAAAAATGCCCGGCTCGCCAAAACCGTGGCGTCACGGATTTCGCGAATCAGGATATGCGGAGATTCTAATGCCCCGAGAGCACTCAGGGTGCTTTGTGAGTCGCTATAGATCACAATCCGGTCTCCGAACCGGGCACGTCGCGTAATCTCCCGTACCGAGTGGTGTATTGCCACCAGCTCGGCCGTGAAGACAGACGTAGCGCTTGGTAGAGCCCTGCTGACTTAAAAAAAAGGGGATACGGTGTGGAAGCCAACTCCCTTTTGGGACTTGGAGCCATCCGTATACACTGGCACGATTCCAGCGTGACACGATGTGTGCTCCAAAAAGGTCGAACGCAATACTCCCGGCGAAGTATAACCTTTGGGAGCAGAGGCGTGGTGACAAATAGCCGAATGTGGTACCCTCCAGGGTGGCTTCCTGTGCAGAACCAGGGGCACCACCGGCCCGAAGGCTATATCTAGCTCTCGAAGGAGTTTCCTGGCCCTAAACCCAAAGGGCTAAGGGTATGACTGGTGTCTCTCGGCGGCATAGGCACCATCGAGATCATTTTTTTATTATTATTAAGGGGCTATCTGGCGACTTTCGACTTAGGCATAAGTCGCCGTAAACAAACAGCCTACTTCTAGGCTACTTTAAAAAATTTGAACAGGAAACAACAATAAAAAGAAATAACAATAACAATAACAGAACAATAACAAAAACAATAACAAAAACAATTAAAAATGGTTAAATGAAAGGGAGAAGGCCAGCCTCCCCCAAAAAGTCAACAAGTCCACCAGTCATGATGCACGCAGTCTTCCCGAGTATAAGGGACAGGCGGTAGCAACCCCGCCCATCCCGGTACCGGGACAGGAATCGTGCGCGAAGATCACCCAAACTAGGACATTCAACAAGAATGTGCCGACAGTCTGGGAAACGACGCAGTCGTTGCAATAGGGCGCAGGCGAGCGCTTCATCAAATAGCGATGCGTCACACGGTTTTTTTTTTTTTTTAATTAAGGGGCTATCTGGCGACTACCGACTTAGGCATTAGTTGCCGTAAACAAACAGCCTAGTTCTAGGCTACTTTAAAAATTAAACAGGAAACAATAAAAAGAGATAATAATAACAATAAAAAAGCAATAACAAAAACAATAACAAAAACAACAACAACAATTAAACTGGGTTAAATGAAAGGGAGAAGGCCAGCCTCCCCCAAAAAGTCAATAAGTCCACTAGTCATGGTGCACGCACTCGTCCCGAGTACAAGGGACAGGCGGTAGCGACCCCGCCCATCCCGGTACCGGGACAGGTATCGTGCGCGAAGATCACCCAGACTGGGACATTCGACAAGAATGTGCGGAACAGTCTAAGGGACGACGCATTCGTCGCAATAGGGCGCTAGCGAGCACTCCATCAAGTAGCGATGCGTCACACGAGTGTGTCCGATTCGAAGACGACAGAAAGCAACCTGAAGCCGCCGCGGCATTGGGGGATAGGTCCATGGGAACAGTCGCGGCGCAATGGCACGCAACTTTAAGTTCCCCTCGACCGTCTCCCATCTTCTTTGCCAAGCAGTCCGAAGAGCTGCCCGTATTCCTGCCATGTAGTCGGTGTGAGGAAGAGCGAAACGCTGGTCCGGTTGCAGAGTCCTCGCGGACTCTTTGGCGCCCTCATTCAGGCGCTCATTCTCCGCAATTCCTAAATGTCCAGGAACCAATCAGAAGATAATCTCTAGATCTGACCGGTAGCCAAAACCGTGGCGTCAGGGATATCGCGAATCAGGGGATGCAGAGATTCCAATGCCCCGAGATCACTCAGGGAGCTTTGTGAGTCGCTATAGATCACAATCCAGTCTCCGAACAGAGCACGTCGCGTAATCTACCGAACCGAGTGGTGTATTGCAACCAGATTGGCCGTAAAGACAGACCGGCGCCTAGCAGAGCCCCGCTGACTTCAAACAGAGGGTATACGGCGTAGAAGCTGACCCACTCTTGGAACCTAGATCCATCCGTATACACTGGAACATTTCCGGCGTGACACGAGGTGTACTCCAAAAAGGTCGAACGCAATACTCCCGGCACCGTACAAGCTTTGAGAGCAGAGGCGTGGCGACAAATAGCCAAATGTGGTACCCTCCAGGGAGGCCTCCTGGGCAGAACAAGGGGCGCCACCGGCCCGAAAGCTATATCAAGCTCTCGAAGGAGGTTCCTGGCTCTAAACCCAAATGGCCTAGGGTATGACTGGCGTCTCTCAGAGGCATAGGCACCGTCAAGATGAGCTGCGGATGCAGTGAAAGCTGTTGGCGACTGAGGTACGCAATGGGCTCGCGCGTACAGGCGAGTGATGCACTACCTGCTCCGCTACAGATGCATAAACCTTACATACGTAGTCGAGCTTAGAACAAACAAAGGATCGATAAAAAAGTAGGGCAGTAGCCCTATCAGCGCCCCAAGCGCTGCATGTCACGGAACGGAGAATATCCATGGCGCGGGTACAAGAGACCCTAAGGCTACGAATATGAGCCTCCCAGGTGAGGCGTCGGTCGAATAAAAGACCATGGAAACAGTGCGACTTAACCACATCCAGGCGCACCCCATTAAGAAACAAATCTGGCTCGGGGTGAAGCCTTGGATCGCCGGAGAATTTTTTTTTTTATCATTTACAGGGCCATCTGGCGATTGCCGACTTAGGCATAAGTCGCCGTAAACAAACAGCCTAGTACATGCAGTAGCGACCCCGCCCATCCCGGTACCGGGACAGGTAACGTGCGCGAAGATCACCCAGACTGGGACATTCGATAAGATTGTGCCGAACAGTCTGGGGGGCAACGCAGTCGTTGCAATAGGCGCAGGCGAGCGCTCCATCAAATAGCAATGCGTAACACGATTTGTTGTTTTTTTAAGAGCTCATCTGGCGACTACCTACATGGGCATTAGTCACCGTATTAAAACTGGCCTAGTTCTAGGCTACTTTAAAATAAAATTAAAGAAACCAAAAAAAAACAAAACCCAAATGGTCGAATGAAAGCAAGCAAAAAAATGAAACAAAACAAAAAACAAACAAACCCTGCTTAAATAATAGGGAAAAGGTCGGCCTCCCCCCAAAAGTCAATAGGCCCACCAGTCATGATGCACGCAGTCGTCCGGAGTATAAGGGACAGGCGGTAGCAACCCCGCCCATCCCGGTACTGGGACAGGTATCGTGCGCGAAGATCACCCAAACTAGGACATTCAACAAGAATGTGCCGAACAGTCTGGGAAACGACGCAGTCGTTGCAATAGGGCGCAGGCAAGCGCTCCATCAAATAGCGATGCGTCACACGAGTGTGTCTGATTCGGAGACGACAGAAAGCAACCTGAAGCCGTCGCGGCATTGAGGTATAGTTCCATGGGAACAGTCGCGGCGCAATGACACGCAACTTTAAGTTCCCTTTGACCATCTCCCATCTTCTTTGCGTTGCAGTCCGAAAAGCTACCTGGATTCGTGCCATGTAGTCGGTGTGAGGAAGAGCGAAACGCTGGTCCGGTCTCAGAGTCCTCGCAGACTCTTTGGCACCCTCATCGGTGCCCTCATTCCCCGCAATTCCTACATGTCAAGGAACCCAGCAGAAGATAATCTCGACATCTGCCCGGCTTGCCAAAACCGTGGCGTCACGGATATCGTGAACCAGAAGATGCGGAGATTTCAATGTCCCGAGAGCACTGAGGGCGCTTTGTGAGTCGCTATAGATCACAATCCGGTTCCGAACTAGGCACGTCGGGTAATCTCCCGTACTGAGTGGTGTATTGCCACCAGCTCGGCCGTGAAGACAGACGCAGCGCCTGGTAGAGCCCCGCTGACTTCAAAAAGAGGGGATACGGCGTGGAAGCCCGACCCCCTCTTGGGACTTGGAGCCATCCGTATACACTGGCACGGTACCAGCGTGAAGCGATGTGTGCTCCAAAAAGGTCGAACGCAATACTCACGGCGCAGTACAAGCTTTGGGAGCAGAGGCGTGGCGACAAATAGCCAAATGTGGTACCCTCCAGGGTGGCGTATTGGGCAGAACCAGGGGCCTTATCCGCCCGAGAGCTATATCTATCTCTCGAAGGAGTTTCCTGGCCCTAAACCCAAAGGGCCCAGGGTATGACTGGCGTTTCTCGGCGGCATAGGCACCATCAAGATCAGCTGCAGATGCAGTGAGAACTTTGGCGACTGAGGGAGGCGCCGGGCTCACGCGTACAGGCGAGTGATGCACTGCACGCGGCGCAGAGCATGTGGCATCTCCCCAGCATCGACCAACAGGCTCTCAATGGGAAAAGTGCGGAAGGCACCGGTCGCAAGGCGAAGGCCGGTGTGGTGGATCAAATCCACCTTCCACAATAAACGCTCGGCTGCGGATGCCTAAAACCCGCATCCGTAGTTGAGCTTCGAACGAACAAAGGATCGATAAAAAAGTAGAGCAGTAGCCCTATCAGCGCCCCAAGCGCTGAACGTCACGGAACGGAGAATGTCCATGGCGCGGGTACAAGAGACCCTAAGGCTGCGAATATGAGCCTCCCAGGTGAGGCGTCGGTCGAATACACGACCAAGGAAACGGTGCGACTCAACCACATCCGGGCGCACCCCATTAAGAAACAAATCTGGGTCGGGGTGAAGCCGTGGATGGCGGCAGAAGTGCACCACCTTAGTCTTGGGCAAAGCAAACCAAAACCTGTGCGCTTCGGCATTGCGAGAGACGCAGTTCAAAGCCTGTTGGAGTCGACGCTCTAGAGTATGCATCTAGGCCACGCTAAAAGAGATCGAAAGGACGTCCACGTAGAGCTTAGTGAATTTTTTATTATTTTTTTTTATATTTAAGGGGCTATCTGGCGACTGCCGACTTAGGCATAAGTCGCCGTAAAAAAACAGCCTAGTTCTAGGCTACTTTAAAAAATTAAACAGAAAACAATAAAAAGAAATAACAATAACAAAGCAATAACAAAAAATATTACAAAAACAACAACAACAATTAAATCGGGTTAAATAAAAGGGAGAAGGCCGGCCTCCCCCCAAAAGTCAATAAGTCCACAAGTCAAAGTACACGCACTCGTCCCGAGCACAAGGGACAGGCGGTAGCGACCCCACCCATCCCGGTACCGGGACAGGTGTCGTGCGCGAAGATCACCCAGACTGGGACATTCGACAAGAATGTGCCGAACAGTCTGGGGGACGACCCAGTCGTTGCAATAGGGCGCAGGCGAGCGCTCCATCAGATAGCGATGCGTCACACGAGTGTGCCCGATTCGGAGATGACAGAAAGCAACCTGAAGCCGTCGCGGCATTGGGGGATAGGTCCATGGGAACAGTCGCGGCGCAATGGCACGCAACTTTGAGTTCCCCTCGACCATCTCCCATCTTCTTTGCCAAGCAGTCCGAAGAGCTGCCCGTATTCCTGGCATGTAGTCAGTGTGAGGAAGAGCAAAACGCTGGTCCGGTCGCAGAATCCTCGCGGACTCTTTGGCGCCCTCATCGGCGCGCTCATTCCCCGCAATTCCTACATGTCTAGGAACTCAGCAGAAGATAATCTCGACATCTGCCCGGCTCGCCAAAACCGTGGCGTCACGGATTTCGCGAACCAGGGGATGCGGAGATTCCAATGCCCCGAGGGCACTCAGGGCGCTTTGTGAGTCGCTATAGATCACAATCCGGTCTCCGAACCGGGCACGTCGCGTAATCTCCCGTACCGAGTGGTGTATTGCCACCAGCTCGGCCGTGAAGACAGACGCAGCGCCCGGTAGAGCTCCGCTGACTTCAAACAGAGGGGATACGGCGTGGAAGCCCGACCCCCTCTTGGGACTTGGAGCCATCCGTATACACTGGCACGGTACCAGCGTGACACGATGTGTGCTCCAAAAAGGTCGAACGCAATACTGCCGGCGCAGTACAAGCTTTGGGAGCAGAGGCGTGGCGACAAATAGCCAAATGTGGTACCCTCCAGGGTGGCGTCCTGGACAGAACCAGGGGCGCTACCGGCCTGAGAGCTATATCTACCTCTCGAAGGAGTTTCCTGGCCCTAAACCCAAAGGGCTTAGGGTATGACTGGCGTCTCTCGGCGGCATAGGCACCATCGAGATCAGCTGCGGATACAGTGAGAGCTGTTGGCGACTGAGAGAGGCGCAGGCTCGCGTGTACAGGCGAGTGATGCACTGCACGCGGCGCAGAGCGAGTGGCATCTCCCCAGCATCGACCAACAGGCTCTCAATGGGGGAAGTGCGGAAGGCACCGGTCGCAAGGCGAAGGCCGGTGTGGTGGATCGAATCCACCTCCCGCAATAAACGCTCGGCTGCGGATGCATAAAACACGCATCCATAGTCGAGCTTCGAGCGAAAAAAGGATCGATAAAAAAGTAAGGCCGTAGCCCTATCAGCGCCCCAAGCGCTGAACGTCACGGAACGGAAAATGTCCATGGCGCGGGTACAACACACCCTAAGGCTGCGAATATGAGCCTCCCAGGTGAGGCGTCGGTCGAATACAAGACCTAGGAAAGGGTGCGACTCAACCACATCCAGGCGCACCCCATTAAGAAACAAATCTGGGTCCTGGTGAAGCCGTGGATGGCGGCAGAAGTGCACCACCTTAGTCTTGGATAAAGAAAACCGAAACCTGTGCGCTTCGGCATAGCGAAAGACGCGGTTCAATGCCTGTTGGAGTCGACGCTCCAGAGTTGGCATCTGGGCCGCGCCAAAAGAGATCAAAAGGTCGTCCACGTAGAGCATAGCGAGAACATCTTTCGGCAGCACCGATGTGATGCCGTTGATGCTCAGGGCAAAGAGTGTGACACTGAGGACACTTCCCTGCGGGACACCCTCTTCCTGCTCCTTTGGGCCGGAGAGGGCTTCCCCCACCCGTACGCGGAATCGACGATCTCGCAAAAATTCAGATATAAACATTGGGAGGCGTCCCCTCGCCCCCATCGTGTGGAGAGTCTCCATGATACCGTATCGCCATGCGGTATCATAGGCCTTCTCCAGATCAAAAAACACCGTGGCGTAGTGCTGTCTACGAAGGAAAGCCTCGTAGACGGCATTTTCCAGTCGGAGCAGAGCATCCGACGTGGAGTGGAACTTACGGAAGTGCAGAAGACAGATAGCCTCCGCTGTCCAGGAAATAGGCTAATCTAACATTTACCAATTTCTCCATCAACTTGCACACGCAAGAGGTTAGAGAGATTGGGCGGAAACCGGTCGGAGTAGAGTGATCTCTCCCCGGTTTGTGAAAGGCGAGCACAGTAGCGATTCGCCAGGAGTCTGGGAGAAGACCTTCCACCCAGATCCTGTTGAACAGATCTAACAGAAAGGCCATGCCTCGCTCACCCAGGTGTCGAAGCATGGCGTACGGGACATCGTCCGGACCATGGGCGGTGTCCGCGCACGAAGCGAGAGCGGAACGCAACTCACTCACAGTAAACTTGTCGTTGAAGGGTTCTCCGCCTCTGAAGGTAAAGTCCAGCCGGCGGCCTTCCGCGACATCACGACGTGCATTGAATGCTGGCGGAGCAGCATCACGGCTAGAGAATGCGGAAAAAGCGGTCGCTAAGGATTCCGCCACGGACGCGGGGTCCGAGATTGCGGTCCCATTCTCCTAGGGAACGGGAGGGGGGTCCTGCGAGAACTTGCCCCGAATCCTTTTGACTCGCTTCCACACCTCAGCTAAAGGGGTCTTCCCGTTAAGTGAAGACACGTATGCCCACCAAGAAGAGCGGCGGGCGTGCTTCGAAATATACCGGAACCTAGCCCTAGCCCGACGAAATTCAGCGACAGTGAAATCGTTCGGGCGGCGCTTATAGCGCATGTAGGCATAACGCTTCTGTTTGAGGGCCGTCTCACACTCGGCCGACCACCATGGGAGTGGTCGGCGTGCAAAACGGCCAGACGTCCTAGGAATAGTAGTCAGGCCCACGGCGATGAGGTTGCCGGAGAAGAACTCAACGGCCTCATCTACCGACCTAAACACCTCGACTGAGATAGAGAATTCAGTCATTTCCTGAAATGCAAGCCACCGCGCCCGCGCCAAGCACCACCGAGGTGGTCTCTCAGGCGGCAGTTGCCCTGAAAATGATATTTGAATGGGAAAGTGATCACTACCATGGAGGTCATCGACCACCCCCCAATCAAAATCAGGCTGTGCATCCGAAGAGCACAAAGATAGGTCAAGGCAAGAAAATGAAGCGGTTCTCGGACAGTGATGCGTAAACTCATCCACGTTTAGGACACCCATCTCAAGCTCTTCGATCAGATCGGCAAGGACTTGTCCCCTGGGATTTATGGAGTAATCTCCCCAGAGAGGATGCCTGCCGTTCAGATCTCCAAGCAAGAGATAGGGCCTCGGCAACCGACCAACGACGCGGTGGAAGTCCCCCGCGTCGAAGTCAGCTGACGGTGGAATGTACGCAGAAATGATAGTATACCTGCTATCCAGGTGCAGCTGCACAGCCACTGCCTGAAAGGAGGTATCTAAAGAGAAAGGAAGAACGGAGACATCATGCCGGGTGTAAACTGCGCATCCCCCAGCCCGGCCATCCCGCGGTGGTGGGGTCGCAAGACCCTTATACCCCGGGAGGGCAGGGAGGGGGCACGCACCTAGCATGGTCTCCTGCAAAAAAATAGCTAAAGGGGAACGGGACGAGACGAGCCTCCACAGCTCCTCCCAGTTGGCCCGGAGTCCACGGCAATTCCATTGAAGGAATATGCCCTCCAGGCCTAGCTCGGAGGAGACGCGGGGGCCCTCCTCGAATTAAAGACCCTCACGGGAATGTCCATACGCTTCCCGGGGGCAGAACCCCGGGCGCTGTTGGCCGGACAAAGCGCTGAAGGCGCTGTCGCCTTCGAGGACTTATTGGGGGAGGTTGGGCTCGCCATGCGAGTCTTTTCCTCCCTCCGCCTCGAAACCTTAGGCGGGCGTTGCGGCTTGGGAGGCGGGGGGCCCTCTTTTCGAGGAACCACCGTCTCCGAGCCACTCGCTCCACCTCGGGGCGTGGGCGAAGGAGCCGAAGCTCCTTTGTTGCTGTCCTCCTTTCGGGGGACAGCTTTAGGAACCCCCGAAGATGGCCTAGCGACCATCTTCAGGGGTGTTGCCTCCTGTGAGTCTAACGACTCGGTGGAGGTACGTGGCCGTTTCGCCTTACGGGAAACGGTCACGCTGGGGGAAGAGGGGGGAGCCCTGGTTTTAGCCGGGGCAGGGTATGAGCCCTTTTTGCCGCCAGCTTTACCAGAGGAGCGCCTGGGTTGGGTAGAGCCCGCAGAAGGGCTCCGAATGGGCGCGGAAACAACCGTGCTCGTTGGCCTGGATGGGCCGGGAGCAGAGGGTGCCTTCCTAACTATTGAGGCATATAACGTCCCAGGCAGAGCCGGGTGCGCCAGGACCAAGTCCTTTGCCTCGCGGAATGAGAGTCGATCCTGGGCCTGAACGGCCAGGATTTCTTTCTCAAGGAGATATGCACCACATTGCTTCGAAGAAGCAGGGTGCGGCTCTCCGCAATTGACACACTTGGCCACACACGATTTGGACTTATCGTGTGCGACCTTGGAGCAATTTACACAGACTTCGGGTGACCCCGACTTTGCACGTCTACATGAGCGATTCGTATGGCCGAAGCGGTGACAGTAATAGCACCGCCGCGGAAGTGGCACGAATGCCTTCACGCGGTAGCGGTACCAACCGGCACGCACCGACTCAGGGAGCTTGTCACAGTCGAACGTGACGAAGAGTGTAGGGGTGGGTCTCGAGGCCCCTCCCTGTTTTCTCATCACACGTTCGACCTTGACCGCCCCATGGTCGGCCAGCTCTAAGGTGATGTCCTCAATGGAGTAGTCAACGAGTTCCCTCGCATAAACTACTCCTTTCACAAAGTTCATGGTAGAGTGCAGCGTCACACTTCACGGGGTGCCATGAAGTGTCCGAAGAGCACTAATCTTAGCCGCCTCGGCGGGATTCGCCGCATTCGCCAGAAGGCTCCCGTCCGAGAAACGGGTTACCTTCGGCTCTCTACCAATTGCACTAGCTAATCCTCTCCTCTGATGGATCATGTTGCCCTTGGAAAACATGGTGCCATCAGTGGAGCGAATAACGAGGAAGCGTTTGAAGCCAGCGGGCTCGAAAACGCCAGGTAACCTCTGAATCAGGGGCCCCGATGTCATCGAGGCTCCGCCCTGTGCACTCTTGGTAGTAGTCTTCTTTGCCAGGGGCTCCGCAACCGGGGGGGCAGAGGGGGCGGATGTGCCAATCTTGGCTTGGTCGCTTGCCAGAGTGGCAGCGGACCCATCCGTCCCCGCAGCCCCCGCGGATGGAGAGGAGCCCCGAGTCTTTTTGGTCTTTTTAGTCTTTTTCTTTTTCTTTTTCGGAGAGGAGGTCGGGGAATGAACCCGCTTTTCACCTCCGCCGGCAGAAGTCCCTAGGCCAGATGGACCAGCCTCAGCCAGGTCCCTCTCCGAAATGGAGAAGGTCCTGGTTGTCGTAGGGGCACCTGTCGGAGGAGATCCCTCCCCTCCTTCTACTGCCTCGGAGCACTCAGCCATTTGAGGAGGACCTTGCATAGGGGCGGATTCGGGTTCGGTGCTTGGCGCCGAGCCCGAATTCCCCCCCATGGAAGGCCCTACCGTCTGGGGCTGGGTCTCCTCAAGGACCATGTCTATCACAGGAGGGGCCTCCAGTTGGCCATCCCCTCCCAGGACATCGCAGGTCCCCTTGGCAGTGTCGCCAGTCTTGTATGGGGAGGCACAGGCCTTGACCCCGGCAAGGTTTAAAATTCTTGCCAGCAGGTCTTTTGAGGGAAGCGACCGAAGGGGCCTGGCTTCCCTCTCCCCCCTAAGGGGGTTTGCCCTACCGAGCCGCTTTGATAGGGAGCGGCTGGCTAAGGGCTGCCTGCTGGCTTTCTTGGCAGTCCCCTTGAAAAGAAAAGATGGGACTGCCGCTGGGAAAAGGGAGGTGCCCGAAAGCACCTCCAGAGAAGGGGGTGAGGGGGAGTCCCCTGCACCCGTAGGCGAAGGAGAGGAGTAAGCCTCCTCTCCGGTTAGAGAAATATGGAGGGTCCCCTGTGCAAGCACAGGGGGGGGGACCTCCATTTTTTCGGTGGAGCTGCCCAAGGGCGGCTCCGTCGATGAGCAAGGGGGAGTTAAAGGGGTTTGGGTTTTTTTTTTTGGTTGTTCATCTATGGGCATGGTGACCCTATTTTTGCCACGGGACGCAATAGCTCATCACCCCTCGCAGTAGCCCGCACTGCGAGAGGTGCTTACAAGCCCGGCAGAGCCAGGCGCCGCCATTCTGGACCACCCCTCCCACCTGGTGGCCTGGCAGTCCATCGGCATGGCGGCTCCACCTTGGACACGGCGTAAAAAAAGATAGATTTTAAAGAGGAGAGGAAAAGGGATGTGAGGAAGGTATGGGTGGGGATAAAGCAGGTAGTTAAAAACCAGCCACCCCAGACCGGAGCTCAGGGGTTAGGGAACATTGTCCCCCACCCCCTCAGCCCCGATGCGGGAAGGTTGGCTGAAAGGAAGGTCAGCATCTACCCTGTGAAATTAGAGGCTGACCAGAGAAAGTTGTGGGAGAGGTTGTGTGAAAACAGAGGAAACAAGTGTTTTGAAGGAAGGAAGAGAGGCTAAGCTGGGGCAGGACGGGGTGCTGAGTCCCGTCAGCACGGCGGCCAGGATGGCAAATCGCCGCGCCCCTTACGGGGCCCGTTAAGTGAAGACACGTATGCCCGCCAAGAAGAGCGGCGGGCGTGCTTCGAAATATACCGGAACCTAGCCCTAGCCCGACGAAATTCAGCGACAGTGAAATCGTTCGGGCGGCGCTTATAGCGCATGTAGGCATAACGCTTCTGTTTGAGGGCCGTCTCACACTCGGCCGACCACCATGGGAGTGGTCGGCGTGCAAAACAGCCAGACGTCCTAGAAATAGTAGTCAGGCCCACGGCGATAAGGTTGCCGGAGAAGAACTCAACGGCCTCATCTACCGACCTAAACTCCTCGACTGAGATAGAGAATTCAGTCATTTCCTGAAATGCAGGCCACCGCGCCCGTGCCAAGCACCACCGAGGTGGTCTCTCAGGCGGCAGTTGCCCTGAAAATGATATTTGAATGGGAAAGTGATCACTACCATGGAGGTCATCGACCACCCCCCAATCAAAATCAAGCTGTGCATCCGAAGAGCACAAAGATAGGTTAAGGCAAGAAAATGAAGCGGTTCTCGGACAGTGATGCGTAAACTCATCCACGTTTAGGACACCCATCTCAAGCTCTTCGATCAGATTGGCAAGGACTTGTCCCCTGGGATTTATGGTGTAATCTCCCGAGAGAGGATGCCTGCCGTTCAGATCTCCAAGCAAGAGATTGGGCCTCGGCAACCGTGCCACGACGCGGCGGAAGTCCCCCGCGTCGAAGTCAGCTGACGGTGGAATGTACGCAGAAATGATAGTATACCTCCTATCCAGGTGCAGCTGTACAGTCACTGCCTGTAAGGAGGTATCTAAAGAGAAAGGAAGAACGGAGACATCATGCCGGGTGTAAACCGCGCATCCCCCACCGCGGCCGTCCCGCGGTGGTGGGGTTGCAAGACCCTTATACCCCGGGAGGGCAGGCAGTGGGCACGCGCCTAGCATGGTCTCCTGCAAAAAATTAGCTAACGGGGAACGGGACGAGGCGAGCCTCCGCAGCTCCTCCCAGTTGTCCCGGAGTCCACGGCAATTCCATTGAAGGAATATGCCCTCCAGGCCTAGCTCGGAAGAGACGCGGGGGCCCTCCTCGAATTGAAGACCCTCACGGGAATGGCCGTGCGCTTCCAGGGGGCAGAACCCCGGGCGCTGTTGGCCGGACAAAGCGCTGGAGGCGCTGTCGCCTTCGAGGACTTATTGGGGGAGGTTGACCTCGCCATACGAATCTTTTCCTCCCTCCGCCTCGAAACCTTAGGCGTGCGCTGCGGCTTCGGAGGCGGGGGGCCCTCTTTTCGAGGAACCACCGTCTCCGAGCCACTCGCTCCACCTCGTGGCGTGGGCGAAGGAGTCGAAGCTCCTTTGTTGCTGTCCTCCTTTCGGGGGACAGCTTTAGGAACCCCCGAAGATGGCCTAGCGACAATCTTCAGGGGTGTTGCCTCCTGTGAGTCTAACGACTCGGTGGAGGCGCGTGGCCGTTTCGCCTTACGGGAAACGGTCACGCTGGGGGAAGAGGGGGGAGCCCTGGTTTTAGCCGGGGCTGGGTGTGAACCCTTTTTGCCGCCAGCTCTACCAGGGGAGCGCCCGGGTGTAGTAGAGCCCGCAGAAGGGCTCCGAATGGGCGCGGAAACAACCGTGCTCGTTGGCCTGGATGGGCCAGGAGCAGAGGGTGCCTTTCGAACTACTGAGGCATATGACGTCCCAGGCAGAGCTGGGCGCGCCAGGACCAAGTCCTTAGCCTCGCGGAATGAGAGTCTATCCTGGGCCTGAACGGCCAGGATTTCTTTCTCCAGGAGATATGCACCACATTGCTTCGAAGAAGCAGGGTGCGGCTCTCCGCAATTGACACACTTGGCCACACACGATTTGGACTTATCGTGTGCGACCTTGGAGCAATTTACACAGACTTCGGGTGACCCCGACTTTGCACGTCTACATGAGCGATTCGTATGGCCGAAGCGGTGACAGTAATAGCACCGCCGCGGCAGTGGCACGAATGCCTTCACGCGGTAGCGGTACCAACCGGCACGCACCGACTCAGGGAGCTTGTCACAGTCGAACGTGACGAAGAGTGTAGGGGTGGGTCTCGAAGCCCCTCCCTGTTTTCTCATCACACGTTCGACCTTGACCGCCCCATGGTCGGCCAGCTCTAGGGTGATGTCCTCAATGGAGTAGTCAACGAGTTCCCTCGCATAAACTACTCCTTTCACAAAGTTCATGGTAGAGTGCGGCGTCACACTCACCGGGGTGCCATGAAGTGTCCGAAGAGCCCTTATTTTGGCCGCCTCGGCGGGATTCGCCGCATTCGCCAGAAGGCTCCCGTCTGAGAAACGGGTCACCTTCGGCTCTCTACCAATTGCACTAGCTAATCCTCTCCTCTGATGGATCATGTTGCCCTTAGACAACATGGTGCCATCAGTGGAGCGAATAACGAGGAAGCGTTTGAAGCCAGCGGGCTCGAAAACGCCAGGTAACCTCTGAATGAGGGGCCCCGATGCCATCGAGGCTCCGCCCTGTGCATTCTTCGTCTTAGTCTTGGTCAGGAGCTCCGCACACGAGGGGGTAGAGGGGCCGGATTTGCCGATCTTGGCTTGGTCGCCTACCAAAGTGGCAGCAGACCCATCCGTCCCCGCAGCCCCCGCGGATGGAGAGGAGCCCCGAGTCTTTTTCGTCTTTCTTGTCTTTTTCTTCTTTTTAGGAGAGGAGGGCGGGGAATGAACCCGCTTCTCACCCCCGCCGGTAGAAGCCCCCAGGCCAGATGGACCGGCCTCAGCCAGGTCCTTCTCTTAAATGGAGAAGGTCCCGGTGGGCGCAGGGGATTCATCCGGAGGAGATCCCTCCCCTCCTTGTCCTGCCTGATTTTTTTTTTTTTTTTTTTTTTTAAGAGCTCATCTGGCGACTGCCTACTTGGGCATTAGTCGCCGTATTAAAACTGGCCTAGTTCTAGGCTACTTTAAAATGAAATTAAAGAGAAAAAAAAAACAACACCCCAAAAGGGGGAAAGGAAGCAAGCTGGTGCGTCGGGGAGAGGTCCCCCCGGCCCAGGAGCGTGCAACTAAAGAAAAAAAAGAAAAAGAAAAAAAAACAAATGCAAAAAAACAACAAAAAAAACAACAAAAAAAAACAAACAAACCTTGCTTAAATAATAGGGAGAAGGCCGGCCTCCCCCAAGAAGTCAACAAGTCCACAAGTCAGTGTGCACGAATCTGTCCCGAGCACAAGGGACAGGCGGTAGCGACCCCGCACATCCCGGTACTGGGACAGGTATCGTGCGCGAAGATCACCCAGACTGGGACATTCGACAAGAATGTGCCGAACAGTCTGGGGAACGACGCATTCGTCGCAATAGGGCGCTAGCGAGCGCTCCATCAAGTAGCGATGCGTCACACGAGTGTGTCCGATTCGAAGACGACAGAAAGCAACCTGAAGCCGCCGCGGCATTGAGGGATAGGTCCATGGGAACAGTCGCGGCGCAATGGCACGCAGCTTTAAGTTCCCCTCGACCGTCTCCCATCTTCTTTGCCAAGCAGTCCGAAGAGCTGCCCGTATTCCTGCCATGTAGTCGGTGTGAGGAAGAGCGAAACGCTGGTCCGGTCGCAGAGTCCTCGCGGACTCTTTGGCGCCCTCATCGGCGCGCTCATTCCCCGCAATTCCTACATGTCCAGGAACCCAGCAGAAGATAATCTCGACATCTGCTCGGCTCGCCAAAACCGTGGCGTCACGGATTTCGCGAACCAGGGGATGCGGAGATTCCAATGCCCCGAGAGCACTCAAGGCGCTTTGTGAGTCGCTATAAATCACAATCCGGTCTCCGAACCGGGCACGTCGCGTAATCTCCCGTACCGAGTGGTGTATTGCCACCAGCTCGGCCGTGAAGACAGACGCAGCGCCTGGTAGAGCCCCGCTGACTTCAAACAGAGGGGATACGGCGTGGAAGCCGACCCCCTCTTGGGACTTGGAGCCATCCGTATACACTGGCACGGTACCAGCGTGACACGATGTGTGCTCCAAAAAGATCGAACGCAATACTCCCGGCGCAGTACAAGCTTTGGGAGCAGAGGCGTGGCGACAAATAGCCAAATGTGGTACCCTCCAGGGTGGCGTCCTGGGCAGAACCAGGGGCGCCACCGGCCCGAGAGCTATATCTACCTCTCGAAGGAGTTTCCTGGCCCTAAACCCAAAGGGCTTAGGGTATGACTGGCGTCTCTCGGCGGCATAGGCACCATCGAGATCAGCTGCGGATGCAGTGAGAGCTGTTGGCGACTGGGGGAGGCGCCGGGCTCGCGCGTACAGGCGAGTGATGCACTGCACGCGGCGCAGAGCGAGTGGCATCTCCCCAGCATCGACCAACAGGCTCTCAATGGGGGAAGTGCGGAAGGCACCGGTCGCAAGGCGAAGGCCGGTGTGGTGGATCGAATCCACCTTCCGCAATAAACGCTCGGCTGCGGATGCATAAAACTCGCATCCGTAGTCGAGCTTCGAGCGAACAAAGGATCGATAAAAAAGTAAGGCGGTAGCCCTATCAGCGCCCCAAGCGCTGAACGTCACGGAACGGAGAATGTCCATGGCGCGGGTACAAGAGACCCTAAGGCTGCGAATGTGAGCCTCCCAGGTGAGGCGTCGGTCGAATACAAGACCAAGGAAACGGTGCGACTCAACCACATCCAGGCGCACCCCATTAAGAAACAAATCTGGGTCGGGGTGAAGCCGTGGATGGCGGCAGAAGTGCACCACCTTAGTCTTGGCCAAAGAAAACCGAAACCTGTGCGCTTCGGCATAGCGAGAGACGCGGTTCAATGCCTGTTGGAGTCGGCGCTCCAGAGTTGGCATCTGGGCCGCGCCAAAAGAGATCGAAAGGTCGTCCACGTAGAGCGTAGCGAGAACATCTTCCGGCAGCACCGAGGTGATGCCGTTGATGCTCAGGGCAAAGAGTGTGACACTGAGGACACTTCCCTGCGGGACACCCTCTTCCTGCTCCTTTGGGGCAGAGAGGGCTCCCCCCACCCGTACGCGGAATCGACGATCTCGCAAAAATTCAGATATAAACATTGGGAGGCGTCCCCTCGCCCCCATCGTGTGGATTTTTTTTTTTTTTTTTTTTAAGAGCTCATCTGGCGACTGCCTACTTGGGCATTAGTCGCCGTATTAAAACTGGCCTAGTTCTAGGCTACTTTAAAATGAAATTAAAGAGAAAAAAAAACAACAACACCCCAAAAGGGGGAAAGGAAGCAAGCTGGCGCGTCGGGGAGAGGTCCCCCCGGCGCAGGAGCGTGCAACTAAAGAAAAAAAAACAAACAAAAAACAAAACAAATGCAAAAAAACAACAAAAAAAAACAAACAAACCTTGCTTAAATAATAGGGAGAAGGCCGGCCTCCCCCAAGAAGTCAACAAGTCCACAAGTCAGTGTGCACGAATCTGTCCCGAGCACAAGGGACAGGCGGTAGCGACCCCGCCCATCCCGGTACTGGGACAGGTATCGTGCGCGAAGATCACCCAGACTTGGACATTCGACAAGAATGTGCCGAACAGTCTGGGGGACGACGCAGTCGTTGCAATAGGGCGCAGGCGAGCGCTCCATCAGATAGCGATGCGTCACACGAGTGTGTCCGATTCGGAGACGACAGAAAGCAACCTGAAGCCGCCGCGGCATAGGGGGATAGGTCCATGGGAACAGTCACGGCGCAATGGCACGCAACTTTAAGTTCCCTTCGACCGTCTCCCATCTTCTTTGCCAAGCAGTCCGAAGGTGCTGCCCGTATTCCTGCCATGTAGTCGGTGTGAGGAAGAGCGAAACGCTGGTCCGGTCGCAGAGTCCTCGCGGACTCTTTGGCGCCCTCATCGGCGCGCTCATTCCCCGCAATTCCTACATGTCCAGGAACCCAGCAGAAGATAATCTCGACATCTGCCCGGCTCGCCAAAACCGTGGCGTCACGGATATCGCGAACCAGGGGATGCGGAGATTCCAATGCCCCGAGAGCCCTCAGGGCGCTTTGTGAGTCGCTATAGATCACAATCCGGTCTCCGAACCGGGCACGTCGCGTAATCTCCCGTACCGAGTGGTGTATTGCCACCAGCTCGGCCGTGAAGACAGACGCAGCGCCTGGTAGAGCCCCGCTGACTTCAAACAGAGGGGATACGGCGTGGAAGCCGACCCCCTCTTGGGACTTGGAGCCATCCGTATACACTGGCACGGTACCAGCGTGACACGATGTGTGCTCCAAAAAGGTCGAACGCAATACTGCCGGCGCAGTACAAGCTTTGGGAGCAGAGGCGTGGCGACAAATAGCCAAATGTGGTACCCTCCAGGATGGCGTCCTGGGCAGAACCAGGGGCGCCACCGGCTTGAGAGCTATATCTACCTCTCGAAGGAGTTTCCTGGCCCTAAACCCAAAGGGCTTAGGGTATGACTGGCGTCTCTCGGCGGCATAGGCACCATCGAGATCAGCTGCGGATGCAGTGAGAGCTGTTGGCGATTGAGGGAGGCGCCGGGCTCGCGCGTACAGGCGAGTGATGCACTGCACGCGGCGCAGAGCGAGTGGCATCTCCCCAGCATCGACCAACAGGCTCTCAATGGGGGAAGTGCGGAAGGCACCGGTCGCAAGGCGAAGGCCAGTGTGGTGGATCGAATCCACCTTCCGCAAAAAACGCTCGGCTGCCGATTCATAAAACTCGCATCCGTAGTCGAGCTTCGAGCGAACAAAGGATTGATAAAAAAGTAAGGCGATAGCCCTATCAGCGCCCCAAGCGCTGAACGTCACGAAACGGAGAATGTCCATGGCGCGGGTACAAGAGACCCTAAGGCTGCGAATATGAGCCTCCCAGGTGAGGCGTCGGTCGAATACAAGACCAAGGAAACGGTGCGACTCAACCACATCCAGGCGCACCCCATTAAGAAACAAATCTGGGTCGGGGTGAAGCCGTGGATGGCGGCAGAAGTGCACCACCTTAGTCTTGGCCAAAGTAAACCGAAACCTGTGCGCTTCGGCATAGCGAGAGACGCGGTTCAATGCCTGTTGGAGTCGACGCTCCAGAGTTGGCATCTGGGCCGCGCCAAAAGAGATCGAAAGGTCGTCCACGTAGAGCGTAGCGAGAACATCTTCCGGCAGCACCGAGGTGATGCCGTTGATGCTCAGGGCAAAGAGTGTGACACTGAGGACACTTCCCTGCGGGACACCCTCTTCCTGCTCCTTTGGGCCGGAGAGGGCTCCCCCCACCCGTACGCGGAATCGACGATCTCGCAAAAATTCAGATATAAAAATTGGGAGGCGTCCCCTCGCCCCCATCGTGTGGAGAGTCTCGATGATACCGTATCGCTATGCGGTATCATAGGCCTTCTCCAGATCGAAAAAAACCGTGGCGTAGTGCTGTCTACGAAGGAAAGCCTCGTAGACGGCGTTTTCCAGTCGGAGCAGAGCATCCGACGTGGAGTGGAACTTACGGAAGCCACACTGCGCAGAAGACAGATGGCCTCCGCTGTCCAGGAAATAGGCTAATCTAACATTTACCAATTTATCCATCAACTTGCACACGCAAGAGGTTAGAGAGATTGGGCGGAAACCGGTCGGAGTAGAGTGATCTCTCCCCGGCTTGCGAAAGGCGAGCACAGTAGCGATTCGCCAGGAGTCTGGGAGAAGACCTTCCACCCAGATCCTGTTGAACAAATCTAACAGAAAGGCCATGCCTCGCTCACCCAGGTGTCGAAGCATGGCGTACGGGACATCGTCCGGACAATGGGCGGTGTCCGCGCACGAAGCGAGAGCGGAACGCAACTCACTCACAGTAAACTTGTCGTTGAAGGGTTCTCCGCCTCTGGAGGTAAAGTCCAGCCGGCGGCCTTCCGCGACATCACGACGTGCATTGAATGCTGGCGGAGCAGCATCACGGCTAGAGAATGCAGAAAAAGAGGTCGCTAAGGATTCCGCCACGGACGCGGGGTCCGAGATTGCGGTCCCATTCTCCTGGAGAACGGGAGGGATGTCCTGCGAGAACTTGCCCCGAATCCTTTTGACTCGCTTCCACACCTCAGCTAAAGGGGTCTTCCCGTTAAGTGAAGACACGTATGCCCGCCAAGAAGAGCGGCCGGCGTGCTTCGAAATATACCGGAACCTAGCCCTAGCCCGACGAAATTCAGCGACAGTGAAATCGTTCGGGCGGCGCTTATAGCGCATGTAGGCATAACGCTTCTGTTTGAGGGCCGTCTCACACTCGGCCGACAACCATGGGAGTGGTCGGCGTGCAAAACAGCCAGACGTCCTAGGAATAGTAGTCAGGCCCACGGCGATAAGGTTGCCGGAGAAGAACTCAACGGCCTCATCTACCGACCTAAACTCCTCGACTGAGATAGAGAATTCAGTCATTTCCTGAATTGCAGGCCACCGCGCCCGTGCCAAGCACCACCGAGGTGGTCTCTCAGGCGGCAGTTGCCCTGAAAATGATATTTGAATGGGAAAGTGATCACTACCATGGAGGTTATCGACCACCCCCCAATCAAAATCAAGCTGTGCATCCGAAGAGCACAAAGATAGGTCAAGGCAAGAAAATGAAGCGGTTCTCGGACAGTGATGCGTAAATTCATCCACGTTTAGGACACCCATCTCAAGCTCTTCGATCAGATCGGCAAGGACTTGTCCCCTGGGATTTATGGTGTAATCTCCCCAGAGAGGATGCCTGCCGTTCAGATCTCCAAGCAAGAGATAGGGCCTCGGCAACCGTGCCACGACGCGGCGGAAGTCCCCCGCGTCGAAGTCAGCTGACGGTGGAATGTACGCAGAAATGATAGTATACCTCCTATCCAGGTGCAGCTGCACAGCCACTGCCTGTAAGGAGGTATCTAAAGAGAAAGGAAGAACGGAGACATCATGCCGGGTGTAAACCGCGCATCCCCCAGCCCGGCCGTCCCGCGGTGGTGGGGTTGCAAGATCCTTATACCCGGGGAGGGCAGGCAGTGGGCACGCGCCTAGCATGGTCTCCTGCAAAGAAATAGCTAACGGGGAACGGGACGAGGCGAGCCTCCGCAGCTCCTCCCAGTTGGCCCGGAGTCCACGGCAATTCCATTGAAGGAATATGCCCTCCAGGCCTAGCTCGGAGGAGACGCGGGGGCCCTCCTCGAATTGAAGACCCTCACGGGAATGGCCGTACGCTTCCCGGGGGCAGAACCCCGGGCGCTGTTGGCTGGACAAAGCGCTGGAGGTGCTGTCGCCTTCGAGGACTTATTGGGGGAGGTTGACCTCGCCATGCGAGTCTTTTCCTCCCTCCGCCTCGAAACCTTAGGCGGGCGCTGCGGCTTCGGAGGCGGGGGGCCCTCTTTTCGAGGAACCACCGTCTCCGAGCCACTCGCTCCACCTCGTGGCGTGGGCGAAGGAGCCGAAGCTCCTTTGTTGCTGTCCTCCTTTCGGGGGACAGCTTTAGGAACCCCCGAAGATGGCCTAGCGACCATCTTCAGGGGTGTTGCCTCCTGTGAGTCTAATGACTCGGTGGAGGCGCGTGGCCGTTTCGCCTTACGGAAAACGGTCACGCTGGGGGAAGAGGGGGGAGCCCTGGTTTTAGCCGGGGCAGGGTATGAGCCCTTTTTGCCGCCAGCTTTACCAGGGGAGCGCCCGGGTTGGGTAGAGCCCGCAGAAGGGCTCCGAATGAGCGCGGAAACAACCGTGCTCGTTGGCCTGGATGGGCCAGGAGCAGAGGGTGCTTTTCTAACTATTGAGGCATATGACGTCCCAGGCAGAGCCGGGCGCGCCAGGACCAAGTCCTTAGCCTCGCGGAATGAGAGTCGATCCTGGGCCTGAACGGCCAGGATTTCTTTCTCAAGGAGATATGCACCACATTGCTTCGAAGAAGCAGGGTGCGGCTCTCCGCAATTGATACACTTGGCCACACACGATTTGGACTTATCGTGTGCGACCTTGGAGCAATTTACACAGACTTCGGGTGACCCCGATTTTGCACGTCTACATGATCGATTCGTGTGGCCGAAGCGGTGACAGTAATAGCACCGCCGCGGCAGTGGCACGAATGCCTTTACGCGGTAGCGGTACCAACCGGCACGCACCGACTCAGGGAGCTTGTCACAGTCGAACGTGACGAAGAGTGTAGGGGTGGGTCTCGAGGCCCCTCCCTGTTTTCTCATCACACGTTCGACCTTGACCGCCCCATGGTCGGCCAGCTCTAAGGTGATGTCCTCAATGGAGTAGTCAACGAGTTCCCTCGCATAAACTACTCCTTTCACAAAGTTCATGGTAGAGTGCGGCGTCACACTCACCGGGGTGCCATGAAGTGTCCGAAGAGCACTAATCTTAGCCGCCTCGGCGGGATTCGCCGCATTCGCCAGAAGGCTCCCGTCTGAGAAACGGGTTACCTTCGGCTCTCTACCAATTGCACTAGCTAATCCTCTCCTCTGATGGATCATGTTGCCCTTGGACAACATGGTGCCATCAGTGGAGCGAATAACGAGGAAGCGTTTGAAGCCAGCGGGCTCGAAAACGCCAGGTAACCTCTGAATCAGGGGCCCCGATGTCATCGAGGCTCCGCCCTGTGCACTCTTGGTATTAGTCTTCTTTGTCAGGGGCTCCGCAACCGGGGGGGCAGAGGGGGCGGATGTGCCGATCTTGGCTTGGTCGCTTGCCCGAGTGGCAGCATATCCATCCGTCCCCGCAGCCCCCGCGGATGGAGAGGAGCCCCGAGTCTTTTTTGTCTTTTTAGTCTTTTTATTTTTCTTTTTCGGAGAGGAGGGCGGGGAATGAACCCGCTTTTCACCTCCGCCGGCAGAAGTCCCCAGGCCAGATGGACCAGCCTCAGCCAGGTCCCTCTCCGAAATGGAGAAGGTCCTGGTTGTCGTAGGGGCACCTGTCGGAGGAGATCCCTCCCCTCCTTCTACTGCCTCGGAGCCCTCAGCCATTTGAGGAGGACCTTGCATAGGGGCGGATTCGGGTTCGGTGCTTGGCGCCGAGCCCGAATTCCCCCCCATGGAAGGCCCTACCGTCTGGGGCTGGGTCTCCTCAAGGACCATGTCTATCACAGGAGGGGCCTCCAGTTGGCCATCCCCTCCCAGGACATCGCAGGTCCCCTTGGCAGTATTGTCACTAGTCAGGTGGTGTGGGGAGGCACAGGCCTTGACCCCAGCAAGGTTCAAAATTCTTGCCAGCAGGTCTTTTGAGGGAAGCGACCGAAGGGGCCTGGCTTCCCTCTCCCCCCTAAGGGGGTTTGCCCTACCGAGCCGCTTGCACGAGGGGCGGTCGGCAATGGGCTGCCTGCTGGCTTTCTTGGCAGTCCCCTTAGAAAGCAAAGGAGGGACTGCCGCTGGAGATAGGGAGGTGCCCGAAAGCACCTCCAGAGAAGGGGGTGAGGGGGAGTCCCCTACACCCGTAGGCGTAGGAGAGGAGTAAGCCTCCTCTCCGGTTAAAGAATTATGGAGGGTCCCTTGCGCAAGCACAAGGGGGGGGACCTCCATTTTCTCGGTTGAGCTGCCCGAGGGCGGCTCCGTAGATGTTTTTGGGGAAGTTGGGGGTTGGGGTTTTTGTTTTTTTTCATACATGGGCATGGTGACCCTCTTTTGATTACGGGACGCAATAGCTCATCACCTCTCGCAGTTGCCCGCACTGCGAGAGGTGCTTACAAGCCCGGCAGAGCCAGGCGCCGCCATTCGGGACCACCCCTCCCGCCTGGTGGCCTGGCAGTCCTTCGGCATGGCGGCTCCACCTTGGACACGGCGTAAAAAATATAGGTTGTGAAGAGGAGAGGAAAAGGGATGTGAGGAAGATGTGGGTGGGGATGAAGCAGGTTGTTAAAAAAACCCCATCCCGAACCGGAGCTGAGGGGTTAGGGAACAATGTCCCCTCCCCCCCTCAGCCCCGATCCGGGGTGGTTGGCTTGAGAAGAAGGTCAGCATTCTACCCTGTGAAATTAGAGGCTGACCAGAGAAAGTTGTGGGAGAGGTTGTATGAAAAGCGACGAGGTAGGGGAGAAATCGGGCTATCTGAAGGAAGGAAGAGAGGCTAAGCTGGGGCCGGACGGAGCGCTGGATCCCGTCAGCACGGCGGCCAGGATGGCAAATCGCCGCGCCCCTTACGGGGTCCAGAGAAGGGGGTGAGGGGGAGTCCCCTACACCCGTAGGCGTAGGAGAGGAGTAAGCCTCCTCTCCGGTTAAAGAATTATGGAGGGTCCCTTGCGCAAGCACAAGGGGGGGGACCTCCATTTTCTCGGTGGAGCTGCCCGAGGGCGGCTCCGTTGATTTTCTTGGGGAAGTTGGGGGTTGGGTTTTTTGGTGTTTTTTTTCATTCATGGGCATGGTGACCCTCTTTTTATTACGGGACGCAATAGCTCATCACCTCTCGCAGTTGCCCGCACTGCGAGAGGTGCTTACAAGCCCGGCAGAGCCAGGCGCCGCCATTCGGGACCACCCCTCCCGCCTGGTGGCCTGGCAGTCCTTCGGCATGGCGGCTCCACCTTGAACACGGCGTAAAAAATATAGGTTGTGAAGAGGATTTTTTTTTTTTTTTTTTATATAGAGCCCATCTGGCAACTACCCACTTGGGCATAAGTCGCCGAAAAACACGACAGCCTAGAATTAGGCTACTTTAAAGTTAAAATATGAAAACTTAACAATCAATATAAATTTGAAAAACTTAACAATCGAAGCAATCTCCGGCAGCGGGGGGAGGTCCCCCTCACCCCGGTGCAGGAGAGTGCAATCTAAAACAAAACAATAACAAAAAAAGGAACCTTAAATAAAGGGGAGAAGGCCGGCCTCCCCCAAAAAGTCAATAAGTCCACCAGTCATGGTGCACGCACTCGTCCCGAGTACAAGGGACAGGCGGTAGCGACCCCGCCCATCCCGGTACCGAGACAGGTATCGTGCGCGAAGATCACCCAGACTGGGACATTCGACAAGAATATGCCGAACAGTCTGGGGGACGACGCAGTCGTTGCAATAGGGCACATGCGAGCGCTCCACCAAGTAACGATGCGTCACACGAGTGTGTCCGATTCGAAGACGACAGAAAGCAACCTGAAGCCGCCGCGGCATTGGGGGATAGGTCCATGGGAACAGTCGCGGCGCAATGGCACGCAACTTTAAGTTCCCCTCGACCGTCTCCCATCTTCTTTGCCAAGCAGTCCGAAGAGCTGCCCGTATTCCTGCCATGTAGTCGGTGTGAGGAAGAGCGAAACGCTGGTCCGGTCGCAGAGTCCTCGCGGACTCTTTGGCGCCCTCATCGGCGCGCTCATTCCCCGCAATTCCTACATGTCCAGGAACCCAGCAGAAGATAATCTCGACATCTGCCCGGCTCGCCAAAACCGTGGCGTCACGGATTTCGCGAACCAGGGGATGCGGAGATTCCAATGCCCCGAGAGCACTCAGGGCGCTTTGTGAGTCGCTATAAATCACAATCCGGTCTCCGAACCGGGCACGTCGCGTAATCTCCCGTACCGAGTGGTGTATTGCCACCAGCTCGGCCGTGAAGACAGACGCAGCGCCTGGTAGAGCCCCGCTGACTTCAAACAGAGGGGATACGGCGTGGAAGCCGACCCCCTCTTGGGACTTGGAGCCATCCGTATACACTGGCACGGTACCAGCGTGACACGATGTGTGCTCCAAAAAGATCGAACGCAATACTCCCGGCGCAGTACAAGCTTTGGGAGCAGAGGCGTAGCGACAAATAGCCAAATGTGGTACCCTCCAGGGTGGCGTCCTGGGCAGAACCAGGGGCGCCACCGGCCCGAGAGCTATATCTACCTCTCGAAGGAGTTTCCTGGCCCTAAACCCAAAGGGCTTAGGGTATGACTGGCGTCTCTCGGCGGCATAGGCACCATCGAGATCAGCTGCGGATTCAGTGAGAGCTGTTGGCGACTGGGGGAGGCGCCGGGCTCGCGCGTACAGGCGAGTGATGCACTGCACGCGGCGCAGAGCGAGTGGCATCTCCCCAGCATCGACCAACAGGCTCTCAATGGGGGAAGTGCGGAAGGCACCGGTCGCAAGGCGAAGGCCGGTGTGGTGGATCGAATCCACCTTCCGCAATAAACGCTCGGCTGCGGATGCATAAAACTCGCATCCGTAGTCGAGCTTCGAGCGAACAAAGGATCGATAAAAAAGTAAGGCGGTAGCCCTATCAGCGCCCCAAGCGCTGAACGTCACGGAACGGAGAATGTCCATGGCGCGGGTACAAGAGACCCTAAGGCTGCGAATGTGAGCCTCCCAGGTGAGGCGTCGGTCGAATACAAGACCAAGGAAACGGTGCGACTCAACCACATCCAGGCGCACCCCATTAAGAAACAAATCTGGGTCGGGGTGAAGCCGTGGGTGGCGGCAGAAGTGCACCACCTTAGTCTTGGCCAAAGAAAACCGAAACCTGTGCGCTTCGGCATAGCGAGAGACGCGGTTCAATGCCTGTTGGAGTCGGCGCTCCAGAGTTGGCATCTGGGCCGCGCCAAAAGAGATCGAAAGGTCGTCCACGTAGAGCGTAGCGACAACATCTTCCGGCAGCACCGATGTGATGCCGTTGATGCTCAGGGCAAAGAGTGTGACACTGAGGACACTTCCCTGCGGGACACCCTCTTCCTGCTCCTTTGGGCCGGAGAGGGCTCCCCCCACCCGTACGCGGAATCGACGATCTCGCAAAAATTCAGATATAAACATTGGGAGGCGTCCCCTCGCCCCCATCGTGTGGAGAGTCTCCATGATACCGTATCGCCATGCGGTATCATAGGCTTTCTCCAGATCAAAAAACACCGTGGCGTAGTGCTGTCTACGAAGGAAAGCCTCGCAGACGGCATTTTCCAGTCGGAGCAGAGCATCCGACGTGGAGTGGAACTTACGGAAGCCGCACTGTGCAGAAGACAGATGGCCTCCGCTGTCCAGGAAATAGGCTAATCTAACATTTACCAATTTCTCCATCAACTTGCACACGCAAGAGGTTAGAGAGATTGGGCGGAAACCGGTCGGAGTAGAGTGATCTCTCCCCGGCTTGCGAAAGGCGAGCACAGTAGCGATTCGCCAGGAGTCTGGGAGGAGACCTTCCACCCAGATCCTGTTGAACAAATCTAATAGAAAGGCCATGCCTCGCTCACCCAGGTGTCGAAGCATGGCGTACGGGACATCGTCCGGACCATGGGCGGTGTCCGCGCACGAAGCGAGAGCGGAACGCAACTCACTCACAGTAAACTTGTCGTTGAAGGGTTCTCCGCCTCTAGAGGTAAAGTCCAGCCGGCGGCCTTCCGCGACATCACGACGTGCATTGAATGCTGGCGGAGCAGCATCACGGCTAGAGAATGCGGAAAAAGCGGTCGCTAAGGATTCCGCCACGGACGCGGGGTCCGAGATTGCGGTCCCATTCTCCTGGAGAACGGGAGGGGGGTCCTGCGAGAACTTGCCCCGAATCCTTTTGACTCGCTTCCACACCTCAGCTAAAGGGGTCTTCCCGTTAAGTGAAGACACGTATGCCCGCCAAGAAGAGCGGCGGGCGTGCTTCGAAATATACCGGAACCTAGCCCTAGCCCGACGAAATTCAGCGACGGTGAAATCGTTCGGGCGGCGCTTATAGCGCATGTAGGCATATCGCTTCTGTTTGAGGGCCGTCTCACACTCGGCCGACCACCATGGGAGTGGTCGGCGTGCAAAACGGCCAGACGTCCTAGGAATAGTAGTCAGGCCCACGGCGATGAGGTTGCCGGAGAAGAACTCGACGGCCTCATCTACCGACCTAAACTCCTTGACTGAGATAGAGAATTCAGTCATTTCCTGAAATGCAGGCCACCGCGCCTGCGCCAAGCACCACCGAGGTGGTCTCTCAGGCGGCAGTTGCCCTGAAAATGATATTTGAATGGGAAAGTGATCACTACCATGGAGGTCATCGACCACCCCCCAATCAAAATCAGGCTGTGCATCCGAAGAGCACAAAGATAGGTCAAGGCAAGAAAATGAAGCGGTTCTCGGACAGTGATGCGTAAACTCATCCACGTTTAGGACACCCATCTCAAGCTCTTCGATCAGATCGGCAAGGACTTGTCCCCTGGGATTTATGGTGTAATCTCCCCAGAGAGGATGCCTGCCGTTCAGATCTCCAAGCAAGAGATAGGGCCTCGGCAACCGTGCCACGACGCGGCGAAAGTCCCCCGCGTCGAAGTCAGCTGACGGTGGAATGTACGCAGAAATGATAGTATACCTCCTATCCAGGTGCAGCTGCACAGCCACTGCCTGAAAGGAGGTATCTAAAGAGAAAGGAAGAACGGAGACATCATGCCGGGTGTAAACCGCGCATCCCCCAGCCCGGCCGTCCCGCGGTGGTTGGGTCGCAAGACCCTTATACCCCGGGAGGGCAGGCAGGGGGCACGCGCCTAGCATGGTCTCCTGCAAAAAAATAGCTAACGGGGAACGGGATGAGGCGAGCCTCCGCAGCTCCTCCCAGTTGAAGGAATATGCCCTCCAGGCCTAGCTCGGAGGAGACGCGGGGGCCCTCCTCGAATTGAAGACCCTCACGGGAATGGCCGTACGCTTCCCGGGGGCAGAACCCCGGGCGCTGTTGGCCGGACAAAGCGCTGAAGGCGCTGTCGCCTTCGAGGACTTATTGGGGGAGGTTGGGCTCGCCATGCGAGTCTTTTCCTCCCTCCGCCTCGAAACTTTAGGCGGGCGTTGCGGCTTCGGAGGCGGGGGGCCCTCTTTTCGAGGAACCACCGTCTCCGAGCCACTCGCTCCACCTCGGGGCGTGGGCAAAGGGGCCGAAGCTCCTTTGTTGCTGTCCTCCTTTCGGGGAACAGCTTTAGGAACCCCGGAAGATGGCCTAGCGACCATCTTCAGGGGTGTTGCCTCCTGTGAGTCTAACGACTCGGTGGAGGCGCGTGGCCGTTTCGCTTTACGCGAAACGGTCACGCTGGGGGAAGAGGGGGGAGCCCTGGTTTTAGCCGGGGCAGGGTATGAACCCTTTTTGCCGCCAGCTTTACCAGGGGAGCGCCCAGGTTGGGTAGAGCCCACAGAAGGGCTCCGAATGGGCGCGGAAACAACCGTGCTCGTTGGCCTGGATGGGCCAGGATTAGAGGGTGCCTTTCTAACTATTGAGGCATATGACGTCCCAGGCAGAGACGGGCGCGCCAGGACCAAGTCCTTTGCCTCGCGGAATGAGAGTCGATCCTGGGCCTGAACGGCCAGGATTTCTTTCTCAAGGAGATATGCACCACATTGCTTCGAAGAAGCAGGGTGCGGCTCTCCGCAATTGACACACTTGGCCACACACGATTTGGACTTATCGTGTGCGACCTTGGAGCAATTTACACAGACTTCGGGTGACCCCGATTTTGCACGTCTACATGATCGATTCGTATGGCCGAAGCGGTGGCAGTAATAGCACCGCCGCGGCAGTGGCACGAATGCCTTCACGCGGTAGCGGTACCAACCGGCACGCACCGACTCAGGGAGCTTGTCACAGTCGAACGTGACGAAGAGTGTAGGGGTGGGTCTCGAGGCCCCTCCCTGTTTTCTCATCACACGTTCGACCTTGACCGCCCCATGGTCGGCCAGCTCTAGGGTGATGTCCTCAATGGAGTAGTCAACGAGTTCCCTCGCATAAACTACTCCTTTCACAAAGTTCATGGTAGAGTGCGGCGTCACACTCACCGGGGTGCCATGAAGTGTCCGAAGAGCACTTATCTTGGCCGCCTCGGCGGGATTCGCCGCATTCGCCAGAAGGCTCCCGTCCGAGAAACGGGTTACCTTCGGCTCTCTACCAATTGCACTAGCTAATCCTCTCCTCTGATGGATCATGTTGCCCTTGGACAACATGGTGCCATCAGTGGAGCGAATAACGAGGAAGCGTTTGAAGCCAGCGGGCTCGAAAACGCCAGGTAACCTCTGAATCAGGAGCCCCGATGTCATCGAGGCTCCGCCCTGTGCATTCTTGGTCTTAGTCGTAGTCATGGGCTCCGCACACGAGGGGGTAGAGGGGCCGGATGTGCCGATCTTGGCTTGGTCGCCTACCAAAGTTGCAGCAGACCCATCCGTCCCCGCAACCCCCGCGGATGGAGAGGAGCCCCGAGTCTTCTTCGTCTTTTGAGTCTTTTTAGTCTTTTTCTTTTTAGGAGAGGAGGGCGGGGAATGAACCCGCTTTTCACCTCCGCCGGCAGAAGTCCCGAGGCCAGATGGACCAGCCTCAGCCAGGTCCCTCTCCGAAATGGAGAAGGTCCTGGTTGTCGTAGGGGCACCTGTCGGAGGAGATCCCTCCCCTCCTTCTACTGCCTCGGAGCCCTCAGCCATTTGAGGAGGACCTTGCATAGGGGCGGATTCGGGTTCGGTGCTTGGCGCCGAGCCCGAATTCCCCCCCATGGAAGGCCCTACCGTCTGGGGCTGGGTCTCCTCAAGGACCATGTCTATCACAGGAGGGGCCTCCAGTTGGCCATCCCCTCCCAGGACATCGCAGGTCCCCTTGGCAGTATTGTCACTAGTCAGGTGGTGTGGGGAGGCACAGGCCTTGACCCCAGCAAGGTTCAAAATTCTTGCCAGCAGGTCTT
Organism: Ceratothoa steindachneri; assembly: GCA_963969495.1. Taxonomy (NCBI): domain Eukaryota; kingdom Metazoa; phylum Arthropoda; class Malacostraca; order Isopoda; family Cymothoidae; genus Ceratothoa; species Ceratothoa steindachneri. The sequence goes on along the minus strand of OZ018319.1, from coordinate 11,419,826 downwards.
TTGAGGGAAGCGACCGAAGGGGCCTGGCTTCCCTCTCCCCCCTAAGGGGGTTTGCCCTACCGAGCCGCTTGCACGAGGGGCGGTCGGCAATGGGCTGCCTGCTGGCTTTCTTGGCAGTCCCCTTAGAAAGCAAAGGAGGGACTGCCGCTGGAGATAGGGAGGTGCCCGAAAGCACCTCCAGAGAAGGGGGTGAGGGGGAGTCCCCTACACCCGTAGGCGTAGGAGAGGAGTAAGCCTCCTCTCCGGTTAAAGAATTATGGAGGGTCCCTTGCGCAAGCACAAGGGGGGGGACCTCCATTTTCTCGGTGGAGCTGCCCGAGGGCGGCTCCGTAGATGTTTTTGGGGAAGTTGGGGGTTGGGGTTTTTGTTTTTTTTCATACATGGGCATGGTGACCCTCTTTTGATTACGGGACGCAATAGCTCATCACCTCTCGCAGTTGCCCGCACTGCGAGAGGTGCTTACAAGCCCGGCAGAGCCAGGCGCCGCCATTCGGGACCACCCCTCCCGCCTGGTGGCCTGGCAGTCCTTCGGCATGGCGGCTCCACCTTGGACACGGCGTAAAAAATATAGGTTGTGAAGAGGAGAGGAAAAGGGATGTGAGGAAGATGTGGGTGGGGATGAAGCAGGTTGTTAAAAAAACCCCATCCCGAACCGGAGCTGAGGGGTTAGGGAACAATGTCCCCTCCCTCCCTCAGCCCCGATCCGGGGTGGTTGGCTTGAGAAGAAGGTCAGCATTCTACCCTGTGAAATTAGAGGCTGACCAGAGAAAGTTGTGGGAGAGGTTGTATGAAAAGCGACGAGGTAGGGGAGAAATCGGGCTATCTGAAGGAAGGAAGAGAGGCTAAGCTGGGGCCGGACGGAGCGCTGGATCCCGTCAGCACGGCGGCCAGGATGGCAAATCGCCGCGCCCCTTACGGGGCAGCGACGGTGAAATCGTTCGGGCGGCGCTTATAGCGCATGTAGGCATAACGCTTCTGTTTGAGGGCCGTCTCACACTCGGCCGACCACCATGGGAGTGGTCGGCGTGCAAAACGGCCAGACGTCCTAGGAATAGTAGTCAGGCCCACGGCGATGAGGTTGCCGGAGAAGAACTCGACGGCCTCATCTACCGACCTAAACTCCTTGACTGAGATAGAGAATTCAGTCATTTCCTGAAATGCAGGCCACCGCGCCCGCGCCAAGCACCACCGAGGTGGTCTCTCAGGCGGCAGTTGCCCTGAAAATGATATTTGAATGGGAAAGTGATCACTACCATGGAGGTCATCGACCACCCCCCAATCAAAATCAGGCTGTGCATCCGAAGAGCACAAAGATAGGTCAAGGCAAGACAATGAAGCGGTTCTCGGACAGTGATGCGTAAACTCATCCACGTTTAGGACACCCATCTCAAGCTCTTCGATCAGATCGGCAAGGTTTTTTTTTTTTTTTTTTTTTTTTTATAGAGCCCATCTGGCAACTACCCACTTGGGCATAAGTCGCCGAAAAACACGACAGCCTAGAATTAGGCTACTTTAAAGTTAAAATATGAAAACTTAACAATCAATATAAATTTGAAAAACTTAACAATCGAAGCAATCTCCGGCAGCGGGGGGAGGTCCCCCTCACCCCGGTGCAGGAGAGTGCAATCTAAAACAAAACAATAACAAAAAAAGGAACCTTAAATAGAGGGGAGAAGGCCGGCCTCCCCCAAAAAGTCAATAAGTCCACCAGTCATGGTGCACGCACTCGTCCCGAGTACCACATCCAGGCGCACCCCATTAAGAAACAAATCTGGGTCGGGGTGAAGCCGTGGATGGCGGCAGAAGTGCACCACCTTAGTCTTGGCCAAAGAAAACCGAAACCTGTGCGCTTCGGCATAGCGAGAGACGCGGTTCAATGCCTGTTGGAGTCGGCGCTCCAGAGTTGGCATCTGGGCCGCGCCAAAAGAGATCGAAAGGTCGTCCACGTAGAGCGTAGCGAGAACATCTTCCGGCAGCACCGAGGTGATGCCGTTGATGCTCAGGGCAAAGAGTGTGACACTGAGGACACTTCCCTGCGGGACACCCTCTTCCTGCTCCTTTGGGCCGGAGAGGGCTCCCCCCACCCGTACGCGGAATCGACGATCTCGCAAAAATTCAGATATAAACATTGGGAGGCGTCCCCTCGCCCCCATCGTGTGGAGAGTCTCCATGATACCGTATCGCCATGCGGTATCATAGGCTTTCTCCAGATCAAAAAACACCGTGGCGTAGTGCTGTCTACGAAGGAAAGCCTCGCAGACGGCATTTTCCAGTCGGAGCAGAGCATCCGACGTGGAGTGGAACTTACGGAAGCCGCACTGTGCAGAAGACAGATGGCCTCCGCTGTCCAGGAAATAGGCTAATCTAACATTTACCAATTTCTCCATCAACTTGCACACGCAAGAGGTTAGAGAGATTGGGCGGAAACCGGTCGGAGTAGAGTGATCTCTCCCCGGCTTGCGAAAGGCGAGCACAGTAGCGATTCGCCAGGAGTCTGGGAGGAGACCTTCCACCCAGATCCTGTTGAACAAATCTAATAGAAAGGCCATGCCTCGCTCACCCAGGTGTCGAAGCATGGCGTACGGGACATCGTCCGGACCATGGGCGGTGTCCGCGCACGAAGCGAGAGCGGAACGCAACTCACTCACAGTAAACTTGTCGTTGAAGGGTTCTCCGCCTCTAGAGGTAAAGTCCAGCCGGCGGCCTTCCGCGACATCACGACGTGCATTGAATGCTGGCGGAGCAGCATCACGGCTAGAGAATGCGGAAAAAGCGGTCGCTAAGGATTCCGCCACGGACGCGGGGTCCGAGATTGCGGTCCCATTCTCCTGGAGAACGGGAGGGGGGTCCTGCGAGAACTTGCCCCGAATCCTTTTGACTCGCTTCCACACCTCAGCTAAAGGGGTCTTCCCGTTAAGTGAAGACACGTATGCCCGCCAAGAAGAGCGGCGGGCGTGCTTCGAAATATACCGGAACCTAGCCCTAGCCCGACGAAATTCAGCGACGGTGAAATCGTTCGGGCGGCGCTTATAGCGCATGTAGGCATATCGCTTCTGTTTGAGGGCCGTCTCACACTCGGCCGACCACCATGGGAGTGGTCGGCGTGCAAAACGGCCAGACGTCCTAGGAATAGTAGTCAGGCCCACGGCGATGAGGTTGCCGGAGAAGAACTCGACGGCCTCATCTACCGACCTAAACTCCTTGACTGAGATAGAGAATTCAGTCATTTCCTGAAATGCAGGCCACCGCGCCCGCGCCAAGCACCACCGAGGTGGTCTCTCAGGCGGCAGTTGCCCTGAAAATGATATTTGAATGGGAAAGTGATCACTACCATGGAGGTCATCGACCACCCCCCAATCAAAATCAGGCTGTGCATCCGAAGAGCACAAAGATAGGTCAAGGCAAGAAAATGAAGCGGTTCTCGGACAGTGATGCGTAAACTCATCCACGTTTAGGACACCCATCTCAAGCTCTTCGATCAGATCGGCAAGGACTTGTCCCCTGGGATTTATGGTGTAATCTCCCCAGAGAGGATGCCTGCCGTTCAGATCTCCAAGCAAGAGATAGGGCCTCGGCAACCGTGCCACGACGCGGCGAAAGTCCCCCGCGTCGAAGTCAGCTGACGGTGGAATGTACGCAGAAATGATAGTATACCTCCTATCCAGGTGCAGCTGCACAGCCACTGCCTGAAAGGAGGTATCTAAAGAGAAAGGAAGAACGGAGACATCATGCCGGGTGTAAACCGCGCATCCCCCAGCCCGGCCGTCCCGCGGTGGTTGGGTCGCAAGACCCTTATACCCCGGGAGGGCAGGCAGGGGGCACGCGCCTAGCATGGTCTCCTGCAAAAAAATAGCTAACGGGGAACGGGATGAGGCGAGCCTCCGCAGCTCCTCCCAGTTGGCCCGGAGTCCACGGCAATTCCATTGAAGGAATATGCCCTCCAGGCCTAGCTCGGAGGAGACGCGGGGGCCGTCCTCGAATTGAAGACCCTCACGGGAATGGCCGTACGCTTCCCGGGGGCAGAACCCCGGGCGCTGTTGGCCGGACAAAGCGCTGAAGGCGCTGTCGCCTTCGAGGACTTATTGGGGGAGGTTGGGCTCGCCATGCGAGTCTTTTCCTCCCTCCGCCTCGAAACTTTAGGCGGGCGTTGCGGCTTCGGAGGCGGGGGGCCCTCTTTTCGAGGAACCACCGTCTCCGAGCCACTCGCTCCACCTCGGGGCGTGGGCAAAGGGGCCGAAGCTCCTTTGTTGCTGTCCTCCTTTCGGGGAACAGCTTTAGGAACCCCGGAAGATGGCCTAGCGACCATCTTCAGGGGTGTTGCCTCCTGTGAGTCTAACGACTCGGTGGAGGCGCGTGGCCGTTTCGCTTTACGCGAAACGGTCACGCTGGGGGAAGAGGGGGGAGCCCTGGTTTTAGCCGGGGCAGGGTATGAACCCTTTTTGCCGCCAGCTTTACCAGGGGAGCGCCCAGGTTGGGTAGAGCCCACAGAAGGGCTCCGAATGGGCGCGGAAACAACCGTGCTCGTTGGCCTGGATGGGCCAGGAGCAGAGGGTGCCTTTCTAACTATTGAGGCATATGACGTCCCAGGCAGAGCCGGGCGCGCCAGGACCAAGTCCTTTGCCTCGCGGAATGAGAGTCGATCCTGGGCCTGAACGGCCAGGATTTCTTTCTCAAGGAGATATGCACCACATTGCTTCGAAGAAGCAGGGTGCGGCTCTCCGCAATTGACACACTTGGCCACACACGATTTGGACTTATCGTGTGCGACCTTGGAGCAATTTACACAGACTTCGGGTGACCCCGATTTTGCACGTCTACATGATCGATTCGTATGGCCGAAGCGGTGGCAGTAATAGCACCGCCGCGGCAGTGGCACGAATGCCTTCACGCGGTAGCGGTACCAACCGGCACGCACCGACTCAGGGAGCTTCACAGTCGAACGTGACGAAGAGTGTAGGGGTGGGTCTCGAGGCCCCTCCCTGTTTTCTCATCACACGTTCGACCTTGACCGCCCCATGGTCGGCCAGCTCTAGGGTGATGTCCTCAATGGAGTAGTCATCAAGTTCCCTCGCATAAACTACTCGTTTCACAAAGTTCATGGTAGAGTGCGGCGTCACACTCACCGGGGTGCCATGAAGTGTCCGAAGAGCACTTATCTTGGCCGCCTCGGCGGGATTCGCCGCATTCGCCAGAAGGCTCCCGTCCGAGAAACGGGTTACCTTCGGCTCTCTACCAATTGCACTAGCTAATCCTCTCCTCTGATGGATCATGTTGCCCTTAGACAACATGGTGCCATCAGTGGAGCGAATAACGAGGAAGCGTTTGAAGCCAGCGGGCTCGAAAACGCCAGGTAACCTCTGAATCAGGGGCCCCGATGTCATCGAGGCTCCGCCCTGTGCACCCTTAGGATTAGTCTTCTTTGTCAGGGGCTCCGCAACCGGGGGGGCAGAGGGGGCGGATGTGCCGATCTTGGCTTGGTCGCTGGCCAGAGTGGCAGCAGACCCATCCGTCCCCGCAGCCCCCGCGGATGGAGAGGAGCCCCGAGTCTTTTTTGTCTTTTTAGTCTTTTTCTTTTTCGGAGAGGAGGGCGGGGAATGAACCCGCTTTTCAACTCCGCCGGCAGAAGTCCCCAGGCCAGATGGACCAGCCTCAGCCAGGTCCCTCTCCGAAATGGAGAAGGTCCTGGTTGTCGTAGGGGCACCTGTCGGAGGAGATCCCTCCCCTCCTTTTACTGCCTCGGAGCCCTCAGCCATTTGAGGAGGACCTTGCATAGGGGCGGATTCGGGTTCGGTGCTTGGCGCCGAGCCCGAATTCCCCCCCATGGAAGGCCCTACCGTCTGAGGCTGGGTCTCCTCAAGGACCATGTCTATCACAGGTGGGGCCTCCAGTTGGCCATCCCCTCCCAGGACATCGCAGGTCCCCTTGGCAGTATTGTCACTAGTCAGGTGGTGTGGGGAGGCACAGGCCTTGACCCCAGCAAGGTTTAAAATTCTTGCCAGCAGGTCTTTTGAGGGAAGCGACCGAAGGGGCCTGGCTTCCCTCTCCCCCCTAAGGGGGTTTGCCCTACCGAGCCGCTTGCACGAGGGGCGGTCGGCAATGGGCTGCCTGCTGGCTTTCTTGGCAGTCCCCTTAGAAAGCAAAGGAGGGACTGCCGCTGGAGATAGGGAGGTGCCCGAAAGCACCTCCAGAGAAGGGGGTGAGGGGGAGTCCCCTACACCCGTAGGCGTAGGAGAGGAGTAAGCCTCCTCTCCGGTTAAAGAATTATGGAGGGTCCCTTGCGCAAGCACAAGGGGGGGACCTCCATTTTCTCGGTGGAGCTGCCCGAGGGCAGCTCCGTCGATTTTCTTGGGGAAGTTGGGGGTTGGTTTTTTTTTTTTTTTTTTTTATAGAGCCCATCTGGCAACTACCCACTTGGGCATAAGTCGCCGAAAAACACGACAGCCTAGAATTAGGCTACTTTAAAGTTAAAATATGAAAACTTAACAATCAATATAAATTTGAAAAACTTAACAATCGAAGCAATCTCCGGCAGCGGGGGGAGGTCCCCCTCACCCCGGTGCAGGAGAGTGCAATCTAAAACAAAACAATAACAAAAAAAGGAACCTTAAATAAAGGGGAGAAGGCCGGCCTCCCCCAAAAAGTCAATAAGTCCACCAGTCATGGTGCACGCACTCGTCCCGAGTACAAGGGACAGGCGGTAGCGACCCCGCCCATCCCGGTACCGAGACAGGTATCGTGCGCGAAGATCACCCAGACTGGGACATTCGACAAGAATATGCCGAACAGTCTGGGGGACGACGCAGTCGTTGCAATAGGGCACATGCGAGCGCTCCACCAAGTAACGATGCGTCACACGAGTGTGTCCGATTCGAAGACGACAGAAAGCAACCTGAAGCCGCCGCGGCATTGGGGGATAGGTCCATGGGAACAGTCGCGGCGCAATGGCACGCAACTTTAAGTTCCCCTCGACCGTCTCCCATCTTCTTTGCCAAGCAGTCCGAAGAGCTGCCCGTATTCCTGCCATGTAGTCGGTGTGAGGAAGAGCGAAACGCTGGTCCGGTCGCAGAGTCCTCGCGGACTCTTTGGCGCCCTCATCGGCGCGCTCATTCCCCGCAATTCCTACATGTCCAGGAACCCAGCAGAAGATAATCTCGACATCTGCCCGGCTCACCAAAACCGTGGCGTCACGGATTTCGCGAACCAGGGGATGCGGAGATTCCAATGCCCCGAGAGCACTCAGGGCGCTTTGTGAGTCGCTATAAATCACAATCCGGTCTCCGAACCGGGCACGTCGCGTAATCTCCCGTACCGAGTGGTGTATTGCCACCAGCTCGGCCGTGAAGACAGACGCAGCGCCTGGTAGATTTTTTTTTTTTTTTTTTTTTTTTTTTTTTTTTTTTTTTTTTTTTTTTTTTTTTTTATAGAGCCCATCTGGCAACTACCCACTTGGGCATAAGTCGCCGAAAAACACGACAGCCTAGAATTAGGCTACTTTAAAGTTAAAATATGAAAACTTAACAATCAATATAAATTTGAAAAACTTAACAATCGAAGCAATCTCCGGCAGCGGGGGGAGGTCCCCCTCACCCCGGTGCAGGAGAGTGCAATCTAAAACAAAACAATAACAAAAAAAGGAACCTTAAATTTTTTTTTTTTTTTTTTTTTATAGAGCCCATCTGCCAACTACCCACTTGGGCATAGGTCGCCGAAAAACACGACAGCCTAGAATTAGGCTACTTTAAAGTTAAAATATGAAAACTTAACAATCAATATAAATTTGAAAAACTTAACAATCGAAGCAATCTCCGGCAGCGGGGGGAGGTCCCCCTCACCCCGGTGCAGGAGAGTGCAATCTAAAACAAAACAATAACAAAAAAAGGAACCTTAAATAAAGGGGAGAAGGCCGGCCTCCCCCAAAAAGTCAATAAGTCCACCAGTCATGGTGCACGCACTCGTCCCGAGTACAAGGGACAGGCGGTAGCGACCCCGCCCATCCCGGTACCGAGACAGGTATCGTGCGCGAAGATTTTTTTTTTTTTTTTTTTATAGAGCCCATCTGGCAACTACCCACTTGGGCATAAGTCGCCGAAAAACACGACAGCCTAGAATTAGGCTACTTTAAAGTTAAAATATGAAAACTTAACAATCAATATAAATTTGAAAAACTTAACAATCGAAGCAATCTCCGGCAGCGGGGGGAGGTCCCCCTCACCCCGGTGCAGGAGAGTGCAATCTAAAACAAAACAATAACAAAAAAAGGAACCTTAAATAAAGGGGAGAAGGCCGGCCTCCCCCAAAAAGTCAATAAGTCCACCAGTCATGGTGCACGCACTCGTCCCGAGTACAAGGGACAGGCGGTAGCGACCCCGCCCATCCCGGTACCGAGATTTTTTTTTTTTTTTTTTTTTTTTTTATAGAGCCCATCTGGCAACTACCCACTTGGGCATAAGTCGCCGAAAAACACGACAGCCTAGAATTAGGCTACTTTAAAGTTAAAATATGAAAACTTAACAATCAATATAAATTTGAAAAACTTAACAATCGAAGCAATCTCCGGCAGCGGGGGGAGGTCCCCCTCACCCCGGTGCAGGAGAGTGCAATCTAAAACAAAACAATAACAAAAAAAGGAACCTTAAATAAAGGGGAGAAGGCCGGCCTCCCCCAAAAAGTCAATAAGTCCACCAGTCATGGTGCACGCACTCGTCCCGAGTACAAGGGACAGGCGGTAGCGACCCCGCCCATCCCGGTACCGAGACAGGTATCGTGCGCGAAGATCACCCAGACTGGGACATTCGACAAGAATATGCCGAACAGTCTGGGGGACGACGCAGTCGTTGCAATAGGGCACATGCGAGCGCTCCACCAAGTAACGATGCGTCACACGAGTGTGTCCGATTCGAAGACGACAGAAAGCAACCTGAAGCCGCCGCGGCATTGGGGGATAGGTCCATGGGAACAGTCGCGGCGCAATGGCACGCAACTTTAAGTTCCCCTCGACCGTCTCCCATCTTCTTTGCCAAGCAGTCCGAAGAGCTGCCCGTATTCCTGCCATGTAGTCGGTGTGAGGAAGAGCGAAACGCTGGTCCGGTCGCAGAGTCCTCGCGGACTCTTTGGCGCCCTCATCGGCGCGCTCATTCCCCGCAATTCCTACATGTCCAGGAACCCAGCAGAAGATAATCTCGACATCTGCCCGGCTCGCCAAAACCGTGGCGTCACGGATTTCGCGAACCAGGGGATGCGGAGATTCCAATGCCCCGAGAGCACTCAGGGCGCTTTGTGAGTCGCTATAAATCACAATCCGGTCTCCGAACCGGGCACGTCGCGTAATCTCCCGTACCGAGTGGTGTATTGCCACCAGCTCGGCCGTGAAGACAGACGCAGCGCCTGGTAGAGCCCCGCTGACTTCAAACAGAGGGGATACGGCGTGGAAGCCGACCCCCTCTTGGGACTTGGAGCCATCCGTATACACTGGCACGGTACCAGCGTGACACGATGTGTGCTCCAAAAAGATCGAACGCAATACTCCCGGCGCAGTACAAGCTTTGGGAGCAGAGGCGTGGCGACAAATAGCCAAATGTGGTACCCTCCAGGGTGGCGTCCTGGGCAGAACCAGGGGCGCCACCGGCCCGAGAGCTATATCTACCTCTCGAAGGAGTTTCCTGGCCCTAAACCCAAAGGGCTTAGGGTATGACTGGCGTCTCTCGGCGGCATAGGCACCATCGAGATCAGCTGCGGATGCAGTGAGAGCTGTTGGCGACTGGGGGAGGCGCCGGGCTCGCGCGTACAGGCGAGTGATGCACTGCACGCGGCGCAGAGCGAGTGGCATCTCCCCAGCATCGACCAACAGGCTCTCAATGGGGGAAGTGCGGAAGGCACCGGTCGCAAGGCGAAGGCCGGTGTGGTGGATCGAATCCACCTTCCGCAATAAACGCTCGGCTGCGGATGCATAAAACTCGCATCCGTAGTCGAGCTTCGAGCGAACAAAGGATCGATAAAAAAGTAAGGCGGTAGCCCTATCAGCGCCCCAAGCGCTGAACGTCACGGAACGGAGAATGTCCATGGCGCGGGTACAAGAGACCCTAAGGCTGCGAATGTGAGCCTCCCAGGTGAGGCGTCGGTCGAATACAAGACCAAGGAAACGGTGCGACTCAACCACATCCAGGCGCACCCCATTAAGAAACAAATCTGGGTCGGGGTGAAGCCGTGGATGGCGGCAGAAGTGCACCACCTTAGTCTTGGCCAAAGAAAACCGAAACCTGTGCGCTTCGGCATAGCGAGAGACGCGGTTCAATGCCTGTTGGAGTCGGCGCTCCAGAGTTGGCATCTGGGCCGCGCCAAAAGAGATCGAAAGGTCGTCCACGTAGAGCGTAGCGAGAACATCTTCCGGCAGCACCGAGGTGATGCCGTTGATGCTCAGGGCAAAGAGTGTGACACTGAGGACACTTCCCTGCGGGACACCCTCTTCCTGCTCCTTTGGGCCGGAGAGGGCTCCCCCCACCCGTACGCGGAATCGACGATCTCGCAAAAATTCAGATATAAACATTGGGAGGCGTCCCCTCGCCCCCATCGTGTGGAGAGTCTCCATGATACCGTATCGCCATGCGGTATCATAGGCTTTCTCCAGATCAAAAAACACCGTGGCGTAGTGCTGTCTACGAAGGAAAGCCTCGCAGACGGCATTTTCCAGTCGGAGCAGAGCATCCGACGTGGAGTGGAACTTACGGAAGCCGCACTGTGCAGAAGACAGATGGCCTCCGCTGTCCAGGAAATAGGCTAATCTAACATTTACCAATTTCTCCATCAACTTGCACACGCAAGAGGTTAGAGAGATTGGGCGGAAACCGGTCGGAGTAGAGTGATCTCTCCCCGGCTTGCGAAAGGCGAGCACAGTAGCGATTCGCCAGGAGTCTGGGAGGAGACCTTCCACCCAGATCCTGTTGAACAAATCTAATAGAAAGGCCATGCCTCGCTCACCCAGGTGTCGAAGCATGGCGTACGGGACATCGTCCGGACCATGGGCGGTGTCCGCGCACGAAGCGAGAGCGGAACGCAACTCACTCACAGTAAACTTGTCGTTGAAGGGTTCTCCGCCTCTGGAGGTAAAGTCCAGCCGGCGGCCTTCCGCGACATCACGACGTGCATTGAATGCTGGCGGAGCAGCATCACGGCTAGAGAATGCGGAAAAAGCGGTCGCTAAGGATTCCGCCACGGACGCGGGGTCCGAGATTGCGGTCCCATTCTCCTGGAGAACGGGAGGGGGGTCCTGCGAGAACTTGCCCCGAATCCTTTTGACTCGCTTCCACACCTCAGCTAAAGGGGTCTTCCCGTTAAGTGAAGACACGTATGCCCGCCAAGAAGAGCGGCGGGCGTGCTTCGAAATATACCGGAACCTAGCCCTAGCCCGACGAAATTCAGCGACGGTGAAATCGTTCGGGCGGCGCTTATAGCGCATGTAGGCATAACGCTTCTGTTTGAGGGCCGTCTCACACTCGGCCGACCACCATGGGAGTGGTCGGCGTGCAAAACGGCCAGACGTCCTAGGAATAGTAGTCAGGCCCACGGCGATGAGGTTGCCGGAGAATAACTCGACGGCCTCATCTACCGACCTAAACTCCTTGACTGAGATAGAGAATTCAGTCATTTCCTGAAATGCAGGCCACCGCGCCCGCGCCAAGCACCACCGAGGTGGTCTCTCAGGCGGCAGTTGCCCTGAAAATGATATTTGAATGGGAAAGTGATCACTACCATGGAGGTCATCGACCACCCCCCAATCAAAATCAGGCTGTGCATCCGAAGAGCACAAAGATAGGTCAAGGCAAGAAAATGAAGCGGTTCTCGGACAGTGATGCGTAAACTCATCCACGTTTAGGACACCCATCTTAAGCTCTTTAATCAGATCGGCAAGGACTTGTCCCCTGGGATTTATGGTGTAATCTCCCCAGAGAGGATGCCTGCCGTTCAGATCTCCAAGCAAGAGATAGGGCCTCGGCAACCGTGCCACGACGCGGCGAAAGTCCCCCGCGTCGAAGTCAGCTGACGGTGGAATGTACGCAGAAATGATAGTATACCTCCTATCCAGGTGCAGCTGCACAGCCACTGCCTGAAAGGAGGTATCTAAAGAGAAAGGAAGAACGGAGACATCATGCCGGGTGTAAACCGCGCATCCCTCAGCCCGGCCGTCCCGCGGTGGTTGGGTCGCAAGACCCTTATACCCCGGGAGGGCAGGCAGGGGGCACGCGCCTAGCATGGTCTCCTGCAAAAAAATAGCTAACGGGGAACGGGATGAGGCGAGCCTCCGCAGCTCCTCCCAGTTGAAGGAATATGCCCTCCAGGCCTAGCTCGGAGGAGACGCGGGGGCCCTCCTCGAATTGAAGACCCTCACGGGAATGGCCGTACGCTTCCCGGGGGCAGAACCCCGGGCGCTGTTGGCCGGACAAAGCGCTGTCGCCTTCGAGGACTTATTGGGGGAGGTTGGGCTCGCCATGCGAGTCTTTTCCTCCCTCCGCCTCGAAACTTTAGGCGGGCGTTGCGGCTTCGGAGGCGGGGGGCCCTCTTTTCGAGGAACCACCGTCTCCGAGCCACTCGCTCCACCTCGGGGCGTGGGCAAAGGGGCCGAAGCTCCTTTGTTGCTGTCCTCCTTTCGGGGAACAGCTTTAGGAACCCCGGAAGATGGCCTAGCGACCATCTTCAGGGGTGTTGCCTCCTGTGAGTCTAACGACTCGGTGGAGGCGCGTGGCCGTTTCGCTTTACGCGAAACGGTCACGCTGGGGGAAGAGGGGGGAGCCCTGGTTTTAGCCGGGGCAGGGTATGAACCCTTTTTGCCGCCAGCTTTACCAGGGGAGCGCCCAGGTTGGGTAGAGCCCACAGAAGGGCTCCGAATGGGCGCGGAAACAACCGTGCTCGTTGGCCTGGATGGGCCAGGAGCAGAGGGTGCCTTTCTAACTATTGAGGCATATGACGTCCCAGGCAGAGCCGGGCGCGCCAGGACCAAGTCCTTTGCCTCGCGGAATGAGAGTCGATCCTGGGCCTGAACGGCCAGGATTTCTTTCTCAAGGAGATATGCACCACATTGCTTCGAAGAAGCAGGGTGCGGCTCTCCGCAATTGACACACTTGGCCACACACGATTTGGACTTATCGTGTGCGACCTTGGAGCAATTTACAGACTTCGGGTGACCCCGATTTTGCACGTCTACATGAGCGATTCGTATGGCCGAAGCGGTGGCAGTAATAGCACCGCCGCGGCAGTGGCACGAATGCCTTCACGCGGTAGCGGTACCAACCAGCACGCACCGACTCAGGGAGCTTGTCACAGTCGAACGTGACGAAGAGTGTAGGGGTGGGTCTCGAGGCCCCTTCCTGTTTTCTCATCACACGTTCGACCTTGACCGCCCCATGGTCGGCCAGCTCTAGGGTGATGTCCTCAATGGAGTAGTCAACAAGTTCCCTCGCATAAACTACTCCTTTCACAAAGTTCATGGTAGAGTGCGGCGTCACACTCACCGGGGTGCCATGAAGTGTCCGAAGAGCACTTATCTTGGCCGCCTCGGCGGGATTCGCCGCATTCGACAGAAGGCTCCCGTCCGAGAAACGGGTTACCTTCGGCTCTCTACCAATTGCACTAGCTAATCCTCTCCTCTGATGGATCATGTTGCCCTTGGACAACATGGTGCCATCAGTGGAGCGAATAACGAGGAAGCGTTTGAAGCCAGCGGGCTCGAAAACGCCAGGTAACCTCTGAATCAGGGGCCCCGATGTCATCGAGGCTCCGCCCTGTGCATTCTTGGTCTTAGTCGTAGTCATGGGCTCCGCACACGAGGGGGTAGAGGGGCCGGATGTGCCGATCTTGGCTTGGTCGCCTACCAAAGTGGCAGCAGACCCATCCGTCCCCGCAGCCCCCGCGGATGGAGAGGAGCCCCGAGTCTTCTTCGTCTTTTGAGTCTTTTTCTTTTTAGGAGAGGAGGGCGGGGAATGAACCCGCTTTTCACCTCCGCCGGCAGAAGTCCCCAGGCCAGATGGACCAGCCTCAGCCAGGTCCCTCTCCGAAATGGAGAAGGTCCTGGTTGTCGTAGGGGCACCTGTCGGAGGAGATCCCTCCCCTCCTTCTACTGCCTCGGAGCCCTCAGCCATTTGAGGAGGACCTTGCATAGGGGCGGATTCGGGTTCGGTGCTTGGCGCCGAGCCCGAATTCCCCCCCATGGAAGGCCCTACCGTCTGGGGCTGGGTCTCCTCAAGGACCATGTCTATCACAGGAGGGGCCTCCAGTTGGCCATCCCCTCCCAGGACATCGCAGGTCCCCTTGGCAGTATTGTCACTAGTCAGGTGGTGTGGGGAGGCACAGGCCTTGACCCCAGCAAGGTTCAAAATTCTTGCCAGCAGGTCTTTTGAGGGAAGCGACCGAAGGGGCCTGGCTTCCCTCTCCCCCCTAAGGGGGTTTGCCCTACCGAGCCGCTTGCACGAGGGGCGGTCGGCAATGGGCTGCCTGCTGGCTTTCTTGGCAGTCCCCTTAGAAAGCAAAGGAGGGACTGCCGCTGGAGATAGGGAGGTGCCCGAAAGCACCTCCAGAGAAGGGGGTGAGGGGGAGTCCCCTACACCCGTAGGCGTAGGAGAGGAGTAAGCCTCCTCTCCGGTTAAAGAATTATGGAGGGTCCCTTGCGCAAGCACAAGGGGGGGGACCTCCATTTTCTCGGTGGAGCTGCCCGAGGGCGGCTCCGTAGATGTTTTTGGGGAAGTTGGGGGTTGGGGTTTTTGTTTTTTTTCATACATGGGCATGGTGACCCTCTTTTGATTACGGGACGCAATAGCTCATCACCTCTCGCAGTTGCCCGCACTGCGAGAGGTGCTTACAAGCCCGGCAGAGCCAGGCGCCGCCATTCGGGACCACCCCTCCCGCCTGGTGGCCTGGCAGTCCTTCGGCATGGCGGATCCACCTTGGACACGGCGTAAAAAATATAGGTTGTGAAGAGGAGAGGAAAAGGGATGTGAGGAAGATGTGGGTGGGGATGAAGCAGGTTGTTAAAAAAAACCCATCCCGAACCGGAGCTGAGGGGTTAGGGAACAATGTCCCCTCCCCCCCTCAGCCCCGATCCGGGGTGGTTGGCTTGAGAAGAAGGTCAGCATTCTACCCTGTGAAATTAGAGGCTGACCAGAGAATTTTTTTTTTTTTTTTTTATAGAGCCCATCTGGCAACTACCCACTTGGGCATAAGTCGCCGAAAAACACGACAGCCTAGAATTAGGCTACTTTAAAGTTAAAATATGAAAACTTAACAATCAATATAAATTTGAAAAACTTAACAATCGAAGCAATCTCCGGCAGCGGGGGGAGGTCCCCCTCACCCCGGTGCAGGAGAGTGCAATCTAAAACAAAACAATAACAAAAAAAGGAACCTTAAATAAAGGGGAGAAGGCCGGCCTCCCCCAAAAAGTCAATAAGTCCACCAGTCATGGTGCACGCACTCGTCCCGAGTACAAGGGACAGGCGGTAGCGACCCCGCCCATCCCGGTACCGAGACAGGTATCGTGCGCGAAGATCACCCAGACTGGGACATTCGACAAGAATATGCCGAACAGTCTGGGGGACGACGCAGTCGTTGCAATAGGGCACATGCGAGCGCTCCACCAAGTAACGATGCGTCACACGAGTGTGTCCGATTCGAAGACGACAGAAAGCAACCTGAAGCCGCCGCGGCATTGGGGGATAGGTCCATGGGAACAGTCGCGGCGCAATGGCACGCAACTTTAAGTTCCCCTCGACCGTCTCCCATCTTCTTTGCCAAGCAGTCCGAAGAGCTGCCCGTATTCCTGCCATGTAGTCGGTGTGAGGAAGAGCGAAACGCTGGTCCGGTCGCAGAGTCCTCGCGGACTCTTTGGCGCCCTCATCGGCGCGCTCATTCCCCGCAATTCCTACATGTCCAGGAACCCAGCAGAAGATAATCTCGACATCTGCCCGGCTCGCCAAAACCGTGGCGTCACGGATTTCGCGAACCAGGGGATGCGGAGATTCCAATGCCCCGAGAGCACTCAGGGCGCTTTGTGAGTCGCTATAGATCACAATCCGGTCTCCGAACCGGGCACGTCGCGTAATCTCCCGTACCGAGTGGTGTATTGCCACCAGCTCGGCCGTGAAGACAGACGCAGCGCCTGGTAGAGCCCCGCTGACTTCAAACAGAGGGGATACGGCGTGGAAGCCGACCCCCTCTTGGGACTTGGAGCCATCCGTATACACTGGCACGGTACCAGCGTGACACGATGTGTGCTCCAAAAAGATCGAACGCAATACTCCCGGCGCAGTACAAGCTTTGGGAGCAGAGGCGTGGCGACAAATAGCCAAATGTGGTACCCTCCAGGGTGGCGTCCTGGGCAGAACCAGGGGCGCCACCGGTCCGAGAGCTATATCTACCTCTCGAAGGAGTTTCCTGGCCCTAAACCCAAAGGGCTTAGGGTATGACTGGCGTCTCTCGGCGGCATAGGCACCATCGAGATCAGCTGCGGATGCAGTGAGAGCTGTTGGCGACTGGGGGAGGCGCCGGGCTCGCGCGTACAGGCGAGTGATGCACTGCACGCGGCGCAGAGCGAGTGGCATCTCCCCAGCATCGACCAACAGGCTCTCAATGGGGGAAGTGCGGAAGGCACCGGTCGCAAGGCGAAGGCCGGTGTGGTGGATCGAATCCACCTTCCGCAATAAACGCTCGGCTGCGGATGCATAAAACTCGCATCCGTAGTCGAGCTTCGAGCGAACAAAGGATCGATAAAAAAGTAAGGCGGTAGCCCTATCAGCGCCCCAAGCGCTGAACGTCACGGAACGGAGAATGTCCATGGCGCGGGTACAAGAGACCCTAAGGCTGCGAATGTGAGCCTCCCAGGTGAGGCGTCGGTCGAATACAAGACCAAGGAAACGGTGCGACTCAACCACATCCAGGCGCACCCCATTAAGAAACAAATCTGGGTCGGGGTGAAGCCGTGGATGGCGGCAGAAGTGCACTACCTTAGTCTTGGCCAAAGAAAACCGAAACCTGTGCGCTTCGGCATAGCGAGAGACGCGGTTCAATGCCTGTTGGAGTCGGCGCTCCAGAGTTGGCATCTGGGCCGCGCCAAAAGAGATCGAAAGGTCGTCCACGTAGAGCGTAGCGAGAACATCTTCCGGCAGCACCGAGGTGATGCCGTTGATGCTCAGGGCAAAGAGTGTGACACTGAGGACACTTCCCTGCGGGACACCCTCTTCCTGCTCCTTTGGGCCGGAGAGGGCTCCCCCCACCCGTACGCGGAATCGACGATCTCGCAAAAATTCAGATATAAACATTGGGAGGCGTCATCTCGCCCCCATCGTGTGGAGAGTCTCCATGATACCGTATCGCCATGCGGTATCATAGGCTTTCTCCAGATCAAAAAACACCGTGGCGTAGTGCTGTCTACGAAGGAAAGCCTTGCAGACGGCATTTTCCAGTCGGAGCAGAGCATCCGACGTGGAGTGGAACTTACGGAAGCCGCACTGTGCAGAAGACAGATGGCCTCCGCTGTCCAGGAAATAGGCTAATCTAACATTTACCAATTTCTCCATCAACTTGCACACGCAAGAGGTTAGAGAGATTGGGCGGAAACCGGTCGGAGTAGAGTGATCTCTCCCCGGCTTGCGAAAGGCGAGCACAGTAGCGATTCGCCAGGAGTCTGGGAGGAGACCTTCCACCCAGATCCTGTTGAACAAATCTAATAGAAAGGCCATGCCTCGCTCACCCAGGTGTCGAAGCATGGCGTACGGGACATCGTCCGGACCATGGGCGGTGTCCGCGCACGAAGCGGGAGCGGAACGCAACTCACTCACAGTAAACTTGTCGTTGAAGGGTTCTCCGCCTCTGGAGGTAAAGTCCAGCCGGCGGCCTTCCGCGACATCACGACGTGCATTGAATGCTGGCGGAGCAGCATCACGGCTAGAGAATGCGGAAAAAGCGGTCGCTAAGGATTCCGCCACGGACGCGGGGTCCGAGATTGCGGTCCCATTCTCCTGGAGAACGGGAGGGGGGTCCTGCGAGAACTTGCCCCGAATCCTTTTGACTCGCTTCCACACCTCAGCTAAAGGGGTCTTCCCGTTAAGTGAAGACACGTATGCCCGCCAAGAAGAGCGGCGGGCGTGCTTCGAAATATACCGGAACCTAGCCCTAGCCCGACGAAATTCAGCGACGGTGAAATCGTTCGGGCGGCGTTTATAGCGCATGTAGGCATAACGCTTCTGTTTGAGGGCCGTCTCACACTCGGCCGACCACCATGGGAGTGGTCGGCGTGCAAAACGGCCAGACGTCCTAGGAATAGTAGTCAGGCCCACGGCGATGAGGTTGCCGGAGAAGAACTCGACGGCCTCATCTACCGACCTAAACTCCTTGACTGAGATAGAGAATTCAGTCATTTCCTGAAATGCAGGCCACCGCGCCCGCGCCAAGCACCACCGAGGTGGTCTCTCAGGCGGCAGTTGCCCTGAAAATGATATTTGAATGGGAAAGTGATCACTACCATGGAGGTCATCGACCACCCCCCAATCAAAATCAGGCTGTGCATCCGAAGAGCACAAAGATAGGTCAAGGCAAGAAAATGAAGCGGTTCTCGGACAGTGATGCGTAAACTCATCCACGTTTAGGACACCCATCTCAAGCTCTTCGATCAGATCGGCAAGGACTTGTCCCCTGGGATTTATGGTGTAATCTCCCCAGAGAGGATGCCTGCCGTTCAGATCTCCAAGCAAGAGATAGGGCCTCGGCAACCGTGCCACGACGCAGCGAAAGTCCCCCGCGTCGAAGTCAGCTGACGGTGGAATGTACGCAGAAATGATAGTATACCTCCTATCCAGGTGCAGCTGCACAGCCACTGCCTGAAAGGAGGTATCTAAAGAGAAAGGAAGAACGGAGACATCATGCCGGGTGTAAACCGCGCATCCCCCAGCCCGGCCGTCCCGCGGTGGTTGGGTCGCAAGACCCTTATACCCCGGGAGGGCAGGCAGGGGGCACGCGCCTAGCATGGTCTCCTGCAAAAAAATAGCTAACGGGGAACGGGATGAGGCGAGCCTCCGCAGCTCCTCCCAGTTGGCCCGGAGTCCACGGCAATTCCATTGAAGGAATATGCCCTCCAGGCCTAGCTCGGAGGAGACGCGGGGGCCCTCCTCGAATTGAAGACCCTCACGGGAATGGCCGTACGCTTCCCGGGGGCAGAACCCCGGGCGCTGTTGGCCGGACAAAGCGCTGAAGGCGCTGTCGCCTTCGAGGACTTATTGGGGGAGGTTGGGCTCGCCATGCGAGTCTTTTCCTCCCTCCGCCTCGAAACTTTAGGCGGGCGTTGCGGCTTCGGAGGCGGGGGGCCCTCTTTTCGAGGAACCACCGTCTCCGAGCCACTCGCTCCACCTCGGGGCGTGGGCAAAGGGGCCGAAGCTCCTTTGTTGCTGTCCTCCTTTCGGGGAACAGCTTTAGGAACCCCGGAAGATGGGGTTTTTTTGTTTTTTTTTTTGTTTTTTTTATAGAGCCCATCTGGCAACTACCCACTTGGGCATAAGTGGCCGAAAAACACGACAGCCTAGAATTAGGCTACTTTAAAGTTAAAATATGAAAACTTAACAATCAATATAAATTTGAAAAACTTAACAATCGAAGCAATCTCCGGCAGCGGGGGGAGGTCCCCCTCACCCCGGTGCAGGAGAGTGCAATCTAAAACAAAACAATAACAAAAAAAGGAACCTTAAATAAAGGGGAGAAGGTCGGCCTCCCCCAAAAAGTCAATAAGTCCACCAGTCATGGTGCACGCACTCGTCCCGAGTACAAGGGACAGGCGGTAGCGACCCCACCCATCCCGGTACCGAGACGGGTATCGTGCGCGAAGATCACCCAGACTGGGACATTCGACAAGAATATGCCGAACAGTCTGGGGGACGACGCAGTCGTTGCAATAGGGCACATGCGAGCGCTCCACCAAGTAACGATGCGTCACACGAGTGTGTCCGATTCGAAGACGACAGAAAGCAACCTGAAGCCGCCGCGGCATTGGGGGATAGGTCCATGGGAACAGTCGCGGCGCAATGGCACGCAACTTTAAGTTCCCCTCGACCGTCTCCCATCTTCTTTGCCAAGCAGTCCGAAGAGCTGCCCGTATTCCTGCCATGTAGTCGGTGTGAGGAAGAGCGAAACGCTGGTCCGGTCGCAGAGTCCTCGCGGACTCTTTGGCGCCCTCATCGGCGCGCTCATTCCCCGCAATTCCTACATGTCCAGGAACCCAGCAGAAGATAATCTCGACATCTGCCCGGCTCGCCAAAACCGTGGCGTCACGGATTTCGCGAACCAGGGGATGCGGAGATTCCAATGCCCCGAGAGCACTCAGGGCGCTTTGTGAGTCGCTATAGATCACAATCCGGTCTCCGAACCGGGCACGTCGCGTAATCTCCCGTACCGAGTGGTGTATTGCCACCAGCTCGGCCGTGAAGACAGACGCAGCGCCTGGTAGAGCCCCGCTGACTTCAAACAGAGGGGATACGGCGTGGAAGCCGACCCCCTCTTGGGACTTGGAGCCATCCGTATACACTGGCACGGTACCAGCGTGACACGATGTGTGCTCCAAAAAGATCGAACGCAATACTCCCGGCGCAGTACAAGCTTTGGGAGCAGAGGCGTGGCGACAAATAGCCAAATGTGGTACCCTCCAGGGTGGCGTCCTGGGCAGAACCAGGGGCGCCACCGGCCCGAGAGCTATATCTACCTCTCGAAGGAGTTTCCTGGCCCTAAACCCAAAGGGCTTAGGGTATGACTGGCGTCTCTCGGCGGCATAGGCACCATCGAGATCAGCTGCGGATGCAGTGAGAGCTGTTGGCGACTGGGGGAGGCGCCGGGCTCGCGCGTACAGGCGAGTGATGCACTGCACGCGGCGCAGAGCGAGTGGCATCTCCCCAGCATCGACCAACAGGCTCTCAATGGGGGAAGTGCGGAAGGCACCGGTCGCAAGGCGAAGGCCGGTGTGGTGGATCGAATCCACCTTCCGCAATAAACGCTCGGCTGCGGATGCATAAAACTCGCATCCGTAGTCGAGCTTCGAGCGAACAAAGGATCGATAAAAAAGTAAGGCGGTAGCCCTATCAGCGCCCCAAGCGCTGAACGTCACGGAACGGAGAATGTCCATGGCGCGGGTACAAGAGACCCTAAGGCTGCGAATGTGAGCCTCCCAGGTGAGGCGTCGGTCGAATACAAGACCAAGGAAACGGTGCGACTCAACCACATCCAGGCGCACCCCATTAAGAAACAAATCTGGGTCGGGGTGAAGCCGTGGATGGCGGCAGAAGTGCACCACCTTAGTCTTGGCCAAAGAAAACCGAAACCTGTGCGCTTTGGCATAGCAAGAGACGCGGTTCAATGCCTGTTGGAGTCGGCGCTCCAGAGTTGGCATCTGGGCCGCGCCAAAAGAGATCGAAAGGTCGTCCACGTAGAGCGTAGCGAGAACATCTTCCGGCAGCACCGAGGTGATGCCGTTGATGCTCAGGGCAAAGAGTGTGACACTGAGGACACTTCCCTGCGGGACACCCTCTTCCTGCTCCTTTGGGCCGGAGAGGGCTCCCCCCACCCGTACGCGGAATCGACGATCTCGCAAAAATTCAGATATAAACATTGGGAGGCGTCCCCTCGCCCCCATCGTGTGGAGAGTCTCCATGATACCGTATCGCCATGCGGTATCATAGGCTTTCTCCAGATCAAAAAACACCGTGGCGTAGTGCTGTCTACGAAGGAAAGCCTCGCAGACGGCATTTTCCAGTCGGAGCAGAGCATCCGACGTGGAGTGGAACTTACGGAAGCCGCACTGTGCAGAAGACAGATGGCCTCCGCTGTCCAGGAAATAGGCTAATCTAACATTTACCAATTTCTCCATCAACTTGCACACGCAAGAGGTTAGAGAGATTGGGCGGAAACCGGTCGGAGTAGAGTGATCTCTCCCCGGCTTGCGAAAGGCGAGCACAGTAGCGATTCGCCAGGAGTCTGGGAGGAGACCTTCCACCCAGATCCTGTTGAACAAATCTAATAGAAAGGCCATGCCTCACTCACCCAGGTGTCGAAGCATGGCGTACGGGACATCGTCCGGACCATGGGCGGTGTCCGCGCACGAAGCGAGAGCGGAACGCAACTCACTCACAGTAAACTTGTCGTTGAAGGGTTCTCCGCCTCTGGAGGTAAAGTCCAGCCGGCGGCCTTCCGCGACATCACGACGTGCATTGAATGCTGGCGGAGCAGCATCACGGCTAGAGAATGCGGAAAAAGCGGTCGCTAAGGATTCCGCCACGGACGCGGGGTCCGAGATTGCGGTCCCATTCTCCTGGAGAACGGGAGGGGGGTCCTGCGAGAACTTGCCCCGAATCCTTTTGACTCGCTTCCACACCTCAGCTAAAGGGGTCTTCCCGTTAAGTGAAGACACGTATGCCCGCCAAGAAGAGCGGCGGGCGTGCTTCGAAATATACCGGAACCTAGCCCTAGCCCGACGAAATTCAGCGACGGTGAAATCGTTCGGGCGGCGCTTATAGCGCATGTAGGCATAACGCTTCTGTTTGAGGGCCGTCTCACACTCGGCCGACCACCATGGGAGTGGTCGGCGTGCAAAACGGCCAGACGTCCTAGGAATAGTAGTCAGGCCCACGGCGATGAGGTTGCCGGAGAAGAACTCGACGGCCTCATCTACCGACCTAAACTCCTTGACTGAGATAGAGAATTCAGTCATTTCCTGAAATGCAGGCCACCGCGCCCGCGCCAAGCACCACCGAGGTGGTCTCTCAGGCGGCAGTTGCCCTGAAAATGATATTTGAATGGGAAAGTGATCACTACCATGGAGGTCATCGACCACCCCCCAATCAAAATCAGGCTGTGCATCCGAAGAGCACAAAGATAGGTCAAGGCAAGAAAATGAAGCGGTTCTCGGACAGTGATGCGTAAACTCATCCACGTTTAGGACACCCATCTCAAGCTCTTCGATCAGATCGGCAAGGACTTGTCCCCTGGGATTTATGGTGTAATCTCCCCAGAGAGGATGCCTGCCGTTCAGATCTCCAAGCAAGAGATAGGGCCTCGGCAACCGTGCCACGACGCGGCGAAAGTCCCCCGCGTCGAAGTCAGCTGACGGTGGAATGTACGCAGAAATGATAGTATACCTCCTATCCAGGTGCAGCTGCACAGCCACTGCCTGAAAGGAGGTATCTAAAGAGAAAGGAAGAACGGAGACATCATGCCGGGTGTAAACCGCGCATCCCCCAGCCCGGCCGTCCCGCGGTGGTTGGGTCGCAAGACCCTTATACCCCGGGAGGGCAGGCAGGGGGCACGCGCCTAGCATGGTCTCCTGCAAAAAAATAGCTAACGGGGAACGGGACGAGGCGAGCCTCCGCAGCTCCTCCCAGTTGGCCCGGAGTCCACGGCAATTCCATTGAAGGAATATGCCCTCCAGGCCTAGCTCGGAGGAGACGCGGGGGCCCTCCTCGAATTGAAGACCCTCACGGGAATGGCCGTACGCTTCCCGGGGGCAGAACCCCGGGCGCTGTTGGCCGGACAAAGCGCTGTCGCCTTCGAGGACTTATTGGGGGAGGTTGGGCTCGCCATGCGAGTCTTTTCCTCCCTCCGCCTCGAAACTTTAGGCGGGCGTTGCGGCTTCGGAGGCGGGGGGCCCTCTTTTCGAGGAACCACCGTCTCCGAGCCACTCGCTCCACCTCGGGGCGTGGGCAAAGGGGCCGAAGCTCCTTTGTTGCTGTCCTCCTTTCGGGGAACAGCTTTAGGAACCCCGGAAGATGGGGGTTTTTTTGTTTTTTTTTTTGTTTTTTTTATAGAGCCCATCTGGCAACTACCCACTTGGGCATAAGTCGCCGAAAAACACGACAGCCTAGAATTAGGCTACTTTAAAGTTAAAATATGAAAACTTAACAATCAATATAAATTTGAAAAACTTAACAATCGAAGCAATCTCCGGCAGCGGGGGGAGGTCCCCCTCACCCCGGTGCAGGAGAGTGCAATCTAAAACAAAACAATAACAAAAAAAGGAACCTTAAATAAAGGGGAGAAGGTCGGCCTCCCCCAAAAAGTCAATAAGTCCACCAGTCATGGTGCACGCACTCGTCCCGAGTACAAGGGACAGGCGGTAGCGACCCCACCCATCCCGGTACCGAGACGGGTATCGTGCGCGAAGATCACCCAGACTGGGACATTCGACAAGAATATGCCGAACAGTCTGGGGGACGACGCAGTCGTTGCAATAGGGCACATGCGAGCGCTCCACCAAGTAACGATGCGTCACACGAGTGTGTCCGATTCGAAGACGACAGAAAGCAACCTGAAGCCGCCGCGGCATTGGGGGATAGGTCCATGGGAACAGTCGCGGCGCAATGGCACGCAACTTTAAGTTCCCCTCGACCGTCTCCCATCTTCTTTGCCAAGCAGTCCGAAGAGCTGCCCGTATTCCTGCCATGTAGTCGGTGTGAGGAAGAGCGAAACGCTGGTCCGGTCGCAGAGTCCTCGCGGACTCTTTGGCGCCCTCATCGGCGCGCTCATTCCCCGCAATTCCTACATGTCCAGGAACCCAGCAGAAGATAATCTCGACATCTGCCCGGCTCGCCAAAACCGTGGCGTCACGGATTTCGCGAACCAGGGGATGCGGAGATTCCAATGCCCCGAGAGCACTCAGGGCGCTTTGTGAGTCGCTATAGATCACAATCCGGTCTCCGAACCGGGCACGTCGCGTAATCTCCCGTACCGAGTGGTGTATTGCCACCAGCTCGGCCGTGAAGACAGACGCAGCGCCTGGTAGAGCCCCGCTGACTTCAAACAGAGGGGATACGGCGTGGAAGCCGACCCCCTCTTGGGACTTGGAGCCATCCGTATACACTGGCACGGTACCAGCGTGACACGATGTGTGCTCCAAAAAGATCGAACGCAATACTCCCGGCGCAGTACAAGCTTTGGGAGCAGAGGCGTGGCGACAAATAGCCAAATGTGGTACCCTCCAGGGTGGCGTCCTGGGCAGAACCAGGGGCGCCACCGGCCCGAGAGCTATATCTACCTCTCGAAGGAGTTTCCTGGCCCTAAACCCAAAGGGCTTAGGGTATGACTGGCGTCTCTCGGCGGCATAGGCACCATCGAGATCAGCTGCGGATGCAGTGAGAGCTGTTGGCGACTGGGGGAGGCGCCGGGCTCGCGCGTACAGGCGAGTGATGCACTGCACGCGGCGCAGAGCGAGTGGCATCTCCCCAGCATCGACCAACAGGCTCTCAATGGGGGAAGTGCGGAAGGCACCGGTCGCAAGGCGAAGGCCGGTGTGGTGGATCGAATCCACCTTCCGCAATAAACGCTCGGCTGCGGATGCATAAAACTCGCATCCGTAGTCGAGCTTCGAGCGAACAAAGGATCGATAAAAAAGTAAGGCGGTAGCCCTATCAGCGCCCCAAGCGCTGAACGTCACGGAACGGAGAATGTCCATGGCGCGGGTACAAGAGACCCTAAGGCTGCGAATGTGAGCCTCCCAGGTGAGGCGTCGGTCGAATACAAGACCAAGGAAACGGTGCGACTCAACCACATCCAGGCGCACCCCATTAAGAAACAAATCTGGGTCGGGGTGAAGCCGTGGATGGCGGCAGAAGTGCACCACCTTAGTCTTGGCCAAAGAAAACCGAAACCTGTGCGCTTTGGCATAGCAAGAGACGCGGTTCAATGCCTGTTGGAGTCGGCGCTCCAGAGTTGGCATCTGGGCCGCGCCAAAAGAGATCGAAAGGTCGTCCACGTAGAGCGTAGCGAGAACATCTTCCGGCAGCACCGAGGTGATGCCGTTGATGCTCAGGGCAAAGAGTGTGACACTGAGGACACTTCCCTGCGGGACACCCTCTTCCTGCTCCTTTGGGCCGGAGAGGGCTCCCCCCACCCGTACGCGGAATCGACGATCTCGCAAAAATTCAGATATAAACATTGGGAGGCGTCCCCTCGCCCCCATCGTGTGGAGAGTCTCCATGATACCGTATCGCCATGCGGTATCATAGGCTTTCTCCAGATCAAAAAACACCGTGGCGTAGTGCTGTCTACGAAGGAAAGCCTCGCAGACGGCATTTTCCAGTCGGAGCAGAGCATCCGACGTGGAGTGGAACTTACGGAAGCCGCACTGTGCAGAAGACAGATGGCCTCCGCTGTCCAGGAAATAGGCTAATCTAACATTTACCAATTTCTCCATCAACTTGCACACGCAAGAGGTTAGAGAGATTGGGCGGAAACCGGTCGGAGTAGAGTGATCTCTCCCCGGCTTGCGAAAGGCGAGCACAGTAGCGATTCGCCAGGAGTCTGGGAGGAGACCTTCCACCCAGATCCTGTTGAACAAATCTAATAGAAAGGCCATGCCTCACTCACCCAGGTGTCGAAGCATGGCGTACGGGACATCGTCCGGACCATGGGCGGTGTCCGCGCACGAAGCGAGAGCGGAACGCAACTCACTCACAGTAAACTTGTCGTTGAAGGGTTCTCCGCCTCTGGAGGTAAAGTCCAGCCGGCGGCCTTCCGCGACATCACGACGTGCATTGAATGCTGGCGGAGCAGCATCACGGCTAGAGAATGCGGAAAAAGCGGTCGCTAAGGATTCCGCCACGGACGCGGGGTCCGAGATTGCGGTCCCATTCTCCTGGAGAACGGGAGGGGGGTCCTGCGAGAACTTGCCCCGAATCCTTTTGACTCGCTTCCACACCTCAGCTAAAGGGGTCTTCCCGTTAAGTGAAGACACGTATGCCCGCCAAGAAGAGCGGCGGGCGTGCTTCGAAATATACCGGAACCTAGCCCTAGCCCGACGAAATTCAGCGACGGTGAAATCGTTCGGGCGGCGCTTATAGCGCATGTAGGCATAACGCTTCTGTTTGAGGGCCGTCTCACACTCGGCCGACCACCATGGGAGTGGTCGGCGTGCAAAACGGCCAGACGTCCTAGGAATAGTAGTCAGGCCCACGGCGATGAGGTTGCCGGAGAAGAACTCGACGGCCTCATCTACCGACCTAAACTCCTTGACTGAGATAGAGAATTCAGTCATTTCCTGAAATGCAGGCCACCGCGCCCGCGCCAAGCACCACCGAGGTGGTCTCTCAGGCGGCAGTTGCCCTGAAAATGATATTTGAATGGGAAAGTGATCACTACCATGGAGGTCATCGACCACCCCCCAATCAAAATCAGGCTGTGCATCCGAAGAGCACAAAGATAGGTCAAGGCAAGAAAATGAAGCGGTTCTCGGACAGTGATGCGTAAACTCATCCACGTTTAGGACACCCATCTCAAGCTCTTCGATCAGATCGGCAAGGACTTGTCCCCTGGGATTTATGGTGTAATCTCCCCAGAGAGGATGCCTGCCGTTCAGATCTCCAAGCAAGAGATAGGGCCTCGGCAACCGTGCCACGACGCGGCGAAAGTCCCCCGCGTCGAAGTCAGCTGACGGTGGAATGTACGCAGAAATGATAGTATACCTCCTATCCAGGTGCAGCTGCACAGCCACTGCCTGAAAGGAGGTATCTAAAGAGAAAGGAAGAACGGAGACATCATGCCGGGTGTAAACCGCGCATCCCCCAGCCCGGCCGTCCCGCGGTGGTTGGGTCGCAAGACCCTTATACCCCGGGAGGGCAGGCAGGGGGCACGCGCCTAGCATGGTCTCCTGCAAAAAAATAGCTAACGGGGAACGGGACGAGGCGAGCCTCCGCAGCTCCTCCCAGTTGGCCCGGAGTCCACGGCAATTCCATTGAAGGAATATGCCCTCCAGGCCTAGCTCGGAGGAGACGCGGGGGCCCTCCTCGAATTGAAGACCCTCACGGGAATGGCCGTACGCTTCCCGGGGGCAGAACCCCGGGCGCTGTTGGCCGGACAAAGCGCTGTCGCCTTCGAGGACTTATTGGGGGAGGTTGGGCTCGCCATGCGAGTCTTTTCCTCCCTCCGCCTCGAAACTTTAGGCGGGCGTTGCGGCTTCGGAGGCGGGGGGCCCTCTTTTCGAGGAACCACCGTCTCCGAGCCACTCGCTCCACCTCGGGGCGTGGGCAAAGGGGCCGAAGCTCCTTTGTTGCTGTCCTCCTTTCGGGGAACAGCTTTAGGAACCCCGGAAGATGGGGGTTTTTTTGTTGTTTTTTTTGTTTTTTTTATAGAGCCCATCTGGCAACTACCCACTTGGGCATAAGTCGCCGAAAAACACGACAGCCTAGAATTAGGCTACTTTAAAGTTAAAATATGAAAACTTAACAATCAATATAAATTTGAAAAACTTAACAATCGAAGCAATCTCCGGCAGCGGGGGGAGGTCCCCCTCACCCCGGTGCAGGAGAGTGCAATCTAAAACAAAACAATAACAAAAAAAGGAACCTTAAATAAAGGGGAGAAGGTCGGCCTCCCCCAAAAAGTCAATAAGTCCACCAGTCATGGTGCACGCACTCGTCCCGAGTACAAGGGACAGGCGGTAGCGACCCCACCCATCCCGGTACCGAGACGGGTATCGTGCGCGAAGATCACCCAGACTGGGACATTCGACAAGAATATGCCGAACAGTCTGGGGGACGACGCAGTCGTTGCAATAGGGCACATGCGAGCGCTCCACCAAGTAACGATGCGTCACACGAGTGTGTCCGATTCGAAGACGACAGAAAGCAACCTGAAGCCGCCGCGGCATTGGGGGATAGGTCCATGGGAACAGTCGCGGCGCAATGGCACGCAACTTTAAGTTCCCCTCGACCGTCTCCCATCTTCTTTGCCAAGCAGTCCGAAGAGCTGCCCGTATTCCTGCCATGTAGTCGGTGTGAGGAAGAGCGAAACGCTGGTCCGGTCGCAGAGTCCTCGCGGACTCTTTGGCGCCCTCATCGGCGCGCTCATTCCCCGCAATTCCTACATGTCCAGGAACCCAGCAGAAGATAATCTCGACATCTGCCCGGCTCGCCAAAACCGTGGCGTCACGGATTTCGCGAACCAGGGGATGCGGAGATTCCAATGCCCCGAGAGCACTCAGGGCGCTTTGTGAGTCGCTATAGATCACAATCCGGTCTCCGAACCGGGCACGTCGCGTAATCTCCCGTACCGAGTGGTGTATTGCCACCAGCTCGGCCGTGAAGACAGACGCAGCGCCTGGTAGAGCCCCGCTGACTTCAAACAGAGGGGATACGGCGTGGAAGCCGACCCCCTCTTGGGACTTGGAGCCATCCGTATACACTGGCACGGTACCAGCGTGACACGATGTGTGCTCCAAAAAGATCGAACGCAATACTCCCGGCGCAGTACAAGCTTTGGGAGCAGAGGCGTGGCGACAAATAGCCAAATGTGGTACCCTCCAGGGTGGCGTCCTGGGCAGAACCAGGGGCGCCACCGGCCCGAGAGCTATATCTACCTCTCGAAGGAGTTTCCTGGCCCTAAACCCAAAGGGCTTAGGGTATGACTGGCGTCTCTCGGCGGCATAGGCACCATCGAGATCAGCTGCGGATGCAGTGAGAGCTGTTGGCGACTGGGGGAGGCGCCGGGCTCGCGCGTACAGGCGAGTGATGCACTGCACGCGGCGCAGAGCGAGTGGCATCTCCCCAGCATCGACCAACAGGCTCTCAATGGGGGAAGTGCGGAAGGCACCGGTCGCAAGGCGAAGGCCGGTGTGGTGGATCGAATCCACCTTCCGCAATAAACGCTCGGCTGCGGATGCATAAAACTCGCATCCGTAGTCGAGCTTCGAGCGAACAAAGGATCGATAAAAAAGTAAGGCGGTAGCCCTATCAGCGCCCCAAGCGCTGAACGTCACGGAACGGAGAATGTCCATGGCGCGGGTACAAGAGACCCTAAGGCTGCGAATGTGAGCCTCCCAGGTGAGGCGTCGGTCGAATACAAGACCAAGGAAACGGTGCGACTCAACCACATCCAGGCGCACCCCATTAAGAAACAAATCTGGGTCGGGGTGAAGCCGTGGATGGCGGCAGAAGTGCACCACCTTAGTCTTGGCCAAAGAAAACCGAAACCTGTGCGCTTTGGCATAGCAAGAGACGCGGTTCAATGCCTGTTGGAGTCGGCGCTCCAGAGTTGGCATCTGGGCCGCGCCAAAAGAGATCGAAAGGTCGTCCACGTAGAGCGTAGCGAGAACATCTTCCGGCAGCACCGAGGTGATGCCGTTGATGCTCAGGGCAAAGAGTGTGACACTGAGGACACTTCCCTGCGGGACACCCTCTTCCTGCTCCTTTGGGCCGGAGAGGGCTCCCCCCACCCGTACGCGGAATCGACGATCTCGCAAAAATTCAGATATAAACATTGGGAGGCGTCCCCTCGCCCCCATCGTGTGGAGAGTCTCCATGATACCGTATCGCCATGCGGTATCATAGGCTTTCTCCAGATCAAAAAACACCGTGGCGTAGTGCTGTCTACGAAGGAAAGCCTCGCAGACGGCATTTTCCAGTCGGAGCAGAGCATCCGACGTGGAGTGGAACTTACGGAAGCCGCACTGTGCAGAAGACAGATGGCCTCCGCTGTCCAGGAAATAGGCTAATCTAACATTTACCAATTTCTCCATCAACTTGCACACGCAAGAGGTTAGAGAGATTGGGCGGAAACCGGTCGGAGTAGAGTGATCTCTCCCCGGCTTGCGAAAGGCGAGCACAGTAGCGATTCGCCAGGAGTCTGGGAGGAGACCTTCCACCCAGATCCTGTTGAACAAATCTAATAGAAAGGCCATGCCTCACTCACCCAGGTGTCGAAGCATGGCGTACGGGACATCGTCCGGACCATGGGCGGTGTCCGCGCACGAAGCGAGAGCGGAACGCAACTCACTCACAGTAAACTTGTCGTTGAAGGGTTCTCCGCCTCTGGAGGTAAAGTCCAGCCGGCGGCCTTCCGCGACATCACGACGTGCATTGAATGCTGGCGGAGCAGCATCACGGCTAGAGAATGCGGAAAAAGCGGTCGCTAAGGATTCCGCCACGGACGCGGGGTCCGAGATTGCGGTCCCATTCTCCTGGAGAACGGGAGGGGGGTCCTGCGAGAACTTGCCCCGAATCCTTTTGACTCGCTTCCACACCTCAGCTAAAGGGGTCTTCCCGTTAAGTGAAGACACGTATGCCCGCCAAGAAGAGCGGCGGGCGTGCTTCGAAATATACCGGAACCTAGCCCTAGCCCGACGAAATTCAGCGACGGTGAAATCGTTCGGGCGGCGCTTATAGCGCATGTAGGCATAACGCTTCTGTTTGAGGGCCGTCTCACACTCGGCCGACCACCATGGGAGTGGTCGGCGTGCAAAACGGCCAGACGTCCTAGGAATAGTAGTCAGGCCCACGGCGATGAGGTTGCCGGAGAAGAACTCGACGGCCTCATCTACCGACCTAAACTCCTTGACTGAGATAGAGAATTCAGTCATTTCCTGAAATGCAGGCCACCGCGCCCGCGCCAAGCACCACCGAGGTGGTCTCTCAGGCGGCAGTTGCCCTGAAAATGATATTTGAATGGGAAAGTGATCACTACCATGGAGGTCATCGACCACCCCCCAATCAAAATCAGGCTGTGCATCCGAAGAGCACAAAGATAGGTCAAGGCAAGAAAATGAAGCGGTTCTCGGACAGTGATGCGTAAACTCATCCACGTTTAGGACACCCATCTCAAGCTCTTCGATCAGATCGGCAAGGACTTGTCCCCTGGGATTTATGGTGTAATCTCCCCAGAGAGGATGCCTGCCGTTCAGATCTCCAAGCAAGAGATAGGGCCTCGGCAACCGTGCCACGACGCGGCGAAAGTCCCCCGCGTCGAAGTCAGCTGACGGTGGAATGTACGCAGAAATGATAGTATACCTCCTATCCAGGTGCAGCTGCACAGCCACTGCCTGAAAGGAGGTATCTAAAGAGAAAGGAAGAACGGAGACATCATGCCGGGTGTAAACCGCGCATCCCCCAGCCCGGCCGTCCCGCGGTGGTTGGGTCGCAAGACCCTTATACCCCGGGAGGGCAGGCAGGGGGCACGCGCCTAGCATGGTCTCCTGCAAAAAAATAGCTAACGGGGAACGGGACGAGGCGAGCCTCCGCAGCTCCTCCCAGTTGGCCCGGAGTCCACGGCAATTCCATTGAAGGAATATGCCCTCCAGGCCTAGCTCGGAGGAGACGCGGGGGCCCTCCTCGAATTGAAGACCCTCACGGGAATGGCCGTACGCTTCCCGGGGGCAGAACCCCGGGCGCTGTTGGCCGGACAAAGCGCTGAAGGCGCTGTCGCCTTCGAGGACTTATTGGGGGAGGTTGAGCTCGCCATGCGAGTCTTTTCCTCCCTCCGCCTCGAAACTTTAGGCGGGCGTTGCGGCTTCGGAGGCGGGGGGCCCTCTTTTCGAGGAACCACCGTCTCCGAGCCACTCGCTCCACCTCGGGGCATGGGCAAAGGGGCCGAAGCTCCTTTGTTGCTGTCCTCCTTTCGGGGAACAGCTTTAGGAACCCCGGAAGATGGCCTAGCGACCATCTTCAGGGGTGTTGCCTCCTGTGAGTCTAACGACTCGGTGGAGGCGCGTGGCCGTTTCGCTTTACGCGAAACGGTCACGCTGGGGGAAGAGGGGGGAGCCCTGGTTTTAGCCGGGGCAGGGTATGAACCCTTTTTGCCGCCAGCTTTACCAGGGGAGCGCCCAGGTTGGGTAGAGCCCACAGAAGGGCTCCGAATGGGCGCGGAAACAACCGTGCTCGTTGGCCTGGATGGGCCAGGAGCAGAGGGTGCCTTTCTAACTATTGAGGCATATGACGTCCCAGGCAGAGCCGGGCGCGCCAGGACCAAGTCCTTTGCCTCGCGGAATGAGAGTCGATCCTGGGCCTGAACGGCCAGGATTTCTTTCTCAAGGAGATATGCACCACATTGCTTCGAAGAAGCAGGGTGCGGCTCTCCGCAATTGACACACTTGGCCACACACGATTTGGACTTATCGTGTGCGACCTTGGAGCAATTTACACAGACTTCGGGTGACCCCGATTTTGCACGTCTACATGATCGATTCGTATGGCCGAAGCGGTGGCAGTAATAGCACCGCCGCGGCAGTGGCACGAATGCCTTCACGCGGTAGCGGTACCAACCGGCACGCACCGACTCAGGGAGCTTGTCACAGTCGAACGTGACGAAGAGTGTAGGGGTGGGTCTCGAGGCCCCTCCCTGTTTTCTCATCACACGCTCGACCTTGACCGCCCCATGGTCGGCCAGCTCTAGGGTGATGTCCTCAATGGAGTAGTCAACGAGTTCCCTCGCATAAACTACTCCTTTCACAAAGTTCATGGTAGAGTGCGGCGTCACACTCACCGGGGTGCCATGAAGTGTCCGAAGAGCACTTATCTTGGCCGCCTCGGCGGGATTCGCCGCATTCGCCAGAAGGCTCCCGTCCGAGAAACGGGTTACCTTCGGCTCTCTACCAATTGCACTAGCTAATCCTCTCCTCTGATGGATCATGTTGCCCTTGGACAACATGGTGCCATCAGTGGAGCGAATAACGAGGAAGCGTTTGAAGCCAGCGTGCTCGAAAACGCCAGGTAACCTCTGAATGAGGGGCCCCGATGTCATCGAGGCTCCGCCCTGTGCACTCTTGGTATTAGTCTTCTTTGTCAGGGGCTCCGCAACCGGGGGGGCAGAGGGGGCGGATGTGCCGATCTTGGCTTGGTCGCTTGCCAGAGTGGCAGCAGACCCATCCGTCCCCGCAGCCCCCGCGGATGGAGAGGAGCCCCGAGTCTTTTTTGTCTTTTTAGTCTTTTTCTTTTTCGGAGAGGAGGGCGGGGAATGAACCCGCTTTTCAACTCCGCCGGCAGAAGTCCCCAGGCCAGATGGACCAGCCTCAGCCAGGTCCCTCTCCGAAATGGAGAAGGTCCTGGTTGTCGTAGGGGCACCTGTCGGAGGAGATCCCTCCCCTCCTTTTACTGCCTCGGAGCCCTCAGCCATTTGAGGAGGACCTTGCATAGGGGCGGATTCGGGTTCGGTGCTTGGCGCCGAGCCCGAATTCCCCCCCATGGAAGGCCCTACCGTCTGAGGCTGGGTCTCCTCAAGGACCATGTCTATCACAGGTGGGGCCTCCAGTTGGCCATCCCCTCCCAGGACATCGCAGGTCCCCTTGGCAGTATTGTCACTAGTCAGGTGGTGTGGGGAGGCACAGGCCTTGACCCCAGCAAGGTTTAAAATTCTTGCCAGCAGGTCTTTTGAGGGAAGCGACCGAAGGGGCCTGGCTTCCCTCTCCCCCCTAAGGGGGTTTGCCCTACCGAGCCGCTTGCACGAGGGGCGGTCGGCAATGGGCTGCCTGCTGGCTTTCTTGGCAGTCCCCTTAGAAAGCAAAGGAGGGACTGCCGCTGGAGATAGGGAGGTGCCCGAAAGCACCTCCAGAGAAGGGGGTGAGGGGGAGTCCCCTACACCCGTAGGCGTAGGAGAGGAGTAAGCCTCCTCTCCGGTTAAAGAATTATGGAGGGTCCCTTGCGCAAGCACAAGGGGGGGGACCTCCATTTTCTCGGTGGAGCTGCCCGAGGGCAGCTCCGTCAATTTTCTTGGGGAAGTTGGGGGTTGGTTTTTTTTTTTTTTTTTTTTATAGAGCCCATCTGGCAACTACCCACTTGGGCATAAGTCGCCGAAAAACACGACAGCCTAGAATTAGGCTACTTTAAAGTTAAAATATGAAAACTTAACAATCAATATAAATTTGAAAAACTTAACAATCGAAGCAATCTCCGGCAGCGGGGGGAGGTCCCCCTCACCCCGGTGCAGGAGAGTGCAATCTAAAACAAAACAATAACAAAAAAAGGAACCTTAAATAAAGGGGAGAAGGCCGGCCTCCCCCAAAAAGTCAATAAGTCCACCAGTCATGGTGCACGCACTCGTCCTGAGTACAAGGGACAGGCGGTAGCGACCCCGCCCATCCCGGTACCGAGACAGGTATCGTGCGCGAAGATCACCCAGACTGGGACATTCGACAAGAATATGCCGAACAGTCTGGGGGACGACGCAGTCGTTGCAATAGGGCACATGCGAGCGCTCCACCAAGTAACGATGCGTCACACGAGTGTGTCCGATTCGAAGACGACAGAAAGCAACCTGAAGCCGCCGCGGCATTGGGGGATAGGTCCATGGGAACAGTCGCGGCGCAATGGCACGCAACTTTAAGTTCCCCTCGACCGTCTCCCATCTTCTTTGCCAAGCAGTCCGAAGAGCTGCCCGTATTCCTGCCATGTAGTCGGTGTGAGGAAGAGCGAAACGCTGGTCCGGTCGCAGAGTCCTCGCGGACTCTTTGGCGCCCTCATCGGCGCGCTCATTCCCCGCAATTCCTACATGTCCAGGAACCCAGCAGAAGATAATCTCGACATCTGCCCGGCTCGCCAAAACCGTGGCGTCACGGATTTCGCGAACCAGGGGATGCGGAGATTCCAATGCCCCGAGAGCACTCAGGGCGCTTTGTGAGTCGCTATAAATCACAATCCGGTCTCCGAACCGGGCACGTCGCGTAATCTCCCGTACCGAGTGGTGTATTGCCACCAGCTCGGCCGTGAAGACAGACGCAGCGCCTGGTAGATTTTTTTTTTTTTTTTTTTTTTTTTTTTATATAGAGCCCATCTGGCAACTACCCACTTGGGCATAAGTCGCCGAAAAACACGACAGCCTAGAATTAGGCTACTTTAAAGTTAAAATATGAAAACTTAACAATCAATATAAATTTGAAAAACTTAACAATCGAAGCAATCTCCGGCAGCGGGGGGAGGTCCCCCTCACCCCGGTGCAGGAGAGTGCAATCTAAAACAAAACAATAACAAAAAAAGGAACCTTAAATAAAGGGGAGAAGGCCGGCCTCCCCCAAAAAGTCAATAAGTCCACCAGTCATGGTGCACGCACTCGTCCCGAGTACAAGGGACAGGCGGTAGCGACCCCGCCCATCCCGGTACCGAGACAGGTATCGTGCGCGAAGATTTTTTTTTTTTTTTTTTATAGAGCCCATCTGGCAACTACCCACTTGGGCATAAGTTGCCGAAAAACACGACAGCCTAGAATTAGGCTACTTTAAAGTTAAAATATGAAAACTTAACAATCAATATAAATTTGAAAAACTTAACAATCGAAGCAATCTCCGGCAGCGGGGGGAGGTCCCCCTCACCCCGGTGCAGGAGAGTGCAATCTAAAACAAAACAATATCAAAAAAAGGAACCTTAAATAAAGGGGAGAAGGCCGGCCTCCCCCAAAAAGTCAATAAGTCCACCAGTCATGGTGCACGCACTCGTCCCGAGTACAAGGGACAGGCGGTAGCGACCCCGCCCATCCCGGTACCGAGACAGGTATCGTGCGCGAAGATCACCCAGACTGGGATATTCGACAAGAATATGCCGAACAGTCTGGGGGACGACGCAGTCGTTGCAATAGGGCACATGCGAGCGCTCCACCAAGTAACGATGCGTCACACGAGTGTGTCCGATTCGAAGACGACAGAAAGCAACCTGAAGCCGCCGCGGCATTGGGGGATAGGTCCATGGGAACAGTCGCGGCGCAATGGCACGCAACTTTAAGTTCCCCTCGACCGTCTCCCATCTTCTTTGCCAAGCAGTCCGAAGAGCTGCCCGTATTCCTGCCATGTAGTCGGTGTGAGGAAGAGCGAAACGCTGGTCCGGTCGCAGAGTCCTCGCGGACTCTTTGGCGCCCTCATCGGCGCGCTCATTCCCCGCAA
Source organism: Ceratothoa steindachneri (assembly GCA_963969495.1). NCBI lineage: Eukaryota > Metazoa > Arthropoda > Malacostraca > Isopoda > Cymothoidae > Ceratothoa > Ceratothoa steindachneri. Next base: position 11,383,189 of record OZ018319.1, on the reverse strand, counting down.
TTCCTACATGTCCAGGAACCCAGCAGAAGATAATCTCGACATCTGCCCGGCTCGCCAAAACCGTGGCGTCACGGATTTCGCGAACCAGGGGATGCGGAGATTCCAATGCCCCGAGAGCACTCAGGGCGCTTTGTGAGTCGCTATAGATCACAATCCGGTCTCCGAACCGGGCACGTCGCGTAATCTCCCGTACCGAGTGGTGTATTGCCACCAGCTCGGCCGTGAAGACAGACGCAGCGCCTGGTAGAGCCCCGCTGACTTCAAACAGAGGGGATACGGCGTGGAAGCCGACCCCCTCTTGGGACTTGGAGCCATCCGTATACACTGGCACGGTACCAGCGTGACACGATGTGTGCTCCAAAAAGATCGAACGCAATACTCCCGGCGCAGTACAAGCTTTGGGAGCAGAGGCGTGGCGACAAATAGCCAAATGTGGTACCCTCCATGGTGGCGTCCTGGGCAGAACCAGGGGCGCCACCGGCCCGAGAGCTATATCTACCTCTCGAAGGAGTTTCCTGGCCCTAAACCCAAAGGGCTTAGGGTATGACTGGCGTCTCTCGGCGGCATAGGCACCATCGAGATCAGCTGCGGATGCAGTGAGAGCTGTTGGCGACTGGGGGAGGCGCCGGGCTCGCGCGTACAGGCGAGTGATGCACTGCACGCGGCGCAGAGCGAGTGGCATCTCCCCAGCATCGACCAACAGGCTCTCAATGGGGGAAGTGCGGAAGGCACCGGTCGCAAGGCGAAGGCCGGTGTGGTGGATCGAATCCACCTTCCGCAATAAACGCTCGGCTGCGGATGCATAAAACTCGCATCCGTAGTCGAGCTTCGAGCGAACAAAGGATCGATAAAAAAGTAAGGCGGTAGCCCTATCAGCGCCCCAAGCGCTGAACGTCACGGAACGGAGAATGTCCATGGCGCGGGTACAAGAGACCCTAAGGCTGCGAATGTGAGCCTCCCAGGTGAGGCGTCGGTCGAATACAAGACCAAGGAAACGGTGCGACTCAACCACATCCAGGCGCACCCCATTAAGAAACAAATCTGGGTCGGGGTGAAGCCGTGGATGGCGGCAGAAGTGCACCACCTTAGTCTTGGCCAAAGAAAACCGAAACCTGTGCGCTTCGGCATAGCGAGAGACGCGGTTCAATGCCTGTTGGAGTCGGCGCTCCAGAGTTGGCATCTGGGCCGCGCCAAAAGAGATCGAAAGGTCGTCCACGTAGAGCGTAGCGAGAACATCTTCCGGCAGCACCGAGGTGATGCCGTTGATGCTCAGGGCAAAGAGTGTGACACTGAGGACACTTCCCTGCGGGACACCCTCTTCCTGCTCCTTTGGGCCGGAGAGGGCTCCCCCCACCCGTACGCGGAATCGACGATCTCGCAAAAATTCAGATATAAACATTGGGAGGCGTCCCCTCGCCCCCATCGTGTGGAGAGTCTCCATGATACCGTATCGCCATGCGGTATCATAGGCTTTCTCCAGATCAAAAAACACCGTGGCGTAGTGCTGTCTACGAAGGAAAGCCTCGCAGACGGCATTTTCCAGTCGGAGCAGAGCATCCGACGTGGAGTGGAACTTACGGAAGCCGCACTGTGCAGAAGACAGATGGCCTCCGCTGTCCAGGAAATAGGCTAATCTAACATTTACCAATTTCTCCATCAACTTGCACACGCAAGAGGTTAGAGAGATTGGGCGGAAACCGGTCGGAGTAGAGTGATCTCTCCCCGGCTTGCGAAAGGCGAGCACAGTAGCGATTCGCCAGGAGTCTGGGAGGAGACCTTCCACCCAGATCCTGTTGAATAAATCTAATAGAAAGGCCATGCCTCGCTCACCCAGGTGTCGAAGCATGGCGTACGGGACATCGTCCGGACCGTGGGCGGTGTCCGCGCACGAAGCGAGAGCGGAACGCAACTCACTCACAGTAAACTTGTCGTTGAAGGGTTCTCCGCCTCTGGAGGTAAAGTCCAGCCGGCGGACTTCCGCGACATCACGACGTGCATTGAATGCTGGCGGAGCAGCATCACGGCTAGAGAATGCGGAAAAAGCGGTCGCTAAGGATTCCGCCACGGACGCGGGGTCCGAGATTGCGGTCCCATTCTCCTGGAGAACGGGAGGGGGGTCCTGCGAGAACTTGCCCCGAATCCTTTTGACTCGCTTCTACACCTCAGCTAAAGGGGTCTTCCCGTTAAGTGAAGACACGTATGCCCGCCAAGAAGAGCGGCGGGCGTGCTTCGAAATATACCGGAACCTAGCCCTAGCCCGACGAAATTCAGCGACGGTGAAATCGTTCGGGCGGCGCTTATAGCGCATGTAGGCATAACGCTTCTGTTTGAGGGCCATCTCACACTCGGCCGACCACCATGGGAGTGGTCGGCGTGCAAAACGGCCAGACGTCCTAGGAATAGTAGTCATTTTTTTTTTTTTTTTTTTTTTTATAGAGCCCATCTGGCAACTACCCACTTGGGCATAAGTCGCCGAAAAACACGACAGCCTAGAATTAGGCTACTTTAAAGTTAAAATATGAAAACTTAACAATCAATATAAATTTGAAAAACTTAACAATCGAAGCAATCTCCGGCAGCGGGGGGAGGTCCCCCTCACCCCGGTGCAGGAGAGTGCAATCTAAAACAAAACAATAACAAAAAAAGGAACCTTAAATAAAGGGGAGAAGGCCGGCCTCCCCCAAAAAGTCAATAAGTCCACCAGTCATGGTGCACGCACTCGTCCCGAGTACAAGGGACAGGCGGTAGCGACCCCGCCCATCCCGGTACCGAGACAGGTATCGTGCGCGAAGATCACCCAGACTGGGACATTCGACAAGAATATGCCGAACAGTCTGGGGGACGACGCAGTCGTTGCAATAGGGCACATGCGAGCGCTCCACCAAGTAACGATGCGTCACACGAGTGTGTCCGATTCGAAGACGACAGAAAGCAACCTGAAGCCGCCGCGGCATTGGGGGATAGGTCCATGGGAACTGTCGCGGCGCAATGGCACGCAACTTTAAGTTCCCCTCGACCGTCTCCCATCTTCTTTGCCAAGCAGTCCGAAGAGCTGCCCGTATTCCTGCCATGTAGTCGGTGTGAGGAAGAGCGAAACGCTGGTCCGGTCGCAGAGTCCTCGCGGACTCTTTGGCGCCCTCATCGGCGCGCTCATTCCCCGCAATTCCTACATGTCCAGGAACCCAGCAGAAGATAATCTCGACATCTGCCCGGCTCGCCAAAACCGTGGCGTCACGGATTTCGCGAACCAGGGGATGCGGAGATTCCAATGCCCCGAGAGCACTCAGGGCGCTTTGTGAGTCGCTATAGATCACAATCCGGTCTCCGAACCGGGCACGTCGCGTAATCTCCCGTACCGAGTGGTGTATTGCCACCAGCTCGGCCGTGAAGACAGACGCAGCGCCTGGTAGAGCCCCGCTGACTTCAAACAGAGGGGATACGGCGTGGAAGCCGACCCCCTCTTGGGACTTGGAGCCATCCGTATACACTGGCACGGTACCAGCGTGACACGATGTGTGCTCCAAAAAGATCGAACGCAATACTCCCGGCGCAGTACAAGCTTTGGGAGCAGAGGCGTGGCGACAAATAGCCAAATGTGGTACCCTCCAGGGTGGCGTCCTGGGCAGAACCAGGGGCGCCACCGGCCCGAGAGCTATATCTACCTCTCGAAGGAGTTTCCTGGCCCTAAACCCAAAGGGCTTAGGGTATGACTGGCGTCTCTCGGCGGCATAGGCACCATCGAGATCAGCTGCGGATGCAGTGAGAGCTGTTGGCGACTGGGGGAGGCGCCGGGCTCGCGCGTACAGGCGAGTGATGCACTGCACGCGGCGCAGAGCGAGTGGCATCTCCCCAGCATCGACCAACAGGCTCTCAATGGGGGAAGTGCGGAAGGCACCGGTCGCAAGGCGAAGGCCGGTGTGGTGGATCGAATCCACCTTCCGCAATAAACGCTCGGCTGCGGATGCATAAAACTCGCATCCGTAGTCGAGCTTCGAGCGAACAAAGGATCGATAAAAAAGTAAGGCGGTAGCCCTATCAGCGCCCCAAGCGCTGAACGTCACGGAACGGAGAATGTCCATGGCGCGGGTACAAGAGACCCTAAGGCTGCGAATGTGAGCCTCCCAGGTGAGGCGTCGGTCGAATACAAGACCAAGGAAACGGTGCGACTCAACCACATCCAGGCGCACCCCATTAAGAAACAAATCTGGGTCGGGGTGAAGCCGTGGATGGCGGCAGAAGTGCACCACCTTAGTCTTGGCCAAAGAAAACCGAAACCTGTGCGCTTCGGCATAGCGAGAGACGCGGTTCAATGCCTGTTGGAGTCGGCGCTCCAGAGTTGGCATCTGGGCCGCGCCAAAAGAGATCGAAAGGTCGTCCACGTAGAGCGTAGCGAGAACATCTTCCGGCAGCACCGAGGTGATGCCGTTGATGCTCAGGGCAAAGAGTGTGACACTGAGGACACTTCCCTGCGGGACACCCTCTTCCTGCTCCTTTGGGCCGGAGAGGGCTCCCCCCACCCGTACGCGGAATCGACGATCTCGCAAAAATTCAGATATAAACATTGGGAGGCGTCCCCTCGCCCCCATCGTGTGGAGAGTCTCCATGATACCGTATCGCCATGCGGTATCATAGGCTTTCTCCAGATCAAAAAACACCGTGGCGTAGTGCTGTCTACGAAGGAAAGCCTCGCAGACGGCATTTTCCAGTCGGAGCAGAGCATCCGACGTGGAGTGGAACTTACGGAAGCCGCACTGTGCAGAAGACAGATGGCCTCCGCTGTCCAGGAAATAGGCTAATCTAACATTTACCAATTTCTCCATCAACTTGCACACGCAAGAGGTTAGAGAGATTGGGCGGAAACCGGTCGGAGTAGAGTGATCTCTCCCCGGCTTGCGAAAGGCGAGCACAGTAGCGATTCGCCAGGAGTCTGGGAGGAGACCTTCCACCCAGATCCTGTTGAACAAATCTAATAGAAAGGCCATGCCTCGCTCACCCAGGTGTCGAAGCATGGCGTACGGGACATCGTCCGGACCATGGGCGGTGTCCGCGCACGAAGCGAGATTTTTTTTTTTTTTTTTTTTATAGAGCCCATCTGGCAACTACCCACTTGGGCATAAGTCGCCGAAAAACACGACAGCCTAGAATTAGGCTACTTTAAAGTTAAAATATGAAAACTTAACAATCAATATAAATTTGAAAAACTTAACAATCGAAGCAATCTCCGGCAGCGGGGGGAGGTCCCCCTCACCCCGGTGCAGGAGAGTGCAATCTAAAACAAAACAATAACAAAAAAGGAACCTTAAATAAAGGGGAGAAGGCCGGCCTCCCCCAAAAAGTCAATAAGTCCACCAGTCATGGTGCACGCACTCGTCCCGAGTACAAGGGACAGGCGGTAGCGACCCCGCCCATCCCGGTACCGAGACAGGTATCGTGCGCGAAGATCACCCAGACTGGGACATTCGACAAGAATATGCCGAACAGTCTGGGGGACGACGCAGTCGTTGCAATAGGGCACATGCGAGCGCTCCACCAAGTAACGATGCGTCACACGAGTGTGTCCGATTCGAAGACGACAGAAAGCAACCTGAAGCCGCCGCGGCATTGGGGGATAGGTCCATGGGAACAGTCGCGGCGCAATGGCACGCAACTTTAAGTTCCCCTCGACCGTCTCCCATCTTCTTTGCCAAGCAGTCCGAAGAGCTGCCCGTATTCCTGCCATGTAGTCGGTGTGAGGAAGAGCGAAACGCTGGTCCGGTCGCAGAGTCCTCGCGGACTCTTTGGCGCCCTCATCGGCGCGCTCATTCCCCGCAATTCCTACATGTCCAGGAACCCAGCAGAAGATAATCTCGACATCTGCCCGGCTCGCCAAAACCGTGGCGTCACGGATTTCGCGAACCAGGGGATGCGGAGATTCCAATGCCCCGAGAGCACTCAGGGCGCTTTGTGAGTCGCTATAGATCACAATCCGGTCTCCGAACCGGGCACGTCGCGTAATCTCCCGTACCGAGTGGTGTATTGCCACCAGCTCGGCCGTGAAGACAGACGCAGCGCCTGGTAGAGCCCCGCTGACTTCAAACAGAGGGGATACGGCGTGGAAGCCGACCCCCTCTTGGGACTTGGAGCCATCCGTATACACTGGCACGGTACCAGCGTGACACGATGTGTGCTCCAAAAGGATCGAACGCAATACTCCCGGCGCAGTACAAGCTTTGGGAGCAGAGGCGTGGCGACAAATAGCCAAATGTGGTACCCTCCAGGGTGGCGTCCTGGGCAGAACCAGGGGCGCCACCGGCCCGAGAGCTATATCTACCTCTCGAAGGAGTTTCCTGGCCCTAAACCCAAAGGGCTTAGGGTATGACTGGCGTCTCTCGGCGGCATAGGCACCATCGAGATCAGCTGCGGATGCAGTGAGAGCTGTTGGCGACTGGGGGAGGCGCCGGGCTCGCGCGTACAGGCGAGTGATGCACTGCACGCGGCGCAGAGCGAGTGGCATCTCCCCAGCATCGACCAACAGGCTCTCAATGGGGGAAGTGCGGAAGGCACCGGTCGCAAGGCGAAGGCCGGTGTGGTGGATCGAATCCACCTTCCGCAATAAACGCTCGGCTGCGGATGCATAAAACTCGCATCCGTAGTCGATTTTTTTTTTTTTTTTTTATAGAGCCCATCTGGCAACTACCCACTTGGGCATAAGTCGCCGAAAAACACGACAGCCTAGAATTAGGCTACTTTAAAGTTAAAATATGAAAACTTAACAATCAATATAAATTTGAAAAACTTAACAATCGAAGCAATCTCCGGCAGCGGGGGGAGGTCCCCCTCACCCCGGTGCAGGAGAGTGCAATCTAAAACAAAACAATAACAAAAAAAGGAACCTTAAATAAAGGGGAGAAGGCCGGCCTCCCCCAAAAAGTCAATAAGTCCACCAGTCATGGTGCACGCACTCGTCCCGAGTACAAGGGACAGGCGGTAGCGACCCCACCCATCCCGGTACCGAGACAGGTATCGTGCGCGAAGATCACCCAGACTGGGACATTCGACAAGAATATGCCGAACAGTCTGGGGGACGACGCAGTCGTTGCAATAGGGCACATGCGAGCGCTCCACCAAGTAACGATGCGTCACACGAGTGTGTCCGATTCGAAGACGACAGAAAGCAACCTGAAGCCGCCGCGGCATTGGGGGATAGGTCCATGGGAACAGTCGCGGCGCAAAGGCACGCAACTTTAAGTTCCCCTCGACCGTCTCCCATCTTCTTTGCCAAGCAGTCCGAAGAGCTGCCCGTATTCCTGCCATGTAGTCGGTGTGAGGAAGAGCGAAACGCTGGTCCGGTCGCAGAGTCCTCGCGGACTCTTTGGCGCCCTCATCGGCGCGCTCATTCCCCGCAATTCCTACATGTCCAGGAACCCAGCAGAAGATAATCTCGACATCTGCTCGGCTCGCCAAAACCGTGGCGTCACGGATTTCGCGAACCAGGGGATGCGGAGATTCCAATGCCCCGAGAGCACTCAAGGCGCTTTGTGAGTCGCTATAAATCACAATCCGGTCTCCGAACCGGGCACGTCGCGTAATCTCCCGTACCGAGTGGTGTATTGCCACCAGCTCGGCCGTGAAGACAGACGCAGCGCCTGGTAGAGCCCCGCTGACTTCAAACAGAGGGGATACGGCGTGGAAGCCGACCCCCTCTTGGGACTTGGAGCCATCCGTATACACTGGCACGGTACCAGCGTGACACGATGTGTGCTCCAAAAAGATCGAACGCAATACTCCCGGCGCAGTACAAGCTTTGGGAGCAGAGGCGTGGCGACAAATAGCCAAATGTGGTACCCTCCAGGGTGGCGTCCTGGGCAGAACCAGGGGCGCCACCGGCCCGAGAGCTATATCTACCTCTCGAAGGAGTTTCCTGGCCCTAAACCCAAAGGGCTTAGGGTATGACTGGCGTCTCTCGGCGGCATAGGCACCATCGAGATCAGCTGCGGATGCAGTGAGAGCTGTTGGCGACTGGGGGAGGCGCCGGGCTCGCGCGTACAGGCGAGTGATGCACTGCACGCGGCGCAGAGCGAGTGGCATCTCCCCAGCATCGACCAACAGGCTCTCAATGGGGGAAGTGCGGAAGGCACCGGTCGCAAGGCGAAGGCCGGTGTGGTGGATCGAATCCACCTTCCGCAATAAACGCTCGGCTGCGGATGCATAAAACTCGCATCCGTAGTCGAGCTTCGAGCGAACAAAGGATCGATAAAAAAGTGAGGCGGTAGCCCTATCAGCGCCCCAAGCGCTGAACGTCACGGAACGGAGAATGTCCATGGCGCGGGTACAAGAGACCCTAAGGCTGCGAATGTGAGCCTCCCAGGTGAGGCGTCGGTCGAATACAAGACCAAGGAAACGGTGCGACTCAACCACATCCAGGCGCACCCCATTAAGAAACAAATCTGGGTCGGGGTGAAGCCGTGGATGGCGGCAGAAGTGCACCACCTTAGTCTTGGCCAAAGAAAACCGAAACCTGTGCGCTTCGGCATAGCGAGAGACGCGGTTCAATGCCTGTTGGAGTCGGCGCTCCAGAGTTGGCATCTGGGCCGCGCCAAAAGAGATCGAAAGGTCGTCCACGTAGAGCGTAGCGAGAACATCTTCCGGCAGCACCGAGGTGATGCCGTTGATGCTCAGGGCAAAGAGTGTGACACTGAGGACACTTCCCTGCGGGACACCCTCTTCCTGCTCCTTTGGGCCGGAAAGGGCTCCCCCCACCCGTACGCGGAATCGACGATCTCGCAAAAATTCAGATATAAACATTGGGAGGCGTCCCCTCGCCCCCATCGTGTGGAGAGTCTCCATGATACCGTATCGCCATGCGGTATCATAGGCTTTCTCCAGATCAAAAAACACCGTGGCGTAGTGCTGTCTACGAAGGAAAGCCTCGCAGACGGCATTTTCCAGTCGGAGCAGAGCATCCGAAGTGGAGTGGAACTTACGGAAGCCGCACTGTGCAGAAGACAGATGGCCTCCGCTGTCCAGGAAATAGGCTAATCTAACATTTACCAATTTCTCCATCAACTTGCACACGCAAGAGGTTAGAGAGATTGGGCGGAAACCGGTCGGAGTAGAGTGATCTCTCCCCGGCTTGCGAAAGGCGAGCACAGTAGCGATTCGCCAGGAGTCTGGGAGGAGACCTTCCACCCAGATCCTGTTGAACAAATCTAATAGAAAGGCCATGCCTCGCTCACCCAGGTGTCGAAGCATGGCGTACGGGACATCGTCCGGACCATGGGCGGTGTCCGCGCACGAAGCGAGAGCGGAACGCAACTCACTCACAGTAAACTTGTCGTTGAAGGGTTCTCCGCCTCTGGAGGTAAAGTCCAGCCGGCGGCCTTCCGCGACATCACGACGTGCATTGAATGCTGGCGGAGCAGCATCACGGCTAGAGAATGCGGAAAAAGCGGTCGCTAAGGATTCCGCCACGGACGCGGGGTCCGAGATTGCGGTCCCATTCTCCTGGAGAACGGGAGGGGGGTCCTGCGAGAACTTGCCCCGAATCCTTTTGACTCGCTTCCACACCTCAGCTAAAGGGGTCTTCCCGTTAAGTGAAGACACGTATGCCCGCCAAGAAGAGCGGCGGGCGTGCTTCGAAATATACCGGAACCTAGCCCTAGCCCGACGAAATTCAGCGACGGTGAAATCGTTCGGGCGGCGCTTATAGCGCATGTAGGCATAACGCTTCTGTTTAAGGGCCGTCTTACACTCGGCCGACCACCATGGGAGTGGTCGGCGTGCAAAACGGCCAGACGTCCTAGGAATAGTAGTCAGGCCCTCGGCGATGAGGTTGCCGGAGAAGAACTCGACGGCCTCATCTACCGACCTAAACTCCTTGACTGAGATAGAGAATTCAGTCATCTCCTGAAATGCAGGCCACCGCGCCCGCGCCAAGCACCACCGAGGTGGTCTCTCAGGCGGCAGTTGCCCTGAAAATGATATTTGAATGGGAAAGTGATCACTACCATGGAGGTCATCGACCACCCCCCAATCAAAATCAGGCTGTGCATCCGAAGAGCACAAAGATAGGTCAAGGCAAGAAAATGAAGCGGTTCTCGGACAGTGATGCGTAAACTCATCCACGTTTAGGACACCCATCTCAAGCTCTTCGATCAGATCGGCAAGGACTTGTCCCCTGGGATTTATGGTGTAATCTCCCCAGAGAGGATGCCTGCCGTTCAGATCTCCAAGCAAGAGATAGGGCCTCGGCAACCGTGCCACGACGCGGCGAAAGTCCCCCGCGTCGAAGTCAGCTGACGGTGGAATGTACGCAGAAATGATAGTATACCTCCTATCCAGGTGCAGCTGCACAGCCACTGCCTGAAAGGAGGTATCTAAAGAGAAAGGAAGAACGGAGACATCATGCCGGGTGTAAACCGCGCATCCCCCAGCCCGGCCGTCCCGCGGCGGTTGGGTCGCAAGACCCTTATACCCCGGGAGGGCAGGCAGGGGGCACGCGCCTAGCATGGTCTCCTGCAAAAAAATAGCTAACGGGGAACGGGATGAGGCGAGCCTCCGCAGCTCCTCCCAGTTGGCCCGGAGTCCACGGCAATTCCATTGAAGGAATATGCCCTCCAGGCCTAGCTCGGAGGAGACGCGGGGGCCCTCCTCGAATTGAAGACCCTCACGGGAATGGCCGTACGCTTCCCGGGGGCAGAACCCCGGGCGCTGAAGGCGCTGTCGCCTTCGAGGACTTATTGGGGGAGGTTGGGCTCGCCATGCGAGTCTTTTCCTCCCTCCGCCTCGAAACTTTAGGCGGGCGTTGCGGCTTCGGAGGCGGGGGGCCCTCTTTTCGAGGAACCACCGTCTCCGAGCCACTCGCTCCACCTCGGGGCGTGGGCAAAGGGGCCGAAGCTCCTTTGTTGCTGTCCTCCTTTCGGGGAACAGCTTTAGGAACCCCGGAAGATGGCCTAGCGACCATCTTCAGGGGTGTTGCCTCCTGTGAGTCTAACGACTCGGTGGAGGCGCGTGGCCGTTTCGCTTTACGCGAAACGGTCACGCTGGGGGAAGAGGGGGGAGCCCTGGTTTTAGCCGGGGCAGGGTATGAACCCTTTTTGCCGCCAGCTTTACCAGGGGAGCGCCCAGGTTGGGTAGAGCCCACAGAAGGGCTCCGAATGGGCGCGGAAACAACCGTGCTCGTTGGCCTGGATGGGCCAGGAGCAGAGGGTGCCTTTCTAACTATTGAGGCATATGACGTCCCAGGCAGAGCCGGGCGCGCCAGGACCAAGTCCTTTGCCTCGCGGAATGAGAGTCGATCCTGGGCCTGAACGGCCAGGATTTCTTTCTCAAGGAGATATGCACCACATTGCTTCGAAGAAGCAGGGTGCGGCTCTCCGCAATTGACACACTTGGCCACACACGATTTGGACTTATCGTGTGCGACCTTGGAGCAATTTACAGACTTCGGGTGACCCCGATTTTGCACGTCTACATGAGCGATTCGTATGGCCGAAGCGGTGGCAGTAATAGCACCGCCGCGGCAGTGGCACGAATGCCTTCACGCGGTAGCGGTACCAACCGGCACGCACCGACTCAGGGAGCTTGTCACAGTCGAACGTGACGAAGAGTGTAGGGGTGGGTCTCGAGGCCCCTCCCTGTTTTCTCATCACACGTTCGACCTTGACCGCCCCATGGTCGGCCAGCTCTAGGGTGATGTCCTCAATGGAGTAGTCAACGAGTTCCCTCGCATAAACTACTCCTTTCACAAAGTTCATGGTAGAGTGCGGCGTCACACTCACCGGGGTGCCATGAAGTGTCCGAAGAGCACTTATCTTGGCCGCCTCGGCGGGATTCGCCGCATTCGCCAGAAGGCTCCCGTCCGAGAAACGGGTTACCTTCGGCTCTCTACCAATTGCACTAGCTAATCCTCTCCTCTGATGGATCATGTTGCCCTTGGACAACATGGTGCCATCAGTGGAGCGAATAACGAGGAAGCGTTTGAAGCCAGCGGGCTCGAAAACGCCAGGTAACCTCTGAATCAGGGGCCCCGATGTCATCGAGGCTCCGCCCTGTGCATTCTTGGTCTTAGTCGTAGTCATGGGCTCCGCACACGAGGGGGTAGAGGGGCCGGATGTGCCGATCTTGGCTTGGTCGCCTACCAAAGTGGCAGCAGACCCATCCGTCCCCGCAGCCCCCGCGGATGGAGAGGAGCCCCGAGTCTTCTTCGTCTTTTGAGTCTTTTTCTTTTTAGGAGAGGAGGGCGGGGAATGAACCCGCTTTTCACCTCCGCCGGCAGAAGTCCCCAGGCCAGATGGACCAGCCTCAGCCAGGTCCCTCTCCGAAATGGAGAAGGTCCTGGTTGTCGTAGGGGCACCTGTCGGAGGAGATCCCTCCCCTCCTTCTACTGCCTCGGAGCCCTCAGCCATTTGAGGAGGACCTTGCATAGGGGCGGATTCGGGTTCGGTGCTTGGCGCCGAGCCCGAATTCCCCCCCATGGAAGGCCCTACCGTCTGGGGCTGGGTCTCCTCAAGGACCATGTCTATCACAGGAGGGGCCTCCAGTTGGCCATCCCCTCCCAGGACATCGCAGGTCCCCTTGGCAGTATTGTCACTAGTCAGGTGGTGTGGGGAGGCACAGGCCTTGACCCCAGCAAGGTTCAAAATTCTTGCCAGCAGGTCTTTTGAGGGAAGCGACCGAAGGGGCCTGGCTTCCCTCTCCCCCCTAAGGGGGTTTGCCCTACCGAGCCGCTTGCACGAGGGGCGGTCGGCAATGGGCTGCCTGCTGGCTTTCTTGGCAGTCCCCTTAGAAAGCAAAGGAGGGACTGCCGCTGGAGATAGGGAGGTGCCCGAAAGCACCTCCAGAGAAGGGGGTGAGGGGGAGTCCCCTACACCCGTAGGCGTAGGAGAGGAGTAAGCCTCCTCTCCGGTTAAAGAATTATGGAGGGTCCCTTGCGCAAGCACAAGGGGGGGGACCTCCATTTTCTCGGTGGAGCTGCCCGAGGGCGGCTCCGTAGATGTTTTTGGGGAAGTTGGGGGTTGGGGTTTTTGTTTTTTTTCATACATGGGCATGGTGACCCTCTTTTGATTACGGGACGCAATAGCTCATCACCTCTCGCAGTTGCCCGCACTGCGAGAGGTGCTTACAAGCCCGGCAGAGCCAGGCGCCGCCATTCGGGACCACCCCTCCCGCCTGGTGGCCTGGCAGTCCTTCGGCATGGCGGCTCCACCTTGGACACGGCGTAAAAAATATAGGTTGAGAAGAGGAGAGGAAAAGGGATGTGAGGAAGATGTGGGTGGGGATGAAGCAGGTTGTTAAAAAAACCCCATCCCGAACCGGAGCTGAGGGGTTAGGGAACAATGTCCCCTCCCCCCCTCAGCCCCGATCCGGGGTGGTTGGCTTGAGAAGAAGGTCAGCATTCTACCCTGTGAAATTAGAGGCTGACCAGAGAAAGTTGTGGGAGAGGTTGTATGAAAAGCGACGAGGTAGGGGAGAAATCGGGCTATCTGAAGGAAGGAAGAGAGGCTAAGCTGGGGCCGGACGGAGCGCTGGATCCCGTCAGCACGGCGGCCAGGATGGCAAATCGCCGCGCCCCTTACGGGGACGATTGGCTGAGAAGAAGGTCAGCTTCTACCCTGTGAAATTAGAGGCTGACCAGAGAAAGTTGTGGGAGAGGTTGTATGAAAAGCGACGAGGTAGGATAGGAATACAGGCTATCTGAAGGAAGGAAGAGAGGCTAAGCTGGGGCCGGACGGAGTGCTGGATCCCGTCAGCACGGCGGCCAGGATGGCAAATCGCCGCGCCCCTTACGGGGGGGGGGTTAGGGAACAATGTCCCCTCCCCCCTCAGCCCCGATCCGGGGTGGTTGGCTTGAGAAGAAGGTCAGCATTCTACCCTGTGAAATTAGAGGCTGACCAGAGAAAGTTGTGGGAGAGGTTGTATGAAAAGCGACGAGGTAGGGGAGAAATCGGGCTATCTGAAGGAAAGAAGAGAGGCTAAGCTGGGGGCCGGACGGAGCGCTGGATCCCGTCAGCACGGCGGCCAGGATGGCAAATCGCCGCGCCCCTTACGGGGGCCCCTTACGGGGTTACGGTGCAAGGAAGGTTGAAACAAATGGTGTAAATTAAATATTTTTATTGATTATAATGAATAAAACCATACTAGTTTAATTCTCAAAGTTTGAAAAATACCAAATTAAATAGGTAGAATAAATGTATTATTCATGCAAGGAAAATGTATTGCACACATTAATTTACGACTGTAAGGAAAAGGTTTACAAAGAGCAGTTTCTTTATTTCGTACAAAACCTTTAATGCATCACAGTGTTTGAGACTATTACAAAAAAAAAAAAACCTTTTTGATCAAGTTACTCCAATGTGTTTTATTTAGTGATGGCATGTTTATACAAATGATTAGATCCTTTAATATTGAGCCCAAGAATAAAATAGTTTCACTTTTACTAAAACCTGAATTATCTGAATGAATCTTTGTTTCATTGAATGGGGGCACCTATTTGGTCTTCCATGTTTTATCTATACTCACTGCAAGTAAATTAAGATTAGCTCTGGCATTTTACTTGGAGGACTGTGAATTTCGAGTAAAAATTGCCTTGTATATCAGAAGCGTTTCAAATAAACTTTAAGGAAGAAAATTGGTGGTGTAATGAAATAACTTTTCCTTCTGAGTTGAATTTTTTTTTTTTTAATTTAGGAGCTTATCTGGCAACTGCCCACTTGGGCATAAGTTGTGGGAATCAAGACAGCCTAGCACTAGGCTACTTTAAAATAAGAATATGAAAACAATGATAAAAAAGGAAGATCACAACAATCAGGAAGCAATCTCCGGCATCGGGGAGGGGATTGTGAGTTGAAGCTATTTAAAGTTTTCATTTACATAAAATGGCCACTTGTGGAGTTGATAAATTTGAACATTATGAGATTTTTCCTCAAGGACACATTCATATGGTAGATTTAATGAAAAAAAATACTTTGTGTATTCCAAATATTTCATAAAAGCTTTATGAAAGAGAATTGGTACTAAATGCAATAAATATGAGATAACTTGCCCTTGCAAGTCAAATATTATTCAAAAGAATTTTGCTTTGCATATAAACCTGAACACTTCCAAGTTATTAATTTCTCAGCGGCACACTAATGATGGATGCTAAGAGAATTTCTTCAAAACTAGTGCTCAAGCTAGAAATAAGACAAAAAATATCTTTTCATTTTAAATTCAGTCTCTCTAAGTCATGGCCAATGGTAACTTTAAAAGGATTTGAATTCAGTCATGTGACAACAATATACCCTTGTCATAAAAATGTTATTAAATCTACCCTCCACTATTAAGATTTTTTTGGCACCTTTCCAAACCTGGCATATAAAAAAAAAACACTAGACCTACAAATGTGGTCTATTACTTTTAAGCACAGTGAACAAAGATAATAATTATATTGAAATACATTTGTCTGAATACTCTATTGTTTAAGAGTTAATCATGCTATAATTAGCCACACCATAATTGAAAAGTCAATTTCCATGTACCTAATACAGTAAGTAAAACTTGTTTATTCTTTTGTCAATAAGTAAGTTGACAAATAAGGATTGAAATAATTTGCAATATTCATTCAGTTTTTGGAGATGCATAAGAGAGGAATAATAGAATTTATTAAATACGAAAGTAAAAATCAAAAGTCTGTTAAAAGACAATATTGAGATAAGATCCAAATCATGAAATTATTATAATTAGCCATTCAAAAAATTTTAGTTTAAATAAACTATAAGAAAATGGTACTCCATGAGCTAACTTATTTTGGAATAAGTTGTCCTAATGAATCAAATGGTTTTTATTTATGAAAGAATAGAATAGCAACTGTGACATGCTGGATGGTTTCAAACTAGTGTACAAAATAAAAAAAGTATGCTCTTTGAGTGGAATTTTATCCATGATATAATTATGAAATGATCAGAATTTTCTACTAAAAGAGACAAGATGTTAATTATAAAGAACAATGACAAAAGTCGCTAATTTACAACTCAGAAAAATTAACACGTAAATAACCTTACAATTGCTACAATTTTAGTTTTTATCTGAATACATCACCAAAATTTCATAGCACCTTCATTACCAACTTAAAATATCTCCAGAATTATTAATCAGCAATGTTGAAGGCCTTGGCCATTAATAATTTGATTACTTTGAGAAATGATCAGTCATTAAAATGCATACCTCTATTCTGTATGAGGTTCATAATCCATATAATCACCTAAATCTTTAATAGCCATTTGAATAATGTGCTATAACCTACAAGTTGCATACACACAAGTGGATAAAGCAGAAATCACTAATGCCTTCTTGAAAAACATTCAAGAATGCACATTAAATGTGGTTTCCGCTTGATGTGAAGTATACTTGAAAATACAGACTTCCTACTTTCTTAGAACTACATAAAATAATAGAAAAAGGGCATAATTTTGGAATTCTAAATTGCCGAGTTTAAGTCTACCTTCACTCCCATGGTTTTTATTTTTGTTGAGTGAGGAAATAAAATTAATACTTATCAAATAGTTTACATTCAATATGAAAGGATTTTTAACAAGTAAACAAATATTAAACCCAAAATTTGTATAAGTAGCATATTTCTAAATTACCAGGAAGACTTTCCTATCTCAATTTCTGATATTTGGCATTGAATTTATAATGAAGGAACACCCATTTTGGGGTACAGTACAACATCTCGAAGCTTCTACCTTATAAAACTACAATGAAACTATGATTTTATAACCTGAAAATAAATTATAGATATAAGAATACATAAACATTGAATCACTCAAACTTCAAACTGCTATTAAGAATACTAAGATAATGTTAACTCGAGCAAATTCCTTAACTTAAAGTGAGCATACCTACAAATAACCCTAAGATTGTGAATGCTTCAAATAGCTAATATGAACACCCACACGATGGAATCCTAAGTATTCAATGCTGAAAAATCACAGAAAAATGTTAGTGATATGGTAATTCACAAAAAGCACACCAAAGTTAACTGACCACAAGGTGTTTTTATAATGATTGGTGTTAAAAATTTAATCCAAATACTAAATATCAGAACTAGTTTAATAGCTCTAACAACCAAAATCCTAGAAAGCAAAGGCTTTACTAATATTAGTTAAGAGAACACACTTTACCAAACCACCAAACCTTTCTGAACAATGACAAATGCCAAATGATAGCTCCCAGTGCTGAGAATTCAACTACAGTAACTGTGGACGGGAAGCAGCTACTTACCAGATGTATGTCTTGAAAATCAGAGAAATGCTATCTAAATATACCAATAAATACAACAAGAGTGTCTCCAAGCTAAAAAAAAAAAAGACCTTATTTGTATACCCTATTACCAAAATACATTGGTTCAACCATATAATAATATTTTAAACACCTGCTTTATCTAAATTACGTAAGAGAGATGGCATGAATGTAATGCTAAAATGGTGAGGCAATGAAGGGCGTTTCAAACCATTAATAAAGCGTAAAAAATGACAGCAAAAACCTACCTAAATCTAAATATCAACTGAATTACAATTAAATATTCACAACCAATACATACCAGGCCAGTCAAGACAAGTAGCCAAGTGCAAAATGATTAGGGTGTGCAAATTTGGCTCATATTGCATACGCAAAACACACAATCATTAGTGGTAAAATCTATACCAAACAATATATATATAATTTATATATATATATTGTACCAATAATTGAAGGCATCATTAAATGATTGTGTTTCAAATGGATGGCATATACACCATTGATACATTAAATTTGAGCCAATTGGGAGGCTTAAAGATATACCAGTATCAAAGTAAAACTGAAGATATATTCCAAATATTCAGTTTTGGTCCCTAAAAACTAATTTCAGAATTTAATAAACTATTGGATTTTACATCTCTCCCTTCTTTTCAAAAAACTAATGCCTGAGAATTTTTTTAGTGGGCAATAGTTTAGAATTTTATAACCATTATTATATAGGCATCTTTTAGCCTGACTGCTTGATCATGTCAATGTAGTCATTGGGTTACAAGGGATTTCACATATAAAATAAATACTCATACCCCCTGTGTGAAAACCACAAATTCAACTAGTGGTACTGCAGTTTTACATTATATATAGGAACCTTGACTTTAGGATATAGAAGCAAACAAAAGACTAGGAGTAACTATGTGCAATATAAAGAATACTCAATAAAAAAAAACTACCATCTTAACACACTTATCTCAAGTGGCCTGGAATATCTTGTCTCTTTAATACAAGCCCTTGGGAATTTGATTCTGGGAAAAATATACCACCTGCAAGATTGTTAAATTTTTCAACAGGATCGCTTGGTCTTGAGCAATTATATGATACATTTGCATTTTAAAATGGAAACACGAGGGTTTTAACTAATTAAGCATTTCAGGTTTCCTAAAGTCTACAAACAATTAACATGAATAATAACTACTATGCATATTTCTTAACAAGCTAATATTAAACCATAGCATAATGATATATTAGTGGTAGGAAACTGGAATACCTGATTGTCCATCCATCTTAGGAAAGTCGAGTTGAATCGAGGTGGTGGGGTGGAAAACATCAAATATTGTCATGAAATAAGTTTAGCAAAGCAACAAAATTTAAGTGCCATTGTATACATGCCCAATTTTATGCACAAAATTAATAATAAAAAAAAAACTATAGTCAAACATCACTCAAATTAGGAAGAGTAGTAACAAACCAAATTACAATAAAGAAAGCATGGAACACTTAAGACACTATATTTAAATTGAAACAAATGTTTCATTATCAGAATACCTCACAACATCTCAAAGTTGAAAAGAAAAATTGCATTTCAGCAATTTTGATTAAAGTTAAATCCTTTTCCCAATCTCCTGACTTTCTCTGATTTGGAATGTTGGTTGCTTTATACCAAAGTGATGAAAACCAATCTTCAATAGGTTATGATAAAAATCAGATAAATTAAGAATTTATCTGTTAAAGTTATTTAAAATACTTTTTCCTCAAAGGTTGAGCAAGGAACTGTTATTTCAATCATGTAATTTGTACATTTACTGAAAAGATTATATATTTTGCTTTCATGCTTTTTCTCACACTTTTCATACAGTCACTAAAACACAAACTTCTTTCATTTTAGGAATACAGAAGTTAACTCTTTAGGCAAATCTTCAGTCCAAGCCCCCCAACTCAAAACCTTAGCACCTGAGAAAGATATAATGTTTTTAAAATATGTAAACTTTATACATATTTCTTCTAAATGGAAGTTTCAAAGTAAATTTTAAAAACAGAAAAAGAGAAGCAATAGATTTTCTCCTTTATTTAGTTATAAGATCATAATTTTAACAGCCTCATTATTAATGATTTGGTGCCCAAAATAGGGCAAGCTTTTTAAGCTTTGCCCTATTAATAAAAATAAAAAATACTAATAAGAAATAAGGACAGGAAACAATATCACTAAGAGAAAGATGGTGTTGTCCAGTGAGGATCTGGAGTGGAGCAGAGAAAAGCCAGCACATGGACACTCCACAATGATGTCTCTCTTTCTTGCGTGAGGGCTAGCAACTATTTTATACCTTTCCATATACATATGATGTCACACATAAGTGAATCCATAATAACAAGGGAGATTATCTTAAGTCTCCTAATAAAAATACATGAGAGAAATAGACCCATCATCTGCACCTAATTTATCCATTTATCTTCTTACCTAGTGATAGTTATGATATTTGGTAAAGACAAGCAGATGGGAGAGAAAGAAGTCACAAGCAATGAGTGACTTAAAGCATAGCCTTATCAGTCAGGTTTCATGCCAAGGTAAATGTTTTATGGTGGCATTAAAAATAATTCTTTGTGAGTTATATATTATCTTGATGGGAGGGAGGGTTCAGATAAAGCTTATTTAAATTAGCTCAATGTAGTGTAAATTTTCATAACTGGTTTATACACTTTTGACTCATTTTAAAAGCAAAAAAATTCCATAAATAATTTGGTAGGGATTTTTACAACTGATCTGTGCTTTTTAAGGCCTTTTTTATCACTATGGACCTAAAACTTACAGAACTGGGAAATACTTAATGAAAATATAATAGCCATAAATACCATTAAGTTACATTAACCCCTTAACCAGCTGGGACGTGTATGCATATTTTCACTAAATGTGACTTTTACAGACTTGATGTATAAACACATCCCAAACTCAAATATCAGCTACAGACGTCTTTACAAGTCCTTTTCTGGTATTTTTATGCCATTCTGAGATTTAGATGAGTTTACGTGACACATCATATGTCTGGTAGGAGCGTTGTTTACCGCTTTGGTATTCCAATGTGCTATTGTTTCTCAGTACTATAATAACAAAAAAACTTGGGTAAAAATTAAACGCTTTTCCAGAAATAATGGTTGGTTAAGGGGTTAAATATGTAAGATCTCAGGCTTTTACAAATCAACTTACATTTTTAAAAATATACTGATTCTGCAGGTAGCAATATGGGAAAATTATGGTCACTGGCCAATAAAGGACATAAAAAAAATAATATATATATATATATATATATATATATATATATATATATATATATATATATATATATATATATATATATATATGGGTAAAAATCATGAGAGGTAATTAAGATAATGAAAGTACTAGCTCCAATCAATCTTCCATTTTCCCTATGTGGAACAACCAAATATATATATATATATATATATATATATATATATATATATATATATATATATATATATATATATATATATATATATATATATATATATATATATATATATATATATATATATATATATATATATATATATATTATGGGTTTTGATCCCACATTAAATTGTGGGGCTCCAAAGATATAAGAATCAGTGATTGAAACCATACCAAAATATAAACAATCAGCAAATAAAAATAATTAAATATTACTTTCATGTGAACACATTTCACTCTTCAAAATGGTAAACAAAAAATATATTGTGAATAAGCAAAAAAGAATAAGTTACCAGGCATAAAAACATTGTGACTAGGTTGGCCAAACAGTTCCCTAGGATATCAATAAATATAGATACAGGTTGAAGATCCCCAATCCGGCAATCTAAAAACCGGATTGGTCCAAAAACCAGCAATTTTCTTCAATATCCCATTTAACATCCGGCTAAATTTGACTGAAAACCGGGAAGAATTCAGAGACATTTTATAGGTCAGCCTTTCATCAGACTTTGTCCTTTCCAGACATAGATCACCATCTTTCAGGTCCTATCATATACGCTAAAGATGCACATCAACTGAGGTTAGGTTTAGGAATGCCACTTGCAATAATAAATATAGCGCGACACGGCAAAAATGAAAAATAATATGTGCAGCTATTTGAAAGAGAGAGATTGCAATAATTATAACCTGGATCATACGATGTACCCCGGACCTGCGCCGAAGTGTATAATCAATGGATAGGTCCAACGAATCACTTTTACTATCGCCGCGGGATTTCAAAATCCTTTGGTCCATGTTTCAAGATGGAACGAATGGTCATGTTTGGTAAAATAGAACTGCATTCAAACCTTAATATAGGAAGTAAAAAATTATACTGGAATTGATCCTCCGCATAAGCTCGAGTGTAAAATGAGGCAATAAATCCCGGCGTTCGAAAGCATAGGGCCTTATTCTCTTCTTTTTTGCTGTTAAAAGTCATTAAAAAATATATAATAATAAGTAGCTCAGAACATCTACTACAGACGTATATCTTAAGGTTGCAGGCTAACAACACTCAGGAAGAGCAGCGGCATCCATACTTCATTATGAAACCGCATTTGTTAATTTTTTACAGAGAGAAATAAGCTAGACATCCATCGTTATGACAATGAATGAAAAGTTGGGTTTTGTAAAATAGTAAATGTATTGACATTTATAAATTTTGCGACGGACACAGATACCAATGACCATTCGCTTGTTACATATGGTAGTTTCACAGTCTTTTTAACTCTCTCTGCAGAGTTCTTTTCAACTTTCCTTCGTGTTACTTGTTTGCTATCGGTCTTGTACATATCATTAACCTCCCATTATGCGGCATCACTAATAGTCACAAACTTTAAAGAAGTTGAGACTATAGCCTACACATCCTGGTTCAGTCGCACTTACTTAGGGAATCCTTTTTGGTTTCTTTTTCTCCACTTAGTAATATGCTTAAGTTTTAGCGGGTACTTTCTCTAGTGATCCGAAATCCAGAAAAATAAAAAATCCGGCACGGTCTTGGTCCCGAGCAAGCCAGATTTGGGATCTTCAACCTGTACATATATAATTTATTTTTTCCTGGTTATGGTTCAGCAGAGTGGAAACAGTGCTTCCAATTATAGTGAAACTAAGCCACATAGGGTATGGTTAGTTGCCAGATAGGTCACCAAGATAGCCGCCTACACTGCAAATTCCTGTGGTTTGAATTCCATATTAAACTGTAGATCCTCACTGAGAAAGAAAAAACATCTTAATGAGTGCCGATCAGTAGTAAAACCTCAACTATTTTGTTATTTTTTCTGATAAATGTTCATAGTTTTCTTTAAAAATATAATACAATAAATGAATAGAGGTCTATCTAATAAGTTGCTCAATTTATTAATAGGATCTTGTGAAAGAGTTAGCTATCATGAACTCTCAAGGTTTTTATGTTCATAGCTTTAACTTTTTATGCATAACCAGAATGCTCTCGTCCATTCTTTTGATCCATAATGGTAGTTGGCGTGTCATACCTAACCGGACAGTGAAAAGGGACGAAAGCACAACAAATAGGGCAGGAGACTGCGAGGAAGGTTCAAAGGCAATATCAAGGAGGGTCTAAGGGCTCAATTAGTGTTGAGAGAGGATTCAATGCAGTTTAGGGAGGACCCACACTACATGGGACACTGACTGCAGCATGTTCCCCACCAAAATAGTCCTTTGGTCCAGGGAAGGCTCAATAGGTATGTTCAGGAAGGGCTCAATAGATAGATAGATATATAAATATATATATATATATATATATATATATATATATATATATATATATATATATATATATATATATATATATATATATATATGACTTAAAACCCATTACTACCCAAATCATTATATATTACCAGAACCTTCAATAATAAAGCAAAATGTAACTATAAACAATCCTTTCTCTTTATAAATATTAAATGCATAAAACCTACCTTAAATATATATTATTCATCATGTGAAATACATATTTGGGGTATATATCAAATCAAAGAAATACATTCCTGTATAGTACCTTTACGTTCCATAACACAACAAAAATTAGTAAAAATCTAAAATACTTGAATTAATATATTACTTCAACCCATACTAGGAATGGAAAGTTGAATAAAAACAAATTTACCAACAAATATAAGCAATTTCACACAAAATATTAATCTAATGTTTGATTAATTTACCTTTTGAAAATAAATAAATCAACAGAATATGAATATATATGTCAAAATTAGATGAATGAAAAGACCAAGCTGATTGGTATGGCATAAAATACTATTTGGCTTCCAAAAGGGCTGGTCAACAGATAGAGCAAATCAGACTAAAGGATTAAAAACAAAGATATTATTGCAAATAATGATGATTATAAAAGTTAAAAGACAGTTTGAAAAACCTGAGATTTTTCTATTTAAGACTATACCTTTTCACCCTCAAATTAAAAAAAAAAATTAAACTTCAAATTTTAAAAGTTGACTTTCATATTAAAAAAATTCAACTTCCAAATTAAAAAGTTTATATAAAAAAAAATTGAACTTCAAATTAAAAATTGAGTTTCCTATTAAAAAAAGTGGACTTGCAAATTTAAAAAGTTGAAATTAAAATTGAAATGCCTGGATTTAAAATTAAAATGTTGACCTTCAACTTAAAAAAACTGAATTTCAATTTGAAACAACTGAAATTCAATTAAAAAAAGGAAATATCATCTGAAAGTGTGTAACGTCAACAGCACTAGTTTTGACCCCAACCTGTGCAAAAATAAGTGTTTTCGCTTCTCAGGCACTCATTTATTCATGAAATACCATCTTTTATACATAAAAACATTCGTAAGAATCATATCTACAGTATTACTTAACAATATGCTTTTGTAATGATAAACTGCTTAAAATTAGAAAAAAATCAAATTTTCCATCAGTTATCTTTCAAACATTTCCAACATTTTGACCAACTCTACTGTGAAGTTAGAAAACCCTTTTTGTAGCTTGTGGGATTTGTTCTTATCATATCCTCATTGGCAGCTCTTTCACGCCCCTAGCAACTGTTGCTATGCATCATTCAGCCCTCTCAGTATCCAAGTGAGTATTTTTTCTAATAATGCACTGGAAAAAAATTTTATAATGCAAATTTTGCAATACCGGTATTTTCTATGAATACAAACTACCCCCTAGGCAGGAGAAATTCATTTATTTTAATTTCCAAGTCAACATTTTTAATTTGAAGTTCAATTTTTTAAATATGAAAGTCAACATTTTAAATTTGATGTTCAATTTCTCAATGAGTCAACTTTTAAAATTTGAAGTTAATTTTTTTAAATATGAAAGTCAACTTTTTGAATTTGAAGGTGAAAAGGTGTAGTCAAAATCAGTACTTGATAGTACCAGGAAAAAGTAACATAAATCATTCCATAAGAAATTAAATGTTGGTTTGATTTTTCTAAAATAAGCTTATAAATGGAACTAATCATTTCAATTCATTTTATTATAATTACATCAATTGACAAGATGTGAGAATGAATCGAAAGCAAAAGTTCAAGATAAATCCCCTTTACAATGGAACTTGAATAAAGGATAGTTTTCAACCTATCTTTCCTTTTATCCCAGCAATTCATACCAATTAATCCAAATTACAGTATAGAAGCGAGACTCCATATATGGGAAATATCAAAGGCCACAAATATATGCCTAAAGCAGCTCAATTTCTGCATATACATAGCAAATGTTACCCAAAAATTCAAATTAGAAAAAGCACCATTGGTAAAAAATTTATATATTACTTGCTTAACTCCCACACTATGGGGGATAACATTTAGTACTGAAATAAATTAAAGATTCTACTAGGCAGAAGTGGATGCTTAGTTGAGAGGAAATAAGAGTGATTTTATATAATTACTCAAGTGTTGTGTGTCAGAGGGTGTGAATCGGATGGGAGATTGGTCAGGGTGTTGGAAAGCAGGACTCCCCTAAATACACACAGTCTACCTTCCACTTCAGATTCAAGGAGCATTTGGCTTAGTTTTGATTAAGTTCAAAATTGTTAATATTAACAAGTGATTAAAATTTAAAGCATGTGATGAAATGACTGAATAGTTGCATAGCCTTTTTAAGTCATAATTCAAAACATTCACCCACAATCACAAGTGTGATTTAAGCAATTATATGATTAATTCTGAGCAGGGCTTGGAAACAACCAAAAGCAGTTAAAATTAAGAATGGTTATTGCTCTGGATGCAGTAAAGCATTTTTTTTTTCTTTGATGCTTTTCAGATAGAGTCAAATTAACATTATCAATTAAAGAGAACTTTGAGGCTAACCTATTATTTGAAATACAAAATGTAGATTAATAGTGTTTATATTGTGACAATAACTTTGGCTCATTTCCAAGCCAAAACTTGTAACTTGAGATGAAAACATTTCTTAGCTTCTGTGCAGTAAACCACAGTTCTGCACTGAAGGCACAATTTGTGGATCAAACATATTGTCTATTTCCAAAATATACAAAACTTGCATTTATATTAAAATCTTTCATTTAAACCAGAAAGTAGTTTACTTCCAATAATCCATAACAGACCTTTGAATTTCAAATGGTTCTACTATTTTTAATGTGTCAATGATTAATTCTTTTCCCCTGTTTACTGAGAATTTAAAAGTCATCAGTATTCACCAATTACTTGCTTATAATTATCAATACTGATATTGTCTACCTTTTGACACATTAGCGCACCTCCATTTATTGCTTCAAAAATAATAAAATATTATAAAAGGCAAAATTAGAACCAGTGAAGAATTGAGTGCATAGAGGAAATAGATTGAGGGGCCTAAAAATAAAATTAAAAAAATAGTGCAACCTTGGATTATTATTTAAAGAGGCCAAAAATAGCTTTCATTCTGATTGACTACCCCCCCCAAAATTTTGAGATTCTCCCCCTATCATCAATAAAATTAGAATGCAAAACTTTTACAGCCTCCTTTTTTTATAAAATTGGATGATATTCTATGCATCAAAGATTCAAGAACACACAATAGTCATGTGTGCACTGGGATCAGATTTGGTGAGGATATTAATACTGTACACCCATTTAGGCTAAACTATAGAACTCTGACATCTTGTAATAGCAACCTTGTTTTTTATTAAACTTTTTTTAATAGAAAGGGTTTGAACACAAATTAATATAAATCACACTCGTCAAAAATTAATCAATATCAGAGTAAGATTTATTAAACTAATTAATGAGCTAATGAATCAAACCACGTACTGTGTATATGTACCATTCACTAAGCAGAAAAAGAACCAACAACCTTTTTTTAAAGTCAGAAATACTATAGAAAATATGAAATAATTTACTATGGCTAAAAACCGACCAGAGAAAATTGACTTTTTATGACAAGACTATCATCTACTAAGTTATGGTGCATTTCAAAAGCTAGATATATCACACTATCTTAGGTAATCCAAATTTGTACGTTTGTGCTTTGAACTTCTTTCAAAATAATAAAAAAAATAGATTAAAATCAGCAAAATATAAAAAAAATATGAATGAAATCAATATAGAAAATAATCTCAAAGATATAATCAAAATATTCCAGGAACCACAATTCTATTGTGAAATCTAAGTGATATTGTTAGGCAGGGAAATGTAAAAATAAACTGAAGCAAAGCGACAGACAATAGGACATTAGAGGAAAGTTTAAAGTACAATCACACATATAATCTAAAGGATTCACACACTTATAACATTTGCAACATCAAATTGTGGACAGAGAATTTTAAAACAAAAATGAAAAAGGCACATCTCTACATTAAATTCACAGAATAAACACCACCTTACAGAAAAATGGCCAACATAAGATATTATTCAATATATATAATATATGAGTATGTAAGTATGTCTATGTGTGGACATGCATATGGGAGAGCCCAAACACCAATAAATTAAAGCCTACAATACAAAAGCTACATTGTCAAATATGATTTTAGCTATGCAATAAAGTCATTCAAGAAATTCATGGTTTGTAGCAAATTTCAAGACCATGATTTTCAATACTGCACTCTCCAATAGAGGGTCTATTGTGGCGCAGATTTGATACAAAATACATAAAATGAACAGCTAAAAGGAGTCACATAAACAATTTCCTATCTAAGATAAACAAAGTCAACCATTAGCCACTGTAAGAGTGAGCTGAATAGTCTAAAAACATTTTTCTACTGATAAATAATTTATATTAAACTATAAAGATATGAAGAGACTAGAGTGACTGACAATAAACTATAAATAGCCAATAAACTTACTCTAAACAGGAGAATCAATAGCCCCCTTCAAAATATGGAGGCTAATCGATTATTTACTTTGGACAAGTTTAGAATAATCCTGAAAGCTAAATGAAAAATGATCAAACCCTCAAAAGCAAAACAAAACTTGGTACAACATCAGATTACAAGAGCTTTTTTTTTAAATATTCAAGAAATAAATTGTTATAAGTAATACATTGCAATGAAATATATATTTTTCAATAAAAATTAAATTGGAACCAATAGGGAAATGGTGAAGTCCTGCTTACCTACCTTTATGAAGAGTGAACTAAAATAAAAATCAACTTTTAATGTAGATAATATTGATTCTTCCAATGAAAAAAAGTTGAAGAATTTTCATTGCTGAAAAATTAAGACAAAATATTTTCCTAATGGTCATGGGAATTATTTAATCAATTGTAATTCTCAAAACTTACACAGGATGCTCTAACTTATATGGCATTTTAGAGTAAATATTTTTCTGCAGCAAAAGAATGGCTGGAATGCCTGTCAATTGCTAAATAGATTATTTACAAGAAAATGAAATCATTCTATCAAGCTAGCCATTTAATGATGATAATAATCTGATCAAGATCAAATCACCTGAATAAGCAATAGATTATCACAGTAATTAGAAGTGTGCAACAAACACCTACTCATTTATAATCAGAAAGCAATTTGAACTCCTTTTAATGTTCAATGTGACGAATGCATGAAAGATGTAGTTTCACTGAATAAGAATAATAGTTTTTGCATTTTACATATCCCCTGGAATTATTCTAGAAGTGCAACCCTCCAAATACTTGCACAGGAAAAAAAAAACGAGTAAAATTCTAAAAAAAAACAAATAGAAAACTTTTTAAACCAAACCAAACTTAGAGATATAAGTATAACTTAGGGAAGACTATTGACATCTTGCACAAATTGTGCAAACACTTTTTTGAACTAAAAAAAAAATTCAAGTTTAAATGCAATAATATAAATAAGCATCGCATTTCAAATGTTAAATGGCAACCACTTCAGCTAACCAAGCTTGTGGCAAACCAATGCCTAAAATATCACAAACTATATTTTATTACAAGAAAAACAGCAAACCTATTCAAATTTCAAGTTTGTGGGGGGGCAAAAAATGTTATAAAATCTTCAACCCACCTCTAGCAACAAAATAAAAATGGAACGATAAGACAAGCCTCAAGCTACCTTGCTTAACCTAGTCAATGAAAAACCAATAGAAAATCAAAGCATTTTCTACTCTAAGATTTACATTATGCATACTTAATCTGTGTTTATGTGAGGCATACAATCAACTAATCTAGTGGTAGAAATTGATGGACAAACCCAACATAGCAACATTCTCGCAGGAAAGTTAGGAAGATAAAAATAGACCACTCAATATTCCCCTTAATCTCATTCATACCAAATTAAAGGTCAATCTGAGTCTTTTCATAATGATAATAGGGTCGATTCTCTAGGTATGATTGGATCAACTCAAAATATGCTTACAAGATAAAATGATCACTATCTATTACATCCATGTGTGAAATACGCTGAATCTGCTAAAATATCTATTCAAGCAGACTCACTTGTATAGCAAAGAACACTTATAAATATAGATGCAGTAGTACTACCAAAATGGGAGGGATTAAAAACCTCCAGCATGTGTTTCAAAACAGATAGCAGAGAAAGCATTGAAATAAATGATTACCCTTGCCCCCAAATTGTGAAATCTTTCTATTTTCAGCCAGAATTTTACCATTCAAGGTTAAGCAAGTTAGTGCAAGTACCACATACTACAAAATCACAAGTTGAAAGAGTTTTTAGCCTAAAAAAACATGATTTCATCCTTCAGCACAATGAAAGAAAAGTTATAACTGGTACATGGATCAAAATCATAAGTCAATCTCTCAGTACACCACTAATGATGCCAATGACCCTGAATCACTGTAGTTTAGCAATTTAGCCAGCGGTAATTATTAGCTGATTCTAGCTCAAATTATAATAATTAACTATCCACAAATATAGAGTGAGAGAATTCTAATTTAAAACTGCCTGACAATAATTACTATGGGATCTGATGCACACATATGAATCAACACTTCCATAGTTCCAGAAGATAGCAATGATTAGATAGAGGAACACCATTACAGGAGGACAACTTAATGACTTTCAATGTAACTTTCTTTCACACCTCAAGAATATAAAAAAAGCCAGAGTAATCCAACCAGCAAAAAAATTAAGTCATGAAATCTTTGCACTTGAGTTGGCAATTGGAGTCAAAATGGCAATTTAACTTTGGCCAGAAGGTATATAAAAAAAAATCTTATGAGGTAAAACCATGTTAATATGGTAGTGAGAAGGGCAAAACTAGTGTCAGAAAAAGGGAGATAGAAATGAAAATGAAAACAAATATTAGTATCTCCTAGAAACAAGTACATAGAAGTGACCAAGAGACTCAAATATACAAGCAGACTACCATTACTGAGCAGAAAATAACAATTGATGATGTTTCCTCAGGAAATGTGGTATAAGGAGGTTCTAAAGTAGTGACCGCAAGAGTATCTGGGTATCAAAGTTGCATCAAAGACAAAACAAACTAAAAAGAAACATCAGAATGGTATAAATATATGGGGACATTTTTAACAGGAGAAAAAGCATTTTTAATTCATTTTGTTCTCTTCTGGCAATGGCTAACCAGGGTAGAGCAGTTATCAAAAAAAAAAGGAGCAAAATGGAAAAAATTGAAGGATGATTGGGGCTACTACTACAACAAACCTTGTTGCAAAATTTAGGGTTTAAAGGGTATATAACAAATTTTTTGTAATGGGCTGTTAAAATATAAAGGTGCTCAATTCAAAACAAAATGGTAAATTGGAAGCAATTGTGGACCCAGGATCCCTCAAAGAAGGAAGGACCTGAGTGGTGCGATTTCACTAGTTTATGAAGTGTCTGCTCAGAGATTCAAGGACATTAGGCATATATGGCTAGAATATTTTTGCATCTACCCAACAATAAGACATCACTTGAACAATTTCACTTCTAGGGGTAATATCTGTTGCAAGATACAAGACTATTCTACTTTCAAAAGAGTTCAGCAGCGATAAAGAGAAAGCAACACTTGAGAGCAATCTAGGATTATTTGGAAAGCTAAATTATTTGTAAATCACATCCTCAAAATCTTGGATCAAGAAGTAGTCAAAAAGATGTATGTGTATCTAAGTTTCTAGTACATATCTATGGATTCTAGGAGTGGGTGGTGAGTGAATATTTCAATCAAGTGGCATCTTTAACAAAAGAGAGGTGTAGCCTTAAGTCCTAAGGGAAGACATAGTTAAAATTTGTCATCAAAGAAAATAGTCATTAATTTCACAGACAGGTTCGAAATCTAGACAAGGGATAAGTGATACTAACTCTTATATGAGGAGGGTATCTGATCAGACAAAGGTGCAAAAAAGAGGGATAGTAGAAATAAAATGCAAATAATATTTAAGTTGCATGGTGGAATATAGAATGTAAAGGAATATGGGAAGATGATAAAGACATCTGGAAATGAAAAATGCTTTAGAATTCAATGAAAGGTGGAATTTGAGCAAAATAGTAAACAGCTAGGCAAGTGTATATGCAAGAATGTGATGTAACTAAGGTAGAGATATGAGACTAGGTAACTAGTAATTCCTTGAAAAGATTTCAAAATGCTAAATTCCTTTGGGTCAAGTGTCAACACTTTTTAGATGCCCAAGCAAATGATCAAGCTCAACTTTTATGTGAGCAATGAGTAGTTCATCTTTAGGTTTCCATCCATCTGCCTTGATCTAGCCTCATTTTTAACCTACCTGTATCATTCATTCAGAATGGGAGGATGGCCAAACCTAATATTTATATTCGGTTTGGCCATCTTTGGTAAAAATACATTCAAATAATTTGAACCATCATGTAAACCAATTCTCAAACCAAATGTCAATGAGCCAATTTAACAAACCAATGCCAACCCACTAAAAAATTTTAAATTTATTCAGCTTTTTAAATATTCTTGGCAGTATTCAGACCAAGTAGCACTGATAATTTAGAGACATTTCTGGGCCACTGAAAGTCTGTCAGACAAGCTTTTTGATAAAAGAAAATACATACAATTCTTTTATCATTATTTTCAATTAAAACCTAATATCTGAAAAACATTAATTTGGGATTATATTAAAAATATTATTAGCTATGTGAATATTTGGTGTGATCAATGGTTACTGCACTTGCAATTTTATAAAACTAGTTTGAGTAAAAACAAACATGAAATATATTATAACCACAGAAAGATGATGCAAGGTGCAATTTTAGAGATAATACCCACAAAACGATTTTTGCATAGGCTAAAACTTGTCCACAAATTCAAGCAGGATAACTATATAATATTTACTTCACTACTATTAAAAAAAAATGAACAGTGGCATATTTTTTTTTAGATAAAAATGACCAATACTTTTATATTCTAATATAATTATACACTAAATATTAAGTACATAAACAAATTGGATGGAGGGCTGGGTCAACAAATGGTGTTATACATCTTTCAAATATACCATATAGACACTACAATTTTATTATTCCTCATATAACAATTAATATACTCACAAACTAAGTTATTCACTGATGAGAGAATGCTGCTAATGTTACAGGAGTACCAAATAGATTATTTGAGAAAATGTGATTTGGTACCTTTATATCTGACAATTTGGAACAAGGAAGCATGGTGTTACAATATGGAAACCCTATCAAAGTAAAAAATAACCTGAGCTACCATTTTTAAAACCTGATTATTGACAAGTTCCATGAAAGGTGAACAAACAAGTGAAGCTTCCTTAAAACAGTAGATGAGCTAACAAAGAACAACAGGAAATTGGGTATTAAGCCATTCCTAAATTATACAGCTTCCTGGATTTTCCTCAAGGGGATATTCGTTGCATTAGGAGGAAATAAGGATGCCATTCCATGGCCACAATTAGAAATGCAACAACTACTTGAATTAGGGAATGAGGAGGCTGTGCAAACAACAGACACAGTTTCAGGAGAGCTGAATGTTACTGGAGTTTCTTCATTCGTTGATGAAAACTTGGATGATTTGGTGGATGCATTGATCTGTGATTCAGAGGGAGCAGGGATGAGAGCAGATGAATCAGCCACATCAGCAGGCAGGACCTGAGCAGATGCCAGGCATGGATCCATACTAAACAGGGTGGTTAATGTGAGTGCACAAAAGAGAGAAGTTCGTGCTTTTCGACTGGCACTCACTAATGCACTCATTGCCAAGGCAAGGGCCATTAAATCTGTGAGCAACAGGGAAAAATTAGTTGTCCAGAAAGGCACCAAAGAAATTTTGATTAATGTGAAGATAAACAGCTGAAGAAAAAAAAATGCCACAAACCAAAATGTAAACATTATGATGGAGATTACAAAAGGGGCCAATGAAGAGTGTTAGGACCTTTTTTTTTTTTCTTAGATTCCATTAGGGAGGCAACCAATAAAGGCATAGCATCTGCAACACAACCAAACATTAATAGTTTAATCGACACCTAAGAAAAACAAAAGGAAAAAAGAAACGAACCAAAAAAGGATTCAAAACTGTACCACATTGGAAGAACTTTATTCAGAAAATAGTTTTGGAAGTGTTTATTAGACTTGCATTTTGAGTCTGAGAAATAATATTTCGACTCCTACTGAGAGGTATTAGATAGTTTAATTTATCATAAGGTACATTTCAGACCAGCCACTGGACTAGTAAGCATACCCAATGTTTTGGTTTGGGATTACACATTTATTTTGTTAACAGTTTTCAGTTACTTTCCATTTACCTTGCCTCCCTCTACAATATACCCTCAAATTGTCTTATTTTTTTAATTTTTTTTAATATATCAATGTAAGGAAATTATTCCAGCTAATCATGTGAGAGATTTGTGTGCTAGCCAAACTTCCATTCGGATTGTAACTATCTAAGGCCTCTCACTCGGATCAAAACATCACTTCTTAGACTAAAGATGGAAGTCTACGCACTTACAAAACTAGTTTCTGAATAAAGTTCTTTCAATGTACTACAGTTCTTAATTGTATAATTGTAATAAACAAATCAAAGAAGTAAATCACATAAGCAGAATGACTCCTTAAAAAAAGGCTGGTTCTTTCGATCAAGGACTCGAGCTCCACAAAAGGGTATCAGGTGTAGAATAGACAACCATGCTGCAGCTTATACCTGGATTGTATGCCCGCCTGGCCCTAATGCCTGCAGAAAGAACTGTGGTTATAAATCTTATACACATTTTCACTTCGTTTTCATCACTTTTATTGCAGATATCTATCCCAACCTTTCCAGTGAAGATGCCCTCATCAGGTTTTGCTTCTTAGTTTTAAGAACAATAACAATCATCAATAAAGAGAAAACTGCCAACTAAAAAAAGAAGTTATTGGATGCAAGGCAAAATTTATAATTTTAACACTCATCTGACAGTGCCCCTAACCCAAGAATTCTCATGACTACACAATCTGGCATGTAGAAACCTGCCACAAGCACTAAGGACAAACAGTAGTGACCTCTGTTATCTTGTTCTGGACTGCCATCAGTGGCATAAGTCACCATAATTAAAATTCTACCCTACTCCTAGGCTATTCTAAAATTCATAAAAAAAACATAGAAAGTTGGGTCAGAGAAAGAGACCAACCTCCCCCTAGTACGGGAACATAAAAAAAAAAAAGAGTATCAAATAAAATGAAGGCCAGTGTCCTCCAAAAAGTCAGATAGTCAACAAGTCTGTATATAAACCCCTACCGAGTACAAGGGACAAGCAGTAGCAACACTATTCATCCTGATACCAGACAGGTAACATGCGTTAAGATCACCAAAACAGACCTGTGCAAAATTTCAGCTCTGTAGCTGCTATACTTTCCAAGATGCAGTACTCCTGTTTTTGACCCCAAACAAGGGAACCGGGTTTGCAGTTTCATGGAGGCATTTTTAGGGGGCCTTTACTCAGTTTCTAAATGCTTTGAGGTGCTGAAAATGACTAGTCTGGCCTATTTTTTTTGCAAGGGTTTCAAAAATCAAATCAGTTTTGACCCAGGTGGCTTAGTTTTCTCACAAACTGAGATTTAAAATGCAAAAAAAAATTACTTGTCACACCAACCAGTGCTGCACTCCATGATCCTATATCTCCTGAATATTGTTTTTTTTTCCTGGAGTGGCATCTAGCTTTTTAGTCTGTGTGCCAAATTGGAAGTTTCTAAGTCTAATAATCTCTACATTAGACCCTATCAAAGTTAGTCACAAACAGAAAAATGACCCATGTTCAATCAGTTATTTGACCATCATGACAGTTTGTTATCCTCTTGGGGATGAAGGGGGCCCATCGGAAAGAGCGTGTCAAATAGCCTTAGAGACCAAAATATCTTTTTTGAGACTGAGTTACTTCTTGGTCAAATGCTATCCTGAATTTGCCCTAGTTTTCGCCTTTCGGGCCTTGCAACTGTATACATTGATTTGGAGTAGGGATGTTAAAATGGGGTTTTTTTTAGTACTATAACATATGTGAAGTAATGAACATGTGCCTTATATGTTACTAGTCCATTAGTGCACAATTTACATTCTATTTTGCTTCATTTCAGAAATACTGTATGCTAGTGACTTGAAAATGGAGGAGCAGAGTGCAACTTCTAGTTCGGATAAGCAACAAAGCGATATTGCTTCAATCCCTTCAATTATCCACATACAAAGAAAATTGTGAAGAGTCTGCACAAGATTATAACTGATACAGCAGCTAAGCTGAAGAAAGTGACTGGGCAAGACCTGGAAGGAGTGCTGTGTCCAACATGCTGACGTGAGCTGAGTTCAAGATTTCAAAGTTAAACATCTGGTGAGGCAATTGACAATTCTTCTGGTGAAGAACCTGAAGTGGTTAAAAGAGCTCTTGCAACAGAAGCTGTTGATACTACTGCTGAAGCACTTGGTGTGTCCCCTTTGAAGTTCAGAAAGGTCAGCAAGAGGGATTTACCTGGATATGGAGGCATAAAGATTCAGCAATTACAACAGGAGTTAAGAGAATCCATTGCAGTAGCTGGTGGGTTAGACATTGGTGATATGCAGCCTGAAGCTGCATATCAGCAATTACAAGATTCAGCAATTACAACAGGAGTTAAGAGAATCCATTGCAGTAGCTGGTGGGTTAGACATTGGTGATATGCAGCCTGAAGCTGAATCCAGCCAAGCTGCAGGCCAGAACTTTAAAATCTTTGCCACCATGAAAAAGACTGGAATCTCAGCAGAATGGACCTTTTTTGCCACATCCCATGGAAAATTTCCTTATGATGGAATTGGTGGCACGATCAAGCGCCTTGCTCAGAGAGCAAGTCTAGTCTCCACTGGAAGGCCACATTCTCACTGCTGAAGACCTGTATAAATTTTGTGAGAAGCAGGTACCAGGAGTGAAGAGTTTCTTTATCAGCAGCACTGAAGTTGCAGAGGTTAAAGAAGTCCAGGAGCAGCGATTTACCAAAGCAAATACAGTGGATGGTACAAGGGAACACCACTGTTTCAAGCCAATTGATGTGAGCCAAATGTCTGTCAGCCAAGTGTCTGCAGACTGCACATCATTCATGGCCACATTGTCTGTGTCAGACAAGGTTTTTGTGAAAACTGCAAATCTGCAATCAGGCCAATATGTTGCTTGCATATATGATGCAAAATGGTGTATCAGAAACGTTGGCAAGGTGTCTCTGGAAGAAGCAGCAGCTGCTTTGATAAATTTCATGTACCCGCATGGACCTTGTAGGAACTTACACTGGCCATCTACACTTGACAAGTGTTGGATTCTGTGCATTGTTCCTGTACCAACAGCTTTGATGCTTGTAGGAATTACAGTTTGCCTGACACTGTTATCAAAGACACGCAGGCAAAGTTTGTAGCTATGTAATAAGAAGAAATTGGCTATGGCTTGGGAACCAGTAAGAAACCCACACTTGGTTTGGGAACCAGCTAGAAACCCACCTGAAGGCTTGGGAACCTTGGACAAGAAACCCACACATGGCTTGGGAACCAGCTAGAAACTTACTTGAAGGCTTGGGAACCATGGAAAAGAAGCCCACACCGGCTTAGGAACTAGCAAGAAACCAAACACTGGCACAGCATGGAGGACTGGAGAAGAGAGGTGGGTGGGAGGGGCCGTGGCTGGACCTGCATGGCTATTGGGCATGGGGCCTAGGTGATGGGTATACCAATCTGTGACCAGCTATCACAGAATTGGTAGTGACAGAGCCACCATGGACCAATGCAGGATTAAAAGTACAAATCTTGGTGGAATGTTGTCTGAGAGAGTACATATTTTTTACATATCAAAAAGTTCCAGCCAAGCTCTGAAAGGCCAAAACTAGGGCAAATTCAAGTTAGGATTTGACCAAGAAGCAACTCGGTCTCAAAAAAGATATTTTGGTCTCCAAGGCTATTTGACATGCTCTTTCCGATGAGACCCCCAAAAAGAGGATCAAAAACTGGCATGATGGTCAAATAACTGATTGAACATGGGTCATTTTTCTGTTTGTGACTAACTTTGATAGGGTCTAATGTAGAGATTATTAGACCTAGAAACTTCCAATTTGGCACACAGACTAAAAAGTTAGATGCCACTCCAGGAAAAAAATTTGGTATCATATAACCCTAATGTTCAGGAGATATAGGCTCATGAGTGCAGCACTGGATGGTGTTACATGTAACTTTTTGGCATTTTAAATCTCCGTTTGTGAGAAAACTAAGCTACTTGGGTCAAAACTGATTTGATTTTTGAAACCCTTCCAAAAAAGAAGGCCAGACAAGTCATTTTCAGCACCTCAAAGCATTTAGCATAATAACTGAGTAAAGGCCCCCTAAAAACACCTCTGTGAAACTGCCAGTCCCAGTTCCAGTGTTTGGAGTCAAAAACAGGGGTACTGTATCTTGGAAACTAGAGCAGCTACAGAGTTGAAATTTTGCACAGGTCCATTTGGGTCAAGTACCAACTGGTGTACCAAATTTCATCAGAATCTGAGATGATGAGGTGGGGCCGATTCCTAGAATTTGACCACTTGATATGGAATGACCCTATTTTTAAACAAGGTCTGCTAACCAAAGTTGCATGCTCTCACTTAATTTGATTTATGACTTTACAACCTTGAAAACTTTCAATAATTCCCAGACTAACCTTGGAAGGACTTTGACAATTATATTATTCGAAAGAGAATGTAAAACAACATAACGGCTTCAAATTTTGTTAGAATCGGATGAATAATTATGATGTTATTGCCAAAATAAAATAATTCCTGGGCTAACCTTGGGAGGACCTTGGCAATTATATAATTTGAAAGAGAATGTAAAACGACAAAAAGGTTTCAAATTTTGTTAGAATCAGCTGAATAGTTACAATGTTATTACCAAAACAAAAGAAAGAAAAATAGGGTGAGACGGACATAGTGACATATAGTCGCACATGACACAAAAATTATTGAACTCAAAGAAAGAACAGCTGATTGGACGAAAAATAGGCAAGCGCAACAGGTGTGAAAGTGTGGATGAGGGAGTACTAGTAATAAGGATGTTTGAGTGTGACAGTGAATCAGTGATTGAAAATGCCTTCTCTTTTCCAGCTCTGTAGTGCTGGTAAAACCAGTCTATCGACTTCTGGAATTAAGAGATAGCAGCATCCATTCCTGACACATGTTCATTGCACTCATTATTGAAAGGGACCGTCTTGAAGTGTGGGTCTTTGAGAGCCCTCTCCCTCTTCACAGTCGTTTCTCATTGGCCGAAGGTTGAATCCCAGTCCCTTAAGTCGGGACGCTTATGAGGAACCCCTGTCCAGAAAAGGTGTGTGCCCACCTCTCCTTCCCTTTCTCTCCCTCCTTTTGGACTAAGACCAGTTATAACCATTTGCAATTTAACCGTTAGTTTGAAGATGTACCCCGTAACTTAGCAAATAAGATTTAGATTTTGAGGCTGGTTTATGACGATTTTCTGCATTGGCAGTATATACAGTCAGTGCAGGGGCATTCTACGTGAAGTGTACACACTTTTTGGCAAAATCTCTACATTAGGTCATGGATTTTGATGATTTTTTTTGCATGCTAGTTGGGTCTGGTGAGATAACATCACATACCAATTTTTATGGCTCTGGGTCACCCATGGCCATTTTTATGGCCAGGTCAATTTTTGGTCAAACTCGTTGACCAAAAAAGTTTGAGAGGTCATAACTTTGAGTAGAATTAACCAACCAGAACGATTTGGGTAACAAAATGCTCAGGAGAAAGAGATCTTTCAAATGAGTGGAAGAATGACATTCCTAGGACAATATTTGCTATGATAACCCTTTTTTAACTCTTTGACCTTTGACCATGGTCAAAGTGCAACTTCGATCCTCCCCAAAAAAATTCTAAAGTTAGCTCTATTTATCCTCCATAGCTCCAGGAAAAATAAAAATGGGATCTTTATGGGTTTTGAATCCATGGGCATTTATATACCATCTGGTGGGCGGTATTTTAAGTCATGTCGCTCTATTGGGGCCGTTTATGACATCAGACAGTGTTAGTAAATAGTGATTTTGAGAAAGTTTGATGTATCTTGACACGGTCATCATATTTCAGTCTATCCAAACACAACCTCTCCCCCTTCTTAGGCTGCCCTACCTTTTTTCAGTCTTAGATTCAATAAAACAAGAGATTATTTTTTATTATTTCAGAAATGTGAGACAAACAACATAATACCTTTTAAATATTACAATTTTTATTACTTATACAAAATGTTATTTAATACAAAACATTAGATAAAAGATTTCTTAAGACAAAAATTTAAACAAAAACTTTTAGACAAAACATTATTTAATAAATACCTAGGTACTCATTTGAGTACCATCACTTTGTTTGTTACATCTGACTCCTTCTTGCTAATTGTGTAGCTTCTTCCTGTTGCAGTTTTTGATTCTACTGACACTAAAATGTCAGAGATGTCCATAGTACAAGAATCTTCTATTTCAGGGAAGCAAAAACTGTGAGAGGGTCCATGTGGGTGAAGAAATTTCACAGTCACTTCTCGTGACTCTGGAAATGCTTTGGTTATGCAAGCAAGCCACCAATGTCCATCATAAATCACAGTGACATAGCCTCCAAGTTTTCCATTGAACACTGGACATGAAATATTTTTTGTGACTGGTTCTAATCTAAAAGTCTCACAGAGACTAAATGGGCGACCTTGGAGAGCCTCCTTTGATATTGGAATGAATGAATGAAGTTTTTGTGTGCCTGGAATAGTTTTGGTTGCAGGTCTGGTTTTCAAAAGTTCTTCCCCCTGTTCATATTCCTTTTGAGTTCCATATCCAAACTTCCTATTCCCAAGAGTTTCAGCGAATACAAAACAAATCTCTTGGTGATACAATCTGTTTGTCATAGGGTCTTCTCAAGCTCTCTTTAGTAGCCTCCCTTTTGATGGTGTCACCTACGCCGTCTGTTGGGCCCTTCCAATGGCTAGTGGCAAAAAAATACCATTGTGCTTCTATTCCATATTCCTATTTATGCCAGCAAAGATTCTGGAAAGATTTACAGTTTTTATACTGTGCTGCAGATCCGTCCGAAAAGTAGTAAATATTTTTCACCATTTTTAATACTAATTTCAGATACTCTATCAACATTTGCTGAAATAGATGCACTGACACATTATCGTGGATGTTAACACTCTGAAATTATGGTGACAGAGTTTTCCATCTTTAATGTGATAAAACACCCAAGGATGTATTGTCAACTGTGCGCAATTCTAATGATATCCCTGGGCTGCGTCTTGTATTACAAATGAATAGTTTTCTGAAAAATCACCAATTACTACAAATTCACCATCTGCAATATTGTTTTTCACAGTTTCCAAGTACTGTGCTTGTGATTTTGCAATAAAATCATGTTGCACCAAAGTTTTAACACAATCACAAAATCTAGCCATGAAACCATCAAGTGATAATACCATAGTTACCAGCTCAGATCTATCAGTTGATGTCCACTGTTTGAATTCAATATTATCCACATTCTCCTGTTCATAAAATCCAAATAGTTTTGCTTTTAGTTCATCCACAGATGGACAGTACTCGCACGATCTCATGTAGCATGCTGGACAGGCTGGATTACATACGACAGAGGAAACTAGGTGATGCTAAGAGGGTAGATCAGTGATATCAGACATCTTGGATCCAACCATCATCAGTTTTACATTTTGATGTATTGTACATACACATACTGAGTGAGTTCCACTGCCTCCCACAAGAACACACTCACATGGCCGTAGCATAGCAAACTTTGAGAATGATACTTTTACCTCAGGGTACTTCACTTTAAAACTGTCATGAAGTTCCTTCAAATTGTTGAGAATGAGTCGCTTCTGTAACCTCTGCTTTTCCCCTTCAATTCACACTACTAGACAATCTTTCTTTCCTGGTAAAACCTGATTCATGTCATCACTACGATAATATTCAAGGACTAAAGATTTTAGTTCCTCAGGAAGGACTCTGCCGAGCTTAGGGTTAGGTGAAGCTAACATTCCTTTCTCCATTAGTATATGGTGAGCTTGTACAGCCATTCTCTGAGAGCAATCAAACTCGTTCATGAGTTTTCTAATGCTTATACTGGTTGCAAATATGGTTAGAATTCTGATTTGATCAATATGGCTTGATTGCCAATATTTTTCCTTTAGAAACTGGATTACTTCTGGCATACAGTTCAGGTTACATCTTTGCAGCACATCTCCTTGTTTCCTGAACTACTACCCATGACCAAATCCAAAACAGATTCTTCAAATTTTAACCTTTTCTCAGATACTAAGTCGGATGCCTTTCGGCTTTCCTTATCAAAGGGGCTCTCACCGATGAAAGACAATGATTGGTTCAGTAAGTCAACTTCAACTTCCACAACATCTGAATCCTCTTTTTGGCTAGGCATCTCATTGAACTCCTGTTCAGATGCTGAAGTTCCGGACTCCTCTGGAATATTTTGCTCCATTGGTAACTCTGAAAGCTTCTTCCTACAAAGAGAACAAAGCTTATTATCTTTGCTAAGAAGAGATGAGAACTTCTGCAAAAGCTGAGCAGAAACATTTCTTAGGTCTTTCTTTTGCAGGGATTTA
The DNA here is from genome assembly GCA_963969495.1 of Ceratothoa steindachneri. Classification (NCBI taxonomy): domain Eukaryota; kingdom Metazoa; phylum Arthropoda; class Malacostraca; order Isopoda; family Cymothoidae; genus Ceratothoa; species Ceratothoa steindachneri. The sequence continues at coordinate 11,341,502 of OZ018319.1, read as the reverse complement.
TGGATCTTTGGCAGATCGCTGCAGTACTTTCGCTTCGCCATCTTAATGAAACAAAGCCTGAAAAAGATCCAAATAGTAAATTACTGTTTATAAACAATATACAATAAATTAATTCAAATAAACACCTATATAAATGATTGAAGCAATTATATTTAAAATTGCCAATATACAATATCAATATAGCTGCTTCAATCATTGCATTGTCCTAGAAAATTGGTAAGCAAAGAAAGAAGTGCATAATAATCGTCAAGTATTATATCTTAGTAGAAATAGGTCAAAGTTTAGGTGCAAAGGGTTGTAGGTTGGTTGACTGGTTTATAGGTTTAAGGTTTAAGGTAAGGAACCAGTGGGTTGCTGCCCAATCCAAGTGGATTCTATATGGCAACTAGGATAAAATGAGGCAAATCATCTATAAAAGGTGGAGGAGACCATTTTGTGACAAGAATTTAAAAAACAACATGTTAAAAGATTCCTCCGCCAATATGAATCGAAGACGGGTGCGTTGAGGAATAGTTAAAAGGGTCGGGAAACAGGAAAACCGGAGAATGGCGAAATGGCTACAATCCAATAAAAGGTGGGCAACAGATTGGTTCCCACCGCAAAAACGACAGCAAGGGCTGATATGAACATCACCTGAAACAAGATGGCTGTGAGTAAGTCTTGTGTGGCCAATGCGAACTCGGCAAAGGGCCACCTCTGATGACCGCATTCTATGACGACTCAAGGGCCAAGAGTGAATAGAATTTTAATTTTGTATAGTTTGGATGATGAACACTCATCCCATTCATTCTGCCACAGTTGAAAAATATATTTTCTTATCGAAGGAAAGTAGTCCCTAAAAGGCAGAACCAAGTTCTCAGGGGACACAGAATGTGCTGAGTGGGCCAGCCGATCAGCACTCCCATTCCCCAGGACCCCAACATGCCCAGGACCCAGCAAAAAATAATTGTATATCGGGATGCATTTTGGATCAGCCAATTGCAAATTTCTGTGACCAGGGGATGGGACGCATTAAAGATCTAATTGACTGTAAGACACTCCTTGAGTCGGAAAAAATGACAAAATCACTAAAAGGTCAAATTTGGATGAGTCTAAAAGCTAAAAGGATCGCTGAAAGTTCAGCGGTAAAAATGGATGCTGCTGGCGGCAAAGCTAGAGTTAGGAATTCTCCTCCTGGCTGCGGCACCTACTCCACCGTCCGACTTAGAGCCATCCGTGTATAGTGGGAGGCATTGCTTGTGCGAGATCGAATGCTCTAAGAACAGGCTCTTAATGAGGCGAGGGTCCATGGAGGACTTCTCCAGGCTCCACATGTTGGTACATATTGTTGGGAGAGGAGCACGCCAACTAGGAGTCAGTAAGGATGGGAGGGTAAGGACCCTTGGAGCACCCAGGTTAGAGAGATGATCTCTTATGCGAAGGTTCAAAGGGCGGGGTAAAGATGGCAACTTATCATATGCCGCCGTTGATTCGGCAGCATACAGGCATCTGTAGACCTCTGATATAGGGGCTTGCTGTACTCGGCAGAGGTATCGCATGCAGATTTGAAGTCTATGGTAGGGCAAAGGAAGTACCCCACTCTCGCAGTAAAGGCTGTTGACAGGAGAAGTATGGAAGGCTCCACTAGAAAGGCGAACTCCGAGGTTTGAATGGGGTTCAGCATTTTACGGGCTGAAGGGAAAGCCGATGAGTAAATTTGACAGCCATAATCCAATTTGGATTGGACGAGGGCTGTGTATAATGTACACAATGTTTGTCAGGCACTGCCCCACGAAGTGTGCGAGAGGACTTTCAAAATGTCTAGAACCCGTAGGCAGCCTGTTCGAAGTCGGCGTAGGTGTGGTAACCAGGATAACTTTGGATCGAGAGTTACGCCAAGGAACCGAAACTTGGAGACAAACTCTATATCTTCACCTTGTAGGGAGATAGATGGCGGAACAAGAATCCCTCTGCCTCGGTGGAAATACAATGCTTTGGTTTTGTTTGTGGAAAAGCAGAATCCCTTAAGTTGTGCTCTTTTGGATACAGCATCGACCGCCAATTGTAGCCAACACACTGCTGATGGAAGGCGAGGTGAGGAACAGTATAGTGCTAAATCATCGACAAACAGAGTTGCTGATACACCTTCTGGGAGAGACAAAATAATATCATTGATGGCAATTATAAAACATATGACACTTAAAACAATGCCCTGAGGAACTCCCTCCTCTTGGGGTTGCAGGTCAGAGTATGCGTCTCCAACACGTACCTTGAAGGATCAAGATGCTAAAAAACTTTGAATAAATGAAGGTAAAAGGCCTCTCATCCCCCAGAAGTATAACTGCTTCAAGATGCTGTATCTCCATGTTGTGTCGTAGGCTTTCTCAATATCGAAAAATATGGCCAGGACTCGGTGCTTTAATAAGAAAGCTTTCCGGACCGATCCCTCGTAACGTACTAGTAGGTCAAGGGTACTATGACCTTTGCGAAAGCCACATTGAAATGGAGAGAGAAGGTGATTGGTTTCTAGGAACCAGTTTAGGCGCTCCAATATAATTTTTTCCAGCAACTTACTCAAACAGCTGGTGAGAGCTATAGAGCGGTAGTGATCTGCATCCAACCTGTCCCTGCCCGGTTTAACAAAGGGAAGGATGATCCCAATGCACCAAGATGATGGGTAAAAACCCTTCACCCATATAAGGTTGTACAAATCAAGCAGGAAGAGAGTAGAATGTGGATGTAGGTGCTGAATCATATCGAAATGGAACTCGTCAAGACCAGGGGAAGTAGATCTGCAAAGGGACAAAGCGCAATGTAGCTCATGGATGCTGAATAGATCGTTATATGGGAGGTTAGATTTTATTGTGAAGTTGAGAGAATGAGACTCTTCCTTTGATTTGTAGGATTGAAAAGCCTTAGCGTAATGGCTGACACTGCTGACGGTGCGGAAATGGTCAGCAAAAGCATTGCTGACTGCCAGGCCATCATTATCAAAGGAGCCGTGTAAGTTGAGTGTGAGGGTATGATGATCAGCATAATGGCCCCTGATCTTATTAATCCTCTTCCAGATATTAGCGGTAGGTGTCATAGAGGAAATTAATGAAACGTAACAATGCTATGAATTTTGGCAAGCCTGATGAAGGGGTTTTTGGCGAAGCGCCCGAGATCGGTTTCAGTTGACCTTGTTGCACAAAGATGGGTTCTTCCAGAATCGGGCATGGGCTAACTTGTAGTTTATGATAGCTGTGGTACACACTGAGGTCCACCAAGGCACAGTTGAGTGGCCCAGGGCGGGTCATCTCTATGGGATGGTCTGTGTTGCTGCATTGTAGATAGTCAATGTAAAGTATTCTACTGCCGCATCCACTCCATTGAAGGTCCCCAAGGATGCACTTGTGAAGGACACCTCTTGGAAACCTTCCCAATCTGCACGACCTAAGTCCCACTTAAGGGGCAATTGACCATCAAAATTCTGTGAAGCAATCCGGGGAACAAACAGACAGGTCAACACAGCTAAAAGAGTCTACCTGGACATGAGAAGAGGTCAAATCACCAGTATTTAAAACACAAAGAAAGTCAGATAATAAAAGACTCTAAAACACTGCCTTTGGCATTTCGAGTGATGTCACCCCAGTATGGGTGACGGGCATTAAAATCTCCTAGTAATAAGAATGGAGAGGGCAACTGGTCTATAAGTTCTAAAAGGTCAGGTCTCGACAATGATAAAGAAGGGGGTAGGTAAATAGAGCAAATGGTAAAAAGCTTAGTAAGAAAAACCCTCAGGGCAACAGCTTGGATGGTAGTATGTAGGGGAATGGGAGAAACATGGTGGGATGAAGATACCATGATTGACCCCCCCCCCTATGAGAGGAGCTTCCAGCAGAAGCAATAGAGTTGAAAGGGCCGTATACCCAGTTTATTCTCCTGAAGATAAATAACAGCAGGGTTGATAGTTGTCAAAAGAATTTTGAGTTATTCCCACTTTGGAAGAACGCCTTGACAATTCCATTGTAAAATAGAAGATATTATGTGGGACGATTAGATACCACTGTGGATATCTTTTTCTCTTTTGTGGTCGATATTGTATTTGAGGTTCGTCTTCAAAAGCTTGGGAGATGGGGAGCTGATTTTGAGGAGTCTGCTTTTGCAGGGATGAGATCCTAGATGGAGCAGTAACTGGGGCGTTTTTTCGTGGGTTTCAGAGAACCGACTGAGACGGAATTTTCGGCCGGTAGATCCGGATTCATGGGTCAAGGGTATTTTCAGTGTCTGAGGAGTTGGTCCAACCACCGTGATTGGTGATGTTGGAGTATCAACTGCTTCCATCGGATCATGGGTTGAAGGGTGAGCGGAACGAACAGGTGATCTGAGCGAGGTGTGTGGAGCTGGGTGTATATCTGCCATCATTTGGATCAGGATGGAGCCTATGTCCTGTGAAAGGCAGGATGGACTTAAGGGCATAGAATGTTCAGCCATAGGGGAAGAGTCCATTGAAGATTCTTGGGGCTCAGCCGAGTCAGCTCCAGAGGCTGCCCGCTTATTGGTGGTCGATGACCCAGGTGAGGAATCCTTCCTCTTACCACTGGGCTTTGGGTCTCAGGGTCGGGTGGATGAACCTTCGCGCGTCGATGTTGAGGATTCTTTCAAATAGTGTCTGATGTCTTCAAGTGTCTCACCCTGAGCGTCTCTCCCAGCTAGAGCTGCTGGAGAGAGGCGGTCTAAATTGGCTATCTCGGTGTGAGAGCGATGCTTCGACTGCATATTTTGAATGTTTCTGATGCTGCAAGTAGATGTAGGATGAAGTGCTTCAGGCTGGTCGGAACTTGAGCATGATGGTCGGTTTTGTCCAGCATCACATAAAACGTCAGAGAAGAGCTGGCCGAGTGGTGAGGTTTGTGTTCGAGCACACTGGCAGGCCTCTCTTATATCTAGATGTAGGGTGTCGCGCAAAGCGAGCCCCTCCTTTTATTATAAAAATATAGAGCAGTCTTGACACAGAACTGTGGGTACCTCCGCAGTTGGAACAGTGAGGTGTTTTTTGTGCATTCGGGGCCATGGTAGTGAGAGTTACAATTCACGCAGGAGCGAGGGTGTCGACAGGCAAGGCCAACATGCCCAAATTGATTGCAATTGAAGCAACGTCTGGGTAGTTCCATGTAGGGACTTACCGGAACACAAAGGTACCCAGCTTTAATATACTGCAGCAGTTCTTGCCATTCGAATGTTAAAATCAGTGTGGCGGTTGGGACTCTAGTGGAGCCTAATGTTTTAGTTACCCTGTGTATATGTGTGACACGTTGGGTACTAAGCTTACTCTGAAGGCAGGTGGGGTCGTAGTCCTTTAGTTCGTTTGAACAGATGACACCTTTGACAAAATTTAGACACGGATGGGACGAGACAGTTATTGGAATTTCAGCTATCGAAGATAGATTTCGCACAAGGTTGTGTTGAGAGTGGGTTGACACTTTGACTACGACATCACCACTACCTCTTGACCACATCCAGCGGGGTTCAACACAGTGGGACTCAAAAGATTCATTGACGTCAAACACATCAACTTTTGCAAGTAGGATGTCGGATGATAAATTCATGACAAGAAAGTGAGGATAATCTAGATCTGGGTCTACTTCGTTGGATAGGGGTCTAACGAGAGAGGGAAGGCTGAAAGGAGAGCTAAGGAACGTTTGGCATGAGAACTCTTACGAGAAGGGGAGGTTTTTGTTTTAAGGCTAGCCATTGAAAAGAGAAAAAAAACTTTGCATTCTCCCTCAGGACTCCCCACCATGGAGGCCTACAAGGGCCCAGCACTACTCCAACTATACAATCAGTTACATCCGGTATGTCCTTGGGAGAATGGATACGGATCCACCACACCATCTTTAGAAACCTAAGAGGCTGCCTGAGTTCTCCTACGCATGGAGAAAAGGGGCCAACGATGGGCTTCTCCTTGGGCATTTGGTGGACGAAGGCGGTGGAGATGCCCAGACTCTTCCACCTTCATGAAAGAACAATTCGGAATCAATCCATAAGACGAGAAGAGGTCCAGTATCTTTAATGGCCACTAGATAGGTGAAGGAAGAGGGGGAAATATAGGGCAGTGGAAGAATGTAATAGGGGAGGAAAGAAAGAGGGGCATGTTAAAAGTCTTGTTGGCAGCACCATGGGACCTCTAAGGGGCCCAGGGCTGACCCCCCCTCACCACGAGAAGGCCAGAGCCTCTCTGGAAACAACCCCTGAACAAAAGATCCCAGAGAGGGAGGGGGTAGACTGGTTTATAACTAACAAACATTTCCTTTCCATTAGCACTTTTTAAGATTTGATTCTTCATAAATTTGCAGAGAAGTGGACAAAACACAAGAAAACAGTAGGTACCTATTCAATGATCAACATTATTTTTAATTATTTTCATGTTTTCTCAGTCCAACGCTTCAACCCTAATAGCTATTAAGTTAGCTAATGGCTACATCATAATGCATTGCTGAGAATAGGTTTATTACACTCTTAGTTTAATCTTTCTTCCATACATATTTTTGGAGGGTATAGCTACCTATATTCTGTAGGTACATTCAGTTTTGATCAAATTAAAGGATTTGGTGAAAATTGCCTTCTCTCATTTGAAATAGCTTGGCATAGTAAAAATATGTGATCAATCAAAGGTCACTATTAATTAATGGGTGTTTATTTTAGATGCCTAATAAGTAATAAATCATTCTCCTCTTTTTCATAATATAATAATTTGGTAGGTAGGTAGCTGTATAAAAATCATTAGGTATTTCAAAATTATAAAAAATAAATAACAAAATTACACACCTGTAAATTAAATTAGGATCTGCAGATAATCTCACAATTAATATTAAGTAGGTAGTTTAGAAGATATCTTGAAATTATTTTAATTTATATATTGAAGACATAAATGACATTGGTATCTGAAAAACATACATTAATTAGTTAAGGATTAATGAAAGGCAGTTAAAGACTGCTTTTCATGTTTGGCAAGATTACTTATATAAGGTAGGTACCTAGGTATATAAGGTGTATATAGGCAGTGATGTATTTTTTATTGATTCAAAAAGATTATATAAGAGGTATATAGGCCATGCCATAGTTAGGACTTACGTAGGTATGTGATATCACCATAATTTCTGGGTCAATAATACATTTAGTAGGTATACCCAGTGTCCCATAATTGCCCATAGATTGTAAACCCAAGGAGATCCCATTTTTATTTTTTCTGGAGCTATGGAGGATAGAAAGAGGTAACTTTAGAAAAAAAATTTGGATGATTTGAGTTGCACTTTGGCCGGGGTAAAAGGTCACAAAGAAGGTCATCATGTCAAAAATTGTCATAGAAACATCGTTTTTCCACTCATTTGAAAGATTTCTTTCTCCTTAACATTTTCATATTAAAATCGTTCAGATTGGTTAATTTCATGAAAGCTCAGCGATTTTTGATGGGGTTTAGGTCATGAGCTGTTCCCAGGCCACTCCAAAATATTGATATTGTGGTCAGCAAGGTAGGTTTTTACATTTCTTGAGGTGTGGCACAAGGCCCCATCTTGCATAAAACAATCTGCACCTTGAATAGCATAAGAAGGCAGAAGATGGTCCCCCAGAATGTTCATGTAACAATCACTGTTCATTGTAGTGTTTCTAGGTAAAAAATACAAGCCACCCCTCCATTTTAATTTTTTTATTTAAGGGGCTATCTGGCGACTGCCCACTTAGGCATAAGTCGCCGTAAACAAACAGCCTAGTTCTAGGCTACTTTAAAAAATTTGAAAAGAAAACAACAATAAAAAGAAATAACAATTAGGAAGCAATAACAATAATAACAAAACAATAACCAAAACAACAACTAAACCTAGTTAAATGAAAGGGAGAAGGACGACCTCCCCAAAAAAGTCAACAAGTCCACCAGTCAATGTGCACGCACTCGTCCCGAGTACAAGGGACAGGCGGTGGGCGACCCCGACCATCCTGGTACCAGGACAGGTAACGTGCGCGGAGATCGAACAGACTGGGACATTCAACAAGAATGTGCCGAACAGTCTAGGAACAACGCAGTCGTCACAATAGGGCACAGGCGAGCGCTTCATCAAATAGCGATGCGTCACACGAGTGTGTCCGATTCGGAGACGACAGAAAACGAGCTGAAGCCGTCGCGGAATTGGGGGATAGGTCCATGGGAACAGTCGCGGCGCAATGGCATGCAACTTTAAGTTCCCTTCGACCGTCTCCCATCTTCTTTGCCAGGCAGTCCGAAGAGCTGCCCGTATTCCTGCCATGTAGTCAGTGTGAGGAAGAGCGAAACGCTGGTCCGGTCGCAAGTTCTCGCGGACTCTTTGGCGCCCTCAGCGGCATGCTCAATCCCCGCAATTCCCACATGTCCAGGAACCCAGCAGAAGATAATCTCGACATCGGCAAGGCTCGCCAAAACCGTGGCGTCACGGATATCGCGAACCAGGGAAGGCGGAGATTCCAATGCCCCGAAGCACTCAGGGCGCTTTGTGAGCCACTATAGATCACAATCCGGTCTCCGAACCGGGCACGTCGCGTAATCTCCCGTACCGAGTGGTGTATTGCCACCAGCTCGGCCGTGAAGACAGACGCAGCGCCTGGCAGAGCCCCCCTGATTTCAAACAGAGGGGATACGGCGTGGAAGCCGACCCCCTCTTGGGACTTGGAGCCATCCATATACACTGGCACGGTTCCAGCGTGACACGATGTGTGCTCCAAAAAGTTCGAACGCAATACTCCCGGCGCTGTACAAGCTTTGGGAGCAGAGGCGTGGCGACAAATAGCCAAATGTGGTACCGTCAAGGGTGGCGTCCAGGGCAGAACCAGGGGCGCCACCGGCCCGAGAGCTATATCTACCTCTCGAAGGAGTTTCCTGGCCCTAAACCCAAAGGGCTTAGGGTAAGACTGGCGTCTCTCGGCGGCATAGCCAACGTCGAGATCAGCTGAGGATGCAATAAAAGCTGTTGGCGACTGAGGAAGGCACCGGGCTCGCGCAAACAGGCGAGTGATGCACTGCACGCAGCGCAGAGCGAGTGGCATCTCCCCAGCATCGACCAACAGGCTCTCAATGGGGGAAGTGCGGAAGGCACCGGTCGCAAGGCGAAGGCTGGTGTGGTGGATCGAATCCACCTTCCGCAATAAACGGTCGGCTACGGATGCATGAAACTCGCATCCGTAGTCGAGCTTCAAACGAACAAAGGATCGATACAAAAGTAGGGCAGTAGCCCTATCAGCCCCCCAAGCGCTGAACGTCACGGAACGGAGAATATCCATGGCGCGGGTACAAGAGACCCTAAGGCTGCGAATATGAGCCTCCCAGGTGAGGCGTCGGTCGAATACAAGACCAAGGAAACGGTGCGACTCAACCACATCCAGGCGCACCCCATTAAGAAACAAATCTGGGTCGGGTGGACCGTGGATGGCGGAAGAAGTGCACCACCTTAGTCTTGGCCAAAGAAAACCGAAACCTGTGCGCTTCGGCATAGCGAGACGCGGTTCAATGCCTGTTGGAGTCGACGCTCCAGGGTTGGCATCTGGGCCGCGCCAAAAGAGATCGTCCACGTAGAGCGTAGCGAGAACATCTTCCGGTAGCACCGAGGTGATGCCGTTGATGCTCAGGGCAAAGAGTGTGACACTGAGGAACTTCCCTGCGGGACACGCTCTTCCTGCTCCTTTGGGCCGGAGAGAGCTCCCCCCACCCATACGCGGAAACGACGATCCCGCAAAAATTCAGATATAAAGACTGGGAGGCGTCCCCTCGCCCCCATCGTGTGGAGAGTCTCCATGATACCGTATCGCCATGCGGTATTATAGGCCTTCTCCAGATCGAAAAACACCGTGGCGTAGTGCTGTCTACGAAGGAAAGCCTGGCAGACGGCTTTTTCCAGTCGGAGCAGAGCATCCGACGTGGAGTGGAACTTGCAGAAGACAGATGGCCCCCACTGTCCAGGAAAAAGGTTAGTCTAACATTTACCAATTTCTCCATCAACTTGCACACGCAAGAGGTTAGAGAGATTGGGCGGAAACTGGTCGGAGTAGAGTGATCTCTCCCCAGCTTGCGAAAGGCGAGCACAGTAGCGATTCGCCAGGGATCTGGGAGAAGACCTTCCACCCAGATCCTGTTGAACAAATCTAACAGAAAGGCCATGCCTCGCTCACCCAGGTGTCGAAGCATGGCGTACGGGACATCGTCCGGACCATGGGCGGTGTCCGCGCACGAAGCGAGAGCGGAGCGCAACTCACTCACAGTAAACTTGTCGTTGAAGCAATCTCCGCCTCTGGAGGTAAAGTTCAGCCGGCGGCCTTCCGCGATACATCACGACGTGCATTGAATCCTGGCGGAGCAGTATCCCATCTAGAGAATGCGGAAAAAGTGGTCGCTAAGGATTCGGCCACGGACGCGGGGTCCGAGATTGCGGTCCCATTCTCCTGGAGAACGGGAGGGGGGTCCTGCGAGAACTTGCCCCGAATCCTTTTGATTCGCTTCCACACCTCTGTTAAAAGGGTCTTCCAGTTAAGTGAAGACACGTATGCCCGCCAAGAAGAGCGGCGGGCGTACGTCGAAATATACCGGAACCTAGCCCTAGCCCGACGAAATTCAGCGACAGTGAAATCGTTTGGGCGGCGCTTATAGCGCATGTATGCATAACGCTTCTGTTTGTGGGCCGTCTCACACTCGGCCGACCACCATGGGAGTGGTCGGCGTGCAAAACGGCCAGACGTCCTAGGAATAGTAGTCAGGCCCACGGCGATGAGGTTGCCGGAGAAGAACTCAACGGCCTCATCTACCGACCTAAACTCCTCAACTGAAATAGAGAATTCAGTCATTTCCTGAAATGCAGGCCACCGCGCCCGCGCCAACTACCACCGAGGTGGGCTCTCAGGCGGCAGTTGCCCTGAAAATGATATTTGAATTGGAAAGTGATCACTACCATGGAGGTCATCGACCACCCCCCAATCAAAATCAGGCTGTGCATCCGAGGAGCACAAAGATAGGTCAAGGCAAGAAAATGAAGCGGTTCTCGGACAGTGATGCATAAACTCATCCACATTTAGGACACCTATCTCAAGCTCTTCGATCAGATCGGAGGGGATTTGTCCCTTGGGATTTATTGAGTAATCTCCCCAGAGAGGATGCCTGCCGTTAAGATCTCCAAGCGAGATAAAGGGCCTCGGCAACCATGCCACGACGCGGCGGAAGTCCCCCGCGTCGAAGTCAGCTGACGATGGAATGTACGCAGAAATCAGAGTATACCTCCTATCCAGGTGCAGCTGCACAGCCACTGAGACATCATGCCGGGTAAACCGCGTATCCCCCAGCCCGGCCATCCCGCGGTCGTGGGGTCGCAAGACCCTTATACCCCGGGAGGGTAGGCAGGGGGCACGCGCCTAGCATGGTCTCTTGCAAAAAAATAGCTAACGGGGAACGGGACGAGACGAGCCTCCGCAGCTCCTCCCAGTTGGCACGGCGTCCACGGCAATTCCATTGAAGGAATATGCCCTCCACGCCTAGCTCGGAGGAGACGCGGGGGCCCTCTTCAAATTGAAGACCCTCACGGGAATGGCCGTACGCTTCCCAGAGGCAGAACCCCGGGCACTGTTGGCCGGACAAAGCGCTGAAGGCGCTGTCGCCTTCGCGGACTTATTGGGGGAGGTTGGGCTCGCCATGCGAGTCTTTTCCTCCCTCCGCCTCGAAACCTTAGGCGGGCGTTGCGGCTTCGGAGGCGGGGGGCCTTCTTTTCGAGAAACCACCGTCTCCGAGCGACTCGCTCCACGACGAGGCGTGGGCGAAGGAGACGAAGCTATTTGTTGCTGTCCTCCTTTAGGAATCCCTGAAGATGGCCTGGCGACCATCTTCAGGGGTGTTGCCCCCTGTGAGTCTAACGACTCGGTGGAGGCGCGTGGCCGTTTCGCCTTACGGGAAACGGTCACGCTGGGGGAAGAGGGGGGAGCCCTGGTTTTAGCCGGGGCTGGGTATGAACCCTTTTTGCTGGCAGCTTTACCAGGGAAGCACCCGGGTTGAGTAGAGCCCGCAGAAGGGCTCCGAATGGGCGCGGAAACAACCGTGCTCATTATACTGGATGGGCCAAGAGCAGACGGTGCCTTTCTAACTATTGGGGCATATGACAACCCAGACAGAGCCGGGTGCACCAGGACCAAGTCCTTAGCCTCGCGGAATGAGATTAAATCCTGGGCCTGAACGGTCAGGATTTCTTTCTTGAAGAGATATGCACCACATTTCTTCGAAGAAGCGGGGTGCGGCTCTCCGCAATTGACACACTTGGCCACACATGATTTAGACATATCGTGTGCGGCCTTGGAGCAATTTACACAGACTTCGGGTGACCCCCAACTTTGCACATCTACAAGATCAATTTGTATGGCCGAAGCGGTGACAGTAATAGCACCGCCGCGGCAGTGGCCCAAATGCCTTCACGCGGTAGCGGTACCAACCAGCACGCACCGACTCAGGGAGCTTGTCACAGTCGAACATGATGAAGAGTGTAGGGGTGGGTCTCGAGGCCCCTCCCTGTTTTCTCATCACATGTTCCACCTTGACCGCCCCATGGTCGGCCAGCTCTAAGGTGATGTCCTCAAGGGAGTAGTCAATGAGTTCCCTCGCATAAACTACTCCTTTAACAAAGTTCATGGTAGTGTGCTGCGTCACACTCACCGGGGTGCCATGAAGTGTCCGAAGAGCACTTATCTTGGATGCCTCGGCGGGATTCGCCGCATTCACCAAAAGGCTCCCGTCCGAGAAACGGGTCACTTTCGGCTCTCTACCAATTGCACTAGCTAATCCTCTCCTCTGATGGATCATGTTGCCCTTGGCCAACATGGTGCCATCAGTGGAGCAAATAACAAGAAAGCGTTTGAAGCCAGCGGGCTCGAGAACGCCAGGTAACCTCTGAATGAGGGGCCCCCGATGTCATCGAGGCTCCGCCCTGTGCACTTTTCGTCTTTGTCATAGTCAGGGGCTCCACACCCGGGGGAGTAGGGGGTGGATGTGCTGATCTTGGCTTGGTCGCTTGCCAAAGTGGCAGCAGACCCATCCGTCCCCATAGCCCCAGCGGATGGAGAGGAGCCCTGAGTCTTTTTAGTCTTTCTTGTCTTTTTCTTCTTTTTTGGAGATGAGGGCGGCGAATGAACCAGCTTCTCACCTCTGCCGGCAGATGCCCCTAGGCCAGATGGACCGGCCTCAGTCAGGTCCTTCTCCAAAATCGAAAAGATCCTGGTGGTTGCAGGGGCACCGGTCAGAGGAGATCCTTTCCTTGCTTGTACTGCCTCGGAGGCCCCAGCCGTTTGAGGAGGACCTTGCATAAGGGCGGATTCGGGTTCAGTGCTTGGCGCCGAGCCTGGGTTCCCCCCGATGGAAGGCCCTACCGTCTGAGGCTGGATTTCCTCAAAGACCATGTCTATCACAGGAGTGGCCTCTAGTTGGCCATCCCCTCCCAGGACATCGCAGGTCCTCTCGGCAGTGTCACCAGTCTTGTTTCGGGAGGCATAAGCCTTGACCCCGGCAAGGTTTAAGATTCTTGCCAGCAGGTCTTTTGTGGGATGCAACCGAAGAGGCCTGGCTTCCCTCTCCCCCCTAAGGGGGTTTGCCCTACCGAGCCGCTTCGATGCGGAGGGGCTGGCTAAGGGCTGCCTGCTGGCTTTCTTGGCAGTCCCCTTGGAAAGAAAAGAGGGGACTGCCGCTGGAAAAAGGGAGGTGCCCGAAAGCACCTCCAGAGAAGGGGGTGAGGGGGAGTCCCCTGCACCCGTAGGCAAATGAGAGGAGTAAGCCTCCTCTCCAGTTAGAGAAATATGGAGAGTTCCCTGTGCAAGCACAGGGGGGGGGGGGGGGAAGGGACCTCCATATTTTCGCTTGAGCTGCCCGAGGGCAGCTCCTTGTTGTTTCACGGGGAGTTAAAGGTGTCTGGTTGTTTGAAGACTCATCCATGGGCATGGTGACCCTATTTGTGCCACGGGACGCAATAGCTCATCACCTCTCGCAGTTGCCCGCACTGCAAGGTGCTTACATGCCTGGCAGAGCCTACGCCAGCATTTGGGACCACCCCTCCCGCCTGGTGGCCTGGCAGTCCATCGGCATGGCGGCTCCACCTTGAACACGGCGTAAAACTGAGTGTGAAGAGGAAAGGAAAAGGGATGTGAGGAAGGTATGGGTGGGGATGAAGCAGGTTGTTAAAAACCAGCCACCCCAGACCGGAGCTCAGGGGTTAGGGAACATTGTCCCCTCCCCCCTCAGCCCCGATCTGGGACGGTTGGCTGAGAAGAAGGTCAGCATCTACCCTGTGAAATTAGAGGCTGACCAGAGAAAGTTGTGGGAGAGGTTGTATGAAAAGCGAGGCAACAAGTGTTTTGAAGGAAGGAGAAGAGGCTAAGCTGGGGTCGGACAGGGTGCTGAGTCCCATCAGCACGGCAGCCAGGATGGTAAATCGCCGCACCCCTTATGGGGAAGCCACCCCTCCACATATCACTTGGCTGGGGTGTTTAACAGTACGAACAGTATAGCAGGATTCATAGTGGCTGATGGTGGAGGGTCATAACACTTTCCCACTCACCTTTCTGATACAATTAAAGCAGCTTTCACCAGAAAACATTACTTTCATCCAATCATCCTCAGCCCAGTGAAGATATCTCTTTGCAAAAGCTAGTTTTTCCTTCACCATGCTCAGGGTGAGGAGAGATTTCTTGACAGCGCATCGACTTGGGATTCTGAGGTCCTTCTGCTAGCGATGTTGAATGGTCTGAATGACACATTTTCCAGCAGCTTGGGATGATTCTTTTTCAGTTTGGCAGCTGTAACAGAGATTCTTCAACACCACCCTCCGTAGCAGCAGATCAGTTTTCCTGGAAGTCTTCTTTTTGTCCCCCAGTCCCGAGCTTCCATTTGAAAAAATGTTGGGTGGTAAACCATGAGGCGCAGCAGCCACCCTCCTTACATTTGCTTCTCCTCTTCCTGTACGGAGACATCTCTTTTGTAGACAAATTCTCCTCCCTAAAAGCGAGTATCCGTGCCTTCTCCAATTCAGAGGTGGTTAGGCATCTCTAAAATCACACACAAAAATAATAGTCACCAACATGAACACAATGAAAATAGCCCAACCAAGCAGAAAACTAGCAAAGCAATATGTGCTACACAACAGCTGAGAGCTGCTATCATTTTCTTTCAAACCATGAGGCTGTACAGAGCTGTCAGATGTACAATGTTTGTAAACAAACCTTTTGTTTGCTCTGAAGTGATTATTAACCCATGGAAAGTGATCTTGAATCATTGGAAAGTTATGATAGTGATGATAGCGTCAGTGAAGACGTATATGAAGTGCAAAATTACAGTGATATGAACCCCAGAGTGCGATTTACTGAAAACATGACAATTCTATTGTTTTGATAAATTTATTACTAATGATATATCATATATTGTTTATTATATAAATGATAAAGCAAGACATCTTTTTTTAAGAAAATGTGGAATTGAAGAGAAAAGTAAATAGTATAAAGTGGAAAGACATTGACAGTGGTGATGTTCTTACATTTTTAGCTTTATATTTTTATATGGGTATTTGTAAATATCCTGAAATGAATCAATATTGGGCCAGAAAGCTCATGGAACCCGGTGCTTATTTTTTTACCGCCTCAATTATTGAGTAGGGATAGATATTTATCTAACACTGACATTCTCAATTATTACCAAAAAAGGAAGATAAAACAACACAAACGCTATCTTATGTACTCTAATATTGAAGAAAAATCAAGCAGCAATTGAAAAAGAGAAAACTATGAAAATAAAGAATCACTGCTAATTTTTTTAATGAAAACCAACAAGGGCACATCTCCAGAAAGATAGAACTGAAAATGTAATATATGGAAGATAGATAGAGCCTACCACTGACATTGGGGCTGGGAGGGCTCACAATCATCCAGAAATCAATTATAATCAAAGATGAAAAGAGAAAATCTCAACACAAATATTGTAGCAGCATTTTGAAACCTCAAGGAATAAGTATAAAGAATATGTGATCCTCATCATCATCTTCCACTCAGTTGAGTCTAAAAACAGAGGAATTCATCTCCCTCAGAATGCTTCGGATACAAGTACAAATAAAAGTAAAGATCTATCACCACCCCCCATTTTTGTGGAGGGTCCAAAGGTAGGTGAGTGAGAGAAAAGGGGACACAAACCTCGTTCATTGGGAAAGGGGTTAGAGGGGAGGTTGCCTCGGTTTGACAGAGCGTTGATCACTTCTTCACGCCGCTTCTCTTGGACCTTGAGAATAGCTTCATGCCAGATGGAGATTGCTGCATGAATTCCTGTTTGTAGTGAAGCAGCTCGGAGACGCTCCATTTTATTCACCAATGTCACAACCTGATGGGGAATGGACAGAAATTTCATGATCAAATGCTTTCCCACAATGTGGGTTTTATCACACATCAACACTGCTAAAAAACTACTCATCTTCACAAACTTAATTATGCCCTGTCCAGCACAAAGACATCCATCATTTTTTGCACCCACAAGGAACAAAGGGGTGTCAGGTGACATTTTTATCTGGCCATCAGCAGCATATTTCAGTCGATGGAAGTTCTAGCTCTTTTAAACCAGGTTTATCTGGCATTCCACAGGGTAGTGTTTTGGTCCCTTGTTTTTTATATTGTACAAGGCCGACATGTGGTCAAATTTAAAAAATATATTAATAGCTTATGCTGATGATACTACCTTGTACTCTCCTAGTGATCCTGCTTCTGTGGCTGATTCACTAAACAGAGAGATCTTTCTAGAATACAGCCATAGTATCTTAAATGGGACATGATGCTAAATCCAAACAGGACACAATCTATAATTGTTAGTAGATTGAGGACTCATAACCCACCTCATCCTCCATTGTTTCTCTGTGGGTCTCCTTTGATGGTCTCTTGCTCCCTTAAACTCTTGGGTGTTTTGATAGATGATAAGCTTACTTTTGAGAAGCATCTAAAAAACTGGACTTCTTCATAAGTGCTTCAGGGCACTTGGTAATGATGGCTGTTTTAAAATCTCTTTTCCAATTCATCCTACCATGTTTTGAGTATTTATTGCCTATATGGCTTTCTACAGCTAAGTGTCATCTTAAATTATTAGAACAAATTGTATTTGTTTCATTCTACCAGATTTAACAATCGATTTGGAGAAACAAAAATTTGTGGTTTGTCTTCCCTGTACAAGATTTTCCATAATGTTAACCATCCCTTGTACTTGAGACTACCTGCTCCTTTCATTCACAATAGACCTATTAGGCGTACCTTAGCTCTGAATGACTATGCATTTTCCTATATTAACTACAGAACTAGTCAGTTTTCCAATTGTTTTGTTCCATATTATAAAATGATCTTCCAAAAAAAATTGTTCATTGTGCTGACCTGAATGTTTGTAAATCTGCTGTTAATGCTTTTTTTCCTATAATTTATATGCTTATCTGATGAATTAACTGGCACAGGCAGACACATTTTTATTATATTTTTAGTATTGTTTTTATTATATTTTAGTGAATTCTTGTATCTTAACTTTGTGTATTCTAGTCATTTCTGATGCTACTAATGCTCAACAGTAACTTTGAGTGTTTTGTGGGGTTGCCATGTGTGACCTTCAGGCTGTTTAGAAGCTTAAGTGGTTTCTATAATAATAATAAAATTACCCTCGCTGATAGCTTTGAAAGGTTGCCATTCTATATGTAAAAAGTTTATCTAAATTTTTGAACAGTATTTTTTATTTTGACTGTAAATGTATTGGTTGCCAAGATTTGTAAAAAGATATGTATAATTCCAATAATCTTAATAATTTCTGTGTAAAATTTTTAATTCTAAGGGAAGGGTGTTTGCATCATTGTGGTTTCCAGCTGCCACCGATCCTTTACTTTGGGTGCGGCAAACTTTGTCTATTTAGGAAGTGGTTCATTTAGGATGATTTTTGGAAGGAGGTTGTTCAAGTGTCTGCAGGTGAGAGCAGTGTGGATGTGTATTGTCAGGTTGTGGTTTAGGGGGAGGAGAGGAGGTTATTGTAATTGAGTTTGTAGAGGCATGCTGGGAGTACTTTTTTTGAAATGTGGGTGGAGGTGGCTGGGGTGAGATTAGGTGAGATTAGTTTATTGCACTGCTTAAGTATCGGGTTCCTATTATGTTTTGATGTACTCCAAATGACAGTAATTTTGGTTTCATCATGTATGGCATGGGGGTGATTTGTATGCATCCTGTGAACATTTTGAGTGCTATGTTTTGTACTGTTTCAAGCTTTTCGGCAGTTTTTGGAAAGTTGGTGTGGTAGTTTTTTTGTTTTGTTTTTTTGCCTAAACTCACCTGTGCCCAATCTGATGCCCACCTTTTATTTCAGGTTCTGGCGAAGGAAGGAGGACAGGCTGCCTGGAAGCAGTATAGGGCCCCCATCTTTTGCCAGAGACTAATCTATTCCCTCCCACAGGTCATGAATGAGAATTTGAAAAGAAAAGTAATAGTGAAACGGTTGAGAAATGTAAAACAAAGGAAAAAGACTTGAAACTATTTATTTCCGAGCGAGTGCAC
This sequence comes from Ceratothoa steindachneri, assembly GCA_963969495.1. Classification (NCBI taxonomy): domain Eukaryota; kingdom Metazoa; phylum Arthropoda; class Malacostraca; order Isopoda; family Cymothoidae; genus Ceratothoa; species Ceratothoa steindachneri. The sequence continues at coordinate 11,322,950 of OZ018319.1, read as the reverse complement.
TAAAACAAGTGGAGCTGGATGCAAAGCCAGGTGTGTATTGGTGGGAACATCATGTGTGTGTGTGTGTGTGTAGGTGGTATATATGCATATGAGAGAGGATATGTAACACCACCAAGGAGCGAGCAGGGGGTAATTTCTTCTCCCCTCTTTCCAGCTCCTAAGATACTGCTGATTTCGAAGTGAGGAAGGAGTCGGGGAGTGTGGAGTTGAGAATCCTCTGTGTGGAGCGATTTGGAGAGCCCCATCTTTCCTTCTCCCCGGTCCATCGTTAGCAAGAAGATAACAAGGATGGGATGGATCTAGCCAGATGCCAGCCCCCACCCCCTCCCTCTACATTCAAGGAGAGCAAGGACTCACTTTAATGCACAAGAACTTTAAAGACATCACCTCAGGGCAAATTAGTGGTCACAAAGTGAGGTGGCTTGTAGTTGTGGTTGGGCCAAAACCACATTTGAGTGGGAGAGCAAGGGCACAAGGTCATGTGTAGGCCATTGGATATATTTCCTTAATTCTTGATCTGTCATATGCGCTTAATATTATTACCTTAGTCTGTATTATTAGCATTTTCTTGTTTATTCTGTACCTAAATTTTTTTCTATATTTTTTTGTGATTGTATTGGGTGGTGGGGATAAATATATATTGAAGTTTTGTGTAATAAATAAAATCTAACAGGCATCTCACGAGTGAGTGAGCAGACCCTTGCGACAGGTGGTTTCCGGGATTGTCTGTGACATTGGGTTCCAAACTAGCTCTGCATAATTGACAGAGGTGCAGATAAATTGTTTGTAGTGTGATTAATGCCTCCTTTTGTCCAAAAGCGATGCTTCCTAGTGCTTTGAGAGAATAGAGTTTCTTTGGAACTTTACTTTAGTTGAGTGAAGGTCTTGTATCAATGTTGACTGTGCCTTCACTTGCAGTTGCCAGAAAGATATAGAATTTTATTAAAGTGAGTGTCAAGTGTGATTGCCTGAACATGAGTTTGTTTAAAGTTAGGAATTGTCCATTCAATGTGATTCATAGGTATTTTGCTGATTCATGAAAATCTGGATTGAATAGTTATTGATGATTTGAGGGCAGTGGCAGCAATTTGGCTTTGTGTGAACCATGTGAACCATTCTTGCAGTGTGTTTAAGCACTTCAAGTGTTTGATTGCTATTTTGACATTGGAGTGATGTATCATTATTGCGATGTCATTTGCATAAGTGTTTCAATAATTGAGGATTGTGGTTGCAGAATGTCAAGAGCAAATAGATTGAAAAGTAGGAGTGAGAGGAAGGCACCTTGGGGGATACTAACGTGAAGTGGTAGTAGGTGTGATTTATGTGCATTATGTAGTTTACTATATATATTTTTAAATTTAAAGTTTCTAATGGTATCAAGCAGTAATCACAGTAAGGTTCAGGGGAGCATCCCATCGAAGGGAGCTGCATCCTGTGTGTACCTAATCTGAAGGTGACAAAAAATAACTAGGAACCATTAAGGCATTAAGGTAGATTAACAGGAAAAGTCACAATGCAATGGCAGTAAACTTTAGATTCAATTCCTGCCAGCTATTGCCCTTCTTTGCCATGCAACCTGAAGGACATTTTTTGTGCTAGCCTATGTTTAGATACTGTGTTGAAAGCTTTGTTTATGTTGAATGTTGCTTGGATTGTGCATGAATGGGAAGGTATTTTTCTCTCACTTTACTTTCATACCATGTGGAGCAGGAAGAATACCCCTATCTCCCAACATATGTCCTAAAAATTGACTTAGTTATAATAGTGTTAGCATTTTTATTGAGAAAATAAAACTCCCAATTAAAATGTGGCTTTAACCCGTTAACAGCCTTCCGTAGCTCCTTTTCCTTGCAATTCTTCCTAATTACAATTATTTTCCTAATCTTCGAAGTAGAAATCGCCCTCCTCCTGCCCTAAGCTCATATTGGGGCAGCTGACTGGAAAGCCATACACACAAAAAGTGTTGTTCCTGTGAGCATAATACACAATGGCAGTTGCAGACCCCCATCCAGTCAGTCCAGTTCATCGGTGCAATGTGTGAACTGAGTGGGTGTGTAAAGGGCATGTGTGGGGGGTGAGTAGTTTTTAGTGGCATTCTTCAATGGTTACAATCCATTTTTACTAAGTTGCACAATTCATCCCTCACAACATAAACAAGATTGATAATGAAATGACCATGAAGATCAATGACAATGGCTGGCAAGCCTGAAGGTAGAAGGGACTGGTCCTCATTGGATGGGTAGCATACATTCAGTATCAGGGGTATATGTGGATGAGGACCTCCATAGGGAAGACTAATACTCCATTGACAGGGCACCAGAGTCCATTTGTAATCAAATGTTATTAATATAATTCTCAAAAAACTGAGGAGAGCAAAAGTGCAACATAAATAATTAAAATGCAGCAGATGACAAACTTCCTTACCCTGGCATGTTCCCTCAGATTATCCACAACTAATCTGTCAACCCGAGATGGAGCGGGTGGTAATCGAGGTAAAGCAACATTATTAGCAGATGACACTCTCTTGCCAGGAAAACTACGCGCCAGCTCAGCTTCTGTCTTTTTTCGTTCCCTCTCCAGCTGTCGGAATTGGTCATAGCATTCTTCGAGTCTTAGATGAAGCTCATTGCTACCACCACTTTTTCTGAAGGAGCAAAATAATAAACATCTTTCTGAGTTGAATGTAAAAAGATGACTAAGCATAGATAGAGGCTAATACAGGAAGCCATATCCTTGAAAGTTTTGCAACTGTGAGCGCAATATGCAATAGCTGTAATGGGTGGGTCAGTTACAGACACAATCCGGTCAATGTGTGAACTGAGTGGGAGTGTGGACAAAGGTATGTATGAATTTTACCACCTATTTTCAGTTCTTTTATAGCAAATTTATTTCTCAGTGGGGACCAAGTTTAAGATGGGATCTACAGGTATCTACAGTGTGTGCCAATTGCCTTCAAAGCGAACTGAATCACCACTCCATACAGCAACTTATCACACTCAATGTGGCTTAACTTTGCTGTAATCAGAAGCGATCCTTCCACTCGGGTAGGCTGTAGCCCGATGGTTGTGTGGAATGTGAGGGGTATATGTGATGTGGTGAAGAGGGAGATAGAAAATGTGTAGAGATTGCAAACACCTATATTGTGTGAGACAAAGATGAATGGGAATAAAGAGTTTATACGGGCGAGAATGAATGTAGTGTAATCATGTGTATCTTAGGGTGGCTCGAGTCAAGAGGATGTGGCACTGTTTTTGAATGATGAGTAGCATGATGCTGGTTGGGTATGAATGTGTGAGTTCTATGCGGGTTAGGTTGAGATGTGCACGGATGGAAACCATGTGGTTCCATCAATGTTGGATGAAATTGGGAATGGTTGTTGGTTAATGGTTGCAGGATATATGAAGGGATGAATGCATGACAGGATGAGAGATGGGATAACTGGAGCTTTAGGTACATCAGGAGAGAATGAAAATGGAGAGAGGGTAGCAAGGTTCTGTGCTGAAATGTGTGTGATGAATGCATTCCTTCAGCACAAAGATGTGCATAAAGCAGGGTACTTAAAACTAAAAAGTGAAAACTGTGAGCATCTCCACCAGAGAACCTGTAAGGAGAGATCTGAAAAGAAAGTGAAAATGTTTGGAAGATATATAGCCACAGATTCACCTGTCTGCATCAGGGTTGGGAGGGCAGGCAATCACCGACAAGTCAACTGCGGCATGGCTGCCCATGATACACCTAACACCACCTTACAGGGTCATAAATACATGTGGATTAGATAAAGGATAGATAAAGAATGTAAGAGCATTAATGATCTGTGCCTAGTACTAAGAATATGTTACAGGGTATAATTAATATTAAGCTGCCAGAGGTACAAGTATGGGGACTATCTGACCACATGAGGTGCTATGGAGGGTTAAATTGGTTGATTATGGATCATAAGAGGTAAGGAAGGGTGGAAAGGAAGGGACAGTCAAAAGGGAAAGACTAGTGAATCAGAGGGAAGAATACAAGAGAATTCTTGAAAGTACAAGAGGGATATGCGTGGGTGTGCTAAAAAGAAAAGTTAAATGCTGAATGAGGAAATAACATTAGTGAAATGTGCATTGGAAAGCAAAAGGAAGGCATACTTGCAAATGCTTGATATTGCAGATGAGAATGTCCGGGAGATTTGGATGGATTCATACAAGGATTCAGAAAAAAGAAAAGAAGTGAGAGTGATTAAAAGAGTGAAAAGGCAGCAAATACAGCATTATAGGTAAAATGAATGACGATCTGGATGTGAACAAGAGGTTACTCTAGAAGGAAGTGAGAAAGAAGAGAAGATCCAAGTATTTGGGAGCAATGATGTCAAAAGTACAAGGAAACAAGTACATAGATGAGTTATATAATGTTTGGTAAGGAGTTAGATGCACCATCCATGCCTCATGCTGTGGATGAAATACCCCAACTAGATGAAATACACAAAGATCAGAATAAAAATAACTGAAAGGCCATAAGGCAACAAGAGAGAGTTCTCATTGGGTGGGGTGGATGGTATTGTGTTTTCACACCAACCAGCGATCAGAGAAACATTCAGGAATCTGCATCATGAGTATATGGATATGAGTATCCCATAGGAAACACAAGTACTCAAAGTCAATTGGTAAATTGGAAGATGAGACAAGTGTGAATGTTGATCGGTATTGTAGTTGTAAACCAGGAGCTGTATCAGGATAGTGAAATGATAAGTGAGAGATTGTTATTGTTGTGAGATGTCGGAAAAGGGGGAGGAGAGCTGCAATAGACAATTTAATCACTAAAGAAGTGGAGGTAATGCACTATGGAATGACTCTGGTGGTTGGGTCACAAGACATTTGAAAGTGGAAAAGTGGAGTGGCTGAGGAATGGAAGAATGCTGTGATACTGCCATTGTATAATGGTAAATCAGAGAAAGGTGAATGCAAGGACAATAAGGGGATAAATCTGTTGAGTGCCTAATGTAAAATGCAAAGGAAAATTCTGAGTGGGCACAGATAGCCCAGGGATTGATAAAAGATGAACAAAGGAGTGTTTGAGGAGGTGGGGCTGTGTGGATCAAGTATCTGCACTGAAACAGTGAGGTGAAAAAAACAAGGGATAAAAAATGTGTGTGTGCAGATTTCATGGATCTGGAGAATTTTTAGGATCCTGTAAATAGAGAAGCATTATGGCAGGTGGTAAGAATGTATGGAGTGAGTGGAAAACTATTGGATGGTGTGGAGAGTATTGATGTTGAAAGCAAGAAATGCATTACAGGGAAAGACAGTGGGGTTGATTGTTTTGACATACGTGGGGGTATGACAAGGTTGTGTGATATCACCATGGCTGTTTAATATCTTTATAGATGAAGTAATGAGAGAAGTATGAATGGGAATGAAGGAAAGGGGTATGAAATTAATGAGCAATGGAGAGGGAGTGGGTTTGAGGTTGGTATAGGCTGATGACTTGGGGTGAGTGGATGAGAGTGAGAAGGATTTGGAAATGTTGTGTGAAGCCTTTCCCAAGCGCTAATGTAAATATAGAAAAAAGTAAAGAGGTGATGTTTTGGAGTGAAGATGGGTTAGAGTGTGATATTAAGAGTCCATAGTTTTGCCCTTGAACAAGTGGGATATTCAAAGTATCTAGGATGCAGTGAATAAGAATGGTGAAGCAGAAAGCAATTTGGACAAGGTTTTGAATGGTAAGAAAGTCCGAGGGAGAATCAAGGTTAGTGAATGCTTAGGGTTTGAGTGTGGAAGGTGTCAGGAAGCAGCATGCAAAGAATAGGATGGCACCAATATTGGCATATGGGAGTGATACTATGGTATGGAAGCAGAAAGGTTGAATGATAGTGCAAAAGGACAATTTGAGAGGGGCGCTTGGTATGTGAAGGGTAAATAGAGGGAGGAATGAGTGAGTAAGAGTTATTATGCAAAAAAGGGCATCAACAAGATGGTGACAGAGAGTTGTGTTATGGACAGGTAAAAAAATTTCCCCCTTGAATTTAAGACAAAATACAAACAAAATTTAGAGAGATCTGTAAACAATGTGGTGAAGTTAAAGATAGTGAAAAGGTTCAGAAGGCATAAAGTTGCTGATCCTCTGGCAGGCATTGGGGCTGGGAGAGCACAGAATCCTGCAGATATTAACCAAGGCAAGGTTGCCCATGCTACATATGGCACCCCTTGTGGGTGTGTCTAAGGATAACTAAGGAAAATAAAGATGGAGAAGAGAAGGGGAAAAGGGTGAGAAAATTGAAGAAGGGGTACCCCCCTCCAAGCCACAAATGGGGGTGAATTAAGGGAAACTGAATGGCAAGTAGCCTGTAAAATTAGCCGCTGACCAAGAAAATAGATGAGAGACTTGTAAAGAAAGTGGCGAGGAAGAGGTAAAATGGAAATGTCTAAAGGGAATCAAGCCAAGGTAGTCCCAATCTAGTTTATGACTAACAGGACTGGGAGGGTGTGGCACTCCTCCTGGTACCGGGTCTAACAGTCGATCTGAAGCATGTAAGAAGAATGGATGGAAATAGATTTTTAAGAGAATACACAAGTGTTAGAAGAGTGGCATAAAAGTTGAATTGATTAATTTAGTTTAGTTTAGTTTAAAGAAAAAAACAAAGTGGCAGCTGCCCAATCCTAGTGGATTCTTAATGGCAGCAGTGTTAAAACGGGGGTCACCCGAAAAAAGTCAAAAGAGGCATGGGAGACACTCAATAAAAATGGGGAAAAGCAAAGGATTAGAAAAAATAGTAAAACACACAGAGATGCACACTTAAATTATGGGCATACAGCACGCATTCTAAAAACAAGGCGGCTGGGGCAATAAACAAATGACATGCGCCAGCCGCAGGGGAGGGCACATGATAATAGATAAACAATAAACCTAAACACAAAAATGGACAGAATTTATAAAAGGGTTAAAAGGCTACTTCGTGATGGAAATGTAAAGAGAGATGACAACCGTAGGAAGTCATGATAAAATAAAGCGAAGTCGAGCGGGAAAAGTGACGCCAGAAAGGGTGGGGAAGCAAGAATTTCGAAGAGAAGCAAGGCGGGGTCAAACTACCTAAATGTGAGCCACAGACAGCTCGCCACCGCAAAAAGGACAACCAGGGGCAATTCAGCCTCGACGAAAACTAAATAGCTATGGGTGAGTCACGTGTACCCAATTCGCAAACTGCAAAGAGCAACCTCAGAAGAACAGAGTCACTGAGAGCTAGAGGACCAGGAACAGACAGAGCGTTTAATAAGGGACAGCTTAGAAGAGGGGAACGAATCCTATTCTCTCTGCGACAAACAAAAGACATACATCCTGATTCCGTGGTAGGAATCCCTAAAGGACACAGGGGCTGCATCCAGCACCTTGAGGGCGGCCGAGTGGGCCAGCTGATCAGCCACCTCATTGCCTGGGACCCCAACATGAGCCAGAGCCCAACAGAATGCCACCGTAACAGGAGGCATTTCTGACAAGCGAGGAGCAAATCCGTAAAACAAAAGGGTGTGTGGACGTAAAAGAACGAACTGCCTCTAATGCAGGCCAGGAATCGCTAAAAACAATAAAATCTGAAGGATCAAGGGATAAAATCAAATTAAAAGCCAAAAGAATGGCTATCAACTCTGCGGTAAAAACGGATGCTAGAGGAGGGAGGGCAGATCGAAGAGACTCTGTAGAGGACACCGCGGCTGCCCCAGCACCGTGGTCCGACCGAGCAGTCAGTATAGATGGGACGCCGCTGGTGAACATGAGAACAGACATGTTCAAGAAACAGGTACTTTAATAGACGAGGGTCAGTAGACTCTCTCAAAATGCCAAAAAGCAGTACAGACCTCAGGAGGGCGGAAGCCCCACCACGGAGCCGGCAGGAATGGGAGGGCCAACAGACCGGGAACACCCAGGGAGGAGAGATGGTCCCCAACCCGGAGCTCCAGAGGCCGAGGTAGAGATGGCCGCCGATCAAAAGATGCAGAAGAGGACGGTGCAAAAAGGCACTCATGGACTTGGGATGAAGGGTATTGCTGAACACGAAACATGAATCGTAGGCACACCTGCAGCCGGTGGTATCGCAAGGGAAGCACGCCACCCTCAACAAAGAGTCTAGAGATAGGCGAGGTGTGAAAGGCTCCACTACTAAGACGGACCCCAAGCGAACAAACAAGGTCAAGTATCTTCAAGGCTGAAGGAGACTCTGAAGAATACACCCGCCAACCGTATAGTCCAGCCGGGATTGGAATAGTGCCGAGTAAAGCAACCACAAGGTGCATCTATCACCACCCCAAGTGGTGTGGGAAAAACCCTAAGCAAATCCATAGCCTTCGAACAGGATGCCTGGAAGCGATGCAAATGGGGTACCCAAGTGAGCTTGCTATCAAGCGTTAAACCCAAGAACTTAAAAACAGGGACATATTCAATCACCGTGCCATCCAAGAAGAGGGGAGGGGGACCAAGGACACCATGACCCTGATAAAAATGCATGGCCTTCGTTTTGGTGACCGAAAAACGGAAAACCTTTGAGACAGCACGATCTGACACGGCATCAATTGCCAGCTGTAATCGATGGGCAGCAGAAGGCAAGCAGAGAAATGAACAAAACAACGCCAAGTCATCTACAAAGAGGGAAGCCAAAACCCCCTCCGGAAGAGTGGACACCAGACTATTAATGGCAACGGCAAAACATGTCACACTCAAAACACACCCTTGGGGAACACCCTCCTCTTGAATCGCAAACCTGAGAAAGCATCCCCAATACGGACCTTGAAATTATGGAACGATAAAAACTCTTGAATAAAAACCGGTAAAAAGCCCCTCATACCCCAATCATATAACTGAGGTAAAACACCATATCTCCAAGTGGTATCATAGGCCTTCTGAATGTCAAAGAACACCGCTAACACCTGAGGCTTGGAGTAAAAGGCCCCTAAAATGGAGTCTTCCAAATGAATGAGGTGGTCAAGAGTAGTATGACTGCTGCGAAAACCACACTGAAATGGAGAGAGGAGCGAGTTGGACTCCAAAAACCAAGTAAGGTGAACTTGAACCATCTTCTCGGACAATTTACTGAGGCAGCTCGTAAGAGCAATCGGGCGATAGTGACTGGGGTCCAAACCGTCCCTACTGGGCTTGAGAAAGGGTAGAACAACCCACACACACCAGGAGGACGGATAGATTCCTTTGACCCAAAGCAGGTTGTAGAGGTCAACCAAAAATAACTCCGAGTGGGGATGGAGACGACGGAGAAAGTCGTAGTGGGTGCAATCATCACCGGGAGAGGTAGAGCCACAGTGAGACAAAGCATCCCGCAGCTCATAGACGAAAAACAGGAACATTATAAGAGTAGGTGGCGCACGTGGTAAAATCTAAAGGGTGAGACTCTATGGCGACCTTATGATCGGGAAACCGTCGAGGATAGCTACCAGAGCTACTCACCAAAGCAAAATGGTCAGCCAGAGCTTCACTGACCAACCGGCCATCAGACACAAGCGAGCTTCCGATATCCAGAGTGGGGATGGCATGACCAGCGTAGCGACCACGGATCTTATTGACCCGCTTCCAAACCCGAGTCAGTGGCGCAGACGAAGAAATGGAAGATATGTACCGGAGCCAAGACTCACGGCGGGTACGACGGACGATCCTTTGGCGGATGGCACGAGCCCGGTTCCGATCGAGACTATTCGAGACGGTCGGGTTCTGCCTATAACGGCAATGGGACAACTGATATGCAGAAATAGCCGACGCGCAATCCTTTAACCACCAGGGGACGGTAGAGCGCCCCGCAACAGGGCACCTCCGCGGAACGAAGCGCTCAGAAGCCTCTAAAATATGAGACCGCTGAATCTACGGTATCTAAGGAAACCCGGGAGGCATCAATAAAGGAAGTCTCCCGGAACCTAACCCAATTTGCTCGCCGCAGATCCCAACGAGGAGGGAGGGAAAGGCAGGGGCCAGGAAGGGCGGCCGACAGGACTATCGGGAAGTGATCACTCCAGGAAAGCTTTTCCCGAATTGACCATCGGGAGTCGAGGAAACAGTTGGGCGAACATAAGGACAAGTCTACAGCACTAAAAGAATCCGTTTGAACATGGCAAGAATTAAAGTCGCCAGAATTTAAAAGACAAAGGGAATCGGATAATAGGAGGGACTCAACCACTCCACCCCGGGGATTACAGGCAGTATCACCCCAAGATGGGTGGCGAGCACTAAAATCACCAAGTAATAAAAACGGGAAAGGTAACTGACTTGTGAGCTCTTTTATGGTCAGACCGACTCAAATTAAAATCAGGGGGGATGTACACAGAACAAACAGTTAAAAGTTTGGAAGTAAAAACCATCGCAGCAACAGCCTGCAAGGTACTACAGAGGGGAAGTGGTGCAGAGAATAGCAAAGAGGAAATTAAAAGCGACGCACCAACATGGGACACGCACCCGGCCGGGGGGGGTGGAATTAAACACGCGGAAGTGCCAGGAAGGGGCGAGCCCAAAGATTATTTTCTTGCAAACAGACCGCCGAGGGCCGAACGCTAGAAAGCAAGAGCTGGAGTTCCTCCCACTTGAGGAGAACCCCTTGACAATTCCACTGTAGGATGACAGACATTACTGTCGTCTCGTCACCAACGTCGGGATTCTAGTGACGGAGATCGTCGATGGTTCCCGACTACTAGAAGGCCCAGAGGGGCAAGCGACAAATTGCGATGAGCCGGGGACGCACCCGGCTCGGACTTGGCAGCGTGAACGGAGGGAGGCGACAGGCCGGACCGAAACCCCAACGTGGAGGGCTCATGGCCCAGAGAGAAAGGAAGATCGAGCAGAGACGGACGAGAACTAAGATGCGAAGAAGATGGAATAAAAGGCGGAACATGGACAGAGGGTGAGAGGGGAACAGGGTCAGAGGGTAAGGAGGGAATTGGATCAGATGGAGAGGAAGGAAGAGGGGTAGGAGGCAAGGGAGACGAAAGTGGGGTAGGAGACATAGAAGACTGCACAGAGGTAAGGGGCAAGGAAGAAGGGACTGAGGTAAGGGGCAAGGAAGAAGGGACTGAGGTAGGAGGCAAGGAAGATGGAACCGGGAGAACTTCCGCCCGGACAATGACATCGGTGATGCCAACGGGAGAGGCCAGCAAAGACCGGGGAGAAGACATCAAAACAGAGGAGGCCTCAAGAACCGACTCGGAGGCCCAAGTAGCTTCATCAGAGGCAGCGCGCTTGGACTCCGAATGGGGTGAGGAGGAACCCTGACATTTGCACTGAGGCAAAGGAATGGGAGGAGCAGCAGGATATCCTCCAGCATCTCAGCTCGGCCGGTCTCACGGTCCATGACAGAGGGAGGAACACGAGAAGAGACCAATGACAAAGGAGATGGCGCAACAGAGGAACAGCGAGGAGGTATCAAAGGCAGTGGAGAAGGAGCAACAGAGGGACCGCGAGAAGACAAAGGAGGAGTGGGATGACCGGGAGGTGTACAGTGGGATGCCGTATCCCGGAGAATGTCAGAGAAGCGGCCGCACTATGGGAACCTCCACAATTGGCGTAACATTCATGATTCCCACAAGAGGGGCCATGATACACCAACGCACAGGCCACACAGCGATGAGGCTGCCTACAATTGCTGTTCATATGGCCAAACTGGTGCAATTCAAACGTCTGTGGAGCTCGACATAACGGGACACAGGGACACGAAGATAACCAGCATGAACAAACTGGGGCAGATCCTGATGCCCAAAGGTAACGATGAGCGTACTCGTAGGAACCTTAGCGGAACCAACCAACTTAGAAACCCTATAAACGTCCATAACCATCTGGGACGAAAGTTTATCCTTTAGTCCCGAAACATCATATTGCAATAATTCGTTGGAGCGAATCACTCCCTTAACAAAATTAAGGCGAGGGTGGGGCACAACTGAAACTGGGACCTCCGAAAGGGAGGACAAATCCCGCACGGCACCACACTGCTCTCGCCAAGCTACCTCAACCACTAAATCGCCACTACCATGGGCCGACATAGGGTGGGGCACATCACAGCGGGGCTCAAACTCCTCATTCAAATCAAACACATCCAATTTAGAAAACAGAGACCCGGAACTGGAATTCAGCACCAGGAAATGAGGATAATCAAAATCAGGATCTCTCTCTTCTGCGAAGGGATCTAACAAGCGTGGAAAAGAGGACTTATTGACAGGTATAGTACAAGAACCAAAAGTAATTTTTTTATTATTAACCATATAAAGTAGAGTATAAAAGGGGGTGCGAACTCTCACAGCGCAGTCACTGTCTACCGTTGAGACACCTACTCTGAGCACCGGCCCAACCAGGAGGGTAAGCCCGTCGACCCCTAACCCAACCATTGTTTTAAAAATGGCTGGCCAGCCTCGGAAATTTACCGGTTGGTGAAGCAAAGACCCCCAAGGGCGTCACGGCGGCTCAGACACCCACCTACCAACACAGGCAGGACCAGCTAAAGGGTCACGCCCCCTGACAGACAGCTCTGATACACTGAGATCAGCAAACAAACGTAGATGGAAGGATGATGCAGGGTCAAAGAGAATTGGTACAGAAGATGAAGTAGGGGTTAGCTGGGGCCGAAGAGGGCACTGAGTCCCATCAGCAAATTGCTGTGCCCCTTACGGGGTTTGAATTGATTAGGTAAGTGTGTTTAAGAAAGGGGTGACTGAGGAGCAAGTGGATGACAGTATGTATGACACGCATGGAAGGGGGTTGTGACGGGTCCTGCTTTGTGCCTGGGGATGAAATCTAACTGGACGGGATGCTACAGCCCATCACTATGAGTGCCAATTTCCTGTGGAGCAAAAATTAGGGGTGACTGTGCTTATAGAGGTACAGTAGGGCCGAGTGGAAACTCTTTCTGAATGCATCAGTTAAACCACATTGGGTATGCGTAAGTTGCTGGATAAAGCCTCTAATTAGAGTCACCACAGCGGTAGGAAGAGACTTGTCATTCTGATCTGACTGTAAACTGTAGCTCCCCACTGAGAAATAAAAGGCATCTTAGATGAGTCCAGATCAGTGGAAAACCTCCTACCAATTTTTTGCATGTGCACTTGATAGGGAATTAAGGGGTGGAATGAGGTAGGATCTCACTAATAAGATAGTAGGAAAATGGCTTCCTTTTACAGAGCTGATTGAGTAGGATCTTAGGCATGCAGGATTTATATTAAGAACAAAACTCTAGCCTTAATTAAAATAACCATATAAACAAAAAGATCTTTAAATAACATAAATGCACATTTGGGATCTAAAGAACAATCCTAGTCAATCTTTTTAGAACTATTTACACTACCAAAGAACCCATAAAAATTAACTATAGTCATTAATCTCACCTCAAAGGTCTAAATCCAAGTAGAGATGGTGGTAAAGAAAGTAATGGGTGAGAAATGTCACCAAATGATGCAAGATCTGTGGTTGGTGGTGAAACTTGGTGTAGGGAATATGGATTGCTGCTTGGGGAATATAAATCTGGGAGAGAAGAGCACAATTCAGGAGCTAAAAGTGCATCCGTCGAAGAGTTGAATGGTGGCATGAGGAACTCATCTTGAGGGTGAGATAAAGGACTATTTCCACCATTTAAAGCAGAGTGCCGGTTTGGTGGATGGTTCTGCATCCCAAACTTAGTAGACGTAATTTGGTTCACTTTTGGTGTGAGCTGATGGGGGGGCAATTTAGCAAGAAAATCATTTGTATGATAAATCGAAGCATCAACATCATCTACTTTTTGTACCAGAGATGATAATTTAGTACCAATTGACTGATTCAACTGAACTGGCAAATGCTTATTCAAAGCGTTGTTTCCAAGACTATGAAATGAGGAATTAAAATCATTTGAGTGATTGCTGAAGGGAATGTTTCTTGGACTACTTGGGAGATCAGTGTTCTGAGTTGTCATCGTTGCTCCACTTAAAGAAACCCCACTTGACGCAGATTGGCAAGGGATTGCAGTACTTAAGGTACCATTGTTTGATTTGCACACAGGGGATAAGGAAAAGTTTACATGTGATAAACTCTCTACAGTTGCAGTGGAAAGACAAGAAAGCGCATCAAAGGGATCAGTTTTATTGGTATTCCCAACAGAGAGAGTACCCGAGCTAGCTAGAATAGGCATAGGAGTTAAGCTGGGAAGTGAAAGATCTTGGGATATAAGCATTTGGTTCATGCTCAGGGTTGAGTCATTTAAGTCTCCAGACGGGAGAAATAAAGGATCCAGGTCAGCAATAGGACTCAAAAGCCCAGATGAACACTCGCTAAGCTGATTCAGTTTCTTGATGTTATTCAAAAATATTTTCTGGGCATTGGAATCAGCAGGTAAAGGATGGAAATTCATGGGGAGGCACTGAGTTGTGGACATTTCAAGTGGGTCCAAAGAGAGCTTGCAGAAATTTGGCAATGGGTCAGAGGTCAAAGAAGTAGGTTGCCCATTTGAGAAATTTCCACAGATTGCAGGCGGTGAGCTGGGGCCTTGAGTACTTATATATGACCAGTAGCCAGAATCTTTAGAAGACCCACTCCACTCTCTCTCTCTAAGAGAACTCACAGAATTATTGACAGAGCCCTGAAATGAAATTTTGTTTCAATTAGGAAAATAACATCAATATGGCAGGCAAAATAAATGCATATTGAAAACACATTCACATTCTAACAAAATAAAACAAGGGGCATTGTATAAATATTGATAAATACCAAAATAAATGAACAAATATATTCAAAAAATTTGCCTTAATGACAGAAAAAAACATTTGCAATAAAAGGATTGAATTTGATTGTTCAATGTTCTCCCTTGATAATATTTGTAGCAATGTGAAACTTTACTTGAGCCTTGTGGTCAAGGATGAAACTGATCCCTGATGAGATGCTACAGTGCATAGTACCTCATGGCTATGAAGGTACAACAATGTAGACAACAGGGTGAGTAGCTATGCACTTATTATCATATAAAAGGGTGGTGTGAAGGGCAATTATAGTGGTAGTGGTGAATGCTGACCCCATAATGTGAGAGTTACCAAGGCAATGATAATGAGAGGGAAAAGTAAAGAAGAAAATAATTGGAGAATACTCAAGAATACTCGGCATTTCTTTTTAAAAAGAAAAAAATATATATGAATGTGACCACCTCAGTTCTAGCAAATAAGTTCCTGTATAATTCAACCAAGTGTATCTTGAATTTTAAATATTAAAAAAAAAAATGCCAGAGAAAATAAAGTGCTTTCATTCAGAACCTTACTTGTCAGGCAGGAGCCTCTCTACCCACTCCCAAAGACCTCTCTGTATGGTACTCACGGTGTCTACAAATCTAACTAAAATTTTATTACTTTTTATGACAATTTTGCATCAGTGCTAAAGCTAACACAAACTTTAACAGCAAAAACTAAGCCCTTAGAATAATTACCAGCTGCTTACAAACCACCCCATAACACGCCTACACAAAACCCAAATTCTCCACATTCTGCACTGCTTTCTTCTCCTACTATCCAATCTCTGTGGGTCAATACAGTCATCACTTCTTTTCTTTCTAGTCACCTCATCATGACATATGACCTTTGTTATGTTACAAGATGCACAAAATGTGATTTGTACAGAAAGCCAAATTTTCAACACCACTCACGAAATAATTTTTTAGATTTTATGGCAGGCTGATATTTTGCCACCTAAAAAATAAACTTCTGAAGACCTAATAGATGCAGCCAAGGTTCCAAAAACATTACCACATTCTATTTACTACAAATTTATTCTGCAAGCAAAGATGAGAGAAGAAAGAAGAAGATAGAGAATATAAAAAGGTAAAAAATAATTGAGGGTGATAAAGATACTGTTATAAAGATACCTAAAAGCAGGATAAATTTAGAATTTATGAACAAATTTATAAATAAAAAGAACACAAATACTTGATTTTTTTATACTTTAAATAAAAACTAATGAGGACATCTCCCAAAGAAAGCTTGTAATGATGTGTACACTAGCGGTGGAGAATTGAGTGGCTGACAGAAGTGTGAGTGAGCAGTATGGGAGACTGAAAGATAACCTTCTAAAAGCCACTGAACAGATTTGTGGATGGTCAAGAGGTCCACATAGACACAAGGCGTCTTGGTGGTGGAATGAGGAAGTTGAGGCTGCAGTGAAGGAGGAAAGAAGATCATTTATGGCAAGGAAGCAGGGTGGGGGTAAGGAAGTATACTTGGCAGCAAAAAGAAGGGTAAGTCAGGAAGTGTATAGGGCTAAGTCAGAGGCCCAAAAACCTCTTCTTGAGAGTCTCAATGGTGCTGCGGGCAGGAAAAAGGTGTTTAAACTAGCTAGGCAGATGAAAAAGGAAAATAATGATATAGCGGGTGAAGAGTGCATTAAAAATGATGATGGTAGTTGTGGTTGGGCAAGATGATATAAAAAAAGGCTTGGAGGGAGCACTATAATCTTTTATTAAATGTAGAATTTGACTGGGACAGGAGACTTGTGGATTCCGCAGAACCTGTGGCTGAACCGTGACCATCAATTGAGGACAAAATGGTGAGCAGAGCCATCAATCACATGCCAGAAGGTAAGGCAGCGGGTGCTTCTGAGATAAATGTTGACATGTTGAAAGCCTCTGGAGATATTGGTGTGCGGTTGGTCACAGATCTTATAAATGCTGTCATATAGGAATGTGCTATACCAGAAGACTGGTTGAAGAGTGTGATTGTGAATGTGTATAAGGGTAAAGGTGAGGCATTAGAAAGGGGTAGCTACAGAGGCATAAAGCTCTTCAATCATGTTATGAAAGTTATGGAGCATGTTCTAGAAGAAATGATTAGGGAAAGGATAAACTTTGACGATATGCAGTTTGGGTTCAAGCCTGGAAAAGGAACCATGGATGTTATATTTATAGTTAGACAGCTCCAGAAGTACAGCACTTGGAAAAGAGCATTGTATTATATTTTTGTTGACCTGGAAAAGGCTTTTGATAGGGTACCAAGAGATGAGGTGAGGTGCGCAATTAGAAAATTAGGGATCGAGGAGTGGTGGTTAGGGTGGTTATGGCTATATCCAAAGGTTCAACAACTCAGGTGAGGGTAAATGGAAAATTGAGTGAGGAGTTCTTGGTGAAGGTTGGTGTGCATCAGGGATCCATTTTGAGTCCCATGCCCTTTGTTATGGTCCTGGAAGTGCTGACACAGAATTTTAGAACAGGATTGCCATTTGAGTTGTACGCTGATGACCTAGTGCTGATTGCTGAGGATGAGAGGATGGCACTTGAGAAGTTCAGGTTGTGGAAGGAAGGGATGAATAACATGGGGCTGAGAGTGAATTTGGATAAAACAAAGATGATGATTTCAAGAGTGGGTGGTGGTAATGATATTGCGGGTATGTGGCCATGTGCAGTCTGTCACAGAGGGGTCACTTGAATGCATAGAGAAGGTCTGCTATCTGGGAGATATAATCAGTGCAGGGAGAGGTGCTGGGGTGAGTTCCGTGGCAAGGGTTAGAAGTGGTTGGAAAAGGTTCAGAGCTGCTTCCTCTCTTGACACTGAGTAATGGACGTCTGTACACTGCATGCGTATGAAGTGCAATGTTGTATGGCAGCAAAACTTGGGCTGTGAAGGAAAAGGAAATCCAGAGGCTCAAGTGTACTGAGATGAGAATGGTGAGATGTATGTGCGGAGCATCTCTGAATTTGAGGCCTGGAGGTGACAAAGTTGCAAACTGTGAATTAATGGATAAATTGGGCATAGAATGCATTAGTGTGGCACTGAGAAGAGGCAGACTGAGGTGGTTCAGTCATGTGGAGAGGATGGAGGATAATAATTGGGTGAAGGGTGTTAGGAGGTTGGGGGTGTGGCTGCCAGAGGGAGACTGAGGAAGATGTGGAATGAGGTCATACAGAGAAACAGCCAGAGATCAAGCAGCATGGAAAACTACCATTATGTAAATAGTTTAGTTTTTAGTTTAAGGAAAAACAAGGTGGCAGCTGCCCAATCCTAATGGATTCTTAATGGCAGCACTGTTAAAACGGGGTTGCCCAAAAAAAGTCAGAAGAGGCATGGGAGAGACTCAATAAAAATAGGGAAAAGCAAAGGATTAGAAAAAAAAGTAAAACACACAGAAACGCACACTTAAATTACGGGCATACAGCACGCATTCTAAAACCAAGAGCGGCTGAGGCAATAAACAAATGACATTGCCAGCCACAGGGGAGGGCACAGGATAAAAGATAAAACAATAAACCTAAAAACAAAAATGAAAAGAATTTATAAAAGGGACAAAAGGCCACTTCATGATAGAAATGTAAGGAGGGAGTCCTCTGTTAAAATAAAACAAAGTCGAGCAGGAAAGGCGATGCCAGAAAGGGTAGGGAAGCAGGAATTTCAAAGAGAAGCAAGGCGGGGACAAACTACTAAAATGTGAGCCACAGACAGCTCACCAACGCAAATGGGACAACCAGGGAAAACTCGGCCTCCACCCAAAACTAAATAGCCATGGATGAGCCTCGGGTGCCCAATTCGCAACTGGAAAAGAGCAACTTGGCAAGACCAGAGTAGCTGAGAGCCAAAAGACCAGGAACGGACAGAGCGTTTAATAAGGGAGGCATTTCTAACCAGCTAGGAGTGAATCCGTAAAACCAAAGGATGTGTGGATGTAAAAGAACAAACCGCCTCTAAAGCAGGCTGGGAATTGCTAAAAACAATAAAATCTGAAGAATTGAGGGATAAAATCAAATTAAAAGCCAAAAGAATGGCTGTAAACTCTGCGGTAAGAACAGATGCTACAGGAGGGAGGGCGGACTGAAGAGACTCCGTAGGACACCGCGGCTGCCCCAGCACGGAGGTCCGACTTCAAGCCGTCCGTATAGATGGGAGGCTGGTGATCATGAGAACACGCATGTTCAAGAAACAGTCACTTTACCAAAAATCAATACAGACCTCGGGAGGGTGAATGGACCAACACGCAGCCGGCGGGAATGGGAGCCCCAGAGGCCAGGGTAGAGATGGCCGCTGATCAAAAGATGCCGGAGGACAGGGTAAAAAGGCACTCATGGACTGGGGATGAAGGGTATTGCTGTACATGAAACAGGAATCATAGGCACACCTGCAGCCGGTGGTATCGCTAGGGAAGCACGCCACCCTCAGGGTCATTCCGCACAAAATCAGGCAAATTTCAAAAACACTTGCCAGGTGACCATCTTAGATTTTCTTCATTTTTTGGATATGTTGATACATGTCATAAAAGAACTTCACATGCAAAATTAAAGCTCTGTACCTCAAACAGTTCCGGAGATATGACCCACAGAATTTGGGGGGCTTTTTAGAGACTAAGTCAATTGCAGTTTAAAGATATAGGTCTGAAAAGTTCAGGTCCTACAGAATCAGGACCATAGATTCCAAAAAAGCAATCAAAACCAGTCTATCTCTAACCATCAAAGAGTTATAGCTAGCAAAAACTGAAATATTGAACAAATCGTCACATCCAAATCAACTTCCGATTCAAAATATTCATACTTAGAATCAATACTAAAAGTTATAACTGATAGGATATGATGATATATGTTTTTCAATGTATTTAAAACCTTTTCTGGCAGTTGAACATACATAGCAGCTGAGAAATAGTTTAAAATATAGTCAATTTTCATGATTTTTAGAAAATGACCTTGACCTTTTTGACTCCATGGAAACATGAGGACCCCCTTCAAATTTTTTGTGCTTGAAGGGGATGGTATACTAAATATCTTATTTGTTCCATTATTCCTTCCTTCATTTTCACAATGCTGAATTCAGGACACTATCAGCGTTACAGCAGGGTCCCTTTATATCATGAATTCTGTATAACATGGTTTCTATTTGAAACCTCTGATATTTTTGGCTTCTAATGTATTAGACTGATAGTTAGGGATGCTTGTAATGATACTTCAATGTTAGCATTGAAATTCCAATTTGCTTAGCAGGATGAGTTTTGCGGGATGGCTGATGCAAAAGCTGAGTCTAGCAAATGCTGTATTGGAAATTATCTGAATGAGGATTGCCACAGCACTAATTTTTCACAGAAAAAAGGTGTCTTATCTTTGGAAGACTTATCCAATGACAGTGTTAAATTGTTAGAAGTAAGAACTGGATATAAATGCAAAGAAGGTGACTCACTTTGTTATAATCATGAGAAAGTCTTTTTGAGTAGATATCAATGTTTGCAGACAAGTTGTGCTGACCCATTCCAGAAGCATAAAAAGCGAGTGACTGGTAAGTAGAAATTCATTAGTTCTTTATGTAAAATTTAATTTATGTAAAGTTACATTTTAGAAATAAGTTTAATTTCACATTATAGGGGCCTTGATATATATGATCTATTTATACACTAAATACGAAACTCATTACAGTTTTTGTGAACAGTAATTACAATTATCTAGTGTCGGAAATACCGCCGAAGGTTGTACAACGTCAAAAAAATGAGACAAGGAAAAAAGCCTTGTGTGTTGTTGAGTAGTAGAAGTTCTATCTATTTACTGTTCCCATCTTTTTCAGGATCATTGCGGGTTGTGAAAAACTCAAGAGCTGAAATGTACAACCTTAAACCTGGACAGAAGGTCTGTCCATGTTGTGATACCCAAATGAAAGTGCCTTCAAATTACCCCACATATGAATAAACAACACTCGAAGATGCCAGCAAGCAGTCATTTGAAGAGACCTTCGAATCCCTCAACTCAAGTGTTTTACTACTAGAATGTTCTCCAATTAAGACTAGCATAAGAATGAGAGACAAGGTAAATTATGGTAAGTGGAAAGTATCGGGGGGTTCAAGAAGTTGTAGCAAAAAAGGTAGCCACTGTTCTCAACACTACCGAAGAATCGATAGTCACAGGATACCACAAAGAAGCCTGTACAAAATGTTCTGACTTAGACAGACTGATTTATTTGATGAAGGAGAAATTGAAAAATTGAAAATCCAAATAGGAAAAAATTCAAATATTGACACTTGTTCCAGAAAGCTGGACTATTGGCAAAACGTGCAATGAATTTGGTGTTTCAAAATATGCAATAAACCAAGCTAGAGATCTAAAAAAAGAAATCTGGAATCCTTGCACAACCCTATGCCTATCTAGGTAGTAAGACACTGTCACAAGATATTATTAATGCTGTTGAATTGTTTTATCAAGATATAAGTTTTCCAGAATATGCACAGGAAAAAGACTTTGTTTCTGTCAGAATCAATGGTGAAAAAGTTTGCAAACAGAAAAGACTGATTTTGGTAAACATCGCAGAATTATACGCACATTTTCAAGGCGAAGTTCCCCAATTTTAAGATTGGTATATCAAAGTTCTTTGAGCTTCAGCCCAAATGGTGTGGTGTACATGTGGGGAGTAAGAGCTCTCACTCTGTTTGTGTGTTTGAGAAACACCAGAATGCTGCCAAGTTGTTACTCAATGGGTTACCCACCACAGCCATCAACAGTACTGATTACAAAGATATTTTGTCAATGGCTGTTTGTGACATATCTAAGCAGCACTATATGTTGAGAATCTGTGAAAAATGTCCTGGTGTTCAGAAAATTAGAGAACATTTGATGTCTGTGTTTACTGCTAATGAGCAAGAGCGTGATGATAACATATCATATAAACAGTAGGTTAGGAATGAGTCAGGTAAAACAACTCTGGAAACATTGTCTTGTACAGTTGAGAATTTCTCACCAGTTCATCACAAAAGCCCAAGCACAGCATCTAAGCAACCTGAAAGAAACCATTTCTGAAAGTACTGGGCTTTTGTTGTTAGACTTTGCTGAAAATTACAGTTTTGTTGTTCAAGATGCAGTTCAAGGCCACTACTGGGATAACAGTCAAGTCACACTGCACCCATTTGTCTTCTATACATTGTAGATGGCAAGCTGAATGTTTCAAATATGTGTGATATCAGATTGTATGAATCATGAAACCAATACTGTTCATATTTTTCTAGAGGTTGTTATCAAACGTATCAAAATGGTGATGCCCACTTTGACAGAATACAGTACTTCAGCGATGGTGCTGCTTCCCAGTATAAGAATTACAAAAACCTTGTGAATCTTTGCTGCCACAAAGATGATTTTGGAATACCAGCACAGTGGAATTTCTTTGCCACTAGTCATGATAAGAGTCCCTGTAATGGCATAGGTAGCACTGTCAAATGTCTAGTTGCATGTGCTAGTTTGCAGGCCACTATCTCTGGACAAATTCTAACCCCTCTAGAAATGCATTAGTGGTGTGTCATCAATATGAAAAGTATAAAATTCTTTTATGTATCAGTGACAGATGTCATCAATACTTGTGAACTGTTCAAGTTAGAGGAAAGGTATAGTCATGTGTCTACAGTCCCAGGTACACGTTCCCATCATAGTTTTGGGCCAGTTGGGGACATGAAACTTGAGATTAGGTGAATTTCAGTAGACACCATCTTTAAAACAGTTCAGATGGGAGGCTTGCAGGGTATCAAGCCACAAGATGATAGTGCTTTTGAGGTAAGAAAGTATGTAGCTTGCATGTATGATGAAGACTGGTATATTGGGATTGTAGAAGATCGTTCTGACGAACAGCATGACTTGCTTGTCAACTTCATGCAGAAGGGTGCAACAGAGCAGTCACTTTCATGGCCACTAAAACAAGACATCTGCTGGATTCCTTTCCAAGATGTAATCTGCACAGTTGATGTCCCTAGTGCCCAAGGAGCAAGTGGCAGAGAGTATTTCTTGTTGAATTCCAATTTACAAAGAGTCCTGCAATACTGTGAGAAATCATAGATATCTAATTGATCAATTTGTTTAGAAAGGAACTACCTGAATGATGATATAGTTATACTGTTAGTGTTTTTGTTCATTTTATGGTTATAACATAGATATATTTTGTGGCACATAGAATATCATACTTTCCATTAGTCCGTACAGTGAGGTGTGTAAATACGATAAGTAAATTAGGTAAATCAATGGTGAAATGGTCTGTCCTAATATGCACGAATAAAGGATGGAACAAATAAGATATTTAGTATAGCTAGAGTATAGACCTTTCCCTTCAAGCACAAAAAATTTGAAGGGGGTCCTCATGTTTCCACAAGTACAAAAAGGTCACGGTCATTTTCTGAAAATCATGAAAATTGACTATATTTGAAAAAGCTTTCTCAGCTGCTATGTATGTTTCTCTGCCATAAATAGTTTTAAATACAATAAAAGACATACGACGGGCGGTGAATAAGTTTTGCAATTCGGATATAAGGAAATGAGATATGAGGAAAAGTGTTTTATTATTTTTCAATATAACTACCCTCAACTTCAATGCACTTGCGCCACTTGTCCCTGAGGCTTTGAATTCCTGACAACCAGAAATCTCCCGACTGCTGTCCAATCCACTCCTGGACAGCGAGCTGGACATCTTCATCATCCCCAAACCAGCGTCCACGCAGTGCAGCATTGAGCTGGTGGAATGAAAAGTAGTCACTGGGGGCCAGATCTGGACTGTAGGGGGGATGGTTGAGCTCCTTGAATCCGCACTCACGCAGGGCAGCTTGTGCAACTCTGGCCTTGTGGATTTTGACGATGTTGAAGTCAATCATGGGGCGTGAGGTTTCTAGGGACCCAATGGGCAGAGACCTTAGTCATGGCAAAATTGATGTGGATGATGTTGATAACACTTCCATGTGATATTCCAAATTCTCGCTCAATTTCTTTGACCTTCACCTGTCGATTTTTGAGGATCATCCTCTCCACACAAGCCACATTATCCTCATTGGTCACGTCTGACGGGTGTCCTGGACAGGGGTCATCTTCAAGGGACTCACAACCATGGCGGAACTCCCTATTCCAGCGAGCAATGGTTGCATAGGAAGGGGCAGTGTTGATGTACACTGCAACCATGTGTTCATGCATCTCTTTTATAATCTTGCCTTCCTTGGTCAAAAATTTGATCACTGCACAGTTTTCAACCTTCTCCATTGTTGAAAAATTTGTGACTGATGATCTGCAATAAGCTACTAAATAGACGAGGCAGAAGTGTGCGGTTGCAGGTCCTCACTTGCCATAACCGTTCCTAACACCCCCACAAACAGTCATCCCCCTTCCTCTGTTTTGCCCTACCAATTCGCACTACTTATTGACCGCCCCTCGTATATCATCATATCCTATCAGTTATAACTTTTAGTATTGTTTCTAAGTATAAACATTTTGAATCGGAAGTTGGTTCAGATGTGATGATTTGTTCAATATTTCAGTTTTTGCTAGCTTATAACTCTATGATGGTTAGAGATAGACTGGTTTTAATTGCTTTTTTTTGGAATCTATGGCCCTGATTCTGTATGACCTGAACTTTTCAGACCTATATCTTTCAAACTGCATGTTTTATGAGGCCTCAAAGTAGGCAATTTTGAAAAATCGACTTAGTCTCTAAAAAGCAAAAAAAATTATGTGGGTCATATCTCTGGAACTGTTTGAGGTACAAAGCTATAATTTTGCATGTTAAGTTTTTTTATGACATGTATCAACATACCCAAAATTGAAGAAAATCCAAGATGGTCACCGGTTTGGCATTGCCTGATTTCATGCAGAATGACTGCTCAACAAAGAGGCTAGGGATAGGCAAGGTGCCAAAGGCTCCACTACTACTAAGACAGGCCCCAAGTGAACGAACAGAGTCAATTATCTGCAAGGCTGAAGGAGACGCTGAAGAATACACCTGGCAACCATAGTCCAGCCAGGATTGGACCAGTGCTAAATAAAGGGTTACAAGTTGTGACTATCACCACCCCAAGTGGTGTGGGATAAAACCTTAAGCAAATCCATAGCCTTCGAACAGGATGCCATCAATCGATGCAAATGGGGTACCCAAGTGACCTTGTTATCAAGCGTTAAAGCCAAGAACTTAAAAACGGGGACATATTCAATCGGCATGCCATCCAAGAAGAGGGGAGGAGGACGAAGGACACCGCGACCCCAATTAAAATGCATGGCCTTTGTTTTGGTGACCGATAAAAGGAAACCCCTTTGAGACAGCATGACTCAACACGGCATCAATTGCCAGCTGTAATTGACAGGCAGCAGAAGGCAAGCAGGGAGATGAACAAAACTCCAATCATATAACTGAGGTAAAACACCATATCTCCAGGTGGTATCATAGGCCTTCTGAATGTCAAAGAACACCGCTAACACCTGATGCCTGGAGGAAAAGGCCCATAAAACGGAGTCTTACAAACGAATGAGGTGGTCAAGAGTACTACGACCGCTGAGAAAACTGCACTGAAATGGAGAGAGGAGCGAGTTGGACTTCAAAAACCAAGTAAGGTGAACTTGAACCATCTTCTCGAATAATTTACTGAGGCAGCTTGTAAGAGCAATCGGGTGATAGTGACTGGGGTCCAAACTGTCCCTACCTGGCTTGAGAAAGGGTAGAACCCCCATACACCAGGAGGACAGATAGATTCCTTTGACCCAAAGCAGGTTGTAGAGGTCAGGGAGACAACGGAGAAAGTCGTAGTGGATGCAATCATCACCGGGAGAGGTGGAACCACAGTGAGACAAAGCAACCCACAGTTCATAGACGGAAAAATGAGCATTATAAGAGTAGGTGGCACACGTGGTAAAATCTAAAGGGCGAGACTCTATGGCCACCTTATGATCGAGAAACCGTTGAAGATAGCTACCAGTGCTACTCACCAAGAGCTTCACTGACCAACCGGCCATCGGGCACAAACGAGCCTCTGATATCCAGAGTGGGGATGGCATGACCAGCTAGGCGACCACGGATCTTATTGACCTGCTTCCAAACCCGAGTCAGTGGCGTGGACGAAGAAATGGAAGATTTGTACCACCGCCAAGACTAATGACGGGCACGACGGAAGGTCCTTTGGCGGATGGCACGAGCCCGGTTCCGACCAACCCTATTTGAAATGGTCGGGTTCCGCCTATAACAGGAATGGGACAATTGATAGGCAGAAATAGCCGACGCGCAATCCTTTGACCACTAGGGGATGGTGGAGCGCCCCGCAACAGGGCAACTCGGCGGAACAAAGCGTTCAGCAGCCTGTAAAATATGAGACCGCTGAATCTACAGTTTTGAAGGAAACCCAGGAGGCATTAATAAAGGAAGCCTCCCAGAACCCAACCCAATTTGCTAGCCACAGATCCAAACGAGGGAGGGAAAGGCACAGGCCAGGAAGGGCGGCCAACATGACAATCAGGAAGTGATCACTCCCGGAAAGGTCATCCTAAATCTACCACTGAAAGTTGAGGAAACAGTCGGGCGAACATAAGGAAAGGTCTACAGCACTAAAAGAATCCGTTTGAACATGGTAATAAGTAAATTCACCCGAATTTAAAAGACGAAAGGGAATCAGTTAATAAGAGGGACTCAACCACTTTGCCCCGGGGATGGGTGGTGAGCATTAAAATCACCAAGTAATAAAAACGGGGTAGGTAAGTGACTTGTGAGCTCTAAAAGGTCAGACTGACTCAAATTAAAATCCAGGGGGGATGTACACAGAACAAGCAGTTAAAAGTTTGGAAGTAAAAACCATCGCAACAGCCTGCAAGGTACTACAGAGGAGAAGTGGTGCAGAGAATAGCAAAGAGGAAATTAAAAGCAAAGCACCACCATGGGACACGCCCCCGGCAGGGAGGGATGCAATTAAACACCCAGGAGTGCAAAAGTGCCGGGAAGGGGCGAGCCCCAAGCTTATCTTCTCTAAACAGACCACCAAGGGCCAAATGCTAGAAAGCAAGAGCTGGAGTTCCTCCCACTTGGAAAGAATCCCTTGACAATTCCACTGTAGGATGACAAACATTACTGTAATCTCGACACCAACGTCGGGATTCTAGTAAAGGATAACATCGAAGGTTCCCAACTACTAGAAGCCCAGAAGGCACAAGCGACAAATTGCGATGAGCCAGGGATGCATCCAGCACAGACTTGGTAACGTGAACGGCGGGAGGCAACAGCTGAGAGCAAGACCGAACCCCCAACGTCAAGGTCTCATGGCCTGGAGGGATAGGGAGATCGAGCAGAGACGGACGAGAACTAAGATGCGAAGAAGATGGAATAGAAGGCAGAACATGGAAAGAGGGTGAGAAGGGAACAGAGTCAGAGGGTAAGTAGGGAATTGGATCAGATGGAGAGGAAGGAGGGAATTGGATCAGATGGAGAGGAAGGAGCAGGGTCAGAGGGTGAGGAGGGAGCAGGGTCAGAGGGTGAGGAGGGAACAGTGTCAGAAGGCGATGAAGAAACAGGGATAGAAGGCAAGGGAGATGAAACTGGGATAGGAGACATAGAAGCCTGCAAAGAGGTAAGGGGAAAGGAAGAAGGGACTGGGGTAGGAGGCAAGGAAGACGGAACCGGGTGAACTTCCACCCGGACAATAACATCGGTGATGCCAACGGGGGAGGCCAGCAAAGACCGGGGAGAAGACATCAAAACAGAGGAGGCCTCAGCAACCGACTCGGGGGCCCAAGTAGCTTCATCAGAGGCAGCGCGATTGGACTCTGAATGGGGTGAGGATGAACCTTGACATTTGCGCTGAGGCAAATAATGGGAGGAGCAGTAGAAAAATCCTCCAGTGTCTCACGGTCTGCGACAGAGGGATGAACACGAGAAGAGACCAATGACAAAGGAGATGGCGCAACAGAGGAACAGCGAGGAGGTACCAAAGGCAGGAAAGAAGGAGCAACAGAGGGACCGCGAGAAGACAAAGGATGAGTGGGATGAACGGGAGGAGGACAGTGGGATGCCATATCCCAGAGAATGTCAGAGAAGAGGCAGCCAGAGGAGGCGAGCTGCGCCCGCACCCTACAGCGGGCCTCGCGGAAGTCCAGCCTGAAGGAGTCCCGAAGAGCCAAGACCTCCCTTCTCAAAAAGGAATATGTGACAAGAACGCAAAGCCGCACTATGGGAACCTCCACAATTGGCGTAACATTCATGATTCCCACAAGAGGAGCCATGATACACCAACGCACAGGCCACACAGCGATGAGGCTGCCTACAATTGCTGCTCATATGGCCAAACTGGTGCAATTCAAATGTCTGGGGAGCTCGACGTAATGGGACACAGGGACACGAAGATAACCAGCATGAACAAACTGGGGCAGATCCCGATGCTCAAAGTTAACAATGAGCGTACTCGTAGGAACCTTACCAGGACCAACAGACTCAGAAACCCTATAAACGTCCATAACCATCTGGGACGAAAGTTTATCCTTTAGTCTCGAAACATCATATTGCAATAATTTGTTGGAGCAAATCACTCCTTAACAAAATTAAGGCGAGGGTGGGGCACAGCCGAAACCTGGGACAAATCCTGTACGGCACCACACTGCTCTTGCAAAGATACAACCACTAAATCGCCACTACCACAGGCCCATATACAGCAGTGGCGCACCAC
Source organism: Ceratothoa steindachneri (assembly GCA_963969495.1). NCBI lineage: Eukaryota > Metazoa > Arthropoda > Malacostraca > Isopoda > Cymothoidae > Ceratothoa > Ceratothoa steindachneri. The sequence goes on along the minus strand of OZ018319.1, from coordinate 11,294,609 downwards.
AGCGGGACTCAAACTCCTCATTCAAATCAAATACATCCAATTTAGAAAACAGAGACCCGGAACTGGAATTCAGCACCAGGAAATGAGGATAATCAAAATCAGGATCTATCTCTTCTGCGAAGGGATCTAACAAGCGCGGAAAAGAGGACTTATTGACAGGCATAGTACAAAAAACAAAAGTAATTTTTTTTATTATTACCCATATAAAGTAGAGTATAAAAGGGGGGTGCAAACTCTCACAGCGCAGTCACTATCAACCGTTGAGACACCTACTCAGAGCACCGGCCCAACCAGGAGAGTAAGCCTGTCACCCCCTGACCCAACCATCCTTTTAAAAATGGCCGGCCAGCCTCGGAAATTTACCAGTTGGGAAAGCAAAGACAACCCCGAAGAGCGCCACTCCAACTCAGGCACCCACCAACCAACACAGGCAGAACCAGCTATGGGGTCACGCCCCCTGACAGAAAGCTTGAGTACAGCGAGATCGACAAACAAATGTAGATGGAAGGACGATGCAGGGTCAAAGAGAATTGGTACAGAAGATGAAGTATGGGTTAGCAGAAGGATGATGTCAGCTGCAATATGGTTACACATGCTACATGACACCCTACTGTAGGATAAACACAGACTTAGAGAACATGCCATTCCTTCAGATTTCGGGTATAGCAGGAGCTCTACCACTGCAACTGCCCATCTTTTGGGGCTCACCTACAAAGAAAAATAAACATTTTAACTTAAGAAGAAAAAAGATTAAAGTTTAAGAACAAACCTCAGTTTTTAATGTCATTTCGGGAAGATAATTATTCAAAATGAACTGCTGCAAATTTGGGTATGGCTCCTTTGCTAATCTTCTTTCACTGCTAATTAAGGTGTTGACAGAAGTGGTGGATGGTGGTTGAGAATTCTCTACACTACCCGAACATTTACTGTTTTGAGCGACAGATTTTGATCTGAAAAATAAATTTAGGTAGTGCTTTCTACCAAATATGTAATAGAGGCAGGAAGAATAGTCATACCATCTTCCAGCGAGTGTCATAAAAAGAGAGTTAAGTAGGGATGGCATTCACAAGCCTGGAATGCCACACACCTAAAAGTTTGGTTCCTGCAAGTGCAATAAGTGGTGTTCTTGCGCACCAAACCCACTTTTTAGGAGTGCATTTAGAATTAATAATTTAAAAAATAATAATAAAACTACATGAGTTTTGAACCAAGGCTTTATAATTGGGAACAAACCGCCCAAGTTGCATTACTTTTGATTTCACTCTTTTCTATACTTTTTACCTATTACACAAAATAGATGGTGGAGGACCCATTCACCATGCGCACATACAACTCACATATTAACCAATAAAGCAAGTGCATCCAAGAACACAGGCATGGAGGGAAATTACACAAGGACCTTTCCCATGAATGATGTGCCTGGAAACCCATTCATAAAAGGTTGTATCCCAGTTTCCTCATAAAAACAGTTGCCTCCTATTACCTCAACTAAGGAGATACAGAAAGGATTGATAGTGGATGTCACAAGACAAAATTGAACAAAGATGCCAACAGAGACATTCCACTCTTGCTGGTGGACATTTGTGCCTCCCCTCCTAAAGAAATTGAAAAAAAACAGGTTTGGGGGGGGGGGTTTCAAAATTACTCTCTTTTTTTTTTCAAGAAATGAGTGCTATTTATCATTATTTTATTCAAAATTCATATTTATTTTATAATTTCAACAAATATGTAGCAAATTAAGATAATTTCTCTGATACTGACTCATAATTCATCTCTCCTTCTACAGGTTATGACTATCATGGGTACCCACAATTCTCAATCAGTGATGTTATATAATATAATAATTAAACTAAGTAATTATTAATATTATATAAAAATAGAGATGGCTATTCTTTTTCTAGGTTATTCTAATGTTTGTAGCATTTGTTTTTTGAAAAAAACAGAGATTTGAAAAAAGCCAGAATAAAACCTGGGTTTTATTGGGCATTTTCAAAATTTTTAGTTTTTTGCCAACCCTACCGGCAAGCAATTGAGTGTTCGAAGAGCACAAATAATGGCCACCCCAGAAGATTCCCATCTGAGAAACGGCTAACCTTTGGGTTTCTACTAATGAATCTAGCTAATGCTATCCTCTGATGGAACATGTGAGCTTTGGCCAACAAACAGCCATGTGAAGAGACATCATACTCAATGTATCGCCAAATAGACAACCAGCTTCTAATGAACACCAAAAATTCTTGCACCCACATTTGCTGGGGATGAACCTGGTACCAAGTGATAGTGATATCTGTATTTACAGTACATCTTAAAAATACAATTTATATTTAGTTTTAATGATTTTTCCAACTAACTTCTTAGCCACTACACACACCAATATACACACACAAAGACTTACTTGGTTATAGACTGTTGCTGCAAATGAGCAAGCCCAAGCTGATCACCTTCATCGAGTACCTTCCAGATGAGATTATTTATGATGCCACCTTTGACTTCTTCTAAGATGCTCTCTGTAGGTGATTTGTTAGAAGTCCTTTGATCACTGTGGCCTGAAGCTGCATCTCTCTCTTCATTCTTATCATCCTCAGAGGAGAGAGTGGGTGAAGAAGAGTATGAAAATTTCTCATGGTCTTCATTGTTGATTATGTCATAGTGAAGCTCACTTCCTTTTTTCAAATTTGAGTTGGATGCCTGAAAAGATTTAAGTTTTACCTATGTCTAAGGTTAACATAATGGTCCTGTGAGTATATATTAAAGCCTTCTTGTATTAGCTGGGTGATGGTGAATATTGTGCTTGTTGCATATAATAAGCAACATTGGTTGTGGAAGCATCAAGTTTGATGTGTGGGTTGAATTTGCTAAGTACTAAACACTCCATAAATTTGGGAAGAGGTGCATAGGAAGACAGCAGTTTGATATGGGATTAGTTAGTGGTTCATTTGGCTTGAATAATGGTAAGTTGACAGATTTCCATAAAGTTGGAACAGTGTTGAAAGATGAAATGGTTGTCAGAGTTCATTGCTACCTCAAAGACCTAGATATTTTAAGCATCCCTTTGGTATGTTATGAGGGCTAGAGGTGGAGGAAGATTAGTCTGCTTTGTCAATTGGAATGTTATTTCTGCTGAAGTTATATAAGATATCATGGTCTGTTATGAGAGAGCTTGCTTATAATTCTGTTCCAGAGGCCAGATGTTCTGTACTAATTTTTAATTAGTGTTGTATAATGATGGTTACTTATTTGGTAAGGTTATGTTTGTTCCTGTTTGAGTAAAGAGAGTAATGTCTCTCATTTAAAAAAAAAAAATTTAAGTTAGTAAGTCCCCTGATTATCTTTTAGAATATTTTGCTGGCTGTTTTGTAGCTTAGTTTGTCCACAAAAACTTGCAAGTGCCACTACTGCTATTGCTAAAATGAACGATGACTGGACCATTAAGATATGGTTACTGAGTCAAATATGAAGAACCTTAAGAAAATTTCTCATATTTTAACATGAGTTTAAGCTGTACAAACAGCAATGCTTTCACTGTCTTTAAAGATTATTGCCACCAAAGATTTTCTTTAAGTTCTCTTCTAATACAAAATAATTTGCTAAAAAAATCACTAGACATTTAGTTATATCTGAGTAGTTTCATCAAATCTTCAGATTTTACCTCAAATTTAAAAGTGAAAGACTAACTGAGGACATATGCTGCTGAAAGTTAGTAAAAACTATGCAAGAGAGATAGACACAGATCGTCCTGCAGGCATTATTGAGGATGGAAGGGCAGCAAAGTTACCCATGCTACACATGACATCCCCAAGTGGGTGCAAAATAGGGTAGATATGGAAAAGAAAGATTGGGGGCGGTAGAAGAAAATGATGGGAAGAATACAGGCAAGGCATATTTAAAAACCAATCCAACCGGAACCACTCCATGCAAACCAGAACAGGGGAAGAATTGATGAGAGTTGGTTGGGAGTATCTTATAAAATTAGATGCCAGCAAAGAAAATAGGAGGAAGCAGCAAAATGGAAATATCTAGAAGGAATAAAGCCCAGTCTAGTGGGACCAAGAGGGTGCCAAACCTCAAGGAATGCAGTGTAATAGTGTATATTATGTACCCCCTTTTGGGGTCTTGCGACAGAAACCTAATGAAAGCAAATACTAAAACTATCTAAGAAAGCTGGAATCTTTAGCTCATTGAAAGACTCAATCTGTTAACTGTTTATGCACTCTGCCTATAGAGCTGAGCACCTGGAAAGGAGGTAAGGGCTAATAAAAGAGAGGAGAATACGGTGAATTTCCACAGGAATCTTGAAGCATGAAAATATCAATAAGAAAAATATGCATTAACTTGACTGATTGAAGATTCCTCCAGTTTTATGCAGGTGGGGTAGTGATCCTAAAGTGGGCTCTATCCTTATTTTTTACCTACTTTCTCACTAATCTTCCACACATTTTCAAATACTTTAAGTAACATAACTACCTATCACCACAGGACCCAGAACACCTTTAAAGTAGGGCATAGTGAAAATGGGAAGGAAGAGTAATTAGAGAGGGCAAAAAGGGGTGAGTTTAGGAACAAAAATGAAATGCTTAGTGGTACCTAATAGTAATAGGCCTATATAGGTAGGATTGTCGAGAAGTGCTTCTATAATGAGGTAATTAGGGACCCATAAGTGGTTGAAAAGGTGTAAAAAAATAAGTGTCCTGACACACACACTTTTCAGATTGTACAGGACAAACAACGACAATTGATTGAGTAGAGAACATCAAAACACTGAGTGCCTGGAGCACTCAGTAAGAGAGGAAATGAAAGGAATAATTCTCACCAAAGGGAAAGGGGGCAGACTCTAATGCCTCTGAGTACCCAGGAGCAGGATCAAACAAAAGGAAAGCTTATCGAAACACTATATAGAGACCCCTAAGTTGCCCTTACCCAAATTCTGGACATCTCAAATGGATATAGGTATCATAATCTGCCATGCAGAATGCGATTTAGAGAGATTAGTCTCTGCAGACAGAAATGAAACTTTTCCCCAGAATTCATCTTCAAAACATGGCAAACTGGACCCTCATATGTCAGAAAATAGATATGTGAGTAAGCCCACACATAAGGGGAAATAAAAATGGAAATTGAATAAAAAAAATCGCCTAGGAGTAGAAATCCACAAAGTCGTCAAATTTGGTAATCACACAAACATTTTCAAAATCATGTGTGCAAAAACATAAATAGCGAACAAGATCTGCCAGAATGGATTATTCTTATTCAGCATAAGAATCCAACCTGCAAATATGGGAAGAGAGAAGCCCATCAAGATATAGATGTGCTTTAACTCCTACAAGATGGAAGATCGCACAACCAAAAACAATGTAGTCAACAAAAGCACTTTTGGAAGAACTGTGCCAAACCAGCAGACAAGAAATGACTCAACTGTGGTGGGCCATACCGAACAATAACAATAGCTTGCCCAAAGAGGAAAGAAATTCTAATAAGGAAAGAAAGAAAACAAAACCTTCCAGAACCAAGAAAAATGCAACCTTTGTCCGTACTGTGGCCTGGCCACAGTACGGACAAAGACATCTCACCGTACTGAACGAATCATCTATTGAGCTTCTCAAGTGCACACTCTACATGCACATAATGAACATAGTTTGATTGTTTTATGTCAGGGGTAAAGAGGGTGACTGTTGATTTGGGGAAGAAAGTGGACATTAAGTTAAGTATGAACTAGTTTTGAAGGAGTTGTAGGTACCTATTTACTCAGACTGTTTGGGTATGACAAGCATGAAGAGTTTGAAGATGGGGGAGAGGAAGGCCTCCTTAGGGAGCTTTTTCATTTTAGAATGTGCTCTGCATTGGAAAACTTAGCTATGTCTGTAGGAAAGAAGGTTTGCTATCCACTCTTTGCCATTGTTATGGTAGTTGGTGTCCAGTATATTTTGTATAAAGATGTGGTGTGGGACAGTGTTGAAGGATTTGTTGATGTCTAGTGCAGCCATGACTGCATTGCGGATGATAGTTTTGCTTAAGCCTTCTAATATGTGTTGTTAGTAGGGCAGCAGTGGAGTTTTTCTTTGAAATCATGTTCAATGTATAAGAGGACTGTAATGGAGTTGATTTTGTTGAGGATTATTTTTTTTAGGCTGTATGAGATAGTTGAGGAGTTATATCAGTCTGTAGGAGGTAGGGAAGTTCAGGGATTTATTTAGTTTGAGGATGGGAATGATGTGTAGTGTTTTAGATGGGCAATCAAGAGTAGTTGTTTGTGAGTTCAGATATGGCTGTGGGCCAAGGTATTTTATGTTTAAGGTAGATATTTGAAATGTGCTCTTGGCCTTCAGCTTGCAAGTTTTTGAGATGTTAAGGTGAGAGTAGAGTCATGGGGGAAAGGGTGATGCAGGGTGAATGTGCACTTTGTGTAGGTTTTTGTGCGTCTTCCTAATGTTGCTGCTGATGGTTAGTTAGCTGATTTTGGAGTAGTAAGTCACGAGATAGTTGGGAATAGGATTTATTTTTTAGCTCTGGTGTGGAGAGATTTATGTGGGGGAAGGTAAGTGTATAATGTGAATTCATTTTTATTGTTTGATTTGGGAGCTGTTTATATTGTGGCCGATTGTTTGGAGGCATTGTTTCCTTTTGCTTGTTGTATGGTTTAGATGAGAATATTGATAACATAACATAACATAATATCACAGATGAAAAAAGCCACAAGGGCCTATCAAAGGTCATCCGTATCCGTCAAAACCCACCCACAAAAAGCACCATTGCCAGGGGAAGACAAAATCAAAGTCCCCCACAATATAATATAACAGATGACAAAAGCCACAAGGGCCCATCATAGGTCATCCAAGTCAAACAGCCTCTTTTTTAAGGCACCCAAACTCCCAAGAAAACTACATCCTGTTGAAGTTGGGGATTTGTTCCATATATAAAAATCAATTTTGCCAATTATTCCTCATTTTTATTTCATATTTTATGATATATATTATAAAATTATGTAAATATTAAATATATATAATACTTACGGAAGATAATAATGAATTTCTTGTATCATATGGGGACAATGATGGAAAAAGATTCACAGGTTCTCGGTCCATTAGCATAATTTAGTAGCAACATGACTTTAACATACTTAAAAATTCTAAAAAATCATCTGTAAAAGGAACCACTGAGTTATTTGATTTTGCCCAAGTACACATTAAATAATTACATCTAATTAAAAAAGCTTTGGCGATATTTTTAAGGGCTCTAGGATTTAGTGCATGGTACACCAAGAGAGGCTTGAGTTTCATATCTCCTGCACAATTCCCACCAACTAGCAGAGTTAGACGATCCTTTGCTGCTTTAAATCCAGGCATCGTCTTCTCTTCCTTACTTGATGTAACTTTGTTCTGGCATCCTCTTCCAATAAAAACCTGTCTCAACTACATTGAAAATCTGTTCAGGTAAAAATTCACCATCAATAATGTCACTCACTCATACAATGTGAATCGTTTGACAATCAATACAATGAAAAGTTAGTGCCAATGAAATCCACAATAATTATGAAAAGACATGGTAAAGTAATCAAAGAGATGGAAAAACTTGTGTGTGGATACAGGATAATCAGCAGCGTTGAGTGCCATTAAGTTTGATGCTAATTCAGGAGGTCAAAAGTCTTTTCATTGACTTAAAAATTAAACATGGTGAAAGTTCAGATGGTGCCACATTTAATGCGAGCCACAGTTGGTTTAGTAGGTTTAAGATGTGTGCCAATCTGCATAATGTTATGCTGGGTGCAATTCTTTGTATAACCCTTAAAGCACCCAACTAATTTGCTCAAAATCACCTTGGGCAAATTTACAAATGGTACACAGTTATCAAAAATAATTAAAATAAAATATTTAACTTCTTTTTTATAAATCAAATAATATATTTTAATTGAAAAGAATTATTCTATTGACTAATTTAAAAATTATTAATAACCTTCTACATATTTAGAATTATGATTGATAATTCTCAGTGTTAGATAGTATCATGTCGCTTTAATGAATGATGTCCAATATGGCTTGCGCTGTACAGTTGATGTCTGGGAAGTTGAAGTCACTAGCCAACCGTATGCTTTTGGAGGGGTCAATTTTGGAAAGATTCGTCTAGGGTCTGCAGGTATTCTATATTCGAACTAAGGGGACAATAAAAAGCACCTACAAAAAGGGACCTGCAACCCTACATCTGTATTTTTATCCAAACTAATTCTGAATTTACGTTAAGTTGGTTAAATGGGGTGGTAACTAGTCCCGGCTTCCTTACTATCAGGAATCCGCCGTGGTTATCGTTCTGTTGGTCTTTCCTGTATAATGTCATGTTATAGCAGCTGTCTGTTCAGAAGACTTCACAGTCCTGAATGTGTGGTGTGAGCCAAGTCTCTGTTCCTATAACAATGTCTGGGTCTCAAGGGTATGATGAAATGTGGCTCATTTGTTAGTAATGCTATGGAGAAGTTGATGGTGATTATTAGGCAGAGGTTGGATGACTCTTTTATGGCCAGTCATTATGGGTGGCAAATGAGGTATGATCCGATTTTGTGAATGGTGATATTGATGATGACTGTAATGTATTATTATAAGCATAAACGGTCCAAGGCTGTCCTGTCTCCTTGTCGGTTATGAGTAGGGAAGGAATTGTCTAGCTGAGTCAGTACCTGCTAGTTAGTACAAAGGAGGGCTTCAAAAATAATAAGTTCCCTGAAGCACCTTGAATATGAAGATAGACTAAGAGTACTAAATATGTTCTCATTTGAGAGATGTGTGCGGGGAGATCTGATTGAGCTTTATAAAATCTGTTCTGGGATGGATAAGTTGGATTTTAGCAAGTTATTTGAGTTGGAAGGTAGTAATAAGACTAGGGGTCACCACTTAAAAATTTTTAAAAAGAGGGGCAGGTTAGATAAGAACATAAGAACATAAGAAAAGAAGGAGACTGCAAAAGACCATTCATGGCCTACACTTGGCAGCTCCTGTTCCAGTCAACACACAAAAGATTTCTTACCAGAGAAAAGTCATCAACATTGTCACCCTTTACAGGAGTTCGTCAGATCTAATCTACAATATACATAAAATGCATCCAGAGGATTATGTCCATTCATGCAACCGCAAAATAATCTCCCCACTCCTTAGAAAAATATATACATATGTACATAAAAAAGTCAGTCCCATCTAGCAGCTTCATTCATATATTTATCTAATCTATTCTTAAAACTACCCAGAGAGGAGGCTTCTATCACATGTCTAGTGAGCCTATTCCATTCATCTACCACACGATTTGTAAACCAATTCCTCCCAATCTCCTTCCTAAACCTATACTTATCAAGCTTAAACCCATTGCTACGTGTCCTGTTGGAAAATATTTGTTCACCAATAGAGTGGTAGATTACTGGAATAGTTTGCCATCTGAGACAGTAGACAGTCCAAACTTGAATGTATTCAAACACAGATTAGATGATTATATGGGGAGGGAGGGTTAACTTTGGGGGATATTCTGGACCCATTCCTGTGGATGCATTTTTTTAGGTAATACTTCAGATTCGGGGCGCTGTTAGTAGGCTACAATATATCTCTTATGACATCAGACAGTAGCTTCAGATGTGACCAATCACAGCGTTATATTTTTTTGTTGTTTTGGGGATTTGTAACTTTTAGTCTGTATTATTTACTAAATATCTGTGCCTCTGCTCGTTTATAGTTTTTTCTAAGTTAGGTAAGGTTTCTTAATGTCTTATATTGTTTTTTGTTTTGTTTTCATATTTTTTGTTTGCTGCGAACGATAACAGCTTCTTACTGGCAACGTCGTAGCTTATAAATAGGACCCGTTTTGCAAATGTTTTTATTTCATATGGCATTTTCGTGCTCTCCATGTGCTTCTACATTATTTGAATTCGGCTTTAGTTTGTATAATCGCGAAAAACTTTTAGATTATCTAGAGGCACATAAACTAATCAAGAAACCTATAAAAGTAAGAATTGTTTGTTATTAGGTTAGGTTTTTCTGCCAGTAAAAAGCTGTTGGGGAGAAAAAAAACCCAGTAAATTCAAGGGGACTGCTCGTGGGAGAGATATCACTGCAGGGGGACCACCCTGCGATGATCCTGAGTTTCAATCAATTGGGGGGGTCTGGGGGGCTGCGCCCCCCAGTATATACTCATATACAAAAAAATATTACGCCGATATTGTTCATATCTGACGCTACTGATAGTGGTCAGGAAAATTTAATGGCTCAAAGTGAGGCAGGAATAGAAAGCAAACACAGATTTGTAGAAGGTAGGCAGGCTAATGGAAGTGCTTTAGGGTTAAATTACTTGAGTAGTGATAGTGGTCAGGGAAATACAAGAGTACAGGGTCAGGGAAGGAGAGAAAGGAGATGCAGAGGAGATAGGCCCTCGGGTGCTTCAGGGATAGGTGGGCTGAGTTGTCTTTACAAAAATGCTCATAGTCTTAGAAATAAGAGGGATGAATTATTTAGTTATATCATTCATGAAGATATAGATATAATATGTATAGTTGAATCATGGGTTAATGAAAATATATTTAATGATAATGTCAGTGAATTTGAACTAGAAGGTTATACTATGTACATTAGTCAAAGGAGAGATAGGACTGGTGGTGGGTTGATTATTTATATCAGAAATAGCATTTCTTCAAATCTAAATAACTCTATAAAGCAAGGAGAAGGTGAATCATTATGGATAGATATCAAGGTTGGTAAAAATACGAAAATACACTTGGGAGCTTTTTATAGACCACCGGGACAGACTGATTGCATCGATGAGTTAATGATTAGGGAAATAAGTAAAGGATGCAAAGAAGATACAGTTATTCTTGGTGACTTTAATTTAACTTCTGTAGACTGGGAAAATATGATAGGAAGAGATAGAGCAAGTTATAAGTTTATGGAGTGTTTTGAGGATAACTTTTTTTACCCAATTTGTTAATAAGCCAACAAGGGGTGCCAATATATTAGATCTAATTCTTTCAAATGATGATCACTTAGTTCAAGGATTGAGTGTAGGGGAATCATTGGGAAACAGTGATCATCAGATGGTTTGGTTTAATTTGCAAATAGTTAAGGGTAGAACAGCGACAAACTCCACAAAAATTCCAAATTTTTATAGGGGAGATTACGATAAATTACGCAGCATGCTAAATCAGATTAGGTGGGATATAGAATTCCATGGAAAGAATACTTATGAGATGTGGGATATTTTTAAGACTATATTAAACATGGTTCAGGAACAGTGTATTCCGATGAAGTCTATTAGGAAGAAATGTACGAAACCATTATGGTGGAATCAAGAAATAGCTAATCAAGTTTCAGAGAAAAAAAGGGCATACCAGAGATTACAAAGTGAGAGTAGTTTAGATAATTTAAAACATTATAGGTCAACCAGAAATGAACTAAATAAGATTATTAAGAAGACCAAGAGGACAGCAGAAATTAATTTAGCTAAAAATAATAAAAAATATCCTAAACAATTCTTTAGCTATTATAGAATCAATAATAAATCAAACAGTGATAAAATAGGGCCTATTAAATATGAAGGGGTTTTGAAAGAATCTGATGAGGAAATAATAGAGGTCCTTAATGATCATTTTGCTTCAGTATTCACAGAAGAGAAACCAGTTAGATTAATTGATGATAATTCTAGGTCAAGGGAAGTAGTGATAAATTCTATTAATATAGACAGAGAAGAAATTAAAGGGCTTATAATGGAGTTAAATACTGGTAAGGCATCTGGCCCTGACAACATTCATTCTAGGATACTCAAAGAAGGTGTAGAAAGTATTGCAGTAGCTCTTGAGATCACTAGAGTCTGGAGAAATACCAAATGATTGGAAATTGGCAAATGTAGTGCCAATTTTTAAAAAGGGAAGCAAGGAGGACCCAAATAACTTTAGACCAGTAAGCTTAACTTCTATAGTCTGTAAAATTCTTGAGAAGATGGTTAAGAAGGGAATTTCTGATCATCTAGAGAGTAGCAGGTTAATTAATGATGCTCAGCATGGTTTTAGAAAAGGTAGATCGTGTTTAACTAATTTACTGGATTTTATGGATTATGTAACTAAAGAATTAGATAGGGGTGAGAAAGTTGATGTGATCTACTTAGATTTCAGCAAAGCTTTTGATAAGGTTCCACATAGAAGACTAGTTCATAAATTAAAGCTGCATGGGATATGTGGGAAGGTTTTAAATTGGATAACTGAATGGCTGAAAAATAGGAAACAGAGAGTTGTATTGAATGGAGTGAGGTCAGAGTGGAGGAATGTTATTAGTGGCGTACCTCAGGGATCAGTTTTAGGCCCTTTATTATTTATAATCTATGTAAATGATCTTGGGCAAGGTGTGAATAGCAAAGTATCAATTTTTGCTGATGACACTAAATTGGCAGCTGTAGTCAAAGAGGTTGAGGGTAGCTTTAAATTGCAGGGTGACTTAAATAAGTTGTTAGCTTGGGCTCAGAAGTGGCAGATGACTTTTAACCTTAATAAATACAAAGTTATTAACATGGGGAGAGATAATAGGGAATTTAGCTATGAGATGGATGGGTATTGGTTTAATTCAGTTGAAGATGAGAAGGACTTAGGAGTAGTAGTAGATAGGTCACTGAAATTTTCAAAGCAGTGTATTGAGGCAAAAAATAGAGCAAATAGGGTGCTAGGTTACATTAAAAGAAATGTTAGCTACAAGAGTAAGGAGGTCATCCTTAAACTATACAACTCTTATGTCAGGCCACATTTAGAGTACTGTATACAGGCATGGTCACCACATTTTAGACATGATATAAACTTATTAGAGTCAGTACAAAGGAGGGCAACAAAAATAATACCATCCCTGAAGCACCTTCAATATGAAGATAGACTGAGGGTATTAAATATGTTTTCATTTGAAAGAAGGTGTGTGAGGGGAGATATGATTGAGCTTTTTAAAATCTTTTCTGGGATGGATAAATTGGATTTCAGCAAGTTATTTGAGTTAGAAGGTAGTAATAGAACTAGAGGCCACCACTTAAAGATTAAAAAACAGAGGTGCAGACTGTATGTTAGAAAATATTTTGTCACTAACAGAGTGGTGGATTATTGGAATAGTTTGCCACCTGAGACTGTAGACAGCCCAAACTTGAATGTTTTCAAGCGCAGATTGGATGATTATATGGGGATGGAGGGTTAATTTTTTACTTTCGGTATGTGGATATGTTTCTTGACTCATTCCTGTGGATGCAGTTTCTTTTTATTGTATATTTTTCGGGGACTTTGATTTTGTTTTTGACAGACTCCTATGGAGGCTTTAAATTATATATTGTAGATGCATGGTTGGACATTCCTATGGATTGTTAAATTGTATATTGTAGATGCATGATCTGACAAAATCCTATGGATGCTTTATGTGGGTGGATTTGATGGATACGGATGACCTTTGATAGGCCCTTGTGGCTTTTGTCATCCGTGAAATTATGTTATGTTGAGATATGCTGTAGCCCAAAATTTTAGCCAACTAACAGCTCCATCTACCGTGCGCTCGGGGCGCACGGTAGGTGGCGCTGTTTATAGGCTACAACATATCTCTTATGACGTCAGACGGTAACATCAGATGTAAACAATATCGGCGTAATATTTTTTTTGTATAGGAGTATATACTGGGAGGCTGCCTCCCCCAGACCCCCAAATTAATTGAAACTCAGGATCATCGAAGGGTGGTCCCCCTACAGTGATATCTCCCCCACGAGCAGTCCCCTTGAATTTACTGGGGGGTTTTTCTCCCCAACAGCTTTTTACTGGCAGAAAAACCTAACCTAATAACAAACAATTCTTACTTTTATAGGTTTCTTGATTAGTTTGTGCACCTCTAGATAATCTAAAAGTTTTTCGCGATCATACAAAGTAAAGCCGAATTTTAATAACAAAGAAGCACATGGAGAGCACGAAAACACAATAACGAAAGAAAAACATTTGCAAAGCGGGTCCTATTTATTAGCTACGATGTTGCCAGTAAGAAGCTGTTATCGTTCGCAGTAAGCAAAAAATACGAAAACAAAACAAAAAACAATAAAAGACATCAAGAAACCTTACCTAACTTAGAAAAAAAGGTAATTGTGTAGACTATGGGCCGATCGTAGGCCTAGTTTTTTTTGGGCTATTTTGGGCTACTTTTCGTTGTTAGTTTTTTAGAGATGAAATCGAATAATTTTATGGCGATTTTCGTTTTTATACTGGGGGGCTGTGCCCCCCAGACCCCCCCCAAAGGATTGAAACTCAGGGTCATCGCAGTGTTATCCCCGCGGCGAGCCGTACCCAACAACGAGCCGACGCTCAAAATAATGGTTAATACTTACGCCAGACGGGTGGGTAGAGTTTACCGGCAGCAAGCCAGAATTCGGTAAGATGTTCGTATCCTTCAGATGACAAATTTGAATAGGCTGCCCATCCGTCAGATACGACTGTCGTGCCCGGCAAAATCCACTTTTTTATCGCTGCGAGGAGGGTTTCTCGATTTCGATTTGCCACCGAAACAATGAAAATTCTCTTTGTTTCACATTCGAACCCTCCCAAAACCCACTGCCCTTCCACTACACGGCCCATGGGCTTCGAGAAACGCAACATATTTCTCGTTGTCTGTTAAAATAGCACCGAAACGTTGAATAGGTAACAAACAAACTTAACACGAAAATGAAAATTTGACAAATGAGCGGGAAACGGCGTGGGTGGTCGTTTAAATATGAGAGATGCGGACGGAAAAGTAGAGCATTGTTCCCGGAAATTTCGTGACTTTTTTTTTTACTGGAATTGACCATTTGTGTTTCTTGAACTACACATATATAGTAATAAAAACACTAATACTGCACGCATCAATTTGGAACAATAAGCAAAATGAAGGTCTTAAAATAACCTTTTAAACAAATCAAATCAGAGAAATCAATACGGAACAGAAAATATGAAAAAATCGTGTTTTCGTCAGAATTAAGACGTGACACTTGATTAACAACACCGAAATATGGTTTAATTGAACATTAAACAATGGGAAATTAAATAAAAACACTAAAGAATGTCAGGCATAGGGTAGGTAGGATATATAGAAAAGAAACAAGGGGGAAAAAAACATTAAAATATAAGATAAACCAATTTTTGATTATTATAAAAAACACAAAAAGCCTTGAAACAAATAGAGCTTTCTGATTGGTCATTTATGAAAATGAATCCAGATCTGTGATTGGCCAGTGCGATAGCAGAAAAACAATGAAAATAGCCCAAAAAGGAACTAGAGTCGCATCGGCCCATAGTCTACACAATTACGGAAAAAAACTATAAACGAGCAGAGCGCAAATATTTAGTAAATAATAGACAAAAGTTACAAATCCCCCCAAAAAACAAAAAAATATAACGCAGTGATTGTCACATCTGACACTACCGTCTGACGTCATAAGAGATATGTTGTAGCCCAAAATTGTAGCCGACTAACAACGCCATCTACCGTGCGCCTCGAATCTGAAGTATTACCAAAACGCTTTTTCGGCCGAGTCGCTAATCTACATATTTACCGGAAAAATAGCCCAAAATAAGCTAGGACTCAGATCCAGACATACTCTAAACAATTACCTTTATTATTGTATATTACAATTGAATTAGATTTGGTAATTGTGTAGACGATGGCCGGATGCGATTATTTGAGCGTCGGCTCGCTGCGGGGATAACACTGCGATGACCCTGAGTTTCAATCCTTTGATTTCATCTCTAAAAAAGTAACAACGAAAAGTAGCCCAAAATAGCCCCTAAAAAGCTAGGCCTAGGATCTGGCCATCGTCTACACAATTACCTTAGATTTTGACAAGTCTTGATGATGATGCTTTTTATTTTTGACACATTCCTGTATATGGTTCAAATTGTATATTGCAGATGCATGATCTGACACAATCCTATGGATGCATTTTGTGGGTGGGTTTTGATAGATGCGGATGACCTTTGATAGGCCCTTGTGGCTTTTGTCATCCGTGAAATTATGCTATTGTTATGTTACTCTGCAGTTTAAAGCCACACTCAACTTCTTTGACTACAGCTGCCAATTTAGTATCATCAGCAAAAATTGACACTTTGCTATTTACAGCCTCCCAAGATCATTTATATAAACTATGAATAATAAAGGGCCTAGAACGGTTCCCTGGAGTATGCCACTGATAACATCCAACTGTGACCTCACCCCATTCAGCACAACTCCCTGTTTCCTGTCTTTATTTACTTTTAGCTGATATTAAACACACCATATTATTTCTTTCATTTTTTTTTACATTCTGATGATATATAGGAATTACATCCATAAAAACGATTTACTAAATAAAAGCAAGCTTGTTTCATTAAAGGAGATTAATTTGAAAAGTAGAAACTTGCATGTTGCTTAGCAATGCCTAAATGTCAATGAAATGGCCAGACAAGTCAGTACGCAGGAATAATAAGCCTCAATTTTAATTAATGTTTAGGTGAGAAATATCAGAGTGGATACATATGTTACACCATATTAGGGTATAAACTGTTCAAATTCATAATAGAAAAAAAAAACATTTGGGGGGGAATGTTGGATATAGAACGAAAATTTACGTCTGATTATAAATTGCAATTTCACGTCGACAGACATTTCCCTTGGACTATTTATCTGTTCGAAAAAAAAAACTTTCGGAATTAATATTAAGCAAATACAATCTGAAAATAGATTTATTTATTTTTATTAATTTAAAAAAATGAAAAGGAGGTATAAAAATATATTTGTTTGAGAGAATAAAATAAAGACAAATAAAGAAAGATTTCACGAATATATATATATATATATATATATATATATATATATATATATATATATATATATATATATATATATATATATATATATATATATATATATATAAATATATATATATATATATATATATATATATATATATATATATATATATATATATATATATATATATACATATATACATATATATATATATATATATATATATATATATATATATATATATATATATATATATATATATATATATATATATATATATATGAATCCATTAAACCACATTGAATGAGAAAACGGAATAATTTTTCCATATAATTTTTCATTTCCATCATTCTCTCGTGCTACTTTGAGAGATATATACATTTATATATATATATATATATATATATATATATATATATATATATATATATATATATATTAATGAACCCACTGTATAGTAGCCAAAAGTTTAATTTACGAAACTAGTTTCAGAATGTACTTTATCATACCCTCTTCAGTCGTATGCTGAGAATACAATTGTTACAAAAGTCTATAAATAGCGTACATATCAAAAAAAGAAACAAAACGGGGGGGGGAGTCATTAATGAAGGGGTATGAGTTGACTAAGCTGTTTACGATGAGGTTTCGGGAATGGAGACTGCATTTCAATTGCCCATCTGACAAATTAAAATTGGAAATTTCTCCTATTAATATAGATTCTACTATTTTTCTTTTAGGGAAATATCTACAATTATATATGATTTGTGCCTTTTGAATAGTCAATTTGGTGGTTGAAGTTGCAAATATGATTAAAAATACTGGATGTGGTACTGCTTCGTCTGACATCACCTTTATATTTTTAAATTCGTTTTGTTAAAGTTCTTCCGGTCTTTCCTATGTAGAATGAGGGATAGTTTGTAGAACACACAGGATTAAATATACATCTTCTTCATTTGGCTGATACACGGGCTTGGTCGGAGGGAAACATTTAGGGATAGAAAAAGGGTATTTAAATGTGGTTAATCCTGGAGAAATAAGTTTGTTTACTCATTTGAAGAGGAGAGAAAAGAGAAGGAATAGACACTTCTTATTCCTAATTTTGTTTTTATGCTTGAAACGGTAGTGAGTAGATTTTACTTTGAATAAACTTTCTGATCACGTGGCGGGGATAATTTAATTCAATGAAATTACAGGTTATATATGTAATCTCCTCTAATAGAAAGCAAGGGTTAAATATCTTAAGTGCTCTCAAAAACATATCTGATGCAACGGCTCACTTAATGTTAATATCATGATGATAAAAGAAATGGATATACGAGTTAAATAGGTTGGTTTTCGATACACAGTGAAGCTAATTTTGTCAATGACTCTCACAATTTCGACATTAAGAAAGGAGATACAATTATATTTTTCCCACTCTACTTTAAAATTGATAGTAGATGGAGGTCGTTAAGATTTTTAAGGAAATTGTCGAATAAGTTTAAACTATTTATAGGCCAAATCGATATGACATTATCTACATACCTATACCATAAAAAATTATAATAGAGAATCACAGAAGGGAGTAATGATACTTCGAAATGTTCCATAAAAAAGGTACATAATATGGGCGATAAAGGATTAACCATGTTAAGACCATATTTTAGTCGGAAAACCCCCATATCGCTGATAAATACATTGTCAGTAGCACAAAACTTAAAAAGATTTAGAATTTTATTTTTGCCTAAAAGGAGGTTTAAACCAACAAATTTAGTAATACGAAGTGTCTATCCCTCCCCTCACGAAATAGACTTTTAACCTCATTTTCAATTAAACCAGCATCTTCGGAGCTGTAATGACTAGAGTTGGTAGCAATGGGACTGCAATCTGAGGATAAGTTTCTAAACAGTTTAACTGGGGAATCTTTAGTTTAGTCAGTCCACACACAGTTAAGAGTGGTTATGTACCTACATAATTTAAGCTAACGCTTTTATGTACTCTTAAAAATGGTAAGCCAAGAATAATATATGTACAAGCGTTTGGAAGTACAATAGCTTCGACATTCTCATAAGTGCGACCATTCATCGAAATGTTAACAATACAGTAACCTTTAGGATTTAGTGGGAAAGAAGAAGATGCCATCGAAACAACAGACGATCGTTCATGAAATAGAAGATGCATAGCTTGTACTACAGCCTCGTTCATAAAATTCTTTGAATTTCTACTGTCAATCAGACTTTGAAGTAACTGAGGATCTCCGTTTAATTAAAAAGGAACAGTAGGCAACAACAAGCTGCTGGTAGCGCAGGGGGAAGCAAGCATGGCAGAAGATAGTGAAGCGGAATTTTTGGAATTTGACTTACAAACT
This sequence comes from Ceratothoa steindachneri, assembly GCA_963969495.1. Taxonomy (NCBI): domain Eukaryota; kingdom Metazoa; phylum Arthropoda; class Malacostraca; order Isopoda; family Cymothoidae; genus Ceratothoa; species Ceratothoa steindachneri. Next base: position 11,275,484 of record OZ018319.1, on the reverse strand, counting down.
TTTGCAAAATGCCCAAGCTTCCCACGTTTAGAACAAATTAAATCGCGAGCTGAACAAAGTGTTCGGTCATCCCCAGGATGGCGACGACAATCAGAATTGCAGCATGTTTGCTTCATTCTAGAAATATTTTTTTAAAACAGCTGCAGTAAGTGGAAGGCTAACTTCTTCATATTCTTCTTCATTACTAGAGGTTACAGATGTACCAGGAAAAGCCGCCACACTAGCAGGTACATGACCGGATGTAACTAAGTATGGTTCACGTCTCAGCAATGCTTGCTCTAATGCTCGAGCTTGTTGAGTAGCATCAGTTAATGTAAGCTTTTGATTCTCATGTAGTCGTGCACGAATGTTCCAAGATTTTAACCCTAGTATGAAGGGATCCCCGATACTCTCATTGCGGGAGACCGCAGCAGTAACATCCTGAAAGTTGCAATCCACAGCAAGACAATTGAAAGCTTGAAGGTACTGATCAATCGATTATTCTGGAAATTGAATTGGAGTAGTGTCAGAGATCAGAGAGAGAGAGATAGAGAACAGACACCTGTTCGACCCTCTCTGTCTGCGCTAATGTAATTTCGAAATCATGAGATGCCGTGGTGGCCTAAAAGCCCGCCATCGCAGAAAGCCGTGACAAAATGAGAGCCCGAATATGTCCCATTCGGAGAGTCGGACAAAGTTTCGCCCCGCCGGGTTAGGACCCTTCCCGCGATCGTGCTAATAGGGCGAGACTACCCTCGCCTGCCGATGCGTCGAACCGTGGAACTCTCCGCTTCGGACGAAAGAGGGAGAACTTCATTCGACCCCACTATAAATACTCCGGCCCTAGAGATGGAAAAGAGTATCCGCCGCCTGCCCACCCCCTCAGTATCTGCCGCTTGCCCGCCCCGTCAGTATCAGCTGTCTTTACTTATCCCGTTCGTACCCGCTATTCGCTCCCGTTGGACTCTTCACGATTCCTCGCGGATTCCCTCAAGCTCCGGGTATTCTCGTTTAATTCTCATGAGTCTACCCCGTACTCGTTGTTCACTGCTCCTCAAACGCAACGCGCCCAGTCTCGACTCGGTGTTATAAACCCGAAGGCAAGATCTAAGTTCATCCCCTTAGTAGTAGTCATTGTCAAGAGACTATTATTTGAACTTTGCGCCAAGGCAAGGATTACTCCCCCAGACCAAATCTTCGAGGTAACAGCAACGTGCAACTATCCTGTCGAAGTGCTCTTTCTACTGCCCCCCCCCCCTCCCAGTGTAAGTCTCCATCGTCGGCTTCGTGTACGCTTAATATCATTCGAGCGACCCTTCGGTCATCATTGTTCGTTTGTGTGTACGGCCACCGTCCCCGCCAAGTCCCCTCTTCCCTTTAAGTCGCTGAAACTCGTATACGTGTAATGTGTTATATAGCTTGTTTCAAAATCCCTTTAAACATTTGTGAAAAGAATATTAATTGCATATTAGTAAAGTTATTTTTGTAGCCGTTTTTCTATTCTCCCGGAACTTACAAGATAGCTGACTTTGTGGCCAACTTAAAATTTGATTAATTTGCACTCAGTCTGTATTATAAATCTCCCACGCACATAGACGTAATCACTCTCGGTAGAGAAACGTAGGAAAGGTTGAACTCGACCCTATTCTACGACAAGTAGAAACCAAATGTCTGGCATGAATTTCATTGGGAGCCTTAATATAGGCAGTTTGCAACAATTCGATAGCCTTCGAAAAATCAGTACAGCCCTCTATTACACCCGTGACATGAGGACCAATGTACAAGTAGAGTACTTCTAACTCATCTGGAGTATCTGTACACATTTCCAAACCGGGCTTACAGATCCTATCGATATACGACTGTTTATTTTTCGTTTGACACATTCACAAGAAATTGACCGACAAAAGCATACCGCTTTTCTACCTTGGTTCATTGCTACTACTTAGGATATTATTTCGGCAGTTAATATGTGTGGCTAATTTCAAGATTTCATAGGTCCAACAGTGTGCTCATTTGTGAGATTCCTTGTTGAGCTAACTTTACCTTGCAATTCGAGCGTCGCTACACATGTACAATTGTGATTTAACATTATATATATATATATATATATATATATATATATATATATATATATATATATATATATATATATATATATATATATATATATATATATGAGCGTTACATATATATATATATTATCCACTTCCCCCCAAAAGGAAAATTCAAGAAGCCTTTTGTATAAGCTAACGTATAATTTCAAAGGAAAACGGAGAAAACGTTAATTTTAGCCGTGGATCTTCGCTCTTTCTAGTTTTTTTTTTTTTGACAAATGAATAATAATGTTCTAGTCAATGCGGTTAGGTAAGGGTAATAATAAGAATCCTAAATTTTCAAGAGAAGTTTCCTGGAGTTCCTCAATCCTCTTCAGGAACGTTACATATACTACAAGGCAACCATGCACTTGCCCAGAAAAAGTATAGGGTCTGGCTCGAGCGATTTAACAACATTGATTAAAGTGTTCCGCATAAAGTAGCTGCAGTTTCTCGTCGCGAACTAAACCTCTTTTATGTACGTTACTTTGTGTGTAGGCACCACACCACTTTCCTTAATTAAACAGAATTAACTTTATATTGATGTCTACACTATTTTTTTTTTACACACCCAAAATTACTATATTATTCTCATTACTGGACCCTTGATTTTTCACTATTTACATTTTTCATTTATAAAACTAAATAGGCACTGATTATACACTATTAAACTTATTTACACTGGGACCTTTTTACACTATTATGGATCATTAATTTTTAAACACTCTGAACATCTGTCTGAAGGAAAGAGTAGTCCTCCGATGAAAGGACCGCAGCTAGAAGAAGATCGACCGTCTCGGGAGGTAATGCAGCAAAGATATGGTAGAATTTCGTTTCTTCTCGATGTATTCTTGAGATGTGAAGTTGCGCCTCCACAATTTTGAACCATCCTGATACTGCTGTTTCATTAAAAACAGGAGGTCTGATGGAGATCGCGTTCGCGAGATCCATTTTTTGGTGTGGAAGAAAATGAGCAGCTTGTTAATGTCTTGATGAGTCAACTAGCGAATCCATTTTGTTGTATGATCACGATTCGTGCGAGGAAAAAGATGTCACCAGTGATAGGGTCTGGGTAACGTAACGTATTCTCTCTTGTAGTTTCGTAGGCTGGGTTATGTGATCAGCGAGCTTCCTTAGGATAAAGGAAAATATATATAGATGGATTCTTTATTCTTAGGTAAATAGCTGGAATAAGCTTCGAAATAGCGAACAGTAATGACAACTTTTCTTCTTGAATATTAATGATAACTTTTTCTGACTGTCTTTTCCACAAAAGTACACATATATAAATAATCATTTTATCTACTCATAATACTACAAAAATTCAACCAATCAGGATTGAAATACATTTAATCGTCATACTTATGTTCATTTTTGGAATAACAGCCTTAGCGTTAACAAATTGACTAATCAGCTTTTACACATAAGCACTGTATATGATATGGAAGTGCGTATGCATAAAATTGTAGCCTAGATAGCAAAATACACACTAATTTATACTCTATAAATGTTAATGAGAGAATTAGAGAATAAAATTATTCTAAAGAAAATTCCAGTTCTCAGCGAATAGCGAGTTTAGGCTTGACGACTTTTTTTGGAAATTATTTGGGAATGAATAAATAAAGCAAGGATATATATATATATATATATATATATATATATATATATATATATATATATATATATATATATATATATATATATATATATATATATATATATATAGTTCGTCGTGAATGAAAGTACGGAGGTAATTAGTCGAAATTACCAAGATGGAAATTCTAACAATGCGTAATAATGACAAGAACAATTAGTTAAATGGTAGTTATAATTATATTTTGCTAGATGACTTGTGTGAGTGGTAATGAGGGAAATGTAATTTGTAGCTAATTAGAATCAGGAATCACGAAATAAATAATTTGTATGAAAGTATGATTTGGGTGTAATTGTAATGGTAGCTAATAGAAATACGAATTGTGGGTAATTGTAACTAATTAAAATTACGATCGTTAAAAGGGGAAATCTAATAAATTTGACAGTGTTTTTGTTCGTAAAACCTAAGGATTAAACCTAGCTAAATTAATTTCTACTGTTCTTTTGGTCTTCTTAATAATCTTATTTACTTGGTGCTGGCGAGACGAGTGAAAATTTTGTCTCCCATGCAGAATATTTAGAAGTGTTAGTACATGTGTGTAAATGTGGCCAATTGTTTTTGAATCAGACCTTTTTACAAATATATATAATTTAAGAAAAATGCTAAAAAAAATTATTGTTATATATATATATATATATATATATATATATATATATATATATATATATATATATATATATTTTTGTAGCTGCAGAGCTGTAATGATTGTTCAATCAGTGCCATGATAGATTAAAAAGGTAAAAGGTTAATAACGTTTGCACATAACCCTTTGCGCATAAACACGGCTGAAATCCATTTTCCGAATTTTTAACACTCAATCAGAGCTCGGATCCAGCACTCGATACTGAATCTGTATTCTCGGCAAAGTAGGTAAAGTTTTGTGGAAGCGACATCGATACCGTGAACTTTTCCCTACGAGGTCTTACAAGGAAAATAACAGAAGCTCTCAAGTAGCATAGAATCAACAATGTTGCGCTCTGTGACTCGCACGATTTGTGCTTCCAAAAAGTCCATCAGATTTCCATTTACCTCACTACTCGGCACAGGATGCAACGGTTTGAGAAGGCTCCTTCACCGACCGAGTACACTAGGATTTTCGTTCCTTTATTTAAAAGATATAATACTGCATACTGGGGAGTTTAACTTCCCATTTACAAAAGAGAGAATACTAAGCGGGAAGTCCATCTTCCTATTTACGAAAGAGATTAATACAAAGCGGGAAGTCTATCTTCCCATTTACGAAAGAGATTAATACAAAGCGGGAAGTTTGTCTTCCCATTTATAAGGTTCAATGTGTGAACCGTTTAAATTTTTCAAACGAATGTTTACTTGGTTCGACCCCCACAAAGAAAATTTCAAGAAGCCTTTTGTATGTATAAGCTAACGTCTAACTTCAGAGGAAAACAGAGAAAACGTGAATTTTACCCGTGGAACTTCGCCCTTTCTAATTTTTTTGATAAATGAACAATAACGTTCTAGTCAATGTGGTTAGGTAAGGGTAATAATAAGGTTCCTTAATCCTCAAGAGAAGTCTTCTGGAGTTCCTAAACCCTCTTCAGGAGCGTTACATATATGACAAGGCAACCATCCACTTGCCCCTAAAAGGAAATTTTAAGAAGCGTTTTGTATGTATAAGCTTACGTTTATCTTCAAACTGAAACGGAGAAAACTTGAATTTTAGCTGTGGAACTTCGCTATTTCTAAGTAATTTGATAAATGAACAATAAAGTTCGAGTCAATGCAGTTAGGTAACGGTAATAATAAGGTTCCTTAATCCTCTAGAGAAGTTTCCTGGAGTTTATCATCGATATTCAGGAGCGTTACATATACGACAAGGCAACCACCTACTTCCCCCAAAAAGGAAATTTCAAGAAGCCTTCTGTATAAGCTAACGCTTAACTTCAAAGGAAAACGGAGAAAAAGTGAATTTTCCTTTGAAGTTAAACGATAGATTATACAAACGGCTTCTTGAAAGGATTGCCTTTATTGTGCCACCCTTTGCTCTCTCTGATCCTAAGTGTTCTCTCAATGTCCCTTTTTCTTACCATTGAAAAACTCCTGTTTCTTGTAACATTGCTCATTCGCGTCAAATTTCTCTTTCTCTTGTACTTTATTGTTATATAGTCTGCAATACAAGGCTTTTCATCTCTCGTTCTGTCTTCAAAATGGTTTTGAAAGGCAGAAAAGAAATATGTCAAGAAGTCCTGTGGTGGTTGTTACTACCCACAGAACTTGTATTTGCTCGCTCTCTCTCTCTCTCACTCTCTCTCTCTCTCTCTCTCTCTCTCTCTCTCTCTATATATATATATATATATATATATATATATATATATATATATATATATATATATATATATATATATATATATATATATATATATATATATATATATATATATATATATATATATATATATATATATATATATATATATATATATATATATATACATATATATATATATATATATATATATATATATATATATATATATATATATATATATATATATATATTTATTTATATAGCTAGCTTGATTCCTTCGGGTCTATAATGTAAGGATAAATATTGGTTAGGGCTTCTCCTATGGAGCTTCAATTTAATTTGAAGGAAGAACAAAAAGACGTATAAAGGGTAATTTATTTCATTTTCTTGATTCAACGTTTCGGGGGAACTTCTCACCCATCTTAGGGTAAAGGAAATACAATTTGTGGTAAACAGTTTAAGTTAGAGTTAAACAGATAATCAAAATGATGAATTTATGGAAAGTATTTAATTTTTATTAAGGATAGCGAGAAATTTACAGGTAATTGATATTTTTTGATTATTATGTTGCGAGTTAAAAATTAACGATTGGGGAAACACAGGGAACATATCAGTATAAACGAACCTTAAACAATCAGCCGTTAGAGGATAACTTGGGAGAAAGGGTGAGGAGCGTAAGAAGAAAGAGAAGGTTAGGAGGTTGGGAATATTTTTTTTAGAGTAGAAGTAGTGGGTGAGAATAAGAATCAGAATTTAAGGAAGGAGAAAGGTATTTAATATATATGGATTCAAGGATCCTTAATTGTATGGGATCAGGGCTGGTTTTTAAGATTTTAAAATCGTCCGTTGTGATTTCAGTTTTAGACTTAATAGAGTGAAGCCTAACAGGTGAGAATTCCTTCGTAAAGAGAACCTTTCCTGTTCTGCGGCTAACACCCAAATGGGAACAGAACCTCGCCCTCAGCGAGCGCACTATACTGCCTATGTATCTATCCAGTTTACAATTGGGCCAAGTAAACTGGTAAATAACGGAGCACTTCGCTTCAGGCGGGATTCTTTCCTTACAATTGAAGTATAATCCTATGTGGTGACTATTTATGAAAATTAACTTAAAATTGGTATGAAAAAAGAATTTATTTAATAGAGAAGTAATTTCTTTCGAAAAATATTTATTTAAAAAAAAAAAACAGATCCGGAAAGATTGTGTAACGGATATCTTTGCAAGCAGTAGGGAATTTAAATTTGGGATGGTAAATATTGTTTAAAAATTAGGCGGTAATATTTTCAGTAAGAGACACAGGAAATCTGTTTTGTTTTGCGTTATTTTGGGGTCATGTAAATCAATTTAGGCACTTTCGCAGTGCTTATCAGTGCATAAAATTCGGGTTCGACAAACCCGCTACAGTCTCTAGTGTGTGCAGGTTTTTTGGAGGGCGAACTGACAAAACATAGTGTCGTCGTTCGAGATTTTCGAAGCTCAGGGAGAATCTCTGAGCTTAACGGGGAAAGACCTAATGACTTACATCCAGGAAGAAGAAAGGACGACGAGAGAAGAAAGAAGAGACAGAGAAAAGAAAGAAAGAGAAGATATAAGGGAAAGAGAAGAAACAGAGATGACTAGGGCGAGAAATGAGGCCCTATCCATCACTTCAGGGCCCAGGAACCAACAACAACCTGCATTCGTAAAGCTGCCTGTGTTTAAAGAAGGGGAATACTTTGTCTCGTACTTGACCCACTTCGAGATAAACCACCGGGATATAGAATCGAATGGTGTAGCTAAATTGCTGCCCTCTTTGAACATCCACCTGAGGGATATTTTTATTCCCCTCCCATCCGAGACAACAATTGACTATTCCACGTTAAAGGCCGAGCTACTTGCTGCATATAAGATGACTCCCGATTTTTATCGTGTTAAGTTCAGGCAGTGCCGAATCCAACCCAATAAAACATTTAGACAGTTCGGGTAAACCTCACAAAGGCCCCTTAATTTCTGGTTTGACGACTTAAAAGTTCCCAGGATTACGATACTATGATTGATTTCATCTTAAAGGACCAACGTCTGGCATCGCTTCCATCCGAAATCCGGTCATTCTTCAAGGACAGAAGATGCACCAGCTTCAAGAAGTGCATAGAAGAGGTTGACGTATATGCCTCCAGTTACAACTGTTACCCTAAAGAAGGGAAAAAATAGAACCATCTTCCCCCAAATCGCAGATGAAAAAGCACAAATTCATCCTTCACAACAAAGAAAACTTTGTCAAGGTAACAGGTCAGTCAATACCGACACCTGTTAGATCGCCCATCAAACAAGAAGCCCGACCATTCTCCTCTAACCACCCCCCTTCGTCGGCATTCCCCAGGAAGACCGTCGTAGGTTGTTTATGCGGAATCGAAGGACATTAAAAAACAATTGTCCTCAGAATTCGTGCTTGAGGAATAACTTCTCCCACCAAGTGAGTGTCACCCCTTCTCAGACCATATCTCCATCAGAAACTCGCCTCTCTTCAATCGAACAGTGTCCCGCTGGCCTCCAGGTGAACTTTTTATTCAATAAAACGGCTGCCGTATCTCCACCCTCGTCGGAGATACAGGGTGCACGTGTATCGTATTTTCGGATGAGCTACTTTCACTGGTAGCCCCGGATCACGATCGGATCGCCATCGCCTATGACTACCTGGGAAGCGCTAATCGGTCCCCCATTGTAAAGTGCCATATTGACTGCGCCTACTTCACTGGCTGGGCAGAAGAAGTGGCAGCACCCATTAAGTTTTGCTCCGTTTTGATTGGGGAGAGCCCCAAAGTTTCCTTACTCGGGTGGATCAACCAGTGACCACCCGCTCTCCGAGGAAACAAGAATTGAAAGCACCCGCTCCCCTAGGAACCCCCGGTGCTTCGGATTATGGCAACATCGTCAACGAGAATTTTACTAAAAAGCAGAAGGAGTGTCAGTCCATTCGAAATTTGTAGACTAATGCCCACAACACAACGCAAGAATCTATTAGATGTGGTAAAGGGATTTCCTTCCGCGTTAAGGATAATCTCCTATACCCCGTATGCTCCCCGGGCATCCCACAAGAGTCCATCAAATAGTGGCAATAAATGAAGAATCGGCCGTCGAAGCAGATGACCCCCTGGACCCCCTGGGTGTTGTCCAAATTGCATGCGTAGAACAGGAGGACGATTATCCCTTGCCCATACCAGATGCGATGAAATCCCCTTTAACAGAGCTCAAAATAAAAGAGCAATAATTATCCTCCCTTCAGAGAACCCAGCTCCAAGCTACCTTCGATCAATTCGGTGACGTCATCTCCGAGAATCCAGGATGTGCTATCCACTTCGAGCACGATATCCAATTAACTACGCAAGAGATTGTCAGGTCCGGCCGTACCCTTTGCCCGTTCATTTAAGAGAAGAATTCAATGCCGAAGTTGAAAAATTGTAAAGTTACAGATAATTGAACCCTCCAAATCAGATTATTGTTCCCCGGTTGTAATGGTAAAGAAACCCAATAATTCCTACAGAATGTTTATTGATTTTAGAAAGATAAACGCAATCACCGTATTCCATGCCGAGCCTATTGCCTTGATCGACCAAAATTTTCATTTGTTCGAGAAGGCGACATATAATTCCGAATTGATCTGTGTAAGGCCTATTACCCGATCCCACTGAGGAAAAAGGTTCAAAGGTACTCCGCGTTCCCGACCGAGAAGGGAGTAATGCAGTTTCATTGGCCTTCCTTTGGTCTCGTCACCGCTTTCAGTAATTACAATCGTATGATGAGACGGATTTTAGATGGGCTACCACACGTATTCTTCCATTTTAATAACATTTACGTGGCTAATAATGAGTGAGAACAGCACTTGACCGCTCTTAACGCTCTGCTGCAAAGGCTAATGGACCATAATCTCACCATCAGCCCGAGTAAATGTCATTTAGCCTACAATACATAGCATCTGTGGAGGTATGCCTGTGTAGACCTTTTCGGTGTAAGGGCGCGTACACTTTCACGGGCAGATAGCCGACGCAAGGCCGTCTGCGATAGGCTATTGGAGCAATGGAAGGAGTGGAAGGCCGCCTCCTTGGTTGAATGCGTTTACAATTGGCCGGGATTTATCTAGTGGCTTGCCAAGTTGCAGTTCAAGGATATATAAAGATCAAGACCCCAAAATAAAATTTAAATATAAATAATAAACGGGGCAATATATATACAAAGGGGAAACAAATTAACGAATTATGCTTTATAAGGATTGTTAGTTAGATTAGGATAATTTACAATGTGTCAGAGCTAAGCGTGAGTGCAAAATTATCGTTAATCCAAATAATGAAAATTATTTAAGTTTGAGCGGGGAGTCAATTAAAATGGGATGCTACGGAATGCAGGTGACGAATGATGGGGGGGGGGTAATCATGGGATTACAAAGCAAAATCGCTTTAGAGGGAAGCTTAGAGTTGTTCGGAGGGGAAAGACCAACGGCGCGGGTCTTCGAGGAGACACTTCTGAGGGTGTTGACGAGGAAGTCTCGTAGATAGGGGTTTGAGAGTACTTCTTGCAGAAGGACGAAATTTTCTCAGCTCCAGAGAGATGTGTTCTCAAACACAAGAGACTGTTCTGCGGCACGGCAGGGAGTTTCAGGCACGGGGCACGGGAGTCTTGAAGGGGGGTGCGAGGCAAGTGGGGCCATACAGTTCTCCGGGAATAAGGTGACTCGATAAGCTTTCCTCTGAACAGGGGCCAAAGCTTCACGAAGGGCGATCTGCTTGTGAGATCATAACGACGAGGTACGACTCCACGAGGGGTTGCGAGACTTCGCAGGAAACACATACGGTCTGGCAGGATCTTAATCTCCTCAAGAAATGGATGACGCATGGTTATATACCCCGGTGGCTTGTCCGTTAGATAGAACCAGGGCATAGCGGTCCAAGAGAATTCACGACGCCAGTCTGTGCAAACTTATTTCGAGGTAAGGGGTTGGATCGAACGGCTAAGTTTGCCTCAGGTTATAGGGTTGAGTTTGTACAGGGGCGTCCCGCTTAAGTAAATAAGGCCGGGGCAGCGTCGGGAGACAGCTTCCTTCTCGGTGATTCTAGAATTCCCACGCCAAGGAGCACGTGATCTAGGGCTCGAAGGAAAATTTCGAGGAGCTTCCTCTCACGCTGGTACTTTGAGGGGCATCTTTTCACAAGTATCCCTTTCTGTAGATGACATTTTCCTGATACGTAGGGGAGGGAAAAGGGCATCCCCAAACATGGAAGGAGTCTTGTATGGGAAAATATTGAGCTAGGTCTGCAGGTGTACAATAATAGCAGGCATTTAAATTTAAGCCGACACAGCAGCCACCAAATAAAGGAATGGATTTCGTTTAATCCTGGCCACAGGGCACATTTAAAAAGAGGTATCGGCGTTAACGAGCAAACGGAAAAACAAAATAAATAAATACAGTAAATAATTAGATGCATGTAAAAAAAAATTGATTTAAATAAAGACTCAATCATATGGATGGTAGTGAAGCTACATTCAAGGCAAAAAAAAACACAAATAACAACGCGACTAAAAAATACACAGGGAACAAATAGGTAGCCAAAAAAGTAATTTTATAGGGAAGGGGGGGCAAAGAGCATAAAAGGTAAGAAGGGGCGAGTACACAGACTCGATTATATATACGGGAATACAGGGCTTAACAAGATTTACCTTGTAGATGGAGGATCCTCTACCGGATTCCTACTTAGAATGTATGCAATACAGTTTTATGTCCCTTTAATGTACAAAATTCTGAATTGGTATTCCATTAGAAATAGGCTCCATCGCATAAGCCTTCGTTCTTGCCTTTACAATTTTTTTAATGGGCCAAGGGGCGTTATTGGTTTCGATCACAAATTCTTTGCCTAGCAAGTACATTTTGAATTTCTGCACACTCCACACGATCGCGAGAGCCCCAAGTTTTATGACCGCATAGTTCATTTCGCGTGATGTGAGCTACCAGCTGGCGTAAGCAATAGGATAACTATTGCCATCTTCTTCATACTGGAGCAAAACGCAACCAATGCGTTAACTACAGGCATCCGTTCGAATTCAAAACGGTTTGCTCGGGTTCGGGAGTCGCAGTATGGGGAGCTGACGTTAATTTTTCCTTCAGCTGTTGGAAGTGGGTGGTCGCCTTGGGGTTCCAGACGAGGGGGTACGGGGAATGTTTTTTTAGTAGGGCGATACGGGGGTACGCTAAGGTGGCGAAATTCGAAACAAAACAACTGTAAAAGGACGTCTATTCCGGGAAGGAGCGTAACTTTCTTAGTACGCGGAAGGGGCATGCCGGCGATGGCCTTCACCTTTGTTTGCTAGGGTGCCATTTGATTTTCCACAATGTGGAAACCAAGATATTTAATGGTGCCGTAGGCAAAATGGCACTTGCTGGGGCCTATGGCAAGGCGGTATTCACAAAGCCTACTGAGGAGGGAGAGAAGGGAGACCAGATGTTGGTCTCATGTGCAGGTAGCCACGTAAACATTATCAAAATAAAAAGAAACGTTATTCTACCCATCCAGTATCCTGCGCATCATTCGGTTATAGTTACTACAGGCGGTAACTAATCCAAAAGGGAGACGCCGAAATTGCCTAAGGCATTTTCTGGTGGGGAATGCGGTGTATTTCCGGGCACTATCCTTAAAGGAGATTTGATAGTCGGCCTTACACAAGTTTATCTCCGAAATAAACTTATCCTCTTCAAATAAATGTAGGTTCTGATCTATCAAAAGGATAGATTCAGCATCAAACCCCTCTCAGGCGTTCAGTTTCATAAAGTCAACGCACATGCGAAAAGACTGATCCGGCTTCCTGACCATAACAAATGGGAGTAATAATCTGAAGTGGAGGGTTCAATGATTACCAATTTCAGCAGGTTTTCGACTTCGGAGTTGAAAGCAGAACGCAGGTAAACGGGCAAGGGGTATGGTTTAGTCATTGTCAGACTCGAAACATATTGTTTGTATTAAGTTAGGGGGCTCAGAGGGATATAAGGCTTCCATTACTGACTCTTCGTCAAGCGCAATTATATTTTTAATGCATGCATGGCGGTGGTAGCGTTTAAGCATGTTCACATGAAACAGTTTGTCACCTGATGGTGTCTGTACTAAGTAATCCACGGTGCCGCGTGCTTCTAGGATGGGGAAGGGGTCTCTCCATTGGGACAGGAGCTTATTTGTCTCCGTTGGTAGGAGGATCAGCACCTCGTCACGGGGCATGAATCGCCTTTCTTTTGACCTAACGTCAAAATAGATCCTATACGACTCCATCTTTAGGTCCGTATTTTTTTATGCTATATCTGCACATTCTCATAAGCGGTTCCTGAGGTCTAATAAAGAGAATACGATGGTTTTATCTCCTCATCCATGTGGAGATTGGCAAATAGTTCATTTAATATACTCATCGGGCCTCGGGCGTTTCGGCCATACAAAAGTTCGAAGGAGGCAAATCCTAAAGTTATGTGGGGAATTTATCGGCAGGCAAACAGTTCAACCGGCAGGTACCGATGCCATTCTCGTGGATGGGCATGGCACAGCTTCTTCAAAATGGTCTCCAATGTACCATTTAATTTTTCGCAGACGCCGTTAGCGGTGGGGTAAAAAGGAGGTGGTGAATAGTGGCTTGATCATTAGGAGCTTGACGACGTACTCCATTAGTTCATAGGTAAACTGTCTACCTCTCTCAGATAAGATCTCCTTTGGGATGCCGACGCAGGAAAAGATAGCAATCAGGGCCTCCGCACAAGTCACACTATCTAATCTTTTAAGGAGGACTGCGTTGGGGAATCTCGTTGTAAAATCGACTAGTGTTAGGACGTATGAGTTTCCTTCGCTGGACGGGGGATGAATTGGGCCAATCAAGTCTATGGCCACTCTAAAGCAAGGCTCTGAGACAATTGGGTCTTCTGGAGGGAGGCAGGTGGTATGCGCCCTTTTGCCGCAGTCTTTTGACAAATGTCACACGACCTGCAAAATTCAGCAATTTCTTTGTCAGCACCGGGCCAAAATAAATAATGGAAAATTCTTTGAGGGGTTTTATTGTAGCTGAAGTAACCATCCAGTAATCCATCATGAACAAATTGTAGGACTTGGGAGACATGCGAATGGGGGATACATAAAGAGCGAGTCGTGGATTTATCCTCAGCCGAACTGGAGCGAAAAAGGAGTCCGTCACTAACAAAGTATGTGACCTTCCTTTAACCGCATGCAGAGCTTGATTCTTCATTTCTCGCTTTTTACCACAAGGGCTGGAGGGTGGGGCACTCCTCCTGAGTGATTGCAAATGCTTCTTTGTGAAGGGCTGCAAATTCTGGGACATAGGGGGTTCTAATGGCACGGGAGCGCAGTGAACTTTAGCACCTGGGCCCTGGTGATAACGGGCTGTGCGATGGGGTTAGGGGAGAGCTGCGGGCTCTGGCCGACCAACATGGCGCAGAACTTAATAAGGGCTGTTATCGCGTCGACCCAACCAGTAAAATACTTACATTCGAGATAACAGCGGACCACGGTGGACCGATTTGCGCTCCTCGAGTAGTCATTGACTAGTGCAAATTTATCGTGGTCGGGGCTCACCTTGGGGAGCAACATTTCTGAGATGACGATGCAAGTGCAGTCGGTGTCTCTTGCGAAGGTTGACACTCTGCAACCATTAACTCTTCCGTTTTCGAACTCAAGCCCACCGGGGGGGGGGTCTTTTGTTGAACAAAAAGTTGACTTGCTGTCCCGGGGGACTACTTGATGGGAAAGTTGCTGGCGTTTCAGGGCGAGTGGCCTGATGAGAGAGAGAGGCACTTATCTGATGGACTTGCTGATTAAGAAAGGAACGGAATTAGGAGTTTTGGGGACAGTTGATCCTCACGTGACCGACTACAACGAAGGAAAAACATATGTCGGGCCGTCGAGGGTAATACAACGCTGGGGGATTAAAGATGGGAAGCTTAATATCCCTTGGTTCAGGCAGGGAAGGGTACTCGGGTTTGGAGGGATGAGATACCTTCACAAACTTGGAAGAGTTCTTCGGGGCGAACTTGGGGATGTTTCCTTTACTTTGGGGGGATGGGGGATGCGATTTCTTGAGGTCTTTCGGGATTAGGTTGTGACTTGATGCGTGCACATCCGCCTCTTCGATTCATTCCTTGAAGGAAGACACGCGTCTATCCTTCACAAATGCACGGAATTCGTATGGTGCAGCAGCCATTAACTGATCCCGTAAGATGAAATTAAATAGGGACTCGTAGTCGCGGTCGACTTGAGCCGAATTCCAAACCAGAATTGATAATTTTTTTGAAGGGTGAATCCAAATTAGAGGTAGGTCTGGCCAGGCAGTATCCTCACCTAGCGGAACATTGCCCGATAGAAATCAGGATTCATGTTTATAGCCGATAATAGTTCCGACCTGAGGGTGGAATAGTCGAGGGTGGCTTCGGCGGGTAGCGAAATAAAAATTTCCAGGAGATGGGTATTGGGGAGGGGGAGCAGTCGAGGGACTCCATCGGCTTAAATGCCGCGCTGAAATGCTCGTTGTCCTTAAACACTGGCAACTTTACTGAGGGGGTTGGGGGGATTCATTCCTCGAGCTAATGGAAAGGGTTTAAAATTGGTTCCTCTTTAGCTCGCGTTCGTGCTGACGAATTCTTTCTCTTTCTTCCATTTCTCTTCTCTCTGTTGTCTTTCTCTTCTCTCTTCAGCTTCTTTCTGTTCCTTTTCTTTTTTCCTTCAGCTTCTTTCTATTCTCTTTTTTCTGTCCTATCATTTCTTTCTTCCTTCTGAATATAGGCAATTAGATCCTTGCCGGACAACCCAAAGACCTTTCCTTGCTATTGGAATCGTTCGAATGACGACATCTCCCTGGTATAAATGTGCGTCTGGCCGCTCGGCGCATACAAGGAACTCACGGAAAAGATTATGGGGCTCTTACGATTGTACCAAAAATCCCAACGGAGATTTACCCACACAACGATTGAAACACAATGAAAAAAAAAAAAAATACAATTCAAAAATTGATCCTTATGGGACCAGAAGTTGTAGGGCCTTTTAATCCTGCACGGGGATTAGTAGGGGATTTCGGAAGAGCTCGTCTCCGATGAAAAAACACAAAGAAAATGATCAATAAAGAAAAATTAAGAATTTGTTCCACTATCCTTGGATAACTTTAAATGAACTTGGCAAACTGATTAATGGACAACTTAACTAAGGATTTAGAAAGAAAAGGGTTACTTCAATACAAAATAACCCGACATTACCTGAAACCAGATTTTAATATAATGATTATAATATATATAATATATATATATATATATATATATATATATATATATATATATATATATATATATATATATATATATATATATATATGTATATATATATATATATATATCAAGCAAGGATTTTTTATATATCATAATCATTATATTAAAATGAGGTCTAAGGGCGACCGCGTGCCCTTCTGTCCCCGCGTGGTCCTGAGATCACTGAATGGAGCTGTGAAAGCATAGCTGAACCAGGGTAAGGATGCAGCCTACGCCGTTATCACACGCCACAGCTGTATTTTCCTAGGAGCCGATTATCGTCTCCCACGGCCACTTTTCAGCAAACATTCTTGCCTTCCGCCCGAAGATCGAAGTCCGTTGAGCACTCTAATCCAACGTTATCACAATTCACCCTTCCCCCGAAGGTGACGCCGAGTTTTCCCCAAAAATCGTACGCGGGTCTGGAGGGCCGTCACAACCACCTCACCAGGCGCCTATATAATCCTTCGACTCAGGTTAGTAAGCAGCACTGTTAGAATTGCCATCTACTCCGGCGAATGAGCTAATGGAACGCACCCCCCCACCCCTTCCCAGCGGCAATTTCGATTCGAGTCGAAGGTTAAATCGGTAAATATCTGACAAGGATTCCCAACTCTGAAGGCCATCTACGAGTGCTTCCTCATCTGAAGCGAGAGGTAACCCGACTTCTTCTGGCGCATTCATCAAATCCCAACCGGCCCCTTTTCTGCAACGGGCACGTAAGCTAGTGTAACCGTTGCCGTCTGTAGATTGATCTAGAATCTGGTTTACCCTATTGATCCATTATTTGTGTGAACGTCCCGGTTTTAATTCACCAATTTCAATCTGACCTACTTAATCCCCTAATTAACCCACCTGTATCTCGCGTAGATGTTTAACTCCGTCGTGCGACCATTCCCTTTAAACCCAATATTTGTGTAAATATAAATATCATTTTGTTGTTACCTAAGATATATTTTCGTCATTGTCTTTATTTGCAACCCAACGCGTACAAGCTACCTGTCAATCATTGGCCAACTTGCAGTCTAAAATATTTGTTTTAAAAAGGACCCCGCAAAGTTAATAATAAACCATCCCCACTGGAGTCATCACAGTTTCCCCATTCACTAAAGGTCTTCAACCAACTTTGACCCAAAGCCCCAAAGTACCTACGTATATATACATATATATATATATATATATATATATATATATATATATATATATATATATATATATATATATATAGGGAGAGAGAGAGAGAGAGAGAGAGAGAGAGAGAGAGAGAGAGAGAGAGAGAGAGAGAGAGAGAGAGAGAGATAGAATGTGTCTCGCCATTCCACGACATATACTTATATATGCATTACTCTATTATAAAAACTGGTGTCAGGTGTAGGGTTTTAAAAGGTCTTTGGAGAGATTTTTTAAAGGCAACCCTTTAACTTTATATTAATTTTCAAAGCTGAGTACCGTTTGAGTTGCGAAGACAAAACGAAACAGGAAAAAACTTTGCCATATTTTTTTATCGCTTAATGTTTGTATGTGTGTTTGGACCGACAACCTTTAATAGGAAAATTTATTAGGAGACATAATTTCTCCCACGGTCACTTTAATCCCCCACAGGTTAGTAGAGTCATCCCTTCTCATCTCACGAAGACTCCATTATATTATTTTTTTTGTTTGTTTAATCGTATATTATATTAGTGCGAGTATTTGGATAGCAAAGCTGCCGCGTTTAAACAAGCATATTCCTCCTTCTGTCAATAATTTGTGAGCCAAGATTCCTCCTTCCTGTGCCAACGGCCCACTATACCCTTTTTTTCGGACAACGTAAGCCCCTATTACGAAAAAAATGTCGTCGTTCGAGAGACTGTCACTTATATACTGGAAGAAAAGAGAAAAGAGAGAGCTGAACAAAAAGAGATTAGAGAAAGAGATTATACAATTAGCTGAAAAAATGAGGTTAGAGAATTAGCTGAACAAAAAGAGATTAGATAATTAGCTTGTCGTGGTATGACATTATATTATATCAATACCATATTATATCTATCAGGGAGGGACCAATAACTTGAAAGCGAACCGACAAAAGGGACGGAAAACCACGAGTTCAGACGGGCTGAGTAGCGAGAGAGTGCAACGAGGTCAGGTAAATTATGGACAATGGCAAAGCTCAAGGTTATTTAAAGAGGCATGTACAAAAATATAATTTTATTTACACAAAAATAATGAGAGAATTGATGGGTAAAATCACACCAGTAAATGAAAGGGGGAATTGTAGTTATAAATCAGGCTATGAAGTTAGAACTTATGGTATTCCCGGAGGAGACTATTCAAATGGGGGGGGATTAACTCAATTGGGTTACTAAAAGGGGGAGAGGGGTTGGCTTACGGATGTCTTCTGCACTTGAAGTGAGGCCGCTCGGACTTCAAAGCGGGAGGTTGGAGTGATGACGGTTCTCCAAAAGCAAGGGGGGGGGGTAACTTCTGGTCCAGGGGAGGGAATTTTGGCTACCCGAAAGGAGGAGGGCTTCGACATGAGTTGATGAAAGAAATCGGGAAAATCACTCGGTGCGATCGTTCAGTGGAATTACCTCCTGGCTGGGGATAATTCCAAATACACAAAATAGTCCAGCTGTCACTTTGCTTTGTTGCTAGCACTTGACTTGGAACCATATGGAAATCTTCTGGGTTCTGGGCAAGACTTCTTAACTCTGTGTCTCCTCATGGGAGTTGAACTCTATTTATGTTCGAGGCTCTCCCCGAGGGGGGTTAGCGGGAAACAGCTCTACTCTCGAATGGCTTCGAATCTTCTTGCAGAGGCTATTCTAGTCCGCGTAATGGTGAATCGTGGGGGACTTGGTTCGAGGCTACCGCTTGTGGAAGTTCCGTCTGCTCAAGATATTCCACCTGGGGTTCCCTCACATAGCTGAACAAAAAGAAATGAAAGAGAGCGACGAGCGATAGAGAGAATTCGCCAATATGAATTAAAATAAAATCGTGATCGGTTGGAAACACTTTCAGTGAATTTCCGTGTAGGAGCCCCTCAATCCACCCCCGTTAAACTCCACACGTTCAAAGAAGGAAGAAAATTTTTGAAGTTAATCATTGGGACATCGAGACGGACGGTGTCGCTAAGCTTCTTCCTCTCCTTAGCTCACAGCTCCAAGAGTTATGTGTATCGCTTCCCTCGGAAGCTACGGTGGATTACGCCACCCTCAAATCTGAACTTCTCGCAGCGTATAATATGACGCCTGACTTCTGCCGCACCAAATTTCGCCATGACTGCATCCAACCAAATATGAACTTCCGTCATTTTGGATATACTCTTTCCCATAATTTTAATTTTTAGTTAGACGCATTGAAAGTCCCCCACGATTATGAGTCCCTGGTAGATTTTGTTCTAAGGGATTAGTTGCTGGCGTCGCTCCTCTGTGAAGGACCGTGGGTGCAAGTCCTTTAAATAGTGTATAGAAGAAGCAGATATATATATATATATATATATATATATATATATATATATATATATATATATATATATATATATATATATATATATATATATATATATATATATATAGTCGTAAGTATTGCTGCTAACCAGGCTGATTTTTAATTTCACAGCGAAGGCAAGGGCGCAGAAGATGCTCAAGTACATATATTTATTGCAATTTTTGAAACAACGTTTCGGGCAACATGCCCATCTTCAGGTACTAAGATTAAAATTGTAAGAAAAAAAATTAATTATAAAATCATTAAAGTTATAAAAAGGAAAACAATTTGAACTAAAGGTTTTAAATGGAGTAAGAAAGTTGTGATATTTTTCCTATAAATTTTAAGGGTATACAACTAAATTGAATAAAAGATACACAAAAGACATGCACAAAAAAAATGATAAAAGTAATTAAAAAAAACGAAAGAAATAACAAAAGTACTAAAATGAATCAAAAGAGTGATAACCTATTTTATGAAAAAAATACTAAAAAGACAAACAGGCAATTAAAAATATAAATTAATAAATCAATTCAAATAAACTAAGAAAACTGAGTAAAATGACAAAAAAAAAAATTAAAAACTGAATGTGTAAATTAAAATAAATACTAATCTGAATCAAAGGGGTAACAATTTAAATAGTTTAAGATGGTGGAAGTCAATTAAAGGTATGAAGTAAAAGAAAAATTCAAGTGTTTAGAAATATTAACTAAACAATTAAGAATGAAGTGCTTACCAAACGGAGTTGGAGATAGAGCCCAGAATGAGAAATTAAGTAATGTGAAAGCTAAAGGAAACCTAGGATTTATGTTAGGTGGTTGTTTGGTGTAGGGGAATAGGTTGGTAAATACACCAGGAATATATAATTAAGTAATTAGAAGGGGGACAGAAGAATTATCATGGTTGAGCGGGGAAATTTGATTTTTATAAGAAGAGATTCTAATATTCGCAGGCTATATTCATTAGTGTTACGGCCTATAATTTTAAAATTGTTGATCGAGCATTCAGTTTCGCATTGTATAGTGTGGTCTCTGATAGAACTGTTCGCTCGTTATATGAGAGGTTTTGCTCCCATATGGGAATAAGCCACCACACTGGCAAAATCCTGTCTAGGAAGGAGGTTTCTTCTATCAGAGAAACACCCATCACGTTTAACAGTCCCGCCACGTCACAACAGTAAACAAAATCTTCTTCAGTTTTAAAGAATGACAAGAGATCTCTCTCCCTGTTCCGATAAAAAGTTATACAGTATTTGTTTTTTTCCTGCAACAAATTCTTCTTTTTAAGTCTAGAAGCTAAAACTTCTGCTAACTTTTTTTGACAGGCCTAGGTCTCTAACTAAATCATTCAGTTCTAATTGGCTGAAGTTTTCACGTTCTTAGGGCAATGTATGTACAAAGTCTGGATCACTTTCAAGTTCATTGCTTACATTAAATTGACATATATCAATTGTATCGTCCAGTAAAGGAAGTTCCTTGAATACAGGTACTGGAATTTTATTTGAATGAAGCACTGGACGAATTACTGAATCAAGATTTAGGTAACTGATTTATGTCGCGTTTTCTTGCTATACCGATAGGTCTTTGTGAGACAAAGGTAGCAATTGTTTACATGTTTTTTTAGCTCCCGCCACACCATAGGAATGCCAAATCCTAGTTGTTTCCTTGTGCTCTTTGTCCATTGGCGTAGATTTTTAAAACATGGCTTACAAACATTGTGCGGGGCCACGGTTTATCCTGATCACCTAATTTAATCTTAAAGTAAGCCAACTATGCTCTTTCCACAAATATACTAATGTTCATTCTTTGACTTGGTGCAGTAAAACAACCACATATATAGCAAAGCGAGTCAGGGGAATTCAAGCATTTCGTTCGTAATGAGGCCATACTACTGATGTTATTTCCTAAAACAAATCTGAAAAAAACACAAAGTTATATTATACACCAATTGTTTGTATATCTAGATGTGTATAAAGAGAGGTCTAAATACATACGAGTAGATAAAATAAAATACGAGGAATACCAAACGCCTCCAGTTCCGTTCACTTGGTCGTAAGGTAGCCTGCTACTATGAGTAGGACCAATATGGACCAGTCCATAAATAAAAAACTTGACGTGATCGAAGAAAAATATTGCCATTTTAAACTCAGTGACCCCGAATTTCCAAAGAACAGGTCTCAAACTTAAGTCAGTTGAAAAAAAGTTAACATTTGTTGACCAGTGATAATGCATATATAAAACATATTTTGGTCATTTTTTTTCATCGTTTGCCCAGAAGATAACCTTTGAAAAGGTTGAAAGACGTCTCGGCTAATAGAGATAGGTCACTTGCCAGCATTTTTCCCCCACTTTTCGCTTTCTGAAAAGAAAAGAGAAAGTTAAGGTGCAACGCATGCTTAACCAAGCAGTCATCGTTGTCAATTTTAACAAATCTTGTATACAACATGGCCTCCTACATATATATATATATATATATATATATATATCCAATGTCCCGCAGGAAAAATGAAAAGATGCTTCCAAGTACTTTCGAACTTCATTGCGGGACATTGCATTTATTGCGAGTGAGTTATTCACTTCATATATAAATATATATATATATATATATATATATATATATATATATATATATATATATATATATATATATATATATATTTATATATATATATATATATACAGTGGCGGCTGATGCTCATTAGGTCCGGAGGGGCCCGTCAAACAAGTTTAAAAATACCCACCTTCGGTAATATACTGTAGAGTATGTATTACATAAAAATTATAATAGTTACATTTATTTGTATATAATATAATCTCCTCTTCTGTTTTTCTTGAAAACAAATTGTAATATACAATCAGAGTGGTTTGGAAATAACGGTAAAAACATTTAGGGAGTTTTGCGACATTGCATTACTTAACAGTGTTTTGTTGCGTTTCAGAGTTCCAAAAGAACGATCAGAATCGGCCGTAGACTCGGGCGTGATTAAACAATCTTCAATAACTTTGATACTTCTGAGAAAGTGTCGAAAGTTTATTTTCAAGAAGCAATTGGCACACACACACACACGAGGAATACTACTGCAACCTTTGTTAAATACAGGACTTTTAATTCGGATGACATTTTTACTTTGTGCAGCATCAGTGGCGGATCCTGAATTCCTCCCACTGAGTAGCCTAAGAAAAAGCCATTGATGGTTAATAATGGTTATCTTACACAGCATTGATAATAAATAACAGTATATCGCACATGACAGAGCGCTAACTAGCTCTCTCAGATCCGATTTTCTTTTCCACACATCAGAAAATTATGAAGTGGTTGATTTACAGTTTTGGACGTTAGCTAAGGTAAAATACTAAATTTAATAATTATTTTTGAGATTTACCTGAATTTTAGACATTTATCATATAAGATACATTCGATCGCAACAGTTAAAAAACTTTATATATATTCTATATTATTACATAACTTTTTCTGAATAGAATAATACAAGTTTGGCTAAAAAAAACTATATAAACTTAAACGGGCCTGAAATTGAGGCGGGGGGGAGGGGAGAGGGGCTTCAGCCTCCTAGTTCCCCCCCCCCCGGATCGGTGCCTGTGCAGGATAGGATAATTCGTTTCAATGACAGTGACGTGGTCAATTGGCAATTCATGGAGATGAAGAATGAACACCTTAGCATCTACAACGGCAAAAGAGCGAAATATTTCTGAATTTATGTTATAAGTAGTGATGAGCATAGCTGCCTTGCAAGCTTTTATTGTAATGAAAGAACCGAGAAGTGAGGTATATTCAAACTGCCACTTTTTATAGCGTTTAGTCAACTATATTCATAATACATCTAAAAAAGAAACAAAACAAAATATTAGTAACATATATACATATTATAGCGTACGAGAGGTGCAGGCGAGCGGCTTAAAAGCTTCGTTTGAATGAGTCTTTTTTGAGACTCAGGATGGCCGAGTGGATTCGCCGCTGGCTAACAGTGGTCTAGCGACGCGGGAAGCTGTTCGCAACTCGCCTACGCTATTATTTTTTCTTTGCCCCCTTTTCCTACTCTCCTCTATCTAGAATGGTGCCCAGTCCCGGGATATGAATAAATATAAATGAATAAGGGGAACATACATATAGCAGTCACTCTCACCAAAAAGAATTGATTTCTTTTCAAAATTACAAAATATTCAATACACTAGATAAAGAAAGTTAAAGTAGAAATCGAAAAGATTACAAATCTAAATGACGGACAGGTTTATGAGCACGTAAAGATCTTCTAGGACCAGGCAACTGTATTGTCAGATTGTCGTGACTATTCACACTGTTATCAGCATCACGAACATGATCTTGTATGTGGATAGTTTTTTCTTACTCACTTCCTAATATCTTCTTGTTGGCTTGAGGAAAGTTAGTAGTTGTAGATGGGAAACTTGAATGGGAAGCTGGATCATCAGCGAGAGCAGGATGTCGCTGGACTCGAACGAGTTGGCTGAGAGCAAAGCCACAATAGAGAGAGACAGCTCCAGCCTCGGCCAGGAGAACAGTTGGAGGCACATCGCCCTGTTCTTCAAGGTAGTGGACAACAACGAGGCGCTTATCTGTGGCTCTTTCTTCGGTTCAAGTTATCTTTTGTGCTGTGTTTTAATTTTGTTTTGTTTTTTGCAGTGTTATTGCCTGTGCTTTAACCATTTGCTGTGTTGCTTTTTTGTGTTTTTTTTTCAAGCCGCCCGTTGTTACCTCCGCTCTGTATTCCCGCACCCACGTGTTTTTTTTTCAAGCTGCTTCGTTGATACCTCCGCTCTGTCTTCCCGCCCACGCCTCCTTCCCCCTCACCGACCGCTAATTCTTCTTCGTCTCTATTTTTTTCCCCCTCGTTTCTTGTTTCTATCGTGATTTTATTTGTTCACACTATTCGATTACTCTTTATTTTGTCTCGATTGTTGCTTCTCCCGTTATTGTGTCGCTTAAGACACTCTACTTATATAGTTAATTTGCTTTTCTCCCATTATTGTGTCGCTTAGCCACTATGATTGATAGGTTAACGATTCTTGCCCTCAATGGAACTGCTACCAGTGTTTCTCAAAACACCCTTACTCACATTAATGCATTGGGAATTTCTCGTTCCCGCCACCAGACTAAACGTGGTTTCCGTTTAGCTCCTGCTCTTAGAAAACTTTTTACTTGAATCAAGTCCCCCCCCCCCCCCACTTAGCCCTGATTCTTCTTGACCTGCCCCTTCACCCGTTCTCTCAGCGTCTCTCCACAATGTCAGAAGCCTCTCGAAGAAGGCTGACTACATTCATGACCTGCTCGTTAACACTCGAGTCACTCTTCTTGGACTCACGGAAACTTGGCTTGCCCCTTCTGCTTGCTGTTTAAATCTCGCTACCCCTGATTGTTACGCCTACTCCCATACCTCCCGTAACTCTCGTGGTGGTGGAGTTGCTCTCATTCACAGTGCCTCCTTCCCTCTGAATAATCTGCCCTCTCTCCCTCTTCTTTCTTTTGAGGCGCTCATCAATGTCTCTGATTCCACCCCCTCTCTAACTATCTTAGTCCTCTACCGCCCCCCCAGCTCCTCCCTCGAGATTTTTCTTGAGGAATTTAGTAACCTCCTCGCTGGCCTCTCCCCCACTGGTTCGCTGCTAATCGTCGGTGATTTCAACCTTCCTGGCCACAATCCTAATTTCAAAGCCTTTTCTGAAATCCTTGATCTCTTCTCCCTCACCCAACACGTTTCTTTCCCTCTTCCTTCAAACGTGCCCACATCCGTCCGATTCTTAAAAAGCCTCAACTTAACCCCACTGACCCTTTGAATTATCGCCCGATTTCGGACTTCCTTTCCTCTCTAAGGTTCTGGAGAGAGTGGTTGCTTCACGCATCAACAGTCACATGGTGGCCTGTAACATTGATGAAACCTATCAATCTGGTTTCAAGTCAGGTCACTCCACAGAAACCGCCCTTCTCAATGTGTCCGATTGCTTACGAAGAGCCGCGGACAGGGGTTGTCTCTCCATCCTCGTTCTACTCGACCTCTCCTCTGCCTTCGATACTATTGACCATACCGTCCTACTTGATCGTCTCCACTCTTTCCTCGGCATATCAGGCAACCTGCTTGACTGGTTCCGCTCTTACCTCTAGTCTCGTACCCAATCCGTTGTGATTGCCCACGTTTCATCCGACTCTACCCCTATTCGCTTTGGAGTGCCACAAGGCTCTGTCCTTGGTCCCCTACTATTTCGTATCTACCTTCTCCCTCTTAGTTCCCTTCTCCGTAATCTCGGTCTATCCTTCCACCTATATGCTGATGACACTCAAATTTTCGTTTCCTCATCCCCCACGTCTCTTGCCTTCTCTACCACTGACCTCCTGGCTGCCTACTCCTCCATTTCTGACTGGCTCTCTAACAACATCCTCAGGCTTAATCACTCCAAAACTGAGGTCCTCCTCGTCGGCACCCCTGCTCTTGTCAACAAATCTAAATCTCTCTTTCCCTCGCTTACTCTGGGCGGTAATACTATCATTTTCTCTGACTGCGTTAGGAATCTGGGTGTTGTTTTTGATGAGCATCTCTCCTTTAAGCCTCATATCCGCAATGTCAGCAAATCCTCTCTATGTTTCCTTCGTAACTTCTCTCGCATTCGCTTTTACTTTGATCGCCAAAGTCTTGAGACTGCTGTTCATGCCTTCATCACCTCACGCCTTGACTACTGTAACTCACTGCTTGTGAATCTGCCATCCTCCTCTCTCCGCTCCCTTCAACTTGTACAGAACTATGCCACCCGGCTTCTCCTCCGTCGCCCTCGCTTCTCTCCCTCGAAACCCTTGTTGCATGAACTGCACTGGCTCCCTGTCAGATCCCGTACTCACTTCAAGATACTTCTCTTCACATTTAAGGCCCTAAACAACAAGGCCCCGTCTTACCTCTCTTCTGCCCTCTCGCCACGCTATGTCTCTCGGGCCCTTCGGTCATCACATGCACCTCTTTTGAATATTCCTCGTTCATCCCTCCGCTCAATTGGGGACTGCTCCTTCTCAATCTGCGCCCCTAAATTCTGGAGTGCTTTTCTCCCTCTCTTACCACATTTAAGCGTCTCCTGAAATCGCATCTTTTCAGTATTGCCTTCTCCCCCCTCTTGAATTTCCATTGAATTTCCATTCTCATCTCAGCACAACGTGCGCTCTGGGAAGGCCTCAGGCCTTGAAGAGCGCATTAAAAAAAGACTTATTATTTATTTATTATTACCTGCACGAAGTTCTCAATGACACTCAAAATTCAGCACCGAAAGGTGACTTTAAATTTATTTTATTTAATAATTTTTTTAAAGACTTTTTTACCAGGATTCATAATTATTTGACAAAGTCTAAACAGGCTAAAGGTTAGGCATTTATTTTTAGTTTTTATTATATGAATTTTAATTTATTTTTCTTTTACTTTGTAAGTGGAATTCTATCCACAACGCCTACAAGTGCCTGCTGACCGAGGTGCTTGACTTGGACAAGAGGAACAAGCTGAACCAGATCTGTCAGCGGCAGCAGCACCCCCACCCCCTGCCGCACATCACGCAGGACGACGTGCAGATCTGGTCTGAATACGTCAAGGTGACCGCCCCCCTGGCCGCCTGCCTAGACGTACTCCAGGGCGAGAAGAAGGCATACATGGGGTGCCTTCTCCCTCACCTCCAGGTGCTCAAAGACTCCCTGGAGGCGCTGTCGCGCGACGACAGCATTGTCCATGCACAGAACCTGGTGGCCCACCTCCTCCACCAGCCTGGAACAAAGGGCTTTGATGTCCGGTTAGTCATATTATTATTTATTATTATTATTATATTTTATCGCAGTGAGTTAAAACTTTATAAGTGCTTTTTCCTTCTTATATTATATTATTATAAAATGATTATAATCCTTGCTGGTCAAATAATTCATTTGAAATGAACTAAAATCAGTGTAATGAAATTTATTTTTTCAATTGACAAATCTGATATATTTTAAAATTTGTTTTAAAACTTTACTTCTACTGCAGGTTCAGCCACCTCTTTGTGGACATGGACCTGTTGATGGCTACGGTGCTGAACCCCCACCACGAGCTCACTACGGTCAGGGCCATTTGCAGAAGACAGGACAATGAGGTACATATACTGCGACCTGGTGAGGGACAAGCTCATCAGGGACTTTCTCGCCCTCTCCCGGCCTGACGAGCACCTCGACCCTGCCCCCCAACAGGGACCCCAGCCAGGCTCCAGCAGCACGGATTACCTGTTCGCCATGGAGGATGGGCAACAAAGGGAGAGCCCCGAAGAGAAGGTCAGATAAGAGGTCAACAACTGGTCGAGGAAGCCGCTGAGGGGGAAACCAGGTCCTCTCGCCCAATCTCTTCCCGCTTGAGTCCTGTGATGCTTGAGTAACACTCTTCCTTAAGTATAACACGCCACTTCCGAGATCCGTCTCGTTTGAGCGCGTGTTCAGCTATGGGTCAGACATCATCAAGCCTAAGAGGGAGGCCCTCGCTGTATAGTTTATTTTTTTGTTATATTATGTTTTAATTAAAATAAAATGTTTATTTTTTATCTTAAAAGCTTAGTTTCTCTTTGTATTAGTTAGAAATGGCTTATTTATGGTTAAAAAACCCCATTAAATTCCCTTTAGAAACATTGAAAATTGCTTTAAAAACATTGAATCGCTTTTAAAAATATCGAATCGCATTTTAAAAATATAATCGAATCGGATAATCGCTAATCGGACTTAGATTTTTGTAACCTGAATCGGATAATCAAATCGGACTTGACGAGCTGGCGAATCGGTAATCGCTAATCATCCTTCATTTTTTTTCGAATCGCGCCCACCTCTGATTTTCGTGACCCGGGCGATGATGAATATGGAAGGAAAATGGAAGTAATTCCATACGCCAGCGCATTATCTTATCATTCTTGATTTTACCATTTATATTGGTATCAAACATGAATGACACATCTCTTTGATCAGTTGTTACGTCAAAATGTCTACCAGCCAAAAAAGGCTTCCATTTATGTATGCTTTCTACCCCCGCATACGCTTCTTGTTCAATGATGTGGTGTCTCTTTTCTGATCAGTTCAATGAGCGTGAGAAGAAAGCCACTGGTCGTCCGCACTGTGATAAGTTGGCACCGATTGCATTATCTGATGATTACGTTTCTATGGAAAAGGGGGCGTCTTCATCAATAACTTTCACTGGAGGTTTAACAATGTCATTCTTTAAAGTTTCAAATGCTTGAATAGCCTGAAGAGATAAAGGAATTCTGCAGCAATCTACAAGAGGCCGTACGTTCTCTGAATAGTTGTGAACTCACTTATCGTATTATGCAAATAACCCCAAACAACGCTGCGAAGATTTTTTACTAGATAGAACGGGTAATTCTAACAAAGGTCTCATTCGTTCAGCATCGGGTTTCAAATTGCCGTCAAAAATTTGGTAACCGAGAATATTAAAGCAGGATAGAGAAAACTTAGATTTCTCAGAATTCAGGAAGAGATTATATTTAGAAGCAGCTTCTATGAAACGCTTTAGGCTGCTGTCATGTTCTTTTGTTTTTCCGTAGACTGTTATGCCGCCGAGATATTCATAAGTGTTACATAGTTTGTTATTGGTTATAAACTAATTCATAAAGCGTTGAACAGCGGAAGCCCCATTCGTAACACCCATAGGTATGCTCTTGAATTGATAAAGACTGATACCGGCCTGAAAAGCAGTATAAGCTCGGTCCTCTGAGCATATTTCTATCTGATTATATGCATTGGATAGATCAATAACGCTAAAATAGTGATTCTTAGCGGTATTTGCAACTATATTTTCAATCCTGGGTAACGGGTAAGCGTCTAAAGAGGTGAACTTATTTATTGTTCTAGAAAAGTATACCGCCATTCGTTTTCTCCTATTTGCGTTTGATTTTACTATCACTTGTGCACGCAAAGGAGAATCACTATGTTCAATAATCCCCTCACGAAGTAGACGTTTAACCTCACTTTCAACGAAATCAGCATCTTCGGAGCTGTAATGACGAGACTTGGTAGCAATAGGAGCGCAATCTAAGGATAAGTTTCTAAACAGTTCAACTGGGGGAATCTTTAGTTTAGTCAGTCCACACACAGTTAATGATGGTTATATACCCCCATAATTTAAGCTAACGCTTTTATACAGTCTTAAAAATGGTAAGCAAAGAATAAGATCAGTACAAGCGTTTGGAAGTACAGTAGCTTCGACATTCTCATAAGTACGACCATTCAGCGAAACGTTAACAATACAGTAACCTTTAGGATTTTCTGAGAAAGAAGAAGACGACATCGAAACAACAGACTCTCAATCATGAAGTGGGAGATGATGCATAGCTTGTACTACAGCTTCATTTATATAATTCTCTGAACTTCCACTGTCAATCATACCTTGAAACTGAGGATCTCCGTTCAATTGAACAGGAACAATAGGCAACAGCAAGCCGCTGGTAACGGAGGTGTAAGCAAGCGTGGTAGAAGATAGTGAAACAAGACGTTTTGATTTTGACTTACAAACTTTTGCAAAATGACCAATCTTCCCACATTTATGATAAATTGTAGGGGTGCGAAGATGTATAAGAGAAAAACTTACTACCAAAAGCGAGAATATAAATAGCCCGTTAAATTACCAAGTCGTCACGGAATCGCCGTAGCGTAATGGTAGAGTGCTAGCCTCGGGATTCAAAAGACCCGTGATCGATCCCCAAAGTCCACAATTTTTACTGAGAAAATTCTCGAAGAAAACGAAGACCACGAAAAACGCTTTAAGGACAACTCAAGAAATCAACACAAGAGAAAACCACTGTCAAGGAAAACGGAAAGAAAACGACTTCAAGGGCTAACTCATCTCAACTCATCTCATCCCATCAAAATCGTCAAGAAGTCATCACGTCATCAGAATTGGAAGCAATCATCACATCGTCGTTAAAAGTAAGATACATCAAGAAAAAATAAGATCAA
The DNA here is from genome assembly GCA_963969495.1 of Ceratothoa steindachneri. Lineage (NCBI taxonomy): Eukaryota > Metazoa > Arthropoda > Malacostraca > Isopoda > Cymothoidae > Ceratothoa > Ceratothoa steindachneri. The sequence goes on along the minus strand of OZ018319.1, from coordinate 11,244,740 downwards.
GAATTAACCCAGCCAACTTAATGAAGAAGGAATCTCAGCCAACTAAAATATGGAGTCAGATAAATAAATGAATTCAAGACAATGTTTCGAGGGGCATCTTCAGCCAAGAAGTAATAAATAGATTCGATAAATAAGAAAAGTTATAAGAAAGAGCGCCGCCTCCCCCCCATAAAATTACATCACGAGCTGGATAAAGTGTTCGGTCATCCTCAGGATGGCGACGGACACTACAATTGTAGCATGTTTGCTTCATTTACGAATATTTTTTCAAACAGCTGCTGTAAGTGGAAGGCTATCTTCTTCATATTCTTCTCCATTACTAGAGGTCATAAATGTACCAGGAACAGCCGCCGCACTAGCAGGTACATGACCGGTGATAACTAAGTATGATTCAGATTTCAACAATGCTTGCTCAAATGCTCGAGCTTGTTCAGTAGCATCGGTTAATGTAAGGTTTTGATTCTCAAGGAGTCGTGCACGAATGTTCGAAGATTTTAACCCTCGTATGAAGGAATCCCTGATACTCTCATTACAGTAGACTGCAGCAGTAACATCCTGAAAGTTGCAATCCACAGCAAGACAATTGGAAGCTTGAAGGTACTGGTCAATCGATTCTTCTGGAAGTTGAATTCGGTTAGAAAGCAAATGTCTGGCATGACTTTCACTGGGAGCCTTAATATAGGCAGCTTGCAACAATTCGATAGCCTTCGAATAATCAGCACATTCTCTATTTCATCTGCGACGTAAGGACCAATGTACAAGTAGAGTACTTCTAACTTGTCTGGAGAATTATCACATATTTTAGAAAGGAAGTAGCAGAAATTTCTATACCAAAGCTTCCATAATTTGCCAGCGTGAGTATCCGAAGTAGGTATTGGGTTGAGGAATAAGTTCTTGCGGTTTTATCAAATTTATTCATTACCATTAACAATTTTAGAAAAAATTCATTTTAAATTGATAACAATATTTACGACTTCTTCCCAAAGGTTCAACTAGTTTTTCGATGCCTCTACAATAAAAATCTCTCGATTTTGAATCGAAGAATTCGTCTAACCAGGGTTCTTAATTCCACATCAGTATTGAACGAAACGCCACGCAAATTGTTGGAGAGCGATCGGAACAGATGGAAATCCGATGGAGCCAAGTCTGGCGAATATGGAGGCTGCAGCAGGATTTCCCAATTAGCGTTTGAATGGCTTTTTTTGTCATATTGGCAATGTGAGGAGGATCATTGTCGTGTTGCAGAAGAACTCCATAACGTCGATGAGGTCGCTTTTCACGAATAGCTTCGGCAAGACTATACATTTTTTTTTAACGTAGAGCTCTGCATTGACAATCTCGTTGTCCGCAAGGAGCTCATAAAGAATGATGCCTTCACAACCCCACCACACACACAGCATCGTCTTTCGTGGATGAAGTCCTTGCTTTAACCGCGTTTGTGGTTTTTTTATTGGGGCTAAGCCATTGTTTTCGATGGTTCATGTTGACATAAACACACCACTTTTCGTCGCCAGTGATGATGCGGTGAAGAAATCTTTCCTTATATCCACGAGTAGCCTTGTGACGAGCAAGCAAACCTGCAGCAATCGTGGAGCGTTGAAGTTTGTTACTTTCGCTCAAAGCGTGCGGAACCCATTCGCCGAGTTTTTGAACTTTCCCCATCGAATGAAGGCGATTCACTACAGTTTTCTGATCACACGACAACTGTACAGCCAATTCTTTAGTCGAATGACGAGGATTTTCATGAAGAAGGTCGTTCAATCGATCTTCATCCAACTTAATGGGGGCGACGAGAACGTTCTTCGTCATTAAGATTGAAATGACCGTTTTTGAAACGTGAAAACCACCATTGAGCTGTCCTTTCTCATAAAGCATTTTCTCCGTACACAGCACAAATGTCACGATGAGCTTTGGCTGCGTTTGCATTGTTCCCGTCTCGATTGAAAATGAATAACAACAAGTGTCGAAAATGCGCCTTTCTTTCAACTTGACATTCGACTTTGATGGTACAGAACAAAAATTAAATTAACACAACTTTTAAATAAACCGCAATGACTTATTACTCAACTTCAAGACGTAGCCTAAGCAAAAGCCTAATAGTCTACGCTGTTAAGAGACGTAGCCTAACCTTTGCAAATTTTGCTCTCATTATTTATTATTGTTTCTTAAAATGTGCACAAATCACGTCAACAAAACTTAAATCAACACAACATTAAAAAAACGCAAGAACTTATTCCTCAACCTAATACATCAGACTTCTCAAGTCGTATGACTTTATCCATAATAGTTGATTAAATTTTTATGATAGTTATAAGTACTGATGAGCATAGCTGCCTTGCAAGCTTTTATTGTAATGATAGAACTGAGAAGTAAGGTATAATCAAACTGCCCCTTTTTATAGGGTTTAGTCAACTATATTCATAATACATCTAGAAAAGAAACAAAACAAAATATCAGTAAAATGAATACATATGAACAAATATAAATGAGGAAGGGGGAACATATAACAATCTAGTCTTGATATCGTTTGTAATTTGAATGCAGGCCTATTTTGTCATTTATATATATATATATATATATATATATATATATATATATATATATATATATATATATATATATATATATATATATATATTAGGGTGGTTCATATTTTTTACTTCCGAAATCTTTACCTCTCACCCCTTTAATCTATTCTACTTCATGAAAAAACGAAGTAGGCGAAATTTTATTGAGATTGGATTATGCTTAGGGTGTACTCAATGAAACTGAATTTTGTTGCTAACTGCCATAATGCGATAAAATAAGGTGCTGATTATTGATAACTTAAACTCACAACATTACATTTCACCAGTTACAGTACTGGACCGTGGAAAGTGGTTAGTAGTAGAACAAAGAACACTCTAAACAGTTATAATACTGATTAATACAAAACTAGGATACTGGTTCAAATATGAAATTGTAACAACAAAATAAGGTCTAATGTAGCAGATCATCCCTACAGTCTGTCGAATTCTTTAACAACAGTACTCTTGCGACTGTCCGTAAACAGCTTTCGGTGCGCTCTGACGGCTTTCATAATGAACTGTGTCTGTTCTTCAGCCTTTGACAGGAGTCCATTATACTCATTGATAAGCGCTATGCCTCTCTCTGCCGCATCATTAGTCACAGTCAGGCTCTTCTCAATCTCCTCTGAGGCGATGTATGTTCTGTTGTGTGCCCATGTACTGGGATCTTCAGTTAAGAATTACTGACTGAGATACAGAATATCAAATTACTTCCGAGTATTTTTTATGACAAAATCGCTCAAATTCTTCATTCCGATGGTTAGCAGATCCACATTCGCCCTCTTCAGGAGCTCTTGCTCTCCTCCGTTGTCCATGGCAGCGACTATCGCCTTCTTCTCAGCCACAGTGACAGCTGTATCAAATAAAGCCAGTGCCACCAGCTCTTCACTCAAGTACCAGAGGTGGTTGGGCAGCTTCTTGATGGAGCTTTTTTGCAGCTCTGTCATCAGCAACAGCCAACGACTTCAGGAGTTCCAGAACATTTTGGGCACAGCTGTTGGGAGACGGCAGCAGAACCAAGACTTCACATATTGCTATACTCCAAAGACACAGATTTTCTTCATGCCTTTCAGTTCGCGGGTGGTTAGACTGAATACATCTCGGAAGACAAAAATCTTCAGTGCAAAAATTAGTCGTGCCAAGTAAAATGATGATCAGTTCCAACAACTCCTGGTAATCCTCCCTAGGATAAACTTCCTCAGTTGTTGTGAGCAGAACTCAATGATATTGCCTGCCATATCCGTCAAAGCACTGGCAACATCAGCGTCATTGATTCCTGACTTGTATTGAGCCAAGGACATTTGGCGCCAGTGACTCTTGAATCTCTTGAAGATACCAATGTCTTGTCCGGATGATGAGCCCATGGTGACGAGAAAACCTCTTCCAGCAGTATCTTGTGAATATGATGCAGCAGGTTCTTCTCCATCATCTGCTGAAACAAAATGCTATTCTTTCTGTCTGTGTTGCTCGAAGTTGTATCGAATCAAATGGAACAAATCCAGGTCTCCAAACCCAAATCTGCCACCGTTTCAGATATTGCTTCCGCCATTGCTTGACCAGTTCCAGCTGTCAATTTGGGTACGCAAAGCAACTGTTCAACCCATTTTACAGACACAATGATGGGGAGCCTGTCCAGTTTCTCGTCTCCTCTTAGCTAAGCCATCAGTTTCCCGTCCCAGTGAAGTGTTGAGGGCTGTTTGCAAGAAAACCTCTGCTGACGAGCACGGAGGATAAAAGATCGGCTGACTTTCAAGTAGTTGACCAGAAGCATGGAACACATCAGAGAGAGTGTGTACCGCGTGACGATCACTGGTCTTGGTTCGATCCAGCGCTGAAAGGTCGCCTGGACTCAGAATATTGTTCTTTCCTCTTTTACACTTCCCCACTGTGCTTTGCCCTGCTTCTGCAGTGGCTCCTTCTGTCTCACTTTCTCCGGCTGAGGAACTACAGGAAGAGTCCTCCAGGGTGACACTTTTCTCATACTGACAAGCTTCGTCCTGCTGCTTTGGAATCCTCGGTAGCTTCCTCTCTTCTTGTTTTGATTTTTCCTTTTACTTCATTACCACCTTAATGTCAACTCCTGCCATGCTTCCTCGCCCCAACTTCTCCCGCTGTGCCTTCAGAAATGCTTTATCCTCTGTGATCTTTATCGTATTTAGTGCATGTTGGTGGGCTATGTCGAAAAGATCATTCAAGGTGTCGCAAGATTTCTCTTCGTTCTTCTCCCGTGTTTAACTCCTTCACCTCTTATTCCTCTCCAAGGCTTCCCATTCTGACACAAGGCCTTCGAGCATGGTGAAAAGGCCGAATGGGAATGCGAGCCTTTACCCAAAAGCTTTCGACCTCCTTCCTACTATGCACTGCGGCTCCATGCTTCACCATTCCTTTTTCACCCATGCGATGAAGATATACTCAGAGTACGTCGTTTATGGATGAAAGTTTGTAGCCCTATAGTATATGGTTATTAATAGAATTGACAAGTTAAGTAAAGGCATTGCATGATATGAATTAATTAATTATTAAGTTGTACATAAGTTTGCATGAATTATTTAAATGACAAAAGATTTGAATCTTATAGATAATAAAAGATGATATTATATATTTAAGTTTCCCAAGAGCTTTTTATTATTGCAATTCCCAGAGGGCATTGCTATAGCCCGACAGAGACTCCTTCTTGTTTCCCAGCAAATATACGTTGTCCTGTTTCCGCAAAGTAGTCATCTTATATGTGAAAAAGACAAGTGTTTATGATTTAACCTGATAGGGACCACCTATTTTTATCCACTCTCGCCTAGCAAAATTGACTTTTAATCTCTCATAATTAAAAAGTCTATTAAAACAACATACTTTGTCCAAATTGATTGTGTAATACAGCTTTGGAAAGTTACAAAATGTTTCTGGTTGTATCTAGAATGACATTGTGAGCAAATGTGAGCCAGGTTAAATGTTTTCTATATCATAAATACATAAAAATATTACTTTTTTGATACCAAAAGTTACAGCTAAATAAACATGGCCCTCCTGAAGATATACATCCACTACAGTAATTGACCAACAAGCTAATAAATGTGTGTGAGCATTCGAGCTCTATGTTGAAGCGTGTTAGATTAGTGAATTTTTTCTTATGCCTAAGTGCTATAAAATGTCGCACTAATGTGACAAATTGGCCATCTGCACTAATGAACTAAATAAGATATTTTTTCAAAACTGTATAAGAGGTATACTGTCTAAAAGTGCGTAAAAGCCTTACCTTATAACTTTCAAATCGCGTCTCTGGAGCTCACGGCTGCCAAATATTTTAAAATCCAGCCAAGATCCGCGGACATACGGCACGGCTGAAATTTGCAATGTATTTAAGAGCACCTGTGTTCCTCTGATAAATGATGCGGGACGCCCCTTTCCACCTCTCACTAAAAAAGCAGCTCTGATTTTATAAAGAAATAAGCCAAATATAGCCTATTTTACATAGAAAAAATCATGGCCAAAACCAGCGGACAGTTTTTTCACCCTAAGCAAGGCATACAAAAACACTTCTGCATTGAATACACACTAAATGATAATATATCAGACTGATATTTTGCAAATATTAATTGCTACCAATAGAGAAATAAATGAGAGGGTGAGAGGTTGATATTTCCTAAAAAAAAAATTAACATACAAATAAGAACCACCCTAATATATATATATATATATATATATATATATATATATATATATATATATATATATATATATATATATATATATATATATATATATATATATATATATATAAATCCTGTTTTTCTGTTCCCTGCGGTTTGCTGGATTTATTTCATCATTCTTTTGCGTTCATGAATATATATTATATATATATATATATATATATATATATATATATATATATATATATATATATATATATATATATATATATATATATATATATATATATATATATATCCCTCTCTCTCTTTCTTTCTCTCTGTCTGTCTCTATCTCTCTCTTGTGTTTGGATTTGATTATAATCTTCATTAAATTTTGAGATGAGCTAACTGACGTCAGTTCGCAATTGACTCATAGATGATTCAAAGGCCTTTATTGCTTGTACAGCAGTAACACCATTAGATTTGTTTTTTTCTTGCAAAACATTGTATAGAATGTCGGCATGTTTAAGCGCAAAAAAAAATGATAACAAAAAATTAAACCCTTTATCTTCAAGTTCTCTTTTGAACCCAGTAAATTTGCATAATATGCTTTTCTCATCCCATCCATCATCATCCTGAATTCTTGTGAAACATTCTATTAGCTATTTTTTCTGTTTAACGCTAGCAACAATCTGATAATGAAAATTCCAAAGTGTTTGAGTACATTAGGAATTCTGCCATTATAAAGAATACACCAAGGTTATTTAAAGTTGAATAAAAAGCTTAATACTTTTATTTGAACGACATGCTTTTTTTTATTACCAGATTCAACTTATGTGGGTAACAATGAAAGTAATGAGCGTGCGGAGAAAACTTCAAATGTATATGTACACCATTATCAACTCCTTTCATGACGGCCGCTCCGTCGTAAGCCTACGCAACAAGTTTGTTTGTGAGATTGTAATTTTTTAAAAGTTTCAACCAGCACATTAGTCACATCACTCGCTGTTCTATCTTCAATTTAAACGAAAGACAAACTTTTAAACAGGTTGACAATCTTCTAGAAAACGCAATATGATCACAAACTGTGAACAGCCTGATAGGTAAATTGATTGTTCATCTGCTTGTCGAGAAAATATTTATTTCAGAAACTTCTTTTTATATTTCATCTATGTAAACCTCATACACGCAGTCTAAAAGGTCATTTGGAAGTGTTTTAGATGTTTTTTTTTGCAACTTTACTATTTTTTAGATTATCATTAAGTACACTCACTGTCAAGAGTAGCTGTATAGATCATATCTAAAAATACCAACCCCTATTAACAAATTGCTCACTTACATCGTGCCCTCGTAGAAGCAACTCGTGTGAACCACAAAAATGTAAGCAATTAATAATTATTGATAAAGTGTGTGTATTTTTATCAACTAATTTATTATGCTTTCGAATACTATAGTCACTAACCAGCATCAATTGCAGATACATCTTTTAAATCATTACAGCTAGTACTGGTCCACAAACATTCACCTTTCTAGTGGTGGGCAGTCCGTCAGTACCGACGGAAGGTCCATCAGTCCGTCACTGACGGACTCCAGTTTCGCTGACGGACTGACGACTGACGGAAACTTTGAAACACTGACGGAAGCGATTTTCGTCCGTCACCCGAACCGTCACTAACCCGAAAAGCAAAGAAGACCTTCGGCAAATAATGTTTTGCGGCACACGTTGGCGCATTTTGTTGCATCTAAAGTGGAGTTGAATTTGTTCTTGTGTGCTGTAAAACTTTGTTGAATTTTGTTCATCTGTGCTGTAAAACTTTGTTGAATTTTGTTCATGTGTAGCGGGTTTGTTTTTATATACCCTATTTTTATCTAATTCTGTTTGCACTGGCTTAAACAATATATTTTGTGCAATAACTTTTGATGGGGGGGGGGCGCCGCATTGTTATTTTGCCTAGGGCCGACTCTGTATATAAAATTGGGCTCCTTTTTATCGAAATCTGCTACTCTTTTGCAATTTTTCTTCTACTTTTGCTGAAAAAATCTGCCAACCCTGCTGCGTCATATCAGTAGCCTGCTGCCGTTTGTAATGAAAAGTTCTCTGTCACAAGCTCTCCGCTTCCGCAGTGCAGTTATAAATTGTTTCAAAAGTTTCAACTTGTTACAAAAGAAATTTCTGTAGTGTGGATGGGGCTTTAGCATTCAAACTCACGTTTGATCAAGTGAAGTAACATTGTTTAAATTGTTTTTCACCGCATTTCTCGACTTTTATAGATCATGGATCGATATCTTAGCAGAGATAGGAGCAGGAGTGTGTCTACTGATAGTGATAGACCTGATAGTATGCTAAGTAGCGTGAGCTTCAGAGCCAGCACACCTGTGAGTGACAGAGACAGTGAAATAGACCAGAGCCAGCACAGTGACGCCAGTATGTCGCTTGGTGCCGAGTCTCTGCGTGACACCCAGCCCCTGGAGGAGCCTGAAGAGGTGGAGGAGACAGGTGACGTTGGGAACCAGGACAACGCCGAGGCCATCAGGGAACTCAAAGGTTACCTCCAGAACTGCGAAATGTAAGGAAGGAAGCTCCCTCCTTGGCCCTCTTTCCCAAGGAGCACAGGGAGGCGTGGGTAGACTTATTCATCAAGGACAACATCCCCCTCCCTAGCTCCGCTACCGTGGAGAGGATGTTCTCCACATCCAGCGACATTCTCAGGCCGAAGAGGGCCGCCCTGGCCAGCGCCAACTTTTAGAAGCTGGTGTTCCTCAAGGGAAACATGTCCCTGTTGGGGTACCCCAGCTACAAGGGGCAGTTTGGAGAGGAGAAACAGGAGGAGAGGCGGTAATAGTTTTTGAATTTATATATTTTTTGTGTGTAAAGTGGTCCAAACTGTTTCTAAATTAATAAAATTGTGTTCTGTTACCCTTGTAAATAGTATTTTTTTACTGGTTGTCCTAAAATAGTGGTGATGAGCTGTAATTTAGTAATTTAGCGATGACGGAAGCGTGGTTAAAATAACGATGACGGAGTGACGGACTGACGACTGGCGGACTGGGCCGGCCTAAAATAATGACGGACTGATGATGAAGGACTGGCAGCCGGCCGCTGGCGAATGACGAATGACTGACCGGCGAAATTTACTGATCGTAAGCCATGGCTGGTTTCTTGTGAAGCCAACAATTCGAAGAGAGGATAGAAACTTATTTTCCACTGGTTGAAAATTTGTAAAATAGTTTCTTAAATTTAATTATCACCACTTGGGAAAAATTAAATAATCCACTCATTCACCAGGATCTTGGTACGTAGAGGTTGAGAAAAAACTCCAACTTTCGAAATATGCTAAGAAGCAACTCGCCCTCTTGTGCCCTCTATTACTCGGCCGCAAATTTGGTAGATTAGCGTGAAAGAAAACCTCCCAGACAAGGGCGGTTGGTTAATGTATCGATTCCATTGAATTTTGTTAGCGGCCTAAGGGCCAACTCATTATGGGCCCAAACGAATGTTAAAGATAATTACAATACTTCTGTGAAATTATAAATGATAATTACTACATTTATGTGTTCCTTGACATAGTTTGATATTTTTAATTTGGCAGGGACCGGGGACCCTCTGGCTCTTAATAACGACCCGCCCCTGTATAATATATATATATATATATATATATATATATATATATATATATATATATATATATATATATATATATATATATATATATATATATATATATATATATATATATATATATATATATATATATATATATATATATATATATATATATATATATATATATATATATGTGTGTGTGTGTCTAAAACCACAGTAATAGGACTAATTTTATATGCGAAACCAGGTTTCGACGGAAACATCCGTCATCGTCAGTCGCTGGTGGACAAGTGAAATACAGAAGTTGCTTAACATACAAACACACAAATCAGTGGGGCTAAGGAAGATGATGCGGGACTGTAGCGACATTTTTGAGAAGCGGAAGTATGAATTTATTTAATATTAAGGTATTAGTATTAAATTGGCCGTCAGAAGTATTAAAGTTGGGAATTTCTTTTATAAGTGCCGATTCAATTAAGCGTCGATGTATATAATTGTGAGACTTATAAACTATTTTAGCATTATCAATATCAATTTTATGATTTTCATTAGACATATTTAGATATAAACTCGAAGAGATGGCACCACGTCGCATATCGCATTTATGTTCATTCATTCTCTTGGAAAATCTGCTGCTTTCACTGATATATATTTCATTACGTGATTTGCAGGGAACAAAATAAACTCCATGTTGTTTATCGATCGATCTATTTTTGGATAAGCTATTTCTGATCGTATTCTCGTACTGAAAGGCAACATTGATGTTGTTGAACGTTCCAACTTTTTGAAATTGATTAACTGGCGGGAGTATGGGAAGGTAACATAATATTTGTCACATCTTTTTTCCTTATAATTAGGTTACAAGGAGTGACAAGGAAAGAAAGTACCATAGGAGACCTTACGGTCCATTCAAAGAGGGTACCTTTGGACTAGCAATTGAGTAGGCACATGGCTGCTCAATTGTTTTGAGTCCCTAAACGGACACTTTTCAAGACTTTGTCTAGTCTTGACTTGAACTGGTCAACAGATTCACTGTTGACAACTTCCACTTACCGCAAATACTGTAGGTTAAAAAATTTCCACACCGATTGCGGTTGTAACGCTTCAGTTCAAGTTTGAGGCCGTGATTGCGCGTTCTGTTCTCACTCAGTGTGAAAATATCCCGGTAGTCAACATTGTCGAACCCTCGAAGTATTTTGAAAACTTCGATGAGCTGGCCACGCAGTCTACGGGTTTCCAGCGAGAACAGATCTAATTCCCTCAGTCTATCCTCATAACTTTTATGGCGGATAGAGGGAATCAGTTTGGTTGCCCTAGCTTGTACGCGTTCCAACCTTGCGATGTCTTTTCGAAACGAAGGACTCTAAAATTGTACGGCATACTCCAGGTGCGGCCGAACGAGGGAGTTGTACAGACAAAGTACTATTTCCTTGTTAAGGTATCCAAACTTGCGCTTTATGTAGCCTAACATCCTTTGGGCTTTCTTCTCTGCCTCGATGCAGTGTTTCGAGAACTTGAGGTCGCTAGTGATAGTAACACCCAAGTCCTTCTCAGTGTCACTCGATTCAAGGGCAGTTCCCTTAAGGAAGTACTGAGATTTGGGGTTTCGGTGGCCGATATGCATTACTTTGCATTTGTTCACGTTAAAATGCATTTGCCACGTGTCCGACCACTCCCCAATCTTCCGAAGATCTTCCTGCAGGTGAGCAGTATTTCAATCATTTGCAACGTTCATACCAAGCTTGGTATCGTCGGCAAATTTGGAGATTTTGGTAACCATGTCTCAGTCCATGTCGTTGACATAGATAATAAACAGTAGTGGTCCCAGGACAGAACCTTGAGGGACACCGCTAGATACGGGTGCCCATTCAGAGGCCCGACCATTCACCACTACGCGTTGCCGTCTGTCACTTAGCCAGCTCTCTATCCAACCTGCTACCTTGCCGCCTATGCCCTGCGCATGCACTTTCCGGAGAAGGCAGCGGTGTGGTACCTTGTCAAAGGACTTTTGAAAGTCAAGGTACACAACATTTCCCGCTTGTCTCGATCATACTCACTGAACACGAAGTGGAAGAATTCCACAAGGTTCGTCAGGCATGACCGTTGCCTTCGGAAGCCGTGCTGGGAACTCTTCAGTAGCAGGTTTGACTCTAAAAAAGACGTTATCTTGTCCACTATCATGCTTTCCATGAGTTTACCGACTATCGAAGTCAGACTGATTGGTCGGTAGTTTGACGGATGGCTGGGGTCTCCTTTCTTGAAGATCGGAGTCACCTCTGCCTCACGCCAGCCTCTAGGAATGCACGTGGTCCGGATTGACATGTTAAAGATAGCGCACAGAAGTCGTGATACTTCATCGCACACTTCCTTCAACGCCTTGGATCGAAACCCGTCCGGTCTGGGGGACTTATTCGTCTTTAAGTCAGCGATCTTTTTCTTTATTTCACCTTCTGTGAAGTCCATTACCTCCAGCTTTTCCCCCGAGTAGGAATCCGTGGGCTGTGGGATGGGACCACACTCTTCAGTAAACACTGAAGAGAAGTACTCATTGAGCAGGTTAGCATTTTCTGCATCTGACTGAGTTAATGCACCCTCCTCGTCCACTAAGGGCCCAATCCTACGATTGATTGGTTTACGGCTATTTACATAGCTAAAGAACTTCTTGGGATTCTCCTTGCAGAGTCTCACCGCTCGGAGTTCCTCAGACCGCTTAACTGCCCTTATGCTAGACTTCACTCTTCTGGCTAGCCTCTGGTACTCGTCAAAGGCACCCAAGATCTTCGATCGCCGGTACGCATTTCTCTTCTCCCTAAGCAGTTGGCCGATTTCTCGATTAAACCACTTTGGTTGAACAGAAGACCGACGGAGTCATTTCAGAGGGATGCAACTTGATTGAAGACTCATGAACTTATTTTTGAAATTGTTCCACGAATCCTCAACATCTTCGCATACCGCTAGCCTTACATCAGTCAGCCCAGCACGAAGGCTCGCAAAGTCTGCTCTTCTCAAGTCAAGTTTCCTTGATTGACTGGCAACAGACCTTACCTTCGAGATCTTGACGGTAAATCTAATTAGCTGGTGATCACTGCCACCGAGCTCTTCGCCTACAGAGAGATCCTCAACGAGATCATCCTCAGAGGTGAAGACCAAGTCGAGGATATTGTCTCCTCTCGTCAGTTCTCTGACCCATTGAATGAGGAACTCGTTGTTGGCGAAGTCCAGGAGTTGCGTGCTCTCGCCACAGGCTGCTCTGGTTTCCCAGTCAACTTGTCTGTTGGAGTCGCCCATAACGATGCACACTCTGCCTTGAACAAGCTCACACAGCAGCTGTTACAGTTTCCTGTCCTTCTCAACGGGTTGTTAAGGGGGTCTGTAAAGCAGCAGGGTCCTGTATCTGACAGGACCTATCTCTAGGTCAACGCCTAGAAGCTCGTGATCGGATATAATGTTGGAGTTCGTAGATTTGATTGTATCCTTGACATACAACATTACACCGCCACCCTCTCTGTCTGGCCTATCTTTGTGGAGGAGTTGGTAGCCAGGAACCGTGAATTTGCCTTCAAAGTCTCGGTTTGAGGTTTTTAACCACGATTCTGTTATGGCTACCATTTCGGGTTCTTCCGTCGCTACGAGGCCACGGAGCTCAGGAAACTTGTTCCTGATGGACCTCGCATTGAACAGAAGAACTTTCAGGGAGTCCCCTAATGTAGGACCCCCTATACTCTTCCGTTTCCCGGCTTCTTGGTTGTCGCGGTGGCACCATTTTTGACAACCTCCGAGAAGGTTGTTTGGGGAGTGACTCAGGCGTACTGGCGTACGTCCGCCTTCCCAATGGGCCGGACACTCCTTTGGGTGCGCTCCACGACATCCTGGATGAGGTTGACTAGGAAAGCCTTGCCCTTAAAGGAGAGGTGCACCCCATCCCTTTGGTAGAGGTTTTTTCTACCATATAATACGGCGTACGGGTCAACAAAAAAGACACCCTCCGCTGTACAGAGGTCTGCAAGGCGCCGGTTTAGCGACATGTTCCTCACGTGGGCAGTCCGGCTTGGACCCCATCTCGCGAGCATCCCACCACGACGCGTCTGCTGGTTTTCAATCCACAGTCGTCGACAGCGCCCATAACCGTCTTCATAATCTCGCCTGCAGGGCCTACTCTACCTCCTCTGATGTAGAGGTCGTTGCCACTTACCATAAGGGCAACGACTGAAGTCTCAGAAATCTGAGACTTATCGGCTTCAGCTCTTATCTGCTTATTTCCACAGCCTGGGAGGCTTCTCACCTTAACGCTTGTGCGGAGGCAGGCCGCTAGCAGGGGCTTCAGGCCCCGTGCCTGGGAATCACCCAGAAGGCTGACCCTGGCACATTTGCCTGCTGAGCTCGGATTCTATATTTTCGGAGGCAAGCTTTCCGATTCCTCTCTCTTCTCCGTCATGGACTTTTTTCCTTCTTCTTCTTCTTCTTTTCTATTATGTTTTCCCCCTTGTCATCCTTTTCAATAACTTCTACCTTTTGTTCTTCTATTTCTCTCTCTTCCTCTTTCTTATTTCCCTTTTTCGTCTTTCTTTTCTTTTTATTTGTTCCTTTTGGCGTTTCTGCCACATTTGGGCCTGGCCTTTCTGTAGAGGTGGTGTTTGCAACAGGACTCGAGAGCTCGTTTAACTTCTCTTCGAGACTGCGGATCTGGTGGGAGTGCTCCCCTTAAGCCCCTCGATTTTCTTTTCGAGGTCAGTCGTCCTTTCCCTGTAGTAGGCCACTACTTCTTCCACTTCCTTCTTTAATATGAAGGTGGTGCATACACTGCCTGGGTGGCATTTAGCATAGCAGCCCTCCGGAAAGTCAACGCACCACTTGTCCTTCTTACATGTGGCACATGTAAATTTTAGCGCTGCTGGACCTTTCTTGCCTGCCATTTTGAACACACTATATTTCTTATGCTTGTAACCAATCAATATGTCAAAAGGGGGGTTTGGTGAGTTCTCCCCGCGTGAGTCGCTCCCACCTATTGATCGGAATCGTTTCGGAGTCTTCCAGAAGGCACGCTCCATGCGCTGCTGTTCATCCCACCGAGTCGTCAAGCCTCGGCGTGCCGTGGCTCCCAACCAAGCAGCACAGACGGTCCCCGAAGGGGCCATCGATTTGTCACCAGGTGAACAACAACGAAGCACGCCCCTTACTAAATTCCTACTAGTTTCCTTCACAACGGCCAGGATCTCGGAGTAGCGTTCAATGGATATCCCGCCACACCAAGGAACTCGGCTCAAGGCTTTTTATTGGCCTGGCAACAGACCTGGGAACAAAGGGCCGTCACCTCGGCCCAAGGGGACCAGAAGCACCCGTCAACGGGCACTCGGAACGGTCAATAATTACGCGCCAGGGAAGGGGTTAATGGGACATTACCCTCATCCCATTTATCGTACCCCAACGCCTAGGACACCTCTAGTCCTAGTCTCTCGCAACCAGTGAGCGTCGATTGGCGTTGTTTATAGAGGTTCCAAAGCCTCTCTTTTGACGCATGAGGTAGCTGCCAGGTCCTTATATGTAGATAGAGGAAAAAAGGGAAAGAGTGACATGATAGGAGTAGGCCTTTTTTGTTTTTTTCTTTTTGTATGAGTGGAAGATTGGATAAAAGTAAAAAAGGAGAGGGATAGTGTAGAAGGAATGACGCACTTAGTCTGGAACCTCATTTCCGACCAAATCGACAAGGGAAGCCCTACCAGGGGTACCCAGATGAGGTACCCCCGCCGACATAGCTCGAAAAGTCCAAGGTCCACACAAGCTCTCTTCCCACGACAAGGGGGCGTCACCTCTCCCTCTACTTTCTTTAAGAGAGAGAGAGAGAGAGAGAGAGAGAGAGAGAGAGAGAGAGAGAGATTGAGAGAGAGAGAGAGAGAGAAAGAGAGAGAGAGAGAGAGAGTAACAAGGAGTAACAAGGAAAGAAAGTACCCTAGGAGACATTACGGTCCATTCAAAGAGGGTACCTTTGGACTAGCAATCGAGCAGGCACATGGCTGCTCAATTGTTTTGCGTCCCTAAACGGACACTTTTCAAGACTTTGTCTAGTCTTGACTTGAACTGGTCAACAGATTCACTGTTGACAACTTCCACTGGAAGTGCATTCCACTTACCGCAGATACTGTAAGTGAAAAAATGTCCACACAGATTGCGGTTGTAACGCTTCAGTTCAAGTTTGAAGCCGTGATTGCGCGTTCTGTTCTCACTCAGTGTGAAAATATCGCGGTAGTCAACATTGTCGAACCCTCGAAGTATTTTGAAAACTTCGATGAGCTGACCACGCAGTCTACGGGTTTCCAGCGAGAACAGATTTAATTCCCTTAGTCTATCCTCATAACTTTTATGTCGGATAGAGGGAATCAGCTTGGTTGCCCTGGCTTGTACGCGTTATAACCTTGCGATATCCTTTCGAAACGAAGGACTCCAAAATTGTACGGCATACTCCAGGTGCGGCCGAACGAGGGAGTTGTACAGACAAAGTACTATCTCCTTGTTACGGTATCCAAACTGGCGCTTTATGTAGCCTAACATCCTTTGGGCTTTCTTCTCTGCCTCGATGCAGTGTTTCGAGAACTTGAGGTCGCTAGCAAGAGTTACACCCAAATCCTTCTCAGTGTCACAAGATTCGAGAGCAGTGTCCTTAAGGATATACTGAGATGGGTGGTTTCGGTGGCCGATATGCATTACTTTGCATTTGTTCACGTTAAAATGCATTTGCCACGTGTCCGACCACTCCCCAATCTTCCCAAGATCTTCCTGCAGGCGGGCAGTATTTCCATCCTTTACAACGTTCATACTAAGCTTGGTATCGTCGGAAAATTTGGAAATCTTGGCACCCATGTCACCGTCCATGTCGTTGACGTAGATGATGAATAGTAGTGGTTCCTGGACAGAACCTTGAGGCACCCCGCTGGTAACGAGCACCGACTTCGAACACTGTCCATTCACCACCAACCGTTGCCGTCTGCCACTTAGCCAGTTTTCTATCCAGCCGGCTACTTTTCCGTCTATGCCCATCGCTCGCACTTTCCGGAGAAGGCGGTGGTGTGGTACCTTATCAAAGGCTTTCTGAAAGTCTAAGTACACCACATCCACCGCGTTGTCCCGATCGTGCTCACTGAACACGAAGTGGAAGAATTCCACAAGGTTCGTCAGGCATGACCGTTGCCTTCGGAAGCCGTGCTGGGAACTCCTCAGTAGCAGATTTGACTCTAAATACGACGTCATTTTGTCCACCATGATGCTTTCCACGAGTTTACCGACTATCGAAGTCAGACTGATAAGTCGGTAGTTTGACGGTTGGCTTCGGTCTCCTTTCTTGAAGATAGGAGTCACCTCCGCTTCACGCTAGTCTCTAGGAACGCATTCGGTCCGGATTGACATGTTGAAGATTGCGCTCAGGTGTCGTGACACTTGTTCACGCACTTCTTTTAACACTTTAGGTAGAAACCCATCCGGGCCAGGTGACTTGTTCGTCATTAGGTCACTGATCTTCTTTTTTTATTTCCCCTTCGGTGAAGTCCATATCCTCCAGCTTTTCCCATGAGTATGAATCCATTGGCTGGGGGATGCGACCACACTCTTCAGTAAACACTGAAGAGAAGTAGTCGTTAAGGAGGTTAGCATTTTCTGCATCTAAGTGCTTTAATGCCCCCTCCTCATTTCTCAAAGGGTCAATTGTTCGACGGATTGGTTTACGGCTGTTCACATATACAAAAAACTCCTTGGGATTCTCTTTACAGAGTCTCGCCACCCGAAGTTCCCCAGACCGCTTAGCCGCCCTTATGCTGGACTTCACTCTCCTGGCTAGCTCCGGTATTCGTCAAAGTCGCCCGAGGTCTTTGATTGCCGGTACACAGTTCTCTTCTCCCTAAGCAGTTGGCCGATTTCTCGATTAAACCACTTTGGTTGAACAGAAGACCGTCGAGGACATTTTAGAGGGATGAAACGTGATTGAAGACTCATGAACTTATTTTTGAAACTGTTCCACGAGTCTTCAACAACATCGCACACTTCTAGCCTCGCGTCAGTCAGTCCAGCACGAAGACCTGCAAAGTCTGCTCTTTTCAAATCGAGTTTCCTCGATTTACTAGTTGCAGGACCTGCCTTCGGGACTTTGTCTACAAATCTAATTAGTCGGTGGTCACTGCCACTGAACTCTTCGCCAACAGAGAGGTCCTCAACGATGTCATCCTCAGAGGTGAAAACCAAGTCGAGGATATTGTCTCCTCTCGTTGGCTCTCTCACCCATTGAGTGAGGAACTCATTGTTCGCGAACTCCAGGAGTAGTGCGTTCTCGCCACAGGGTTCTCTGGTTTCCCAGTCAACTTGTGTGTTGAAATCACCCATGACGATACACACTCTGTCTTCGACAAGTCCTTCTAGTAGCTGGTACAGATCTCTGTTCTTTTCAACGAGTTGGGCAGGAGGTCTATAAAGCCCCAGGGTCGTGTATTTGGCAGGACCTATCTCTAGGTCAACACCTAGTAGTTCATGGTCGGATACGATGTTGCAATCCGTCGAGTTGAGAGTATCCTTGACATACAACATCACACCGCCACCCTCTCTGTCTGGCCTATCTTTCAGGAAGAGCTGGTAACCGGGAATCGTGAATTCACCTAAAAAATCTCGGCTTGAGGTTTTTATCCACGACTCCGTTATGGCCACCATCTCAGGTTCCTCTGTTACTACAAGACCGCGTAGCTCAAGAAACTTATTCCTGATTGACCCCTCATTGAACAGAAGAACTTTGAGGGAGTCCCCTAGTGTAGGACACCCTACCCTCCCCTGTTTCCCGGCTTCTCTGTTTTTGTGGTCACACCCTTTTTGACGACCTCCGAGAAGGTCGTTCCAGGAGTGACACGGGCGTGCTGGTGCACGTCCGCTTTCGCTCTGTTTCGAACGCTACTTTGGATGCGTTCCACGACATCTTGAATTAGGTTGGCGAGAAAGGCCTTCCCTTTAAAGGAGAGATGTACCCCATCCCTTTGGTAGAGGTCGTTTCTACCGATAAAGGTACGATAGGGGTCCCCGAAGAAGACTCCTTCTGCCGTGCAGAGATCCGCCAACCTTCTGTTCACTGCGAGGTTTCTTTCATGAGCGGTTCAGGATGGACCTCTTCTCGGAAGCATCCCAACTACCACACGTTTGCGGGTTTTAAGCCCTATGTCATCCACGGCTACCATCACCGTTTGGATGGTCTTACCACTGAGACCAACCTTACCCCCTCTGAGGTAGAGGTCGTTGCCGCTCACCATCAGAGCAACAACTGAATTCTCAGAAATCTGAGCTTTCTCTGCCTCTACTCTGATGTTTTGGTTACCATGTCCTGATAGGCAGCTTACCTTCACGCTAGTGCAGAGGCGGGCCGCTAGCAGCGGCTGCAGATCCCGTGTTTGCGAGTCACCAATGAGGGTGACCTTTGGACACTTGGTCTCTGAGGACGGGGTCTTCCCTTGTGGAAGAGGCCTCCCCTTTTCCTCTTTACTCTCCACATTCTTATCTTTCTTTTTCTTCTTGTTTATCTGTTTTTCTTCTATTTTTGGTTGTACTTTTGTTTCAACTTTATTCTTTTTTTCTTCGTTTCTCCTTTCTTCTTTTTCTCTCGCCTCAGATGATGCCGGAATGTCCGCTTGGGTACCGGGGGATTCCGACACGTCAGTGGGCGGCGCCTCTTCTATGCATCGAATCTGAGCTGCGTTAAGGGCTTCGAGGGTTCTCCAACTTTCTTTCAAGGATTTTAGCTCTCTCCTCTGAGGCTCTATAGAGGTCTTTTAATTTCTCCACCCCTCGCGTCAATATGCAAGTAGTGCAGATACCAGGGCTGCATTTTGAGTAGCAGCCCTCCGGAAAGTCAACGCACCACTTTTCTAACTAGCATGTTGCACAGTTGTGTTTTACACGAACGGCTCCTTTTTTTGCCTGTCATTTTGAGCGCTTTCTCTCTCTCTGAAAACTCGTGACCAATCAATGATAAAAAAGGGGGGGTTGGTGAGTTCTCCCCGCGTGAGTCGCTCCCGCCTATCGATCGGAGAGGTTTCGGATCTTTCAGAAGGCACGCTCCATGTGCTGCTATTCGTCCGACCGAGTCGTCAAACCTCGGCGTGCCGTGGCTCCCAACCAAGCAGCACTGACGGTCCCCGAAGGGGCCATCGATTTGTCACCAGGTGAACAACAACGAAGCACGCCCCTTACTAAACTCCTACTAGTTCCCTTCACAACGGCCAGAATCTCGGAGTAACGTTCAATGGATATCCCGCCACACCAAGGAACTTAACCCAAGGCTTTTTATTGGCCTGGCAACCAACATGGGAACAAAGGGCCGTCACCTCGGACCAATGCTACCATAAGCACCCGTCAACGGGCACTCGGAACGGTCAATAATTACGCGCCAAGGAAGAGGTTAACGGGGCACTACCCTCATCCCATTCATCGTACCCCAACGCCTAGGACCCCTCTAGTCCTAGTCTCTCGCAACCAGTGAGCGTCGATTGGCGTTGTTTATAGAGGTTCCAAAGCCTCTCTTCTGACGCGTGAGGTAGCTGCCAGATCCTTATATGTAGATAGAGGAAGAAAGGGAAAGAGTGACATGATAAGAGTAGGCCTTTTTTTTGTTTTTTTCTTTTTGTATGAGTGGAAGATAGGATAAAAGTAAAAAAGGAGAGGGATAGTTTAGAAGGAATGACGCACTTAGTCTGGAACCTCGTTTCCGACCAAATCGACAAGGGAAGCCCTACCAGGGGTACCCAGAAGAGGTACCCCTGCTGACATAGCTCGAAAAGTCCAAGGTCCACACAAGCTCTCTTCCCGCGACAAGGGGGCGTCACCTCTCCCTCTACTTTCGTTATGGAGAAAGAGAGAGAGAGAGAGAGAGAGAGAGAGAGAGAGAGAGAGAGAGAGAGAGAGAGAGAGAGAGAGAGGGGGGGGGAGAAATGGATGGTTCTGGTTTTATAGTGACACTTTTCTTTGAACTAAAGGGGATATTGCGTCTCAATGAATGTTTGGATGATTGTATTAATTTCGTCTTGCAAAAAACAAGGATCACAAATGCGATATACTCCCAGGAACATGGAAGAAACTAAAGACCTTTTAACGGATACATCGTGACACGAGAAATAATGAATATAGGCATTATTTTTAGTTGGTTTCTGGTATGCGGAACAATATGCTTTGTCGTTTATTTTAACATCCAGAAACGACAATGTGTTGTTCAGTGCTCATTCTACTTTAAATGTAATAGTTGGGTGGATCTTATTAAATTTTTCAAAGAAAGAATCAAATCTGTTATCATTGATAGGCCATGTGGCACATATATCGTATACATAGCGGAATCACGTTATGGGATTGGGTAAAATGGGGGGAAAGGAGGTGCTTCCAAAATCTTTCATAAATAGATTGCATAATATCGGGGAAAAGTGATTACCCATACTCATGCCATATTTCTGCCTGTAGAAACAATCTTCAGCTCTGAACACATTGTCCGTCACACGCAATGAACCAACTTTACAATTTTATGACATGGTAGGGGTAATGTTAGGTTAGGCAAAGGCAAGTTTTTCATAATTACACCCAGAGCTTCATCAACGGGAACTTTTGTGAAAAGGCTATTGGCATCAATACTTAACAACTTCTTATTCGATAGGGCAACCTCTTTAATTTTATTCACAAAATTACCACTTTTTTATCGATCCTTTGTTTATTCAAAACTCGACTACGAAGTTTTATCCATCAACAGCCGAGCGCGTATTGCGGAAAGTGGACTCGATCCACCACACCGGCCTTCGCCTGGCGACTGGTGCTTTCCACACTTCTCCCATTGAGAGCCTACTTATCGAGGCTGGGGATATACTACTCGCTCTGCGCCGTGCACAGTGTATTTCTCACTTGTACGCGCGAGCTAGACACCTCCCCCACTCGCAAACAGCTCTCACTGCATTCGCAGCTGATCTTGACGGCGCCTCTGACCCCGAGAGACGTCAGTCATACCATAAGCCTTTAGGGTTTAGGGCTAGGATATTCCTTCGTGAGCTAGGTATAGCTCTCGGGCCGGTGGAACTCCTAGTTCTTCCCAGGAAGCCACCCTGGAGTATACCAACTTTAACCATTTGTCGCCACTCCTCTGCTCCCAAAGGTTCTACAGCGCTGGGAGTATTGCGTTCTTCCTTTTTGGAGCACACTTCCTGTCACGCTGGAACCGTACCAATGTATACGGATGGCCCAAAGTCCCCTCTGTTTGAAGTGAGCGGGGCTCTGGGCGCTGCGTCTGTCTTTGCGGTCGAGCTGGTTGCAATAAACCACTTGTTACGGGAGATTTCGCGATGTGCCCAGTTCTGAGTCCGGATTGTGATTTTTAGCGACTCACAAAGCGCCCTGAGTGCTCTCGGGGCATTGGAATCTGCACATCCCCTGGTTTGGATTTTTTTTGTGTTTATATATCGTTCACCCGTGACTGAATATTCATGCACGTTTGAGTCCTAATTGAAACGCTGTTTACTTACTTTATTGCGGTGGGTATACTTCTGAAATAGCGATGAGGAATGCGTGGAATCTTTCTTTAATTCCCGCAAAACGATTAAAGTCGCAGAAATGATTTGGTTAAATCATTCACTTCTGTAAACGTTAGAACATTATTCTATAAACAATTAGGACCTCTCTGCAGAAAGTAAACCAATCAACCGAAGTTTCGGGTTTAACCTTGATTTCATGAGATACAACTTGTAATGTCAATTGGTTGACTAGAAACCAGTAAATAATTTGCAGAAAATTTTCTACAGAGATCCGAGTGTTTGAGTTTTAAGTTGCCATCCAATGCAGATTTCTTAAAAAAATGGCGCGCACTTGAGTCAGGTTTAGTTTTAGAACATCTAAATTCAAAACTATGGTTAATATCTAATGCCTGGCCACAAACCTCGCAATCGATTTTAATCTTAAGTAAATTATGACAGTCGAAAAAGGTTAACAATTTATCTCGATCCGAAAATAAAGTACAAAGTTCGACAATAGACGAAGGACAATTTTCACAAACGAAAGACATATTCAAACTGAGTTGACCGCGTAAAAGGCGTCTTTATGTACTCCACCCAAAGGGCTCAATAAAAAGTAGTTCCTTTAAACGATCTAGCTAAGTATATTTAAATGTATAAAAAGGTTATAAAAATATTAAAACGGGGACAAATATATTGACAAATAAAAATGACTCCAAATGACGATAATAAAAAGATATTAAGTGAAAAAACAAAATAAAAATTCAACTGTCATTTCTGACATCATACGCCACCCCTACCCCCATTATAATTCGCAAAACGATTAAAGGCGCAGAAATGATTTGGTTAAATCATTCACTTCTGTAAACTTTAGATCATTATTCTATAAACAATTAGGGTTATATACTGGAGGGCTGTACCACCCAGACCCCCAAATTGATTGAAACTCAGGATCATCGTAGGGTGGTCTCTCATTGTGTTTACCCCCACACGAGCAGTCCCCTTAAATGTACTCCAAAAACGTGAAACATTGGAACACGGACGAAATAGTTTACGTCCCATCATTCGAGCTGCCAAGCTACATATTTACCTAGGTCTTTATGTTTATTGTGATCTGAGAGCTATCTAGGATATTCCCGCAATATTCATTTAAAACCTATAACGTCATGGTTTTGGCGAGCCGAGCGTAGGTCGAGATTATCTAGCGCTGGACATGTAAGAATTTCGGTGAATGAGGGTACCAAAGTGTCTGCAAGGACTGGGCGACCAGACCAGTGTTTCGCTCTTCCTCACACCGATTACATGGCAGTAATACGGGCAGCTCCCCGTGCTGCTTGGCAAAGAGGATGAGAGATGGTCGAGGGTGAACCTAAAGTTGCGTGCCAGTGCGCCGCGATTGTTCCCTTACCTATCCGCAATCCCGCGAAGGCTTCAGGTTGCTTTCTGTCGTTTGCGGATTAGATACACTCGCGGGACGCACCGCCATTTGATGGAGCGCTCGCCTCCACCATATTGTGATGACTGCGTTGTCCCACAGACTGTTCGGCACATTCTTGTTGAATGTCTCAGCGTGGGTGATCTTCGCGCACGCTACCTGTTCCAGTACCCGGATGAGGGGAGTCGCTATCGCTTGTCCCCCGATGGTTTGCTCTCCCCTTTCTCTATGTCAGAAATTAGTCAGGCAAAATTAGTCAGGCAATCTGCTCTATGAAGTGTGGCCAAGGCCTAGTCCCCCCTTGGGTCCTGAAAATCCCTCCATACTATGAATCTACCCTCTTGGGAATATATAATGATAGCTGGACCCAAGGATACTATCCAGCCACCTGAAAAGAATCTATCATTCTCCCCTGCCCCAAACTGGGAAAAGACCCGCCCCTCCCTTCCTTCCATAGAATCACATGTGGGAAAGATCATTGAGTGCATGGTTTCACGCCATCTCACATGGTGGCTGGAGCACCATAGACTCCTAAAAACAACAATGTGGTTTCAGACCTGGACGGGGTACAACAGATGGCCTCCTACAGCTGGAGCAACACCTTCACCTAGCTTACGCCCAGAATCAATACCTCCTAGTGGCCTTCCTGGACATCCAAGGAGCCTTCAATAGTGTCCCATACATAGGTATCCTTCATGGCCTATCCTGCATGAGGATGAAGGGCCTAGCATTAAGTTGGGGTCCAAAACTTCCTGAGCAATAGAGGCTTCTCAGTCTCTGGGAGGCATCACCAATTCTCGTGTCATTGCCCTTTGAGGCATCCCACAGGGATCAGTACTTAGCCCTCTCTTCTTTAATATACTACTCTCATAAGAACATAAGAAAAGAAGGAGACTGCAAAAGACCATTCATGGCCTACACTTGGCCGCTCCTGTTCCAGTCAACACACAAAAGATTTCTTACCAGAGAAAAGTCATCAACATTGTCACCCTTTACAGGAGTTCGTCAGATCTAATCTACAAAATACATAAAATGCATCCAGAGGATTATGGCCATTCATGCAACCGCAAAATATAATCTCCCCACTCCTTAGAAAAATATATACATATGTACATAAAAAAAGTCAGTACAATCTAGCAGCTTCATCCATATATTTATCTAATCTATTCTTAAAACTACCCAGAGAGGAGGCTTCTATCACATGTCTAGTGAGCCTATTCCATTCATCTACCACACGATTTGTAAACCAATTCCTCCCAATCTCCTTCCTAAACCTATACTTATCAAGCTTAAACCCATTGCTACGTGTCCTGTCATGTTCACTAAGTATAAGAACCTTACCCAGATTCCCTTTATTATATCCTTTTACCCATTTGAAGACTTCAATCAATTCCCCTCTGACTCTTCTCCTTTCCAATGTATGTAGATTTAGTTTTCTGAGCCTTTCCCCATAAGGTAAGTTCCTTAGCCCACCAATCATCTTTGTCATCCTTCTCTGCACAGACTCAAGCAAATCAATATCCTTCCTATAATATGGTGACCAAAATTGTACTGCATAGTCTAGATGAGGCCTAACTAGCGCCAGATACAGTTTTAGAATGACTTCAGCACTCTTATTGCTTACACTCCTCCTAATGAATCCCAATATCCTATTAGCTTTATTCTTAGCATTTAGGCATTGCTTTCTAGGACGAAGGTCTGAACTTACCAAAATACCCAAGTTCCTCTCACAATCCGTCCTCCCTAAAATTCTCCCATTTAATTTATAACTATTCAATGGATTATTTCTACCTATACTAAGTACACTACATTTGTCTATGTTAAACTTCATTTGCCATTTCTCGGCCCAATTGGACAGAATGGTCAATTCCTCCTGCATTACAACAGCATCAGAATCAGCCCTAATGGCCCTACCTAGCTTAGTATCATCAGCAAATTTACTCAGGTCACTACTTATACCTATGTCAAGATCATTAATATAAATTAAGAATAGCAAGGGACCCAAAACAGATCCTTGCAGAACTCCACTGCTAACACACCCCCACTCAGATTTAACTCCATCTATACTAACTCTTTGCTGTCTGTCACCAAGCCATGACTGAATCCACCTAAATATACTGCCATCAATCCCGTGTGCTTTAACTTTGCTCAGAAGCCGTAAGTGTGGCACTCGATCAAAAGCCTTACTAAAGTCCAAGTATAAAATATCATAGTTTTCATCATTATCTGCTGCTTCATACACCTTACTATAAAAAGACAGCAAATTAGTGAGACAGGATTTACCCTTACTAAAGCAATGCTGTGATTCTTTTATCAACTTTGCTTATCCAAGTGATCTCTAATATTCCTTGCTATAATAGATTCCATCATTTTCCCTACCACTGATGTCAAACTTACTGGTCTGTAATTAGACATATTTGTTTTATCCCCTTTCTTAAATATAGGTATCACATTGGCTTTCTTCCATGCCACTGGCACAATGCCACTCTCCAATGATTTTCTAAAGATGCATGCTAGGGGCTCACTTAACATATCCTTACATTCTTTCAAAATTCTAGGAAAGACCTCATCAGACCGGGTGATTTACTACTTTTGATTTTATCAATTTCCTTTGTCACTATCTCCTTTGTGATCAAGATATCCTTTAATTTCCTTTCATCATTACCCCGAAAGATCATTGACACCTCAGGTATATTTAGAGTATCCTCCTGTGTAAATACTGAGAGAAAAAAGTCATTTAGCATTCCAGCCATTGAGTCCCTATCACTCACTAATTCTCCATTGGAATCTATAAGTGGGCCTATTATATCTCTAACCTTAGTTTTGTATAATTTTTTGAATCAATTTGTTAATGAGCCAATGAGGGGGGACAATATATTAGATTTAGTACTTTCTAACAGTGATCATTTAGTTCAAGAATTGACTGTTGGGGAAGCATTGGGAAATGGTGACCATCAGATAGTTCGTTTTAACCTTGAATATGAAGATAGACTGAGGGTATTAAATATGTTCTCGTTCAAAAGGAAGTGTGTGAGAGGGGATATGATTGAGCTCTTTAAAATTTTTTCTGGGATAGATAAATTACATAAGAACATAAGAAAAGAAGGAGACTGGAAATTGGATGTTAGCAAGTTTTTGGAGTTAGATGATAGAAATCGGACTAGAGGTCACCACTTGAAAATTAAAAAGCAAGGGTGTAGGTTGGATTTAAGAAAATATTTTTTCACCAATAGAGTGGTAGACTTCTGGAACAAATTGCCGCAGAGGGTAGTAGGTAGTCCAAATCTAAATGTATTTAAGAGTAGGTTGGATGAGTTTATGGGAAGGTTGTGATGGTTCGTAAGTTTTATATATATTAATATTGTTTGTATATATCTATAGCTGCATGATTTAGTTCTTGACAAGCCTTGATTGGTGATACCCTTGTTTCTGGATGTAGTTTTCCTGGGAGTGTGGGTGCCTTAAAAAAGAGGCCGTTTGACTCGGATGACCTAAGCTTGCTAAATTTGGTAGATTGGGATGTAGAATTCAGAGGTAAAAATGCTTATGGGATGTGGGATACTTTCAAGCATATAATAAATGTAGTCCAAGAACAATGTATCCCAATGAAGGCCATTAGGAACAAAAGTAGGAAACCCTTATGGTGGAATCAGGAGATAGCTAGAAAAATTTCAGACAAGAAAAGGGCATACAAAAAATTTTACAGGTAGAAAATAATATTCAAAATTTAAGTGATTATAGAATGGCTAGGAATCAGTTAAATAAGATTATAAAGAAGAACAAAAGGGTTTCAGAAATTAAATTAGCTCAGGATAGCAACAAAGATCCTAGAAAGTTCTTTAGTTTCTATAAAATTAATAACAAGTCTGGCAGAGTTAAAATAGGACCTATCAAATATGAAGGGGTTGTGAGAGAAACTGATGAGGAAATAGTTGAGGTACTAAATGGTCATTTCGCATCATTATTTACAAAGGAGAAACTAAATAGTATTATGTATAGTACTCATGGGTCAGGGAAAGAGGTGTTTACTAACATTAGTGTGGATCGGAGTATGATAAAAGGACTAATAGGTGAGTTAGATACTACCAAGGCCTCCGGCCCTGATAATATTCATTCTAGGATACTTAAAGAAGGTGTAGAAAGTATCTCAATAGCTCTGGAGAAGTTATATACTAGGTCACTGGAATATGGAGAAATACCCGATGATTGGAAGAGAGCGAATGTAGTCCCCATTTTCAAGAAGGGTAGTAAAGAGGATCCAAATAACTTTAGACCGGTTTGCCTAACTCCTGTAGTCTGTAAAATTCTTGAGAAAATACTTAAAAAAGGGATTTGCCAACATCTAGAGAGGGAGGGGTTAATCAGCGATGCTCAGCATGGGTTTAGATCAGGTAGATCAATGTTTGACTAACTTACTAGACTTTCTGGAGTTTGTAACAGATCAAGTAGATAAGGGAGAGAATGTAGATATAATTTACTTAGATTTTAGTAAAGCATTTGATAAGGTACCACATAGGAGACTAGTTCATAAATTAAAAATGATTGGGATATGTGGGGGTGTTTCAAATTGGATAGCTGAGTGGCTGAAAGACAGGAAGTCAGAGTGGAGCGATGTTATCAGTGGGGTTCCTCAGGGATCAGTTCTCGGTCCATTATTATTTGTCATCTATATAAATGATCTTGGGGAGGCAGTTAATAATAAAGTGTCAATTTTTGCGGATGATACCAAATTAGCAGCTGTAGTTAAAGATATTGATGATAATTTTAAAGTGCAGGAGGATTTAAATAAATTGTTATCCTGGTCACATAAGTGGCAAATGACTTTCAACCTTGATAAGTGCAAAGTTATTAACATGGGAAAAGATAATAGAGAATTTAACTATGAAATGGATGGGCATTGGCTGAGCTCAGTAGAGGATGAGAAAGATCTAGGAGTAGTAATAGATAAGTCATTAAGGTTTTCTAAGCAGTGTATTGAAGCAAGAAATAGGGCAAATAGAGTGCTGGGTTTTATTAAGAGAAATGTCAGTTACAAAACTAAGGAGGTTATTCTTAAACTCTATAACTCTTATGTTAGGCCACATCTAGAGTACTGTATACAGGCATGGTCCCCACATTTTAGACACGATATTAACTTTCTCGAGTCAGTGCAACGGAGGGCAACAAAGATTATTCCTCCCCTGAGGCACCTTGAATATATAGATAGACTGAGGGTATTAAATATGTTCTCGTTCGAAAGGAGGTGTGTGAGAGGGGATATGATTGAGCTCTTTAAAAATTTTTCCGGGATAGATAAATTGGATGTTAGCAAGTTTTTTGAGTTAGATGATGGAAATCGGACTAGAGGTCACCACTTGAAAATTAAAAAGCAAGGGTGTAGGTTGGATTTAAGAAAATATTTTTTCACCAATAGAGTGGTAGACTTCTGGAACAAATTGCCGCAGAGGGTAGTAGGTAGTCCAAATCTAAATGTATTTAAGAGTAGGTTGGATGAGTTTATGGGAAGGGAAGGTTGTGATGGTTCCCAAGTTTTGTATATATTAATATTGTTTGTATATATCTATAGCTGCATGATTTAGTTCTTGACAAGCCTTGATTGGTGATACCCTTGTCCTCTGGATGTAGTTTTCCTGGGAGTTTGGGTGCCTTAAAAAAGAGGCCGTTTGACTCAGATGACCTATGATGAGCCCTTGTGGCTTTTGTCATCTGTTATATTATATTGTGGGGGACTTTGATTTTCTCTTTCCCTGGTGATGGTGCTTTTTGTGGGTGGGTTTTGACGGATGCGGATGACCTTTGATAGGCCCTTGTGGCTTTTGTCATCCGTGTAATTATGTTATGTTATGTTATGTTATAATTGATAAAAACTTTTAGGATCTTCCTTTGCCCTATTTGCCACTTTAATTTCATAATTTCTCCTTGCTACTCTAATTAACTTTTTAACATCTCTTGCTAGTTCATTTTATCTCTGCCTTAAGTGATCCTCTCCATTTTTTATTTTCCTATAAATGCCCTTTTTAATGCTAATATAATGCTTAATTTTATCTGTCATCCATTTTGGGTCATTATTTTTAGTCCTAATCTCCTTATATGGAATGTTAATCATCTGACCTGTAATTAATTACTCAATTATTCTTTCATACTCCTCTTCAATTGTAATCTCTTCCTCCTGGTGATTATTGTCTCCACTATTCCTGATTTGATTTCATTGCCTGGTTTCTGTACAACTGCCTCCAGGTAAGTCCTTAGCCCATTATAATTTGCTCTTATAAAGTCAGGAATTTTAACATTGTTCATGCTACTTTCAATACCATTCCATTTCATCTTGAATCTAATTTCACAATGGTCACTATCACCCAAATTTCCTCGAATCTCAGTATCCTTAATAACTTCTTCCCTATTTGTCAGAACTAAATCCAGTATATTATTACCTCTAGTGGGTTCCCATCCCACAAAAAGCTTCCCTCCTGATATATGCTGATATCTCAATCCTCAGTGTCAGAATTTGACGCATGGGCCTCCAGATCTGGACTGACGATCAGCCCTAACAAGAGCGTGTTAATGTGCTTCACGCAGTCAAAACTCATGACCCTTCCAAAGATCCGGTTAGGTGACACACAACTGTCCCTATGAACAATACACACCTTCCTAGGTCTCTCCCTCAATGGCCCAT
The DNA here is from genome assembly GCA_963969495.1 of Ceratothoa steindachneri. Taxonomy (NCBI): domain Eukaryota; kingdom Metazoa; phylum Arthropoda; class Malacostraca; order Isopoda; family Cymothoidae; genus Ceratothoa; species Ceratothoa steindachneri. The sequence goes on along the minus strand of OZ018319.1, from coordinate 11,214,338 downwards.
GCCTGACCTGGAAACATCACATTTAATATCTACGATCCTCTTGTCTATGCTGCCTATACATCATGTGAAGTATATGGCTGGAGTCCGCTGGTATGCTAAGAGGAAGACACTCCTTAGGATATACCAGGCTTTTATCAGAAGTCACCTCTTCTATGGATCATGAGTTTTTGGATCTGCTACCCCCTCATGACTAAGCAAACTAGATGTAATACAGCATGCTGTATTACGTATCACCATAGGAGCATTTTGTTCCTCCTCAATTTCACCCCTTGACATGGAATCAGGGATACGGCCTCTCTCATGGCACTGAACTGAGCAAGATTGCATTCTCCTACACAATATCATGACTTACCCTATATCCTACCCTCTTCAGGTTCTCTATTCCTCCTTACAATCCTCCCACCCCCCACCCAGATGGTCCCATATTATCACCCTTCTTTGTCAGGGGTCATCAAGCATCAGAACACCTATCCATTTCCTCTTCCTTCCCTTCCCCCACACCTATAGCACCTATTCCAACATGGTTTGCTCTCCAATGCATGATCTCCTCCCTCCCTGTCCCTTTTTATAAAATAGAGGATGCTGCAGTAGCACATCAGATTTTCATGGAGTTGGATGCCTCAAATACAACAGTTACTTCAGGATCTTCACAAATTGATCCCCCCTCCCCTGACTCCTATGCCTCAGCAGCCTACTTGAAAGATCTTTCTCTCTTCCAGACCTGGAAACTTACAGACCATCACAGAGTTCTCACCACAGAACTCTATGCCATACTCTAGGTACTACACTTTGTTAAACACCAATTGGTTCCGCAGGCAAGTGTCCTATATACCCACTCACAATCCTCCCTTCAACTCATTCTCTCTAATCATCCTCCTCACATACCCCTCTGGTCTTCACTATACTCTCTCTTCTTCTCCACCCTGGAATGTATACCTCCAATGGATACCCTCCCATGTAGGCATCCAGGGAAATGAAATAGCAGACAGAGCTGCCAAACACACCCTCATGCCTGACCATACATTTCCTCTGATCCCAAACCAGTTGGTGATCCGCGCCAATGCTCACCGAACCTGCCTAGCAGACTGGGAGTCATGCTTATCCACCAACCTGATAGGCACCCAAATGGGCCTCTTCTGAAATAATGCAACAGCCCACCCCTGGGTATGTCATCCCGATAGATGAATAGACACAGCCCTAACTCCCCACCGCATTTGGACACACCAGACTTCAGGGGACTCCACCCATCAACGACTCACATGCAACTTACTGAGGTCGTCAGGACAATGGCCATGCCTGTAGAGCAAGAGTGATACCGAATGGTAATTCTAGGTGAAGGGTTGCCTCAATGACTGATGCCCATCATACCCAAAAGAAGAAGAAGAAGACATATTCTATTATAGCGAAGAGCTGCTCTAGGGTATTAATAGGTAAAACCTTTTGTAATATTTCACTTTAGGGGCGTACGATAGGGGTGCTGCTTCTGGGCTACAATCTAGGCCTTATGACATCAGATGTTAGCTTCAAAGGGGGCTAATCACAGCGTTGTATTTGTTTTGGGTAACACTTCAGATTCCGGGCGCACGGTAGATGGCGCTGTTAGTCGGCTACAATTTGGGGCTACAGCATATCTCTTATGATGTCAGACGGTAGCGTTAGAAGTGAACAATATCGGCGTAATATATTTTTGTATATGAGTATATACTGGGGGGCTGTGCCCCCCAGACCCCCCCAATTGATTGAAACTCAGGATCATCACAGGGTGGTCCCCCTGCAGTGATATCTCCCCCACGAGCAGTCCCCTTGAATTTACTGGGAGATTTTTCTCCCCAACAGCTTTTTACTGGCAGAAAAACCTAACCTAATAACAAACAATTCTTACTTTTATAGGTTTCTTGATTAGTTTATGCGCCTCTAAATAATCTAAAAGTTTTTCGCGATCATACAAAGTAAAGCCGAATTCGAATAACAAAGAAGCACATGGAGAGCACAAAAACACAATAACGAAAGAAAAACATTTGCAAAACGGGTCCTATTTATAAGCTACGATGTTGCCAGTAAGAAGCTGTTATCATTCACAGTAAACAAAAAATATGAAAACAAAACAAAAAACAATAAAAGACATCAAGAAACCTTACCTAACTTAGAAAAAAACTATAAACGAGCAGAGCGCAGATATTTAGTAAATATTAGACTAAAAGTTACAAATCCCCCAAACAACAAAAAAATATAACGCCGATATTGTTGACATCTGACGCTACCGTCTGACGTCATGAGAGATATGCTGTAGATAATTGTAGCCGACTAACAGCGCCATCTACCGTGTGCCCCGAATCTGAAGTATTACCTTTGTTTTGTTATTTTTTTCCTTCTTTATTATTTAGTAAATGCCTGCACTTTTACCTAATTATATTATTTAGTAATGCATTGATTTTTTTATAATTACTAATGTATTAGACTTTGTATATTTTGTTTAACTATTTTTGTGAAACTAAACCATTAATTTCACACACTGGCAACCCTTAATTCAACCTTATTTCAAACATTGGCAACTTATTGAATACTTGAAGAAGGTGCGCGGATCCCGCCTGGCCATCTCATTGTCGAGACTGCCATCCTCTTCTCGCTAAATCAGTCACAGAGTTGCTGTGAGCCCGGGGGAGACCAGGTACTGGTGGCTCGTCGGGTAGAGAGAAGAGAAACTTGGTTAGCTGCATCTTGAATGCATTAAGACTTCCAATCAATGTCAGCTCTGGTGGCAGGGAGTTCCACAAACGTGGACCTACTACAGTGAAAAAGGAGTCGTACTTTATTTGAAGTGCTGGGTTTGAGCCTTTTAGAGGGGGAATAACTGCTTGTATGCCCAGTCTTGATTGGGGATGGAATTTTATTTGGGGATCATTGGGACATACATCATGTAGTATCTTAAAATGTTAATTATAATAAAACATTCCCTCCTTCTTTGTAAGGGCATTAAGCACAATTTTTTGAGTCTCTCCCAGTATGTAAAATTTTGATATCCACAAATTTTTCTCGTGTATTCTCTTTGGACAGATTCAATATACTGAATATCACCTACCCTGACTGGGTTTCACATAGGACAGGCATATTCTAGGTGGGATCAGACCATGGACTTGTAAATAATTAACATAGAAAGGGAATCTCTAGACCCAAATACGCTAAGTACCCAGGCAGCTGCATTTCTTGCTCTCAGACACATCGTTCATATATGGGGAGTCCATGACATGTCACTAGTTAGAATAATCCCGAGGTCCCTCAATTTATCCACAGGGTACAACTGGAGATCCGTGTCTACCACATAGCTTTGGAGATCTGTGAGGAAGGGCATCTCAGCTATCCACAGTTCACGTCAAGTTTCATTCATAATCAGGTCAAATTTTTGCTTATGCAACACCATATTATTGCTGTGCGACCACTCCATCACCCTCATTAGATCGCCTTGGAGGGAGGCCTTATCTGTACTGCTCATTATCTTTTTGGATATTTTTGTGTCATCTGCAAAAAATCTGACTGTCGAGTTTTGGATGACAGATTCCATGTCATTGATAAATATCAAGAACAATACAAGACTCAAAACTGTACCTTGGGGGACACAGCTTTTAACTGGAGCAGGCAAGGAGTGATGTCCATCATTGACAACAACCTGTGTCTGATCAGATAGAAATGATTCTACCCAGTTAATTATCTTTTCATGGAATTTATATATTTTTAGTTTTTCAATCAAGAGTCTGTGGTCTACTTTATCAAAAGCTTTTGCATAATTCAGGTAGATAGCATCAGTGTCAGCTCCATCGAGTAGACCACTTAAAACTTCGTCAACATCAGCTATCAGCTGTGTCAGCGTGCTATGACCAGATCTGAAGCCATGTTGATTTTTCGTTATAATTTTGTTATTTTCCAGAAATTTGATCATAATTTTCCTGAGACAACCCTCGAAAATCTTGATAAAATTGGAGGTCAGTGTAATGGGCCTATAATTTCCAGCAGTTATTTTGTCGCCTTTTTGTGGATTGGAGTTATATAAGCCATTTTGTAGAATTTGGGGACTATTCCATATTTAATAGATTCATTCAAAGTATGGTAATCTTAAGCCCTCAACATCAGGGTTGCTGTATACATCTGAAAAGTGTGATGGGAGTATATTTGCTATGTTGGTAGGGTTGCTAACAAGGTCTCCCACATTACTTTTGATAAGGTGGACCCTACTCTTCATGCTTAATCTAGTCTTGGCGTATGAATAAAAGCACTTGGGATTTTTTTTCATATTAGAAATTGTAATCTTTTCATCTTTTTCTAGTTGTTTTAGGTGACATTCCTTTATGTCAAATACACAAAGTGCCAACTCTCGTTCTAATTTCCTGATTCTATTGTCATTTAAAGCAGTCCTCTTTACTTTCTGTAGCTTGCTCTGGATTCTCTTCTTTTTTGGGCTTTCTACTTCTTGGTCTCTTTCTGGGGATATATTCCATAGCCAACTGAAGCAGAATCATTGTGACTAGGATAGGAAACTCTTCAAAGCAACACATATTGCGAAATGCCTGCCAATCAGTTTCATAGATGGCAGTGTTGAGCTTTTCATAGTCACCATGGAAAAATCAAGTCCTCTGAAATCATCACAGGACCTGACTGATGTGTCTGGTCTATGATTTTCATACTGTGCTTGGATTTGTATTTTAACAAGGGAATGGTCAGATATCATTGTATCAACAGTTGTGGTGGATAAAACCAAGTTTGGATTGTTAGTGCAAAAGATGTCAAGGATGTTATTACCTCTTGTTGATTTAGTGACGAAGTTCCTGGTTTGAAGGATTCATCAGACCAGTCAATAAACGGAAGGTTTGTGTCACCAGATAGATAAACTTGGTAAGATGAATCAGTATTATCTTCGATCGACTGGGATATAAAGTTTAGCATATTTGAAAAACTAGTCCATCTTATCTCCAGGAGGGCGATATATTACTACTACACATGTTTTTCTAGTGGAGAAGAATGTTGTGATACATCCACATGTGCCATCATCATACGAATTCATAGAAGTAATGGGCAGTTAAAAGAGCGAGATACCTGTGAACACGCTTTGTTCAACTTCAATACTTGTATTAATTCCTCGGTCAATTTAATAGACTTTTCTATAGATCGTGGTCTCATTTAAAAGAAGCGGGGCTCGATTATAATAGTGATAGGTAGAGATAGGGTAAACCTGAACATCTGCATCATGCATTCGCCTCCACTGTTCCCCGTCCTGGCCACATAATATTTGATCCATGTTCCAATATGTTTCACCTTTTTTGACTAATTTCGAGTTATGGCTCATGAAGGGGATCGCCCTGCGATTACCCTGAGATTTCAATCACTTGGGGGGGTCTTGGGGGTGCAGTCCCCCAGTATATAATCATAATTGTTTATAGAATAATATTCTCACATTTTTGTTTTTTTAACAAATCGTTTCTGCGTGTCTGAATGAAACATAAAAGCATCTTGGTCCCGATAGATTTCAGCTGAAATCTACTTCCAAAGTAACTAAAAAAAATGTAAATTTTTGGCAGCAATATCCTAAATTAGGTGGCGCTATCGTCTTTGTTATTTTGATAAATGTCACATCTGGCATGAGCCTGCTCCATGAGCCCTCAACTCCTAACTCTCCCGATACATGTCTCACTGGTGTAGGGTCTATAACCTTACATTGCTTACTCGCTCTCACAACACACTCCACCCTCTTTCTCTCTCTCATGGGATTGAGAAACCTGGCTAAGTACGAAGTTCGCTCCATGCCAAAATGGTGGTGTGAGTATAAACATTTAATTTCAACATCAAATGCCACTGCAACCCTTGTTTCCCTAAGCCACACCTTAGGTACTCTGGTAAGGATATCTGCCTTGTTTCTCTCCGAGGAGACAAAGGTTACAGACAAGTCAATATCCATCTCCAGCATCATGTTTCGCACAACAGATATTCTCTGTCTAATCATCTCTTGACATACCAGTTACCTTCACCGTGGAGTACACTCTTCAACCACCGCCCCGTAAGGGCCGCGGCGATTTGCCATCCTGGCCGCCGTGCTGACAGGATCCAGCGCCCCGTCCGGCCCCAGCTTAGCCTCTCTTCCTTCCTTCAGATAGCCTGTATTCCTATCCCACCTCGTCGCTTTTCATACAACCTCTCCCACAACTTTCTCTGGTCAGCCTCTAATTTCACAGGGTAGAAGCTGACCTTCTTCTCAGCCAATCATCCCGGATCGGGGCTGAGGGGGGAGGGGACAATGTCCCCTAACCCCTGAGCTCCGGTCTGGGGTGGTTGGCTTTTAACAACCTGCTTCATCCCCACCCATACCTTCCTCACATCCCTTTTCCTCTCGTCTTCAAAATCTATCCGTTTTACGCCGTGTTCAAGGTGGAGCCGCCATGCCGAAGGACTGCCAGGCCACCAGGCGGGAGGGGTGGTCCCAAATGGCGGCGCCTGGCTTTGCCGGGCCTGTAAGCACCTCTCGCAGTGCGGGCTACTGCAAGAGGTGGTGAGCGATTGCGTCCCGTAAAACAAAGAGGGTCACCATGCCCAATGATGAAACAAAAAAACATCTCCCCTTAATTCCCCCTACAACAACAACGGAGCCGCCCTCGTGCAGCTCCACAGAAAAGATGGAGGTCCCCCCCCCCTGTGCTTGTGCAGGGGACCCTCCATACCTCTTTAACCGGAGAGGAGGCTTACTCCTCTCCTACGCCTACGGGTGTAGGGGACTCCCCCTCACCCCCTTCTCTGGAGGTGCTTTCGGGCACCTCCCTATCTCCAGCGGCAGTCCCTCCTATGCTTTCTAAGGGGACTGCCAAGAAAGCCAGCAGGCAGCCCATTGCCGACCGCCCCTCGTACAAGCGGCTCGGTAGGGCAAACCCCCTTAGGGGGGAGAGGGAAGCCAGGCCCCTTCGGTCGCTTCCCTCAAAAGACCTGCTGGCAAAAATATTAAACCTTGCCGGGGTCAAGGCCTGTGCCTCCCCACTAAAGACTTATGACGCTGCCAAGGGGACCTGCGATGTCCTGGGAGGGGATGGCCAACTGGAGGCCCCTCCTGTGATAGACATGGTCCTTGAGGAAAACCAGCCTCAGACGGTAGGGCCTTCCATGGGGGGGAATCCGGGCTTGGCGCCAAGCACCGAACCCGAATCCGCCCCTATGCAAGGTCCTCATCAAACGGCTGTGGATTCTCAGGCAGGACAAGGAGGGGAGGGATCTCCTCCGACAGGTGCCCCTACGACAACCAGGACCTTCTCCATTTCGGAGAGGGACCTGGCTGAGGCAGGTCCATCTGGCCTAGGGGCTTCTGCCGGCGGAGGTGAAAAGCGGATTCATTCCCCGCCCTCCTCTCCAAAAAAGAAAAAGACTAAAAAGACTAAAAGGACGAAAAAGACTCGGGGCTCCTCTCCATCCGCGGGGGCTGCGGGGACGGATGGGTCTGCTATCACTTTGGTAGGCAACCAAGCCAAGATCGGCACATCCGGCCCCTCTACCCCCTCGTGTGCGGAGCCCCTGACTAAGACCAAGAGTGCACAGGGCGGAGCCTCGATGACATCGGGGCCCCTCATTCAGAGGTTACCTGGCGTTTTCGAGCCCGCTGGCTTCAAACGCTTCCTCGTTATTCGCTCCACTGATGGCACCATGTTGTCTAAGGGCAATATGATCCATCAGAGGAGAGGATTAGCTAGTGCAATTGGTAGAGAGCCGAAGGTGACCCGTTTCTCGGATGGCAGCCTTCTGGCGAATGCGGCGAATCCCGCCGAGGCGGCCAAGATAAGTGCTCTTCGGACACTTCATGGCACCCCGGTGAGTGTGACGCCGCACTCTACCATGAACTTTGTGAAAGGAGTAGTTTATGCGAGGGAACTCGTTGACTACTCCATTGAGGACATCACCCTAGAGCTGGCCGACCATGGGGCGGTCAAGGTCGAACGTGTGATGAGAAAACAGGGAGGGGCTTCGAGACCCACCCCTACACTCTTCGTCACGTTCGACTGTGACAAGCTCCCTGAGTCGGTGCGTGCCGGTTGGTACCGCTACCGCGTGAAGGCATTCGTGCCACTGCCGCGGCGGTGTTATTACTGTCACCGCTTGGGCCATACGAATCGCTCATGTAGACGTGCAAAGTCGGGGTCACCCGAAGTCTGTGTAAATTGCTCCAAGGTCGCACACAATAAGTCCAAATCGTGTGTGGCCAAGTGTGTCAATTGCGGAGAGCCGCACCCTGCTTCTTCGAAGCAATGTGGTGCATATCTCCTGGAGAAAGAAATCCTGGCCGTTCAGGCCCAGGATAGACTCTCATTCCGCGAGGCTAAGGACTTGGTCCTGGCGCGCCCAGCTCTGCCTGGGACGTCATATGCCTCAGTAGTTCGAAAGGCACCCTCTGCTCCTGGCCCATCCAGGCCAACGAGCACGGTTGTTTCTGCGCCCATTCGGAGCCCTTCTGCGGGCTCTACTACACCCGGGCGCTCCCCTGGTAGAGCTGGCGGCAAAAAGGGTTCACACCCAGCCCCGGCTAAAACCAGGGCTCCCCCCTCTTCCCCCAGCGTGACCGTTTCCCGTAAGGCGAAACGGCCACGCGCCTCCACCGAGTCGTTAGACTCACAGGAGGCAACACCCCTGAAGATGGTCGCTAGGCCATCTTCGGGGGTTCCTAAAGCTGTCCCCCGAAAGGAGGACAGCAACAAAGGAGCTTCGGCTCCTTCGCCCACGCCACGAGGTGGAGCGAGTGGCTCGGAGACGGTGGTTCCTCGAAAAGAGGGCCCCCCGCCTCCGAAGCCGCAGCGCCCGCCTAAGGTTTCGAGGCGGAGGGAGGAAAAGACTCGCATGGCGAGGTCAACCTCCCCCAATAAGTCCTCGAAGGCGACAGCGCCTCCAGCGCTTTGTCCGGCCAACAGCGCCCGGGGTTCTGCCCCCGGGAAGCGTACGGCCATTCCCGTGAGGGTCTTCAATTCGAGGAGGGCCCCCGCGTCTCCTCCGAGCTAGGCCTGGAGGGCATATTCCTTCAATGGAATTGCCGTGGACTCCGGGCCAACTGGGAGGAGCTGCGGAGGCTCGCCTCGTCCCGTTCCCCGTTAGCTATTTTTTTGCAGGAGACCATGCTAGGCGCGTGTCCACTGCCTGCCCTCCCGGGGTATAAGGGTCTTGCAACCCCACCACCGCGGGACGGCCGGGCTGGGGGATGCGCGGTTTACACCCGGCATGATGTCTCCGTTCTTCCTTTCTCTTTAGATACCTCCTTACAGGCAGTGGCTGTGCAGCTGCACCTGGATAGGAGGTATACTATCATTTCTGCGTACATTCCACCGTCAGCTGACTTCGACGCGGGGGACTTCCGCCGCGTCGTGGCACGGTTGCCGAGGCCCTATCTCTTGCTTGGAGATCTGAACGGCAGGCATCCTCTCTGGGGAGATTACACCATAAATCCCAGGGGACAAGTCCTTGCCGATCTGATCGAAGAGCTTGAGATGGGTGTCCTAAACGTGGATGAGTTTACGCATCACTGTCCGAGAACCGCTTCATTTTCTTGCCTTGACCTATCTTTGTGCTCTTCGGATGCACAGCTTGATTTTGATTGGGGGGTGGTCGATGACCTCCATGGTAGTGATCACTTTCCCATTCAAATATCATTTTCAGGGCAACTGCCGCCTGAGAGACCACCTCGGTGGTGTTTGGCACGGGCGCGGTGGCCTGCATTTCAGGAAATGACTGAATTCTCTATCTCAGTCGAGGAGTTTAGGTCGGTAGATGAGGCCGTTGAGTTCTTCTCCGGCAACCTTATCGCCGTGGGCCTGACTACTATTCCTAGGACGTCTGGCTGTTTTGCACGCCGACCACTCCCATGGTGGTCGGCCGAGTGTGAGACGGCCCTCAAACAGAAGCGTTATGCCTACATGCGCTATAAGCGCCGCCCGAACGATTTCACTGTCGCTGAATTTCGTCGGGCTAGGGCTAGGTTCCGGTATATTTCGAAGCACGCCCGCCGCTCTTCTTGGCAGGCATACGTGTCTTCACTTAACGGGAAAGACCCCTTTAGCTGAGGTGTGGAAGCGAGTCAAAAGTATTCGGGGCAAGTTCTCGCAGGACCCCCCTCCCGTTCTCCAGGAGAATGGGACCGCAATCTCGGACCCCGCGTCCGTGGCGGAATCCTTAGCGACCGCTTTCTCTGCATTCTCTAGCCGTGATGCTGCTCCGCCAGCATTCAATGCACGTCGTGATGTCGCGGAAGGCCGCCGGCTGGACTTTACCTCCAGAGGCGGAGAACCCTTCAACGACAAGTTTACTGTGAGTGAGTTGCGTTCCGCTCTCGCTTCGTGCGCGGACACCGCCCATGGTCCGGACGATGTCCCGTACGCCATGCTTCGACACCTGGGTGAGCGAGGCATGGCCTTTCTGTTAGATCTGTTCAACAGTATCTGGGTGGAAGGTCTTCTCCCAGACTCCTGGCGAATCGCTACTGTGCTCGCCTTTCGCAAGCCGTGGAGAGATCACTCTACTCCGACCGGTTTCCGCCCAATCTCTCTAACCTCTTGCGTGTGCAAGTTGATGGAGAAATTGGTAAATGTTAGATTAGCCCATTTCCTGGACAGCGGAGGCCATCTGTCTTCTGCACAGTGCGGCTTCCGTAAGTTTCACTCCACGTCGGATGCTCTGCTCCGACTGGAAAATGCCGTCTGCGAGGCTTTCCTTCGTAGACAGCACTACGCCACGGTGTTTTTTGATCTGGAGAAGGCCTATGATACCGCATGGCGATACGGTATCATGGAGACTCTCCACACGATGGGGGCGAGGGGACGCCTCCCAATGTTTATATCTGAATTTTTGCGAGATCGTCGATTCCGCGTACGGGTGGGGGGAGCCCTCTCTGCCCCAAAGGAGCAGGAAGAGGGTGTCCCGCAGGGAAGTGTCCTCAGTGTCACACTCTTTGCCCTGAGCATCAACGGCATCACCTCGGTGCTGCCAGAAGATGTTCTCGCTACGCTCTACGTGGACGACCTTTCGATCTCTTTTGGCGCGGCCCAGATTCCAACTCTGGAGCGTCGACTCCAACAGGCATTGAACCGCGTCTCTCGCTATGCCGAAGCGCACAGGTTTCGGTTTTCTTTGGCCAAGACTAAGGTGGTGCACTTCTGCCGCCATCCACGGCTTCACCCTGACCCAGATTTGTTTCTTAATGGGGAACGCCTGGATGTGGTTGGGTCGCACCGTTTCCTTGGTCTTGTATTCGACCGACGCCTCACCTGGGAGGCTCATATTCGCAGCCTTAGGGTCTCTTGTACCCGCGCCATGGACATTCTCCGTTCCGTGACGTTCAGCGCTTGGGGCGCTGATAGGGCTACCGCCTTACTTTTTTATCGATCCTTTGTTCGCTCGAAGCTCGACTACGGATGCGAGTTTTATGCATCCGCAGCCGAGCGTTTATTGCGGAAGGTGGATTCAATCCACCACACCGGCCTTCGCCTTGCGACCGGTGCCTTCCGCACTTCCCCCATTGAGAGCCTGTTGGTCGATGCTGGGGAGATGCCACCTGCTCTGCGCCGCGTGCAGTGCATCACTCGCCTGTATGCGCGAGCCCGGCGCCTCCCTCAGTCGCCAACAGCTCTCACTGCATCCGCAGCTGATCTCGATGGTGCCTATGCCGCCGAGAGACGCCAGTCATACCCTAAGCCCTTTGGGTTTAGGGCCAGGAAACTCCTTCGAGAGGTAGATATAGCTCTCGGGCCGGTGGCGCCCCTGGTTCTGCCCAGGACGCCACCCTGGAGGGTACCACATTTGGCTATTTGTCGCCACGCCTCTGCTCCCAAAGCTTGTACTGCGCCGGGAGTATTGCGTTCGACCTTTTTGGAGCACACATCGTGTCACGCTGGTACCGTGCCAGTGTATACGGATGGCTCCAAGTCCCAAGAGGGGGTCGGCTTCCACGCCGTATCCCCTCTGTTTGAAGTTAGCGGGGCTCTACCAGGCGCTGCGTCTGTCTTCACGGCCGAGCTGGTGGCAATACACCACTCGGTACGGGAGATTACGCGACGTGCCCGGTTCGGAGACCGGATTGTGATCTATAGCGACTCACAAAGCGCCCTGAGTGCTCTCGGGGCATTGGAATCTCCGCATCCCCTGGTTCGCGATATCCGTGACGCCACGGTTTTGGCGAGCCGGGCAGATGTCGAGATTATCTTCTGCTGGGTTCCTGGACATGTAGGAATTGCGGGGAATGAGCGCGCCGATGAGGGCGCCAAAGAGTCCGCGAGGACTCTGCGACCGGACCAGCGTTTCGCTCTTCCTCACACCGACTACATGGCAGGAATACGGGCAGCTCTTCGGACTGCTTGGCAAAGAAGATGGGAGACGGTCGAGGGGAACTTAAAGTTGCGTGCCATTGCGCCGCGACTGTTCCCATGGACCTATCCCCCATTGCCGCGGCGGCTTCAGGTTGCTTTCTGTCGTCTCCGAATCGGCCACACTCGTGTGACGCATCGCTATCTGATGGAGCGCTCGCCTGCGCCCTATTGCAACGACTGCGTCGTCCCCCAGACTGTTCGGCACATTCTTGTCGAATGTCCCAGTCTGGGTGATCTTCGCGCACGATACCTGTCCCAGTACCGGGATGGGCGGGGTCGCTACCGCCTGTCCCGTGTGCTCGGGACAGATTCGTGCACACTGACTTGTGGACTTGTTGACTTCTTGGGGGAGGCCGGCCTTCTCCATATTATTTAAGCAAGGTTTGTTTGTTTTGTTTTTTGTTGTTGTTTTTTGTTGTTTTTTTGCATTTCTTGTTTTTTGTTTGTTTGTTTTTTTTCTTTAGTTGCACGCTCCTGCGCCGGGGGGACCTCTCCCCGACGCACCAGCTTGCTTCCTTTCCCCCTTTTGGGGTGTTGTTTTTGTTTTTTTCTCTTTAATTTCATTTTAAAGTAGCCTAGAACTAGGCCAGTTTTAATACGGCGACTAATGCCCAAGTAGGCAGTCGCCAGATGAGCTCTTAAAAAAAAAAAAAAAAAAAATCTTCAACCACCGGAGTACAGTCATTGAATCAGTCATAATTTTAACATGTCTCAAATCCCACTTGAGAGCTAGGTTTAGCCCCTTTACAACTGCATCCAACTCAGCAATGTTAATATGAGCAAAGTCAGCACTTTTGTGTAGCCAATTTCCAGTTCAACACCAAGAGCAAGACCGCTGGCATCACACAAAATGTAGTGTCTGCAAGGCGCTACATGAAACAGCCCTCTCACTGGAACCGCTGAGTTTATCCAAGTGAGCAGATCTCTGATCAAACCCATTTCTTGGTCTCTCACATCATCATCCCATCTCTCTTCCTCACTTACCCTCTTTATGTAGCTGCAGGCAACCCTTAACCTCCCACACAAAGGGTAATGGCCCACAATCTGCCCACACAGAGAAGAGCTCACATCTAGATAGTTTTCCAACATCACTTTGGCCCAGCAACACATTACCCCTACCAAAATCCAGCTCTCATTTCAATTTCTCTGCAGAACCAAGCCAAGCACCCAACCATCCTCCAAACTCTCAGGCTCTTTGGTGACAAGCCCTTGATGTGCAAGATGTTCCACTATCTCCTCTGCTGTTATTGTCTCCTCATTCACAATCACATCATCCATATAACTGTCAGTCCCCCTCTGCACTCGCTCATCCTGCTCTAACACCAGGTTAAGAATCTTTGTCATTATCTTGGGAGCACAGTTCAGAACAAAGCCAAGCTGAGTCAGATGGTACAAAACCCCATTGTACCTTAGCCACTGATAGGTCACAGACTACAGTCCACTCTGATTTGCAAATATGCGGATTTAAGTCCCACTAACTGTACGCACTGTGAAAGCTGCCTTCATTCTACACAAGGTCTTGTTGCAAACCACAACATAGGCTCCAGGGTGACACTCTACATGCCTATTCAGTTCCCAGAAATTGAGCACAGGCCTAACTTTATTTTTATTGGCCTGTGTCACTGCCATGAGAGGCAACAGCCCTTTATCTGCACTCAGATTGTCACATCTCCTCAGCCATCCTTCTCAATCCAGGTTTCCACCTCTCCTTCAAATTTCTCTGGATTTCTCCAATTTGGTACTCTCGTAACAATCCACTTCATTCATCAGCTCTAGTGGCTGACTGCTCTTTCAGCCCCAATGATAAAGGACAGTTTGCCTATATTAATGGGCACAACAGCGCTCCCAGCACTGGCCACCTCCTGCCCATCAACTCCAACCATGGTTCCCCCTTCCTGATCATCCACTACCCAACCACAGACCTTGTACACCCTTTTTCTAACAACACCTTTGCAGCTTTTCCACCCACAGCACCGATAACCACAGGAAGCGCCGTTATTCCTTGTCTGAAGGAGCTTCCGGCACAGAAGATCCTTGCTGCCAGTTTCCCTGGTTGCTGGGACAAACCCTTGACACATACCAACACCCCTACATTTCTAACACTTCACTTCTCTCCCTGCTGAGTCTTTCTGTGGGCAATTATGAACCAAGTGGGGCCCACCACACCCAAAACACTTATGCTCCTCTCAGGCACCGTTCCGTCTGTCAACTGTAACCTGCTTGGCAATGCTACCAACTGGTTTTGTGGCCACGGCGGCACAAGGTTGCTCCATTAGCTCCGACATTAATACTCTGGCCCTCTTAACTACAACAAACAACTTATATCTTCTATACCTGATGTCTCTCGAAGCTCTCTTGACACCACTGATGGCAACCCAGTCACAAATGGCAGCTTGTCTGAGCTAATACCGACCAGCCATGATAATTTCCCAATTCCACCATGTACACATCCATTGGCTCTTCCCTCCAAACCCACTTCGCAAACTGCTCATATGAAATGGGTTGACAGAAAATGCATTTAGAAGTGCACTCTTCTTCTGACCTTCATCCAATTCAGTGTACACAAACAATGCAGTGCCCTCGAGAAACATGGGTAAGATAGTCTCTACATCCTTCAACTCTTTCAGCTTCATGAGCAAGTCAAACTTCTCCAACCATTCTACAACACTGCTGGTCCTGTCAAACAGCATCATAATATCAGTTAATTTCCTGATCACCATAACAGCCTAGTGAAGTGAAGGCATAGATAGCTTTTGGAAATAAACAAGAGATTGAGGCAGCTCAGACTCACTGGCACTTCTATGTTGATCCAGCACCTCTGTCTGATGCACTGCGCCTTGCAACAAACAACAACTATAAACACTATAAGCAACACAGCAGGGAACAGCAACAAAGATAACACGCTCCAATAACTCTTACCACACAGCTCCACAGGGAGTGGAGAAGAGAAATGGAAATTAAGTCGAGCTCGAAATATATTGAGAATGGAGACAAGATGCAGATGTTTCTATTCTTCTACCTCCTTTGAATACCTACTTTCAAGTAGTGGCAGTGGAGCTACACCTTCAGGTAATTTTCAAGGATAGTACCACACTTTTTTTTTTACTATTTCTAGGAGTAATCTGCATAAGGCTAATCATTAGCCTACACGAGGTAGCCCCTATTAGTGAATCCTGTGAGTATTCCCAATTTGAAGTTAACAGAGAGACCTGAAGGCACCTATGGTATTAGGGTGGGTACATCCACGGGAAGTCACAATGGGATGGGATACAAATTTAAGTTTCTATTATGTTGTGCGCAGTTCTGACACTGGAACATGATCAATAGCAACTCACAAACCCCCCTGAGTACCCAGGCATTAGAATCTCTACATCCCATGTTTTGTGGTATCCATATGCAATGAGCCAGACCAGTCTTTCACTTGTTCTCACACTGACTACATGGCAAGAATCATATCAGCTCTCTTGGCTTCCTGGCAAATTAGATGGGAGATGACTGATGGACACTTAAAGTTGCGTGCCAATGCACTGCAACTGTTCCGGTGGATCTACCCACTCCAATGCTGCAGGTGCCTTGAAGTTGCCTTATCTTATCTTCAAATTGGGCACACTCAGTATGTACTGCCCCTTGATGGAGCACTTCCCTACACCTTACAATGACAACTGCAATGTCTCTCAGACTGTTTGGCACATTCTTATTGAATGTCCCTGGATGAGTGGGCTTCCTACTGCTTGGTTTTGAGTCAGAATTCTGTTTTATAGCCACCTACAGAGTGAGTGAGGCTTGAGCAACCAGACCAGCATTTTGCTCTTCCCTACTCTAACTACATAGTAGGAATCAAGGTCACCCCTTCTGGCTGCCTGCCAAAGAAAATGGAAGATGGCCAACAAGAACCTAAAGTTGTGTGTTATCGTCTACAACATTTTCTGCCCCACCCCCCATGGCTGCCAAGTGTAGGCCATGAATGGTCTTTTGCAGTCTCCTTCTTTTCTTATGTTCTTATGCCTCAATTGCTTCAGGTTGCTTTCTGTTGCTTCCAAATTTGGCATGGTCGTGAGATGCAGCTCCATCTATGGGATGACCCCAGAACTGTCGAGCATATTCTTGTTGAAAGTCCCGGTCTGGAAGATCTTCACAGATGTGACCTGTGTGTGAAGATAGCAATTTGAAATTTGGAAGTCCCCTCAAAAGGAGGGGTCTGTAACTCTTAATCAGATCAACCTAAAATTTGAAATTTGGGAGTTGTTGACATAAACAATGCTATAGACAAAATTATAGCAAAATTTAATGGGATGTGGTGTCAAACTTCATTTTTTGCATGATTTGTCATGGAATGTGTTAAAATATCAGTTCTTTTATATCCTTTGCCAATTTAATTTTTCATTATCTTAACACCTATTATGTTTCTGACAAAGCAAACAGAATTAAACCATAATATTAATATATGATTTAACCTAATTATTTCTATTTGTACTAATTTGCCAGATAGGTAAAAAATCTTGCTATTTTAAGTAGCTTTTTTCAAATAAGGTTTATAAAGATTATATTTATTATGAATTACATTCAGAAAAAAACATATGATGTAGATGGCTCCCAAATTTATTTCCTGGGTAGTGGCAAATTAGCCATATATCCTACAAATACAGAAAAACTTAGTTGTGAACAAGATACATCTCTTTCTTCTCTAAAAAGGTAAGTTTTTATGATAGATTGTATAATTATATTAATTGTTCTCATACTATTTAATGAATGTAAAAGATCTGATAAATGCCAAACCATTCAAAAGGTTCTTAATGGGATTAGCAAGGTGAAGGTACACTATCATACCCCATTTTTCTGTCTTTCTATTAGTTTACACAAACATTTAACTTGGGTCTGCTACTTATCTCTTTGCATTTAGATATTAGTTTCTTTGCTTGGTTTTCATCTTTGATACTTGTGGTTAAAGTCAAAAACTTAATGAGTGCACTTATCCCTGTTTGCCAGTCAGAATAATTTTCCACTGAGTTTCATATTTAGATGGAACCACCTTCAAACCAGACCAACACAATCAGCAAACAAATGTATCTGGCTAACTGACAAAAAAGAGAACAACAACATATGTTGAAAGTCCTGGTCTGGAGGATCAACCATCAAAAAGTGTAAGATCTTAAATCATAACCTCCACTTTGTCTTCTCTGCAGTGAGAGTCTGGATGGGTTGAACCAACCACAATACCTTGACTTTTTAATCTATGTTGTACTTAAGAGCATTTCCAATCCTTCATCTAGTCAATCTTCATGCAATGATTTTTGTATGATCAGTCTTAAAAAGAGTATTTTACAAATTATTTTGGGGGCCCCGTCAACCACCTTGAGAAACTGATAACTGAACAGTTCTCCCTGAGATCTAGAACATCATATATCTATAAGTTTGTCTGACTAGACCAGTGTTTATATTGTTTAATTTAGCATTGCGACATGTTTGTAATGTGAGAGATGTTTCTTCATGGTTGATAACTGGTGGGATGGCTCTGAAGAAATGCCATGGCTATGCTGAATTGTATATGGATTTTTTTGTGGTGATGTAGGAATGATTACATGGTGGTGAAGTTCTTCTTGGAGTTCTGTGTTTTACTCAGGATTTGAAGATTCTGAAGGTGAGACAGTCAGTAGATTTTGTTACAGCCAGTGTTTGCAAGTTAAAATATAGAGCTGTGAATCATGAACTGCTTTGCTGTATCCCCATAAGTGGCACGGCAATTTGCCTCCCTGGCTGTTGTGCTGATTGGACTCAGTGCCCCATCCAGCCCCAACTTAGCCTCTTCTTCTTTCAGACAACTTGCACTTCTACCCTACTTCCTCACTTTCTTTCCCTACAACTCTCTGGTCTGCCTCTAATTTCACAGGGTAGATTCCAACCAGCTTCCTCTCACCCATCCATCCCGGATTGGGGCTGGGGGGGAGGAGACAATGACTCCTCACCCCCTGAGCTCTGTTTTGTGGTGGTGGGCTTTTAAAAACCTGCTTCAGCCCCACCCACACCTTCCTCACATAGCCCTTCCTCACATAGCCCTTCCTCACATAGCCCTTTCTCTCTCTTTTCAATCTATCGATTTTATGCCCAGCCGAAGGTGGAGCCACCATGCCAAAGGGCTGCCTGGCCACGGGTGGAAAGGTGTGGTCCTAAATGGCGGCATCTAGTTCTGCCTGCCCCATGTTCACCCCTTGCAGAGCGGGCTACTGTTGGGAGTGATTAGCGTTTGCTTCCCGTATAACTAATAGGGTCCCCATGCCCGAGGATGAGAATCTAAAAATTCAAACTCTCCCCCTTTCTCCTTCACCTCTGAAAGAGCCGCCTTCGGACAGCTTCACTGAAAAAATGAAGGTCCTTCCTCACTGTGCTCCCGCAGGGGCCCTCCAAAACTTTTTAATTAGAGAGGAGGCTTACTCCTGCCTATAGGTGTAGGGGATTCCCCCTCACCCCCTTCTCTGGAGGTGCCCTTGGGTGCCTCCCTCCTTCTAGCAGGTGACCCATAATTACCGGGAGTGGAATGATAGGGCCAACCCCCTTAGGGGGAGGAGGGATGACAGGGCCCATCAGCCTCTTAATGTCCAAAGACCTGCAGGCTCGAATTTTGAGCTTAGAGGGTGTCACCCTATGTGCCCCCTCTCTTACCCAACCAAAGATGATGGGACCTGTGATGTCTGGGGGGGTGGGGGGTGCACCCAGCCCCAGACAGTAGGACCTTCCATGGGGATGAACCTGGGCTCAGTGCCAAGCACCGAACCTGAATCCGCCCCTATGCAAGGTCCTCCTCAGATAGCTCAGGTCTCCAAGGCTGTACAAGGAGAGGAGGGATCACCTCCTCCAGCTAGTGCACCTGTGAAAGCCAAGACCTTCTCCATCTCGGAGAAGGATTTGGCTGAGGCAGGTCCATCTGGCTCCTCTCCATCCTAAGGGGCTGTGGGGATGGATGGGTGTGCTGCCACTTCCAAAGATGAAAAGTGCAAGTATGAAGAGCAGAGCCTCGCTTACGTCGAGGCCTCGCATTCAGAAACTACCTGGCATTTTGGAGCCCGCTGGCTTCAAACGCTTCCTTGTTATTTGCTCCACTGATGGCAGCATGTTGGCTAAGAGTAACATGATCCATCAGAGGAGAGATTTAGCTAGTGTGATTGGTAGAGAGCCAAAGGTGACCCATTTCTTGGACGGGAGCCTTTTGATGAATGCATCTAATCCCTTCGAGGCGGCCATGATTAGTGCCCTTCGGACACTTGATGGCACACCGGTGAGTATTATGCCACATTCTACCATGAACTAAGTGAAAGGAATAGTTTATGCCAGGGAACTTGTGGACTATATAGATGACATCACCTTAGAGCTGGCCGACCATGGGTCGATCAAGGTCGAATGTGTGATGAGAAAACAGGGAGGGGCCTCGAGATCCACCCCTACACTCATACACTCATCACATTTGACTGTGACAAACCTCCTGAGTCGGTGCATTTCAGTTGGTATCGCTACCGTGTGAAGGCATTCGTGATACTGCCGCGGAGCTGCTACTTTGTCAGCGCTTTGGCCATGTTAATCACTTGTGTAGACGTGCGGGGTCTGGGTTACCCGAAGTCTATGTAAGTTGCTCCGAGGCCACACATAAGTTCAAATCATGTGTCTCCAAGTCTGTCAATTGCTGAGAGCCACACCGCACTTCTGCCAATCAATGTGATGTGTATCTCCTTGAGAAGGAAATCCTGGCCGTTGAGGCACAGGATCGTCTCTCATTTCGCGAGACTAAGGACTTGGTCTTGGTGCACTGGGGCCTGCCTGGTAAATCCTATGCCTCAATATTAAGAAATACACCCTCTGCTCCGGGCCCCATCCTAGGGGTTCTACACACCCTGGGCATCCCCTGGTAAAGCTGACGGCACAAAGGGTTCATACCCAACCCCGGCTAAAACCAGGGCTCCCCTTCCTTCCCCTAACATGAATGTTTACTGTAAGGCGAAACCCGCCTCCACCAAGTCGCTAGACTCTTAGGAGGCAACACCCATGAAGTTGGTTGTGAGGCCATTTTGCAGGATTCCTAAAGCTGCTCCCCAAAAGCTTCAGATCTTTTGCTCACACCCAGTGGTGGGCTGGGTGGCTCAGAGATGGTGGGTCCTTCAAAAGAGGGACCACCTCTGAAGCCATCCCACTCACCTAAGGTTTTGAGGCGGGGGAAGGAAAAGACTCGCATGGCGAGCCCAACCTCCCCCAATAAGTCCTCAAAGGCGACAACGCCTGGAGTTCTGCCTACGCGAAGCGTACCGCCACTCCCATGATGGTCTTCTGTTAGAAGAAGGTCCCCGCATCTCCTCAAAGCTAGGCCTGGAGGGCATATTCCTTCAATGGAATTGCCGCTGATGCAGGGTAAACTGGGAGGAGCTATGGAGGCTCATCTCGTCCCGTTCCCTGTTAGCTATATTTTTGGAGGAGACCATGCTGGGCTCGTGCCCCCTGCCCACCCTCCCATGGTATAAGGGTTTTGCAACCCCACCACCATGGGATGGGGGCCAGGCAGAAGGATGCACGATTTATACCTGGAATGATGTCTCCATTCTTCTCTTTGCTTTAGATACCTCCTTTCAGGCAGTATCTGTGCAGCTGCACCTGGATAGGAGGTATACTGTTATTTCCGCATACATTCCACCATCAGCTGACTTTGATGCAGGGGGACTTTCGCCGCATCGTGGCGCGGTTGCCGAGGCCCTTTCTCTTCCTCAGAGATCTGAACGGTATATACCCCTTCTGGGGAGACTACTCAATTAATCCCAGGGGTCAAGTCCTTGACAACCTGATCGATGAGCTGGAGCTAGGTGTCCTATATGTGGATGATTTATGCATCACTGCCCGAGAACCCCCTCATTTGCCTGCCTCGATCTATCTTTTGCTCCCCGGATGTACAGCCTGATTTTGGGTGGGGGGTGGTCGATGACCTCCATGGTAGTGATCACATTCCCATTCAAATATCTTTTTCTGGGCCACTGCCGCCCGAGAGCCTGCCCCGGTGGTGCTTTGCGCGGGTGCAGTGGTCTGCATTTCAGGAAATGACCAATTTCTCTATCTCAGTCGAGGAGTTTAGGTGAGTTGATGAGACTGTTGAGTTTGAAATACGTCAACCTCATCGCCCCGTGCCTGACTATTATTCCTATTCCTAGAATGTCTGGCCATTTCGCACACAGACCACTCCTGTGGTGGTCAGCGGAGAGTGAGATGGCCCTCAAACAGAAGCATTATGCCTACATGCGCTATAAAGCGCCGTTCAAATGATTTCACTGATGATGAATTTCGTCAGGCTAGAGCTAGGTTTCGGTATATTTCGAAGCACGCCCGCTGCTCTTCTTGGCGGCCATACGGGTCTTAACTTAACAGGAAGACCCCTCTAGCAGAGGTATAGAAGCGAGTCAAAAGGACTCAGGGCAGGTTCTTGCAGGATCCCCCTCCAGTTATCCAGGAGAACGGGACTTCAATCTCAGACCCCACATCCATGGTGGAATCCTTCACAACCACTTTCTCCCCATTCTCTAGCAGGGATTCTGCTCCAGCATTCAATGCGCGTCATGATGTTGCCGAAAGCTGTCGACTGGACTTTACCTCTTGCTTTGTGCACGGACACCTCAACTCGGCCTCTTTTTTAAGGCACCCAAACTGCAAAAAAAACTACATCCAGAGGATTGTGTCCAGAAACAAGGGTATCACCAATCAAGGCTTTCCAAGAACTACATCATGCAGCTATAGATATAAACAAACAATATTAATATATACAAAACTTAGGAACCATCACAACCTTCCCTCGCCATAAACTCATCCAACCTACTCTTAAATACATTTAAATTTGGACTACCTACTACCCTCCGCGGCAATTTATTCCAGAAGTCTACCACTCTATTGGTGAAAAAATATTTTCTTAAATCCAACCTACACCTTTGCCTTTTGATTTTCAAGTGGTGACCTCTAGTCCGATTTCCATCATCTAACTCAAAAAACTTGTTAACATCCAATTTATCTATCCCAGAAAATTTTTAAAGAGCTCAATCATATCCCCTCTCAAACACCTCCTTTCGAACGAGAACATATTTAATACCCTCAGTCTATCTATATATTCAAGGTGCCTCAGGGAAGGAATAATCTTTGTTGCCCTCCGTTGCACTGGCTCGAGAAGGTTAATATAGTGTCTAAAATGTGGGGACCATGCCTGTATACAGTACTCTAGATGTGGCCTAACATGAGTTATAGAGTTTAAGAATAACCTCCTTACTTTTGTAACTGACATTTCTGTTAATGAAACCCAGCACTCTATTTGCCCTATTTCTTGCTTCAATACACTGCTTAGAAAACCTTAATGACTTATCTATTACTACTCCTAGATCTTTCTCATCCTCTACTGAGCTCAGCCAATGCCCATCCATTTCATAGTTAAATTCTCTATTATCTTTTCCCATGTTAATAACTTTGCACTTATCAAGGTTGAAAGTCATTTGCCACTTATGTGCCCAGGATAACAATTTATTTAAATGCCCCTGCACTTTAAAATTATCATCAATATCTTTAACTACAGCTGCTAATTTTGTATCATCCGCAAAAATTAACACTTTATTATTAACTGCCTCCCCAAGATCGTTTTATAGATGGCAAATAATAATGGACGGAGAACTGATTCCTGAGGAACCCCACTGATAACATCCCTCCACTCTGACTTTACACCATTTAGCACTACCCTTTGCTTCCTGTCTTTCAGCCACTCAGCTATCCAATTTGAAACACCCCCACATATCCCAATCATTTTTAATTTATGAACTAGTCTCCTATGTGGTACCTTATCAAATGCTATACTAAAATCTAAGTAAATTATATCTACATTCTCTCCCTTATCTACTTGATCTGTTACAAACTCCAGAAAGTCTAGTAAATTAGTCAAACATGATCTACCTGATCTAAACCCATGCTGAGCATCGCTGATTAACCCCTCCATCTCTAGATGTTGGCAAATCCCTTTTTTAAGTATTTTCTCAAGAATTTTACAGACTACAGGAGTTAGGCTAACCGGTCTAAAGTTATTTGGATCCTCTTTACTACCCTTCTTGAAAATGGGGACTACATTCGCTCTCTTCCAATCATCGGGTATTTCTCCATATTCCAGTGCCCTCTTATACAACTTCTCCAGAGCTATTGAGATACTTTCTACCCCTTAAGTATCCTAGAATTAATATTATCAGGGCCGGAGGCTTTGGTAGCATCTAACTCACCTATTAGTCCTTTTATCGTCCTCCAATCCACACTAATGGTAGTAAACACCTCTTTCCCTGACCCATGAGTACTATACATAATACTATTTAGTTTCTCCTTTGTAAATACTGATGCAAAATGACCATTTAGTACCTCAACTATTTCCTCATCAGTTTCTCTCACAACCCCTTCATATTTGATAGGACCTATTTTAACTCTGCCAGACTTGTTATTAATTTTATAGTAACTAAAGAACTTTCTAGGATCTTTGTTACTATCCTGAGCTAATTTAATTTCTGACACCCTTTTGTTCTTCTTTATAACAGTATTTAACTCTTCCTAGCCATTCTATAATCACTTAAATTTGAATATTATTTTCTACCTGTAATTTTGTATATGTCCTTTTCTTGTCTGAAATTTTTCTAGCTATCTCCTGATTCCACCATAATGGTTTCCTACTTTTGTTCCTAATGGCCTTCATTGCGATACATTGCTCTTGGACTACATTTATTATATGCTTGAAAGTATCCCACATCCCATAAGCATTTTTAACTCTGAATTCTACATCCCAGTCTACCAAATTTAGCAAGCTTCAAAGTTTTACATAATCTCCCTTATGAAAATTTGGAACTTTTACAGCATTCTCGGTTATTTTACCCTTCTTAATTCCCAAGGTAAAACAAACTATCTGATGGTCACTATTTCCCAAGGCTCATTAACAAATTGATTAAAAAAATTATCCTCAAAGCATTCTATGAACCTGCCACTTGTTCTATCCCTACCTATCATATTTTCCCAGTCCACAAAGTTTAAGTTGAAGTCCCCAATAATAACTGCATCTGTTTCACATCCCTTATTTCCCTTATCATTAGTTCATCTATATCATCAGTCTGCACAGGTGGTCTGTAAAAAGCTCCCAAATGCACCATTCTATTTTTACTGAACCTAGTATCTATCCAAAGTGACTCAACTCCATCCTGCTTTATTGAATCATTAATCCATGATTCAGTAACACATAATATATCTATATCCTCATCGCTAATATAACTAAATAGCTCATCCTTCTTGTTTCTAAGACTACAAGCATTTGTATAGAAACAATTTAACCCCCCTATCCCTGAAGCACCTCTTCCAACCTGAATGACCTCACCTCTATTGCCTTGGAACCTATTTCTGTTATCTGCCAAGTCCATTCTACTTTCAGTACTATAATGTCCTCTCATAATTCCCTGACCACTATTAGTATCTAGTTTCCCGCCGCGAAGACCTAATAACATGATCATACTCCTCCCACAACACATCTACCCCCCTCTTACTCAAATGCAGCAATCCATCCATCGCATACATTTCTTTCATTCCAACAAACCTATCCCACACATCCACAAACATGACACCTTCCATCTCACATATCCTCCTCACATAATCATTCAGCCCAATCGTACGAGACATCCATTCTACCCCAACATCCATTTTGGAAGCACACCTGTCACAACACCTTTCATTCTACGTTCTTTCACCTTTTCAATCAACCTCTTGTACCTCTCATATAACTCACATGCACCCACTTTCTTCACATCATTCAATCCTACATGTGTAGTCACAACCGCATCCTTGCACAGCCAGACACCAGCTCCTCATACCTATCAGACATCTCTCACTCCAGCACCCGGCAAACACACCCTCAAACCATTCAATCTACTTGCATTCAACTTCCTATCTAAATATCTAACTCACGAATCACCCATCACAAGCACTTCAGTCAGACTCCTATTCTCATTCAAACTACAGTCACTCTACCTCCACCCCCACCCCCATCAGTCAAATCACTTCCAGTTACTTCCTCTCTGAGGGCACTGAATCTATTAGTCAAGCTAATAGGTTCTGTGTCCCTCTGACTCACACAACTATTCTCCCCCTGGCTAACCACCTCAACAGAGGCAACCCTATTCTCACAAAGAACAGTAGAAGCCTCCCTAGCTACACGTTTCCTAACCACTCTCCACTGTCCCCCATCCTCACTAGGCCTATTTCTAACTAATCTAAGGGGGCTAACTTCACTATCCCTAGAACTATCATATCCTATCTCCTCCACCGGCCCTCTACCTTCACCTGAAACATCTAACTGGCCCACCTCACCACCTAACCTATTCCCAGCCCTAGGCCTAACACTAAGTTCCCTCCTGAGCTCAGCAACTAACCCCTCCAGCCTACATATCCTGTCTAAATCCTGCATTCTCATCCCCTCTAAATTTACAATGCATTCACGCAGCCCACATACATCACATGTATACCCCTCACCAACTATACCACAACCAATGCATACATTCCCACACTCATGCTCACTTTTATCCCCAAACTCCATCACTTATTGAAACAAAGAAAGAACTTAAGTAGTAATAAGAAAAAAAGAAGAAAAAAAGAGCAACTTAGCTTTCGTTGATTCTGTGGTAAAAAAAAAAACTAGAAAAATCCGAAAAATAAATCAACAGACCAAAACGAGATTTAAGGCACAACACAGTCCAAATCAGTCGCTAATTAAACCGTCAACCTAGAAACGAGGTTTCTGGGTATCCTCCCAGATTCCTGGCAAATCACCACCGTGCTCGCTTTTCGCAAACTGGGGAGAGATCACTCTACCCTGACCGGTTTCCGCCCAATCTCTCTAACTTCCTGCATGTGTAAGTTGATGGAGAAATTGGTAAATGTTAGATTAGCCTTTTTTCTGGACAGGGGAGGCCATCTGTCTTCTGCACAGTGTGGCTTCTGTAAGTTCCACTCCATGTCGGATGCTCTGCTCCGACTGGAAAATGGCATCTGTGAAGCATTCCCTCGTAGACAGCACTACGCCATGGTGCTTTTTGATGTGGAGAAGGCCTGTGATACCACATGGAGATACAGTAGCATGGAGACTCCACACGATGGGGGCAAGGGGACGCCTCCCAATGTTTATATCTGAATTTTTGCGAGATCGTCGATTTTGTGTATGGGTGGGAGGGGAGCCCTCTCCTGCCCAATGGAGCAGGAAGAGGATGTCATGCAGGGAAGTGTCCTCAGTGTCACACTCTTTGCCTTGAGCAAAGAGTGACCTTGGTGCTGCCGGAAGACATTCTTGCTACACTATACATGGATGACCTTTTGATCTCTTTTGGCATGGCCCAGATGCCAACTCTGGAGCATCCACTCTAACAGGTATTGAACCGTGTCTCTCGCTATGCCGAAGCGCACAGGCTTCAGTTTTCTTTGGCCAAGACTAAGGTAGTGCACTTCTGATGCCATCCACGGCCCCACCCTGACCCAGACTTGTTTCTAAATGGGGTGCGCCTGGAAGTGGTGGACTCGCAACATTTCCTTGGTCTTGTATTTGACTGACGCCTTACCTGGGAGTCTCATATCCACAGCCTTAGGGTCTTTTATACCCGCGCCATGGATATTCTTCATTCCATGACGTTCAACGCTGATAGGGCTACTGCCTTACTTTTTTAGCGATTCTTTGATCATTTGAAGCTTAACTATGGATGAAAGTTTGATCAACCACAGCCAAGCATGGATTGTGGAAGGTGGACTCAATCCACCACACCAGCCTTCACCCTGCGACCGGTGCTTCCCACACCAGCCTTCACCCTGCGACCGGTGCTTCCCACACTTCCTTCCATTAAGAGTCTACTTGTTGCTCGGGGGAGATGCCGCTAGCTCTGCACCATGCACAGTGCATTATTAGCCTGAGCCCGGCGCCTTTCTCAGTCGCCAACAGCTCTCATTGCATTCGCAGCTGATGTCGATGGTGCCTATGCCACCGAGAGACTCCAGTCATACCCTAAGCCCTTTGGGTTTAGGGCCAGGAAACTCCTTTGAGAGCTAGGTATAGCTCTCATGCTGGTGGCACCCCTGGTTTTGCCCAGGATGCCACCCTGGATGGTACCACCTTTGACCATGTGTCGCTATGCCTCTGCTCCCAAAGCTTCTACAGCACCGAGAGTATTGCGTTCTGCCTTTTTGGAGCACACTTCGTGTCATGCTGGAACCGTGCCAGTGTATACGGATGTCACCAAGTCCCCAAAGTGGATCATTTTCCATGCTGTATCCCATCTATTTGAAGTCAACAGGGCTCTGCCAGGCATTGTGTCTGTCTTCACGGCTGAGCTGGTTGCAATACTGCAATACACCGCTTGGTACGGGAGATTACGTGATGTTCCTGGTTTGGAGACGAGTTGGTGATTTATAGCGATTACAAAGCACCATGAGTGCTCTTGGGGCATTGGAATCTGTGCATCCCCTGATTCGTCATATCTGTGATGTCACATTTTTGGCGAGCCAGGCGGATGTTGAGGTTATCTTCTGCTGGATTCCTGGACATGTAAGAATTGCGAGGAATGAGCTCACCGGTGAAGGAGTAAAAGAGTCTGTGAGGACTTTGTGACCGGACCAGTGTTACGCTCTTCCTCACAATACGGGCAGCTCTCCGGCTGCTTGGCAAAGAAGATGGGAGATGGTCGATGGGAACCTAAAGTTGTTTGTCATTGCGCCATGACTGTTCTCATGTTGAATGTCCCAGTCTGGGTGATCATCGCGCATGCTACCTGTCCCAGTTCCTGGATGAGCGGGGTATCTTGTCCCTTGTCCGTGCGTACTGACTTGGGACTTTATGACCTTTTGGAGGAGGCCTGGCCTCCACTGTATTTAACTAGATTGTTTTTGTTTTTTTGTAGGTTGCACGTTCCTGCATCAGGGGAGGGCGTGCCTTCCTGCTTGTTGCCCTTTTCCTTTTTCTCTTTTTTTTATTTTGTTTTTTTACATATTGTTATTTTAATGTAGCCTAGTACTAGGCTGTCATGATTATGGCCACTTATGCCCAAGTAGGCAGTCACTAGATCGGTCCTTAAAAAAAGAATTGCTTTGATGTACTTATAGTGTTGGGTGAGGATGGTGATATATCAACATAGCTAAAGAGTGAATGTTGGGATTTTGAGGAGGGATGTCATGGAGTAAAAGGTTGAGTATGCGGGGAGGAATAGATTCCTGCACGATACCTTTGTGTTTGTGAGTTTCTGTTGAGAATTATTTGTCAATCTGCGAGCAAGTTGTCAAACCTTTTTTTGGAGTTGAATTCAAGTGTGCATTATTGTGAAATTTCATTCTAAAGAGGTCTAAATTGTATTTTGTAGGTACAGCCTCTCAGAGTGTAGGTGGTTAAATAAGGTGTGGTGAATGTTTCCCATGATAAAACAGCGTAAAACATTGTATATAAGATTGGCTATGCAGGCAATATTGGCATACATGAGTGTGATGCAGATTCCTGTGATTGCTTGGAGGGTGTTCATTTTATGTTAGCTTTGTTGATTGTGTTTGTTATATGTTCCTAACTTTATGCCTGGTGTCCAGTATAATATCTACTCTTAGGCATTTGTTTAATTTGGGGTCCTTGATACTTTATGCCTCCTTTGGATTTTCCTCCTCTTGGTGAGAAATTTAGGAGGAAGTTAGCTCTTGTGTTTATGTCTTTAAAATTTAAGGGACTGGTCATGCCTTTCAGTTAAAGGTAGTGGTCTATTCTTAAAGATTAGGAAGCTAGAAACTTCTTCCCATGATAAAATTATCTAGGACTATTAATAAGATTTGTGGATAGTTAGGTCACTGTTAACCCATGTCAGCAGCTGATGTAATATCTTATTTTTCTTAATAAATTATTCACTTTTCCAGCTTTAACCAACCAGGGTTTATTACACCAACAATTTTCAGTTTTCAGATAAAAGTTATTAATTGGTTCATGGAAGTATTTTTGCCAAGAGGGTACCCATATTCTGTATCTTCAGATTATCTACAATATCAAATTTGGGATAGTCTACAAGTTAGTGAGTTGTATTTTATCAAATTTTAATTATAAAATGTTACATGGGTAAGTATTAAGTTCTTAATGTTAATCTGAGTCATAGATAATGAATACTTGATTGGTAGCTTCACCAAATTCCGGATTCTGCTGCTTCCATAGTCGGGCAACAGTCTGTGCAGTTGTTTGTCGCTATGCCTGCCAGGGGGGTGATTCCAGTCATTGTTACCTATTTACTTTGGGTGAGATGCTGCTGCCATCTTGGAAAGGTCTTGAAATCATAAGTTAATTGTATTTATTTGCCGTTATAGGCCTGTTAGCTCTAGTACTTGTAAGTAGTGAAGATGTGAACTCCTGCTATTTAAGTGAATAAGTTATAATGTGTGTTAAATAAGGGAAGCCAACATATGATACATATATGTTGCTTGGGGAGGGACACTATAATGATCTAGAAATTGCAAACTTAGCCTTAATCCTCACAATGCACGCATTAATTTCTAAAATAACTTAAAAGTTATAGCAATAATTACATAAATAATACACAACTTTAAATTAATAGTGCATTTACGCTTCCATAAACTTAACTATTATCGAATGATTTTATTCATAGTATTGTATATGTTTGTAAACAAATGAGGATGATTAGGCTTAACAAGATTGCGATCGTCTAAAATTGTCTGAAATGATGTCCTTGAACACATTATTTTTTATACGGCAATAGCTCCTCCATTTGGCAAAAATATTCTTAAATATATATTTTTTGTTTTGATTTCGTTAACCTTGTATTGGCACTGATATATCGATTATTGGCTAATTTGCATATTGGTGCAACCCTAATCTATGGTATTGTTTATCCATAGATAACTGTTTATCATAACTGTGATATTAAAAGTCGTGACTACTATATGCACCCTAAACTATACCTTCACCGATGCCTTGGGTTGATCAAATCATCTCTGGCTAGTTATTATGGTAAAATTATATTTTATTGTCATTTATCATCACTAACTCTATAATTTAAGAGGGGTATTTTTTTGAGTATTTGAATAATAATTTCATCTTAGTTTGGTAATGACTTATGTTTTTTGATCAAAGTTATTTCTACTAATTCTTTTATAATATAAAAAAAAAATGGTGAAGTTCAGAAATAAATATAAGTATTGAAATTTTGCGAATTTTTAAAAACCTAAATGGTGAAGTTCAGAAAATTTATTTATATATGTCTTCTTCTATAACTATATTTTAGCAGCGTGATATTTTGAAAGGGGGGAAATTTAATTTAGAATTCCTTTTTAAAATTATTATAATTGGTGAAGTTCAGAAAATTTATAAAAATTTAACCACGGCTGCTTTTATTTAGATTTTAAATTTTAATCTTAGAGTGAAGCACAAGCTCCCCCTGTAGGGGGGAGTGGTGAAGCCATTGCCTGGTAAATTTATTAAACACGGGTTCAAAGACAGCAATAAATTCTAATTAATAATACTGTACTGTTATTCATATGATTATAAATGATGTATTACTTTGCCAAAAAGGCCTGCCGCCTCCTAAAGTGTGTTTCTTGCCAGGAGGCTCTGGTAGAAGGCAACACCCTTATGCCCTCAGTGCAGGTGGCCGACCCTGACAAGCTACCAGAGACTTTCAGAGAGATGATTGAATTCCAGGACTGCGGCGGTCTCCTCTACCCCTCAAATGAGTGCATCCACATGGCCATGATGGCCGTGGAAGTCTTCAAGGTGATTACAACACAAGGCAAAAGGAGAGCCAAGTTCCTGATGGCCTACTCTTCAGAAGAAGTGTTTGTGAGTGTCTACAAGGAAATAATGAGCAATGACTTAGGCATGTCCCTGCTGGACTATGAAAAGGGTTGCAGCCTGGTCAACACCGTTGTTCCTGCCATCGCTAGGTCTCTCTTCCATGTCATGGGCAAAAATATGGTGTCAAAAGCTAACAGTGATGCCCATGCAAAAGTCAAAAGAAGAGCCATAAAAAGAGGTAATTCGGATGAACCCGAGAAAGCTACCAGGAGCAAAAGTGACTACAAGAAGAAGAAACTTTTTAGTGAGAAAACGTCCTAAGTCAATTTAAGTGTGCGTAGCCACTGACATTTGTTATGTATCTTTATTTTGTAGGGTAGATATTAGAATCCAGGTTAACCATGAAATAGGTTACTAGTACAGGGTGTCCACACCTTAGATTCTTACTAACTATTACTTTATTATACCTATTTCGGAATAATATAGTCGGTACTCACCCATGGGCTATGAAAAAGATTTATTAAGTTAAAAAAAAATTAAATTAAATGCAGGGGTCTAGCTAAATGATACCTAATGGAAATATAATTGTTTGCTAGATTGGTCAGGTGTGGGCGCTGGAGGGATTTCTTCTTTTTTAATTTAACTGATGCTACCTACTTTATTTCATTTATTAGAATATACCTTGAAATATGTTTGTAGTTAAATGTAATATACCCATTTTTCATTACAGTTTTAATTAGAGATTTTGCCATTTATTTTTTTTTAAGTACCTGGAAAATCTATGGAATTTTGAAATTTGATATTAGTAGACACCCTGTAGTATCTAAGAATCCCATTGTACACAGCCTTATTAAATAAAATTGAATTGAATATAACCAACATCGGTTATAAATATAAGGTTTTATTTTTTCTTTTTCATTATATTTAGTCACACTTTCGTTCATCACGCCTAATCTGTTTCTCAAATAAAAATTTGACTTCACAGCTCAAAGTACATTAGTCCCAGGGTGCTTCACGCCAAATTTGGGGTGAATATCTTTAAAAATAAAGAAATGAGAATGATTTTTGTTTTTTCCTGGCTACCCCAACTATGGAATCGCCCGATTTTGAGCTACCAATCAAGTATTCGTTATCTATGTCTGAATATATGAGATCTTTCAATACCTTTCCAATAAAGTACAGGGATACCTTGACTTAGAAGTTTAAATGCTTGGATATCAAAGCAGTTTGCCCCATTGAAATTAATGGAAAGGCCATTAATCAGTTCCAGCCCCCCCAAAACCACACCAATGTTTTTTTTAGTGTAAGTTTTTAAATAAGAAAAATGTACTTTATAAATAACAAATAATGCAAATAAAATAATAAAACATAATAAAAGAGAATGTAAGCATACTTTACCTTGAAGATCAGACAGAGATGACCTTAATAAACAGCCCTGTCTCATCATAATTAAAGACTTGCTAAGGGATGTATCCTTCAGCCCCATGAGGGGTACAGCATTTTGCCTTTTTGGCCGCTGTGTTGATGGGACTCAGCGCCCCAACGGCCCCAGCTTAGCCTCTTCTTCTTTCTGACAGCCTATGTTTTTACCCTACTTCCTCACTTTCCCTACAACCTCTCCCATAACTTTCTCTGGTCAGCCTCTATTTTCCCACGATAGACGCCGACCAGCTTCCTCTCACCCAACTATCCTGGATCGGGGCCGAGGGGGGAAGGCACAATGTTCCCTCACCCATGAACTCTGGTCTGGGGTGGTGGGTTTTTAACAACCTGCTTCATCCGAACCCACACCTTCCTCACATCCCCTTTCTTTCTCACATTTTCAAAGTCTATCAACTTTACGCCTTGCCTAATGTCACTAGGCAGGAGGAGTGGCCTCAAATGGCAGCAGTTGGTTCTGCCAGCCCTGTATTCTCCCCTCGCAGAGCGGGCTACTGCATGGGGTGATGAGCGTATGCATCCTGTGAAATGCATAGGGTCACCATGACCAATGATGAGTTATCACACCAAAACTATCTCCCTTTACTTTCCCCTATACCATTACCGGAGCCACCTTTGGGCAGGTCCACTGAAAATAAATGGAGGTTCCTCCCCCTGTGCTTTCTCAGGGACCCCTCCAAATTTCTTCTACCTGAGAGGAGGCTTACTCCTCTCCTAGGCCTACGGGTGTAGGGGACTCCCCTTCTCTGGAGTTACTTTGCGTGCCTCCCTCCTTTTCTTTTACAAGTGACTGCCAAGAAAGCATGCAGACAGCCCAAAATTGACCACTCCTGGTGATAATGTTGAGATAGGGCCAATCCCCTCAGGTGGGCAAGGGATGGCAGGGCCTGTCGGGATCTGTAAAGTCTTGGGGGTCGGGGCCCCGTAAGGGGCGCGGCGATTTGCCACTCTGGCCGCCGTGATGACGGGATCCAGCGCTCCGTCCGGCCCCAGCTTAGCCTCTCTTCCTTCCTTCAAAACACTTGTTTCCTCTCTTTTCACACAACCTCTCCCACAACTTTCTCTGGTCAGCCTCTAATTTCACAGGGTAGATGCTGACCTTCCTTTCAGCCAACCGTCCTGCA
This sequence comes from Ceratothoa steindachneri, assembly GCA_963969495.1. NCBI lineage: Eukaryota > Metazoa > Arthropoda > Malacostraca > Isopoda > Cymothoidae > Ceratothoa > Ceratothoa steindachneri. The sequence continues at coordinate 11,180,583 of OZ018319.1, read as the reverse complement.
TCGGGGCTGAGGGGGTGGGGGACAATGTTCCCTAACCCCTGAGCTCTGGTCTGGGGTGGCTGGTTTTTAACTACCTGCTTCATCCCCACCCATACCTTCCTCACATTCCTTTTCCTCTCGTCTTCAAAATCTATCATTTATACGCCGTGTCCAAGGTGGAGCCGCCATGCCGATGGACTGCCAGGCCACCAGGCGGGAGGGGTGGTCCCAAATGGCGGCGCCTGGCTCTGCTGGGCCTGTAAGCACCTCTCGCAGTGCGGGCTACTGCGAGAGGTGTGCGCTATTGCATCCCGTATTAAAAGAAGGGTCACCATGCCCAATGATGAAAATCACACCAAAAAAACCCAACCCCCAACTTCCCCAAGAACAACGGAGCAGCTGCCCTCGGGCAGCTCCAGCAAAAAATGGAGGTCCCCCCCCCTGTGCTTGCACAGGGGACCCTCCATATTTCTCTAACCGGAGAGGAGGCTTACTCCTCTCCTTCGCCTACGGGTGCAGGGGACTCCCCCTCACCCCCTTCTCTGGAGGTGCTTTCGGGCACCTCCCTTTTCCCAGCGGCAGTCCCCTCTTTTCTTTCCAAGGGGACTGCCAAGAAAGCCAGCAGGTAGCCCTTAGCCAGCCGCTCCCCATCAAAGCGGCTCGGTAGGGCAAACCCCCTTAGGGGGGAGAGGCAAGCCAGGCCCCTTCGGTCGCTTCCCTCAAAAGACCTGCTGGCAAAAATATTAAACCTTGCCGGGGTCAAGGCATGTGCCTCCCCAAACAAGACTGGCGACACTGCCAAGGGGACCTGCAATGTCCTGGGAGGGGATGGCCAACTGGAGGCCCCTCCCGTGATAGACATGGTCCTTGAGGAGACCCAGCCTCAGACGGTAGGGCATTCCATGGGGGGGAATTCGGGCTCGGCGCCAAGCACCGAACCCGAGTCCGCCCCTATGCAAGGTCCTCCTCAAATGGCTGAGGGCTCCGAGGCAGTAGAAGGAGGGGAGGGATCTCCTCCGACAGGTGCCCCTACGACAACCAGGACCTTCTCCATTTCGGAGAGGGACCTGGCTGAGGCCGGTCCATCTGGCCTAGGGGCTTCTGCCGGCGGAGGTGAAAAGCGGATTCATTCCCCGCCCTCCTCTCCAAAAAAGAAAAAGACTAAAAAGACTAAAAGGACGAAAAAGACTCGGGGCTCCTCTCCATCCGCGGGGGCTGCGTGGACGGATGGGTCTGCTACCACTTTGGTAGGCAACCAAGCCAAGATCGGCACATCCGGCCCCTCTACCCTCTCGTGTGCGGAGCCCCTGACTAAGACCAAGAGTGCACAGGGCGGAGCCTCGATGACATCGGGGCCCCTCATTCAGAGGTTACCTGGCGTTTTCGAGCCCGCTGGCTTCAAACGCTTCCTCGTTATTCGCTCCACTGATGGCACCATGTTGTCTAAGGGCAACATGATCCATCAGAGGAGAGGATTAGCTAGTGCAATTGGTAGAGAGCCGAAGGTGACCCGTTTCTCGGACGGCAGCCTTCTGGCGAATGCGGCGAATCCCGCCGAGGCGGCCAAGATAAGTGCTCTTCGGACACTTCATGGCACCCCGGTGAGTGTGACGCCGCACTCTACCATGAACTTTGTGAAAGGAGTAGTTTATGCGAGGGAACTCGTTGACTACTCCATTGAGGACATCACCCTAGAGCTGGCCGACCATGGGGCGGTCAAGGTCGAACGTGTGATGAGAAAACAGGGAGGGGCTTCGAGACCCACCCCTACACTCTTTGTCACGTTCGACTGTGACAAGCTCCCTGAGTCGGTGCGTGCCGGTTGGTACCGCTACCGCGTGAAGGCATTCGTGCCACTGCCGCGGCGGTGCTATTACTGTCACCGCTTCGGCCATACGAATCGCTCATGTAGACGTGCAAAGTCGGGGTCACCCGAAGTCTGTGTAAATTGCTCCAAGGTCGCACACGATAAGTCCAAATCGTGTGTGGCCAAGTGTGTCAATTGCGGAGAGCCGCACCCTGCTTCTTCGAAGCAATGTGGTGCATATCTCCTGGAGAAAGAAATCCTGGCCGTTCAGGCCCAGGATAGACTCTCATTCCGCGAGGCTAAGGACTTGGTCCTGGCGCGCCCAGCTCTGCCTGGGACGTCATATGCCTCAGTAGTTCGAAAGGCACCCTCTGCTCCTGGCCCATCCAGGCCAACGAGCACGGTTGTTTCCGCGCCCATTCGGAGCCCTTCTGCGGGCTCTACTACACCCGGGCGCTCCCCTGGTAGAGCTGGCGGCAAAAAGGGTTCACACCCAGCCCCGGCTAATACCAGGGCTCCCCCCTCTTTCCCCAGCGTGACCGTTTCCCGTAAGGCGAAACGGCCACGCGCCTCCACCGAGTCGTTAGACTCACAGGAGGCAACACCCCTGAAGATGGTCGCTAGGCCATCTTCGGGGGTTCCTAAAGCTGTCCCCCGAAAGGAGGACAGCAACAAAGGAGCTTCGGCTCCTTCGCCCACGCCACGAGGTGGAGCGAGTGGCTCGGAGACGGTGGTTCCTCGAAAAGAGGGCCCCCCGCCTCCGAAGCCGCAGCGCCAGCCTAAGGTTTCGAGGCGGAGGGAGGAAAAGACTCGCATGGCGAGGTCAACCTCCCCCAATAAGTCCTCGAAGGCGACAGCGCCTCCAGCGCTTTGTCCGGCCAACAGCGCCCGGGGTTCTGCCCCCGGGAAGCGTACGGCCATTCCCGTGAGGGTCTTCAATTCGAGGAGGGCCCCCGCGTCTTCTCCGAGCTAGGCCTGGAGGGCATATTCCTAAAATGGAATTGCCGTGGACTCCGGGCCAACTGGGAGGAGCTGCGGAGGCTCGCCTCGTCCCGTTCCCCGTTAGCTATTTTTTTGCAGGAGACCATGCTAGGCGCGTGCCCACTGCCTGCCCTCCCGGGGTATAAGGGTCTTGCAACCCCACCACCGCGGGACGGCCGGGCTGGGGGATGCGCGGTTTACACCCGGCATGATGTCTCCGTTCTTCCTTTCTCTTTAGATACCTCCTTACAGGCAGTGGCTGTGCAGCTGCACCTGGATAGGAGGTATACTATCATTTCTGCGTACATTCCACCGTCAGCTGACTTCGACGCAGGGGACTTCCGCCGCGTCGTGGCACGGTTGCCGAGGCCCTATCTCTTGCTTGGAGATCTGAACGGCAGGCATCCTCTCTGGGGAGATTACACCATAAATCCCAGGGGACAAGTCCTTGCCGATCTGATCGAAGAGCTTGAGATGGGTGTCCTAAACGTGGATGAGTTTACGCATCACTGTCCGAGAACCGCTTCATTTTCTTGCCTTGACCTATCTTTGTGCTCTTCGGATGCACAGCTTGATTTTGATTGGGGGGTGGTCGATGACCTCCATGGTAGTGATCACTTTCCCATTCAAATATCATTTTCAGGGCAACTGCCGCCTGAGAGACCACATGGGTGGTGCTTGGCACGGGCGCGGTGGCCTGCATTTCAGGAAATGACTGAATTCTCTATCTCAGTCGAGGAGTTTAGGTCGGTAGATGAGGCCGTTGAGTTCTTCTCCGGCAACCTTATCGCCGTGGGCCTGACTACTATTCCTAGGACGTCTGGCTGTTTTGCACGCCGACCACTCCCATGGTGGTCGGCCGAGTGTGAGACGGCCCTCAAACAGAAGCGTTATGCCTACATGCGCTATAAGCGCCGCCCGAACGATTTCACTGTCGCTGAATTTCCCTGTAAGGGGCGCGGCGATTTGCCATCCTGGCCGCCGTGCTGACGGGACTCAGCACCCCGTCCGGCCCCAGCTTAGCCTCTCTTCCTTCCTTCAAAACACTTGTTTCCTCTCTTTTCACAGAACCTCTCCCACAACTTTTTCTGGTCAGCCTCTAATTTCACAGGGTAGATGCTGACCTTCCTTTCAGCCAACCGTCCCGCTGAGGGGGTGGGGGACAATGTTCCCTAACCCCTGAGCTCCGGTCTGGGGTGGCTGGTTTTTAACTACCTGCTTCATCCCCACCCATACCTTCCTCACATCCCTTTTCCTCTCGTCTTCAAAATCTATCATTTATACGCCGTGTCCTAGGTGGGCCGCCATGCCGATGGACTGCCAGGCCACCAGGCGGGAGGGGTGGTCCCAAATGGCGGCGCCTGGCTCTGCTGGGCCTGTAAGCACCTCTCGCAGTGCGGGCTACTGCGAGAGGTGTGCGCTATTGCATCCCGTATTAAAAAAAGGGTCACCATGCCCAATGATGAAATTCACACCAAAAAAACCCAACCCCCAACTTCCCCAAGAACAACGGAGCCGCCCTCGGGCAGCTCCAGTAAAAAAATGGAGGGCTCCCCCCCTGTGCTTGCACAGGCGACCCTCCATATTTCTCTAACCGGAGAGGAGGCTTACTCCTCTCCTTCTCCTACGGGTGCAGGGGACTCCCCCTCACCCCCTTCTCTGGAGGTGCTTTCGGGCCCCTCCCTTTTCCCAGCGGCAGTCCCCTCTTTTCTTTCCAAGGGGACTGCCAAGAAAGCCAGCAGGCAGCCCTTAGCCAGCCGCTCCCCATCAAAGCGGCTCGGTAGGGCAAACCCCCTTAGGGGGGAGAGGCAAGCCAGGCCCCTTCGGTCGCTTCCCTCAAAAGACCTGCTGGCAAAAATATTAAACCTTGCCGGGGTCAAGGACTGTGCTTCCCCACTAAAGACTTATGACGCTGCCAAGGGGACCTGCGATGTCCTGGGAGGGGATGGCCAACTGGAGGCCCCTCCTGTGATAGACATGGTCCTTGAGGAAAACCAGCCTCAGACGGTAGGGCCTTCCATGGGGGGGAATCCGGGCTTGGCACCAAGCACCAAACCCGAATCCGCCCCTATGCAAGGTCCTCATCAAACGGCTGTGGATTCTCAGGCAGGACAAGGAGGGGAGGGATCTCCTCCGGATGAATCCCCTGCGCCCACCGGGACCTTCTCCATTTCAGAGAAGGACCTGGCTGAGGCCGGTCCATCTGGCCTGGTGGCTTCTACCGGCGGGGGTGAGAAGCGGGTTCATTCCCCGCCCTCCTCTCCTAAAAAGAAGAAATAGACAAGAAAGAAGAAAAAGACTCGGGGCTCCTCTCCATCCGCGGGGGCTGCAGGGACGGATGGGTCTGCTGCCACTTTGGTAGGCGACCAAGCCAAGATCGGCACATCCGGCCCCTCTACCCCCTCGTGTGCGGAGCCCCTGACTAAGACCAAGAGTGCACAGGGCGGAGCCTCGATGACATCGGGGCCCCTCATTCAGAGGTTACCTGGCGTTTTCGAGCCCGCTGGCTTCAAACGCTTCCTCGTTATTCGCTCCACTGATGGCACCATGTTGTCCAAGGGCAACATGATCCATCAGAGGAGAGGATTAGCTAGTGCAATTGGTAGAGAGCCGAAGGTAACCCGTTTCTCGGACGGGAGCCTTCTGGCGAATGCGGCGAATCCCGCCGAGGCGGCCAAGATAAGTGCTCTTCGGACACTTCATGGCACCCCGGTGAGTGTGACGCCGCACTCTACCATGAACTTTGTAAAAGGAGTAGTTTATGCGAGGGAACTCGTTGACTACTCCATAGAAGACATCACCCTAGAGCTGGCCGACCATGGGGCGGTCAAGGTCGAACGTGTGATGAGAAAACAGGGAGGGGCCTCGAGACCCACCCCTACACTCTTCGTCACGTTCGACTGTGACAAGCTCCGTGAGTCGGTGCGTGCCGGTTGGTACCGCTACCGCGTGAAGGCATTCGTGCCACTGCCGCGGCGGTGCTATTACTGTCACCGCTTCGGCCACACGAATCGATCATGTAGACGTGCAAAATCGGGGTCACCCGAAGTCTGTGTAAATTGCTCCAAGGTCGCACACGATAAGTCCAAATCGTGTGTGGCCAAGTGTGTCAATTGCGGAGAGCCGCACCCTGCTTCTTCGAAGCAATGTGGTGCATATCTCCTTGAGAAAGAAATCCTGGCCGTTCAGGCCCAGGATCGACTCTCATTCCGCGAGGCTAAGGACTTGGTCCTGGCGCGCCCGGCTCTGCCTGGGACGTCATATGCCTCAATAGTTAGAAAAGCACCCTCTGCTCCTGGCCCATCCAGGCCAACGAGCACGGTTGTTTCCGCGCCCATTCGGAGCCCTTCTGCGGGCTCTACTACACCCGGGCGCTCCCCTGGTAGAGCTGGCGGCAAAAAGGGTTCACACCCAGCCCCGGCTAATACCAGGGCTCCCCCCTCTTCCCCCAGCGTGACCGTTTCCCGTAAGGCGAAACGGCCACGCGCCTCCACAGAGTCGTTAGACTCACAGGAGGCAACACCCCTGAAGATGGTCGCTAGGCCATCTTCCGGGGTTCCTAAAGCTGTTCCCCGAAAGGAGGACAGCAACAAAGGAGCTTTGGCCCCTTCGCCCACGCCCCGAGGTGGAGCGAGTGGCTCGGAGACGGTGGTTCCTCGAAAAGAGGGCCCCCCGCCTCCCAAGCCGCAACGCCCGCCTAAGGTTTCGAGGCGGAGGGAGGAAAAGACTCGCATGGCGAGCCCAACCTCCCCCAATAAGTCCTCGAAGGCGACAGCGCCTTCAGCGCTTTGTCCGGCCAACAGCGCCCGGGGTTCTGCCCCCGGGAAGCGTACGGCCATTCCCGTGAGGGTCTTCAATTCGAGGAGGGCCCCCGCGTCTCCTCCGAGCTAGGCCTGGAGGGCATATTCCTTCAATGGAATTGCCGTGGACTCCGGGCCAACTGGGAGGAGCTGCGGAGGCTCGTCTCGTCCCGTTCTCCGTTAGCTATTTTTTTGCAGGAGACCATGCTAGGCGCGTGCCCGCTGCCTGCCCTCCCGGGGTATAAGGGTCTTGCGACCCCACCACCGCGGGATGGCCGGGCTGGGGGATGCGCGGTTTACACCCGGCATGATGTCTCCGTTCTTCCTTTCTCTTTAGATACCTCCTTTCAGGCAGTGGTTGTGCAGCTGCACCTGGATAGGAGGTATACTATCATTTCTGCGTACATTCCACCGTCAGCTGACTTCGACGCGGGGGACTTCCGCCGCGTCGTGGCACGGTTGCCGAGGCCCTATCTCTTGCTTGGAGATCTGAACGGCAGGCATCCTCTCTGGGGAGATTACTCCATAAATCCCAGGGGACAAGTCCTTGCCGATCTGATCGAAGAGCTTGAGATGGGTGTCCTAAACGTGGATGAGTTTACGCATCACTGTCCGAGAACCGCTTCATTTTCTTGCCTTGACCTATCTTTGTGCTCTTCGGATGCACAGCCTGATTTTGATTGGGGGGTGGTCGATGACCTCCATGGTAGTGATCACTTTCCCATTCAAATATCATTTTCAGGGCAACTGCCGCCTGAGAGACCACCTCGGTGGTGCTTGGCGCGGGCGCGGTGGCCTGCATTTCAGGAAATGACTGAATTCTCTATCTCAGTCGAGGAGTTTAGGTCGGTAGATGAGGCCGTTGAGTTCTTCTCCGGCAACCTCATCGCCGTAGGCCTGACTACTATTCCTAGGACGTCTGGCCGTTTTGCACGCCGACCACTCCCATGGTGGTCGGCCGAGTGTGAGACGGCCCTCAAACAGAAGCGTTATGCCTACATGCGCTATAAGCGCCGCCCGAACGATTTCACTGTCGCTGAATTTCGTCGGGCTAGGGCTAGGTTCCGGTATATTTCGAAGCACGCCCGCCGCTCTTCTTGGCGGGCATACGTGTCTTCACTTAACGGGAAGACCTCTCTAGCTGAGGTGTGGAAGCGAGTCAAAAGGATTCGGGGCAAGTTCTCGCAGGACCCCCCTCCCGTTCTCCAGGAGAATGGGACCGCAATCTCGGACCCCGCGTCCGTGGCGGAATCCTTAGCGACCGCTTTCTCTGCATTCTCTAGCCGTGATGCTGCTCCGCCAGCATTCAATGCACGTCGTGATGTCGCGGAAGGCCGCCGGCTGGACTTTACCTCCAGAGGCGGAGAACCCTTCAACGACAAGTTTACTGTGAGTGAGTTGCGTTCCGCTCTCGCTTCGTGCGCGGACACCGCCCATGGTCCGGACGATGTCCCGTACGCCATGCTTCGACACCTGGGTGAGCGAGGCATGGCCTTTCTGTTAGATCTGTTCAACAGGATCTGGGTGGAAGGTCTTCTCCCAGACTCCTGGCGAATCGCTACTGTGCTCGCCTTCCGCAAGCCGTGGAGAGATCACTCTACTCCGACCGGTTTCCGCCCAATCTCTCTAACCTCTTGCGTGTGCAAGTTGATGGAGAAATTGGTAAATGTTAGATTAGCCCATTTCCTGGACAGCGGAGGCCATCTGTCTTCTGCACAGTGCGGCTTCCGTAAGTTTCACTCCACGTCGGATGCTCTGCTCCGACTGGAAAATGCCGTCTGCGAGGCTTTCCTTCGTAGACAGCACTACGCCACGGTGTTTTTTGATCTGGAGAAGGCATATGATACCGCATGGCGATACGGTATCATGGAGACTCTCCACACGATGGGGGCGAGGGGACGCCTCCCAATGTTTATATCTGAATTTTTGCGAGATCGTCGATTCCGCGTACGGGTGGGGGGAGCCCTCTCTGCCCCAAAGGAGCAGGAAGAGGGTGTCCCGCAGGGAAGTGTCCTCAGTGTCACACTCTTTGCCCTGAGCATCAACGGCATCACCTCGGTGCTGCCAGAAGATGTTCTCGCTACGCTCTACGTGGACGACCTTTCGATCTCTTTTGGCGCGGCCCAGATGCCAACTCTGGAGCGTCGACTCCAACAGGCATTGAACCGCGTCTCTCGCTATGCCGAAGCGCACAGGTTTCGGTTTTCTTTGGCCAAGACTAAGGTGGTGCACTTCTGCCGCCATCCACGGCTTCACCCTGACCCAGATTTGTTTCTTAATGGGGTGCGCCTGGATGTGGTTGAGTCGCACCGTTTCCTTGGTCTTGTATTCGACCGACGCCTCACCTGGGAGGCTCATATTCGCAGCCTTAGGGTCTCTTGTACCCGCGCCATGGACATTCTCCGTTCCGTGACGTTCAGCGCTTGGGGCGCTGATAGGGCTACCGCCTTACTTTTTTATCGATCCTTTGTTCGCTCGAAGCTCGACTACGGATGCGAGTTTTATGCATCCGCAGCCGAGCGTTTATTGCGGAAGGTGGATTCAATCCACCACACCGGCCTTCGCCTTGCGACCGGTGCCTTCCGCACTTCCCCCATTGAGAGCCTGTTGGTCGATGCTGGCGATATGCCACTCGCTCTGCGCCGCGTGCAGTGCATCACTCGCCTGTACACGCGAGCCCGGCGCCTCCCTCAGTCGCCAACAGCTCTCACTGCATCCGCAGCTGATCTCGATGGTGCCTATGCCGCCGAGAGACGCCAGTCATACCCTAAGCCCTTTGGGTTTAGGGCCAGGAAACTCCTTCGAGAGGTAGATATAGCTCTCGGGCTGGTGGCGCCCCTGGTTCTGCCCAGGACGCCACCCTGGAGGGTACCACATTTGGCTATTTGTCGCCACGCCTCTGCTCCCAAAGCTTGTACTGCGCCGAGAGTATTGCGTTCGACCTTTTTGGAGCACACATCGTGTCACGCTGGTACCGTGCCAGTGTATACGGATGGCTCCAAGTCCCAAGAGGGGGTCGGCTTCCACGCCGTATCCCCTCTGTTTGAAGTCAGCGGGCCTCTACCAGGCGCTGCGTCTGTCTTCACGGCCGAGCTGGTGGCAATACACCACTCGGTACGGGAGATTACGCGACGTGCCCGGTTCGGAGACCGGATTGTGATCTATAGCGACTCACAAAGCGCCCTGAGTGCTCTCGGGGCATTGGAATCTCCGCATCCCCTGTTTCGCGATATCCGTGACGCCACGGTTTTGGCGAGCCGGGCATATGTCGAGATTATCTTCTGCTGGGTTCCTGGACATGTAGGAATTGCGGGGAATGAGCGCGCCGATGAGGGCGCCAAAGAGTCCGCGAGGACTCTGCGACCGGACCAGCGTTTCGCTCTTCCTCACACCGACTACATGGCAGGAATACGGGCAGCTCTTCGGACTGCTTGGCAAAGAAGATGGGAGACGGTCGAGGGGAACTTAAAGTTGCGTGCCATTGCGCCGCGACTGTTCCCATGGACCTATCCCCCAATGCCGCGGCGGCTTCAGGTTGCTTTCTGTCGTCTCCGAATCGGACACACTCGTGTGACGCATCGCTATCTGATGGAGCGCTCGCCTGCGCCCTATTGCAACGACTGCGTCGTCCCCCAGACTGTTCGGCACATTCTTGTCGAATGTCCCAGTCTGGGTGATCTTCGCGCACGATACCTGTCCCAGTACCGGGATGGGCGGGGTCGCTACCGCCTGTCCCTTGTGCTCGGGACAGATTCGTGCACACCGACTTGTGGACTTGTTGACTTCTTGGGGGAGGCCGGCCTTCTCCCTATTATTTAAGCAAGGTTTGTTTGTTTTGTTTTTTGTTGTTGTTTTTTTGTTGTTTTTTTGCATTTTTTGTTTTCTTTAATTGCACGCTCCTGCGCCGGGGGGACCTCTCCCCGACGCACCAGCTTGCTTCCTTTCCCCCTTTTGGGGTGTTGTTTTTTTGTTTTTTTTTCTCTCTTTAATTTCATTTTAAAGTAGCCTAGAACTAGGCCAGTTTTAATACGGCGACTAATGCCCAAGTAGGCAGTCGCCAGATGAGCTCTTAAAAAAAAAAAAAAAAAAAAAAATTGGGGGTCGGGGATGGGGATAGCCACATGGAGTTCCTGCATGAGATGGACATGGTCTCTGAGGTAACCCAGCTCCAGATGATAGGGTCTTCCATGGAGTCAAACCTGGTCTCAGTGCCACTCACTGAACCCAGGTCCGCCCCTGTGCAAGGGCTTCCTCAGATGGCTCGGGGGTCCCCAAGGCCTATCAAGGAGAGGAGAGATCTCCTCCCACGGCTTGTGTTCCTGTGACAGCCAAAACCTTATGCATTTCAGAGAAGGATCTGGCTGATGGGCTCCTGTCGGCGGAGGGGAGAACCAGGTTCATTCTCCACCCTCCTATCCTAAAAAGAAAAGTTCTTTCCCCCTCATTCAGATGTTACCTGGCATTTTTGAGACCGCTGGCTTCAAACACTTCCTCATGATTTACTCCACTAATGGCAGCATGTTGGCTAAGGGCAATATGATCAATCAGAGGAGAGCTTTAGCTAGTGTGATTGGTAGTAGGGTGAAGGTGAACCGTTTCTCGGACGGGAGCCTTTTTGCGAATGTTGAATCCCTCTTAGGTGGCCATGATTAGTGCCCTTCAGACACTTAATGGTATACCAGTGAGTGTGATGCCGCACTCTACCATGAACTTCGTGAAAGGAGTGGCTTGTGCGAGGGAACTCATGGACTACTCCATAGATGACATCACTTTAGAGATGGCCAACAATGGAGCGGTCAAGGTCGAACATGTGATGAGAAAACAGAGAGGGGCTTTGAGACACACCCCTACGCTCTTCGTCTCGTTCGACTGTGACAAGCTCCCTGAGTCGGTGCATGCTGGTTGGTATCGCTACCGCGTAAAGGCATTTGTGCCACTGCTGCAGAGGTGCTACTACTGCCACCGTTTTGGCCATACTAATCGCCCCTGTAGATGTGCAAAATTGGGTTACCCTAAGTCTGTGTAAGTTGCTCCAAGGTTGCATATGATAAGTCCAAATCTTGTGTGGCTAAGTGTGCCAATTGCGGAGAGCAGCACCCGACTTCTTCGAAGCAATGTGGTATGTATCTCCTTGAGAAGGAAATCCTGGCCGTTCAGACCCAGGATTGTCTCTCATCTTGCAAGACTAAGGACTTGGTCCTGGCGCGTCCAGCGCTGCCTGGGACATCCTATCCCTCAATGGTAAGAAAGACACTTGCTCCTGCGTGCCCCGTAAGGGGCGCGGCGATTTGCCATCCTGGCCGCCGTGCTGACGGGATCCAGCGCTCCGTCCGGCCCCAGCTTAGCCTCTCTTCTTTCCTTCAGATAGCCCGATTTCTCCCCTACCTCGTTGCTTTTCATACAACCTCTCCCACAACTTTCTCTGGTCAGCCTCTAATTTCACAGGGTAGATGCGGACCTTCTTCTCAAGCCAACCACCCCGGATCGGGGCTGGGGGGAGAGGGGACATTGTTCCCTAACCCCTCAGCTCCGGTTCGGGATGGGTTTTTTTTAACAACCTGCTTCATCCCCACCCATACCTTCCTCACATCCCCTTTCCTCTCCTCTTCACATTCTATCAATTTTACGCTGTGTCCAAGGTGGAGCCGCCATGCCAATGGACTGCCAGGCCACCAGGCGGGAGGGGTGGTCCCGAATGGCGGCGCCTGGCTCTGCCGGGCTTGTAAGCACCTCTCGCAGTGCGGGCAACTGCGAGAGGTGATGAGCTATTGCGTCCCGTATTAAAAAGAGGGTCACCATGCCCATGTATGACAAAAAAAACAAAAAAACCCAACCCCCAACTTCCCCAAGAAAGAAATCCTGGCCGTTCAGGCCCAGGATCGACTCTCATTCCGCGAGGCTAAGGACTTGGTCCTGGCGCGCCCGCCCTCGGGCAGCTCCACCGAGAAAATGGAGGTCGTCCCCCTTGTGCTTGCGCAAGGGACCCTCCATAATTCTTTAACCGGAGAGGAGGCTTACTCCTCTCCTACGCCTACGGGTGTAGGGGACTCCCCCTCACCCCCTTCTCTGGAGGTGCTTTCGGGCACCTCCCTATCTCCAGCGGCAGTCCCTCCTTTGCTTTCTAAGGGGACTGCCAAGAAAGCCAGCAGGCAGCCCATTGCCGACCGCCCCTCGTGCAAGCGGCTCGGTAGGGCAAACCCCCTTAGGGGGGAGAGGGAAGCCAGGCCCCTTCGGTCGCTTCCCTCAAAAGACCTGCTGGCAAGAATTTTGAACCTTGCTGGGGTCAAGGCCTGTGCCTCCCCACACAAGACTGGCGACACTGCCAAGGGGACCTGCGATGTCCTGGGAGGGGATTGCCAACTGGAGGCCCCTCCTGTGATAGACATGGTCCTTGAGGAGACCCAGCCTCAGATGGTAGGGCCTTCCATGGGGGGGAATCCGGGCTCGGCGCCAAGCACCGAACCCGAATCCGCCCCTATGCAAGGTCCCCCTCAAACGGCCGAGGGCTCCGAGGCAGTAAAAGGAGGGGAGGGATCTCCTCCGACAGGTGCCGCTACGACGACCGGGACCTTCTCCATTTTGGAGAGGGACCTGGCTGAGGCCGGCCCATCTGGCATGGGGGCTACTGCCGGCGGAGGTGAAAAGCGGGTTCATTCCCCGCCCTCCTCTCCTAAAAAGAAAAAGACTAAAAAGACGAAGAAAACTCGGGGCTCCTCTCCATCCGCGGGGGCTGCGGGGACGGATGGGTCTGCTGCCACTTTGGTAGGCGACCAAGCCGAGATCGACACATCCGGCCCCTCTACCCCCTCGTGTGTGGAGCCCCTGACTAAGACTAACACCAAGAATGCACAGGGCGGAGCCTCGATGACATCGGGGCCCCTGATTCAGAGGTTACCTGGCGTTTTCGAGCCCGCTGGCTTCAAGCGCTTCCTCGTTATTCGCTCCACTGATGGCAGCATGTTGTCCAAGGGCAACATGATCCATCAGAGGAGAGGATTAGCTAGTGCAATTGGTAGAGAGCCGAAGGTAACCCGTTTCTCGGACGGGAGCCTTCTAGCGAATGCGGCGAATCCCGCCGAGGCGGCCAAGATAAGTTCTCTTCGGACACTTCATGGCACCCCGGTGAGTGTGACGCCGCACTCTACCATGAACTTTGTGAAAGGAGTAGTTTATGCGAGGGAACTCGTTGACTACTCCATAGAAGACATCACCCTAGAGCTGGCCGACCATGGGGCGGTCAAGGTCGAACGTGTGATGAGAAAACAGGGAGGGGCCTCGAGACCCACCCCTACACTCTTCATCACGTTCGACTGTGACAAGCTCCCTGAGTCGGTGCGTGCCGGTTGGTACCGTTACCGCGTGAAGGCATTCGTGCCACTGCCGCGGCGGTGCTATTACTGTCACCGCTTCATGTAGACGTGCAAAATCGGGGTCACCTGAAGTCTGTGTAAATTGCTCCAAGGTCGCACACGATAAGTCCAAATCGTGTGTGGCCAAGTGTGTCAATTGCGGAGAGCCGCACCCTGCTTCTTCGAAGCAATGTGGTGCATATCTCCTTGAGAAAGAAATCCTGGCCGTTCAGGCCCAGGATCGACTCTCATTCCGCGAGGCTAAGGACTTGGTCCTGGCGCGCCCGCCCTCGGGCAGCTCCACCGAGAAAATGGAGGTCGTCCCCCTTGTGCTTGCGCAAGGGACCCTCCATAATTCTTTAACCGGAGAGGAGGTTTACTCCTCTCCTACGCCTACGGGTGTAGGGGACTCCCCCTCACCCCCTTCTCTGGAGGTGCTTTCGGGCACCTCCCTATCTCCAGCGGCAGTCCCTCCTTTGCTTTCTAAGGGGACTGCCAAGAAAGCCAGCAGGCAGCCCATTGCCGACCGCCCCTCGTGCAAGCGGCTCGGTAGGGCAAACCCCCTTAGGGGGGAGAGGGAAGCCAGGCCCCTTCGGTCGCTTCCCTCAAAAGACCTGCTGGCAAGAATTTTGAACCTTGCTGGGGTCAAGGCCTGTGCCTCCCCACACAAGACTGGCGACACTGCCAAGGGGACCTGCGATGTCCTGGGAGGGGATTGCCAACTGGAGGCCCCTCCTGTGATAGACATGGTCCTTGAGGAGACCCAGCCTCAGATGGTAGGGCCTTCCATGGGGGGGAATCCGGGCTCGGCGCCAAGCACCGAACCCGAATCCGCCCCTATGCAAGGTCCCCCTCAAACGGCCGAGGGCTCCGAGGCAGTAAAAGGAGGGGAGGGATCTCCTCCGACAGGTGCCGCTACGACGACCGGGACCTTCTCCATTTTGGAGAGGGACCTGGCTGAGGCCGGCCCATCTGGCATGGGGGCTACTGCCGGCGGAGGTGAAAAGCGGGTTCATTCCCCGCCCTCCTCTCCTAAAAAGAAAAAGACTAAAAAGACGAAGAAAACTCGGGGCTCCTCTCCATCCGCGGGGGCTGCGGGGACGGATGGGTCTGCTGCCACTTTGGTAGGCGACCAAGCCAAGATCGACACATCCGGCCCCTCTACCCCCTCGTGTGTGGAGCCCCTGACTAAGACTAACACCAAGAATGCACAGGGCGGAGCCTCGATGACATCGGGGCCCCTGATTCAGAGGTTACCTGGCGTTTTCGAGCCCGCTGGCTTCAAGCGCTTCCTCGTTATTCGCTCCACTGATGGCAGCATGTTGTCCAAGGGCAACATGATCCATCAGAGGAGAGGATTAGCTAGTGCAATTGGTAGAGAGCCGAAGGTAACCCGTTTCTCGGACGGGAGCCTTCTAGCGAATGCGGCGAATCCCGCCGAGGCGGCCAAGATAAGTTCTCTTCGGACACTTCATGGCACCCCGGTGAGTGTGACGCCGCACTCTACCATGAACTTTGTGAAAGGAGTAGTTTATGCGAGGGAACTCGTTGACTACTCCATAGAAGACATCACCCTAGAGCTGGCCGACCATGGGGCGGTCAAGGTCGAACGTGTGATGAGAAAACAGGGAGGGGCCTCGAGACCCACCCCTACACTCTTCATCACGTTCGACTGTGACAAGCTCCCTGAGTCGGTGCGTGCCGGTTGGTACCGTTACCGCGTGAAGGCATTCGTGCCACTGCCGCGGCGGTGCTATTACTGTCACCGCTTCATGTAGACGTGCAAAATCGGGGTCACCTGAAGTCTGTGTAAATTGCTCCAAGGTCGCACACGATAAGTCCAAATCGTGTGTGGCCAAGTGTGTCAATTGCGGAGAGCCGCACCCTGCTTCTTCGAAGCAATGTGGTGCATATCTCCTTGAGAAAGAAATCCTGGCCGTTCAGGCCCAGGATCGACTCTCATTCCGCGAGGCTAAGGACTTGGTCCTGGCGCGCCCGGCTCTGCCTGGGACGTCATATGCCTCAATAGTTAGAAAAGCACCCTCTGCTCCTGGCCCATCCAGGCCAACGAGCACGGTTGTTTCCCCGCCCATTCGGAGCCCTTCTGCGGGCTCTACTACACCCGGGCGCTCCCCTGGTAGAGCTGGCGGCAAAAAGGGTTCACACCCAGCCCTGGCTAAAACCAGGGCTCCCCCCTCTTCCCCCAGCGTGACCGTTTCCCGTAAGGCGAAACGGCCACGCGCCTCCACAGAGTCGTTAGACTCACAGGAGGCAACACCCCTGAAGATGGTCGCTAGGCCATCTTCCGGGGTTCCTAAAGCTGTTCCCCGAAAGGAGGACAGCAACAAAGGAGCTTCGGCCCCTTCGCCCACGCCCCGAGGTGGAGCGAGTGGCTCGGAGACGGTGGTTCCTCGAAAAGAGGGCCCCCCACCTCCCAAGCCGCAACGCCCGCCTAAGGTTTCGAGGCGGAGGGAGGAAAAGACTCGCATGGCGAGCCCAACCTCCCCTTATAAGTCCTCGAAGGCGACAGCGCCTTCAGCGCTTTGTCCGGCCAACAGCGCCCGGGGTTCTGCCCCCGGGAAGCGTACGGCCATTCCCGTGAGGGTCTTCAATTCGAGGAGGGCCCCCGCGTCTCCTCCGAGCTAGGCCTGGAGGGCATATTCCTTCAATGGAATTGCCGTGGACTCCGGGCCAACTGGGAGGAGCTGCGGAGGCTCGTCTCGTCCCGTTCCCCGTTAGCTATTTTTTTGCAGGAGACCATGCTAGGCGCGTGCCCGCTGCCTGCCCTCCCGGGGTATAAGGGTCTTGCGACCCCACCACCGCGGGATGGCCGGGCTGGGGAATGCGCGGTTTACACCCGGCATGATGTCTCCGTTCTTCCTTTCTCTTTAGATACCTCCTTTCAGGCAGTGGCTGTGCAGCTGCACCTGGATAGGAGGTATACTATCATTTCTGCATACATTCCACCGTCAGCTGACTTCGACGCGGGGGACTTCCGCCGCGTCGTGGCACCGTTGCCGAGGCCCTATCTCTTGCTTGGAGATCTGAACGGCAGGCATCCTCTCTGGGGAGATTACTCCATAAATCCCAGGGGACAAGTCCTTGCCGATCTGATCGAAGAGCTTGAGATGGGTGTCCTAAACGTGGATGAGTTTACGCATCACTGTCCGAGAACCGCTTCATTTTCTTGCCTTGACCTATCTTTGTGCTCTTCGGATGCACAGCCTGATTTTGATTGGGGGGTGGTCGATGACCTCCATGGTAGTGATCACTTTCCCATTCAAATATCATTTTCAGGGCAACTGCCGCCTGAGAGACCACCTCGGTGGTGCTTGGCGCGGGCGCGGTGGCCTGCATTTCAGGAAATGACTGAATTCTCTATCTCAGTCGAGGAGTTTAGGTCGGTAGATGAGGCCGTTGAGTTCTTCTCCGGCAACCTCATCGCCGTGGGCCTGACTACTATTCCTAGGACGTCTGGCCGTTTTGCACACCGACCACTCCCATGGTGGTCGGCCGAGTGTGAGACTGCCCTCAAACAGAAGCGTTATGCCTACATGCGCTATAAGCGCCGCACGAACGATTTCACTGTCGCTGAATTTCGTCGGGCTAGGGCTAGGTTCCGGTATGTTTCGAAGCACGCCCGCCGCTCTTCTTGGCGGGAATACGTGTCTTCACTTAACGGGAAGACCCCTTTAGCTGAGGTGTGGAAGCGAGTCAAAAGGATTCGGGGCAAGTTCTCGCAGGACCCCCCTCCTGTTCTCCAGGAGAATGGGACGCCAATCTCGGACCCCGCGTCCGTTGCGGAATCCTTAGCGACCGCTTTTTCCGCATTCTCTAGCCGTGATGCTGCTCCGCCAGCATTCAATGCACGTCGTGATGTCGCGGAAGGCCACCGGCTGGACTTTACCTCCAGAGGCGGAGAACCCTTCAACGACAAGTTTACTGTGAGTGAGTTGCGTTCCGCTCTCGCTTCGTGCACGGACACCGCCCATGGTCCGGACGATGTCCCGTACGCCATGCTTCGACACCTGGGTGAGCGAGGCATGGCCTTTCTGTTAGATTTGTTCAACAGGATCTGCGTGGAGGATCTTCTCCCAGACTCCTGGCGAATCGCTACTGTGCTCGCCTTTCGCAAGCCGGGAAGAGATCACTCTACTCCGACCGGTTTCCGCCCAATCTCTCTAACCTCTCGCGTGTGCAAGTTGATGGAGAAATTGGTAAATGTTAGATTAGCCTATTTCCTGGACAGCGGAGGCCATCTGTCTTCAGCACAGTGCGGCTTCCGTAAGTTCCACTCCACGTCGGATGCTCTGCTCCGACTGGAAAATGCCGTCTGCGAGGCTTTCCTTCGTAGACAGCACTACGCCACGGTGTTTTTTGATCTGGAGAAGGCATATGATACCGCATGGCGATACGGTATCATGGAGACTCTCCACACGATGGGGGCGAGGGGACGCCTCCCAATGTTTATATCTGAATTTTTGCGAGATCGTCGATTCCGCGTACGGGTGGGGGGAGCCCTCTCCGGCCCAAAGGAGCAGGAAGAGGGTGTCCCGCAGGGAAGTGTCCTCAGTGTCACACTCTTTGCCCTGAGCATCAACGGCATCACCTCGGTGCTGCCGGAAGATGTTCTCGCTACGCTCTACGTGGACGACCTTTCGATCTCTTTTGGCGCGGCCCAGATGCCAACTCTGGAGCGTCGACTCCAACAGGCATTGAACCGCGTCTCTCGCTATGCCGAAGCGCACAGGTTTCGGTTTTCTTTGGCCAAGACTAAGGTGGTGCACTTCTGCCGCCATCCACGGCTTCACCCCGACCCAGATTTGTTTCTTAATGGGGTGCGCCTGGATGTGGTTGAGTCGCACCGTTTCCTTGGTCTTGTATTCGACCGACGCCTCACCTGGGAGGCTCATATTCGCAGCCTTAGGGTCTCTTGTACCCGCGCCATGGACATTCTCCGTTCCGTGACGTTCAGCGCTTGGGGCGCTGATAGGGCTACTGCCTTACTTTTTTTTCGATCCTTTGTTCGCTCGAAGCTCGACTACGGATGCGAGTTTTATGCATCCGCAGCCGAGCGTTTATTGCGGAAGGTGGATTCGATCCACCACACTGGCCTTCGCCTTGCGACCGGTGCCTTCCGCACTTCCCCCATTGAGAGCCTGTTGGTCGATGCTGGCGATATGCCACTCGCTCTGCGCCGCGTGCAGTGCATCACTCGCCTGTACACGCGAGCCCGGCGCCTCCCTCAGTCGCCAACAACTCTCACTGCATCCGCAGCTGATCTCGATGGTGCCTATGCCGCCGAGAGTCGCCAGTCATACCCTAAGCCCTTTGGGTTTAGGGCCAGGAAACTCCTTCGAGAGGTAGATATAGCTCTCGGGCCGGTGGCGCCCCTGGTTCTGCCCAGGACGCCACCCTGGAGGGTACCACATTTGGCTATTTGTCGCCACGCCTCTGCTCCCAAAGCTTGTACTGCGCCGGGAGTATTGCGTTCGACCTTTTTGGAACACACATCGTGTCACGCTGGTACCGTGCCAGTGTATACGGATGGCTCCAAGTTCCAAGAGGGGGTCGGCTTCCACGCCGTATCCCCTCTGTTTGAAGTCAGCGGGGCTCTACCGTGCGCTGCGTCTGTGTTCACGGCCGAGCTGGTGGCAATACACCACTCGGTACGGGAGATTACGCGACGTGCCCGGTTCGGAGACCGGATTGTGATCTATAGCGACTCACAAAGCGCCCTGAGTGCTCTCGGTGCATTGGAATCTCCGCATCCCCTGGTTCGCGAAATCCGTGACGCCACGGTTTTGGCGAGCCGGGCAGATGTCGAGATTATCTTCTACTGGGTTCCTGGACATGTAGGAATTGCGGGGAATGAGGGCGCCAAAGAGTCCGCGAGGACTCTGCGACCGGACCAGCGTTTCGCTCTTCCTCACACCGACTACATGGCAGGAATACGGGCAGCTCTTCGGACTTCTTGGCAAAGAAGATGGGAAACGGTCGAAGGGAACTTAAAGTTGCGTGCCATTGCGCCGCGACTGTTCCCATGGATCTATCCCCCAATGCCGCGGCGGCTTCAGGTTGCTTTCTGTCGTCTTCGAATCGGACACACTCGTGTGACGCATCGCTACTTGATGGAGCGCTCGCATGCGCCCTATTGCAACGACTGCGTCGTCCCCCAGACTGTTCGGCATATTCTTGTCGAATGTCCCAGTCTGGGTGATCTTCGCGCACGATACCTGTCTCGGTACCGGGATGGGCGGGGTCGCTACCGCCTGTCCCTTGTACTCGGGACGAGTGCGTGCACCATGACTGGTGGACCTATTGACTTTTTGGGGGAGGCCGGCCTTTTCCCCTTTATTTAAGGTTCCCTTTTTTTTGTTATTGTTTTGTTTGTAGGTTGCACTCTCCTGCACCGGGGTGAGGGGGACCTCCCCCCGCTTCCGGAGATTGCTTCGATTGTTAAGTTTTTCCACTTTATATCATTGTTAAGTTTTCATATTTTTACTTTAAAGTAGCCTAGTTCTAGGCTGTCGTGTTTTTCGGCGACTTATGCCCAAGTGGGTAGTTGCCAGATGGGCTCCATAAAATTAAAAAAAAATAAATCTCGAAGCACTGTAATCTCCGCATCCCCTGGTTCACGATATCCATGATGCCACGGTTTTGGCAAGCCAGGTGGATGTCGAGATTATCTTCTACTAGGTTCCTGGATTTGTAGGAATTGTTGGGAATGAGGGCGCCAATTACTCTGCGAGGACTGGGAGACCAGTGCAGCGTTTCAATCATCATCTCACTGATTATATGCCTAGGAATACGGGCTGCTTGGCAAAGAAGATAGGAGACGGTTGAGGAGAACTTAAAGTTATGTGTCATCGCGCTCCGACTGTTCTCATGGACCTACTCTCCAATGCCGCGACGGCTTCAGGTTGCTTTCTGTCATCTCCAAATTGGACACTCTCACGGGATGCACAGCCATTTGATGGATCGCTCGCCTGCCCCATATTGTGATGACTGCGTTGTACCCCCAGACTATTTGGCACATTCTTGTTGAATGTTCCAGTTTGGGTGAACTTTACACCCATTGCCTGGGGTCGCTACCTCTTGTCCCTTGTACTCAGGAAGGATTTGTGCACACAGACTTGTGGACTATGTTGCTCCTATGTGTGAATGTCTCCAGTTTTGTCCTAATTTTAAAAGCCATTATAGGACAATTCCCACTGGTTAGGATGGTAGCACGGGCAGCCAAGTAATCTTCAACACATTGATGAATATGTTTCAACCTGTGAAATAAGAAAAGAAAAAGAGCAGTGAATTAGATATAATTATCAATATAATAATTCTCATTTAATCCTCCCAAACAGTCAAAAAGGTGGCAACTTTCAAGTAGCTTATTACCAAGCAGAATTAAATTACATTAAAATAATTTTTTTTTTTTTTCAGAATTTATAAGTCATGCTGCAACTTTTTAGCACCCCTCATTTAGGGAATTTGAAAGTTGAAAAAATTGACACACCTTACTGTATCATATTTCCTAGCAACCTTCTCTATTCTGACTTCTGATCAAAACAGTTTAATATTTTGTCTTTCTTCATGCATATTGTGTTTCACACCAGAATCAATTTTGTAGCTCTTCTTTGAGCATGTTCAAGAAGATCTGCATCCTTTTTTAAATATGGAGACCACAGCTGGATACAATTTTCTAGATGCAGTCTGAGGGAAAGTTTATATAATAGCATTATGCCTATTGACTTATTGGTAATTTTTCAGTTTATTAGCCTAGTATTCTATTTGTATTAGGACATTGACTAAGTAATACAACTTTTTTTTCAAAATATTTTATGGATGGAAATCAAACAACAGAAGTTATTTATATTCCACTACGAGGTGTGGTCAATAAGTTTGGTGAATTGGTAGGGGGATGGCTGTTTGTGGGAGTGTTAGGACAAGTTATGACAAGTCAGGACCTGCAGCCGCACACTCCTGCCTCGTCTATTTAAGAAGCAGTAGCTGATCGCAGATCGTCAGTCACAAATTTTTCAACAATGGAGAAGGTTGAAAATCGCGCAGTGATCAAATTTTTGACAAAGGAAGGCAAGAATGCAAAAGAGATCCATGAACGTATCGTTGCAGTGTACATCGAAACCGCCCCTTCCTTGCAACCATTGCTCGCTGGAATAGGGAGTTCCGCCAAGGTCGTGAGTCCCTTGAAGATGACCCCTGTCAGACATGACCAATGAGGACAATGTGGCCCATGTTGTAGTAGTTTGGTTGTCCGCCTCCCCTTCCCTATGTCTAATCTTTTTCTTCTTTTGCAGAATGTGTGTGTGTGTGGATCGTGTGATCACCGTCTTTGCTTTGTGTGGGGGGACTCGATGGATCTCTATCGTGCTCCCCCATTCATCTCCTGTTTTCTTTTTAGGCGGATTCTTTCAGCAAATATTTTTAGTGTATAAGTTTGGAAGTCATTAGTTGTGACTGAAGAAGGAAGAACCGCCTGGACGGAGGATAGGTGAGTGAAGATTGTGTGAGAGTGGATATGGTTGAAT
Source organism: Ceratothoa steindachneri (assembly GCA_963969495.1). Lineage (NCBI taxonomy): Eukaryota > Metazoa > Arthropoda > Malacostraca > Isopoda > Cymothoidae > Ceratothoa > Ceratothoa steindachneri. The sequence continues at coordinate 11,158,124 of OZ018319.1, read as the reverse complement.
GAGTTAGGAGTAAAGATGTTTGAGTGTGGCAGTGAATAGGTGACTGAATGTGCCTTCTCTTTTCCAGTTCCGTGGTACCGATTGTCGCCGACATCTGGCTTTCAGAGACGGCTGAAGCCAATCCTGACCCTCGCAAGTGTGCCTACCTTTTGGGGCAATTTTCTAACGTGTGGACCTTGGCCAGCACCTTCCAGTCTCCAGGGAGTGGTTGAAGCAGCATCCAACCGACTATGACCCAGCAGTTGGTACCAACAAGCGTCCCAGCAACCCAAAATCCTCGGCTTTGCCGAGTCCTGGACCCCTCAGAATCCCGCAGAAAGTGATCCACCTCCCACTTTCTCCAATACGTCTCACTCGATTAGATAGTTAAGGGTGCACCCATCTTTCACGATATCTTGGTTCTAATATTCGTTGCGTGGCCAAGATCTTATTGTAAGGCCTTTTGTGTAAATATACATGTGTTTGTTGGCCAAGGTATTATTGTGAGGCCAACTATATATATTTTTTTTGTGTTTAGAAATTGTAAATATTTTGGTGATTGGTTGAATTTGCATTTTTATTATTTACTGGGGTTGTGGTTGATCGCCATTATTCATTGGTTTTTAATAAATTTAGAAAATACTCTCTCTCCTCAATACACTCTCCTTGAACCACCGAGCGGACCTTGTCAGGGCGGCGGGAACTTTTGGCTGGGGACTCGCGATCCCGCCGCTACATATTTTTTGTGTTTAGAAATTGTAAATATTTTGGTGATTGGTTGAATTTGCATTTTTATTATTTACTGGGGTTGTGGTTGATCGCCATTATTCATTGGTTTTTAATAAATTTAGAAAATACTCTCTCTCCTCAATACACTCTCCTTGAACCACCGAGCGGACCTTGTCAGGGCGGCGGGAACTTTTGGCTGGGGACTCGCGATCCCGCCGCTACATATTTTTGGCGCCCGAATAGGGACTGCCCGGTGGTTTGAGGAAGGAGAGGAGTGAGAGCCTGTGTCTTTTGTCCCTAATGGAGGAGGAACAGATTGGGACCATGGAGTTGGAGATGAGAAGACTAAATGAGTTAGTGCGGCAGAAAGACAGAGAAAATGCGCATTTGAGAGAAGAGAATGATAGTTTGAAAAGGAAAATGAGGGAGATGGAAGTGAGAATGGAAGAGAGGATTAAAGACAGTGAGGTGCGAATGGAGGAAAGATTGATGTGAATGCTGAATGAGAAAATGGGAGAATCAGGTGCAATTGGTGGGGGTGTGGCCTCGACTCCACTTGGAATTGACATGACTGATAAAAAGGGATTGACAGGCATAAAGGAACCCCTGCAAATGACTAGGCATCGAAAAAAGAAGACCCCAAAGACTAGATGCCCAGACCGACAGGAAAGGACCCGACTGGCTAGTATTGACTCCTTATATTTCAGCTCGAATGAAGGCATGAGTGAAAGTGGGAGAGAAGTGAGTGATAGTGAAAGTGATGCTGAGGTTCATCGGAGTATACTGATCAGAGAAGTGCCAAAGTTAAGTAAGGTTAGAGTGGAAGGAGCAAAAGATGTGAAAGTGTTTTTGAAAGAGTATGAAAATTATTGTAAGGAAAAATTTGGAGAGAATAATAGGTTTTGGGTGAAAGAGTTGTGCGAGTTTCTGGATGGGCGTATGAAGGATTTTTACCGGACGATTATGAGCGTGGGTGAGCCTAAGTGGGAGGTTATGAAAGAGAGAATAATAGAGCACTGTAAGAGGATGAAGACAAGTGTGAAGTATAAGAAAACAAATGGGTTTGAGGAAGCGAGAATGGGGAAGAATGAGGATGTGAATTCTTATGCGCATCGCTTAGAGTCCTTGGCACGAATGAGATTTGGAGATGACGGAATAAATGGGAATAAGGAGCTGATGAAGAAGTTTTTAAATACGGTTCCGAATGAAGTGAGTGAGTATGTGACGTATAAGAGGAAAGAGAAGATGAAATGGGCTGGTGAAAGATTGCTATGGAAGGATGTACTGGAGATGTTAGAGGACCGTGAATTTGAGGATTATGGAAGGGAGGAGGCCTCGATTCACACTGTGCGCAACTCAAGTATCAGTAAGTTGCCCCAGTTCCGGTCCTATCGGGATGCGCTGATAGAGAACCCGATCGATGTGATGACAAGATTTTTAGAAAATTATTACGGGCAGAATGAACAACAGTGTGTGTATGTTGGTCGCCAACCGAGAGGGAGTAAAAGTAGGAGTGAGAGTCGGAATGGGTGGAGTAGGGTTCAGAATGGTCGGAATAGTGGTCGCACAAATGGTAGGAATGACAGTAGATCTAGAGTAAATGAGCCTAGGTGTCTGAGGTGCAAGAAAGTTGGGCATATGAGGGTTGACTGTCGCTGGTCACAAGGAAGTTGCTTTGGCTGTGGACAAATGGGGCACATGATAAAAGATTGTAGTCGTGCGAGGGAAAGAGCGTGTTATGGATGTGAAAGAATGGGCCACTTGGTACGAGATTGCAGGGAAGGTGGTCGAGTAAATATGAGCGGACCTGGAGTGTGTGGTAATTGTGGGCAGATAGGGCATTATGCCAGGATGTGTGCCAGTCCAAGAGCTACCTGTGGTAAATGTGGAATGGTAGGTCATGCAACAAGGTTGTGTAGGACTGGTGAAAGATGCATGAATGAAAGAATGGATGGGAATGATGCAAGTAATCGAGAGGATACGACTCAGGGAAACTAAGGAATGAGAGGGTTCCTTCTGGGGAATTCTCTAGAGTGCAAGTGATGAATGTGAGAGAAGGATTGTCAAATCGTGGAGTTAATTGGGGTCAGAGAGTGAATAGGTGTATGTGTGTTAAAATTAAGTGTGGAGAACGAGAAGTTAGTGCATTGATTGATACAGGATGTAAGGTGAATGTGGTGTACTATGAAGCATTTGTAGGAATGAAAGTAAGTGAAGTTAAGGATCGTGGATATCATTTGACTGGATTAGGTGAACAGGATGTGCCGATTGTTGCAAGGTTTAGAGAAAGTGTTTTGATTGCCGGTGTCCGGATGAATGAAGATGAATTTTGTGTTGTAGAAGGTGCAAACAAGAAGTATGACATGCTATTAGGTTATAAGTTTTTGAAAGTGAATGGTATTGTGATTCACCCGGATTTAGAGATGATTGAATGTAAGAAGAATGGAAGTATGAAATGTCAATGGTATGTGAATCCAGATGGAAGTGTGAGAGTGAACATCATGAAAGGTCTGGAGGTATATGCGATTGAGAGTGTGCCTGTCAAGCAGAATGAAACATTGAGTGTAAGGATTGGATGGAATTCGGATGTTGAGATAAATGAGAATGATGGGAATATTTATGTCTTGGATGGTAGTGCTGCGAACTATCGATTAAGGCGAGTGGTGCATGTGTTTGATGGTATAATTGATATGAAAGATCCGCGTGTCTGCATGCAAGTTTGGCCTGATCTGTGAAGGAAGAGTCTTAGAGGAGTGCAAGTGGGAGATAAATTGGGTGTGTTAAATACAGTGGTGAATATGGAGAATGATATGCATGTGGTGAATGCAAATGTGTTTTCCGTGAGTGTAATGTCGAATGTTTGGAAGTATGAAGATTTGATTGAGCAAGTGAAATTGGAAGAAAAGTTGAGTGAATGTGAGAAGCAAAAAGTTTACAGGATGTTGTGGAATAGGAGAGGTGCTTTGAGTCAAGGGGATGAGGACTTTGGCAACGCTCGCTTGCCTGAGTTCAAAATAATTTTGAGCGACGATATGCCAATATATCAAAGGCCTCGTCATTTCCCTGCCCCTGTGGCTCAAGAGATTGAGGAACAGTGTGAGGAATTAGAGAGAATTGGCGTGATTGAGCCGAGTGTGAGTGCCTGGAATAGTCCGATTGTACCTGTACGAAAGCCAGATGGACGTTTGCGACTGTGTATTGACTATAGAAGAGTGAATGAACGAACGTTGAAAGACAAGTTTCCTATGAGTGTTGTGTCTGAATGTGTGTACAGTATGTATGGAATGAAAGTGTTTTCTAAGATGGATCTGGTACGTGGATACTACCAGATGCCTGTGGCTGAAGAGAGTAGACCTATTACGGCGTTCTCTACCTCAAAGCGCCATTATCAGTTTAGAAACCTGAGCTTTGGGTTGGCGAACGCCCCAGCTGCTTTTCAGCGTGCTATGAATGTAGAGTTGAGTGGTTTTCCGTGTAAGAATGTACGAGTGTTTTTGGATGATATTTTGGTGATGAGTGAGAACATGGAAGAACATATGACCTTGGTGAATGATGTTTTAAGAAAGTTGGAAGAGGTTGGTGTCAAAGTGAAGTTGTCTAAATGTGTATGGTTTGCTAGTGAAGTTGAGTTTTTAGGACATAAGGTGAGTGTGGTTGGATTGCGTAAATCGGAGAAGTTCGTGGGAAAGGTTAGGAATTTCCCTAAGCCTACCACAGTAAGAGAGTTGCGTGGATTTCTTGGTTTAGTTGAGTTTGGAAGAAAGTTCATGAAAGATTGTTCAGGTGTAATGAAACCGTTGAGTGTATGGACTGGGAAAAAGAAGAGTGCTGTGATTAAGTGGAATGACTCTATGAATGCAGCGTTTGAAAAGTTAAAAGCGGAAGTTGCAAAAGATGTGGAACTTGCGTATCCAGCATATGGAACAAATGCAGGAATGCTTGAAGTGTATACGGATGCAAGTGGTCATTCGATGGGTGGATGTTTGATGCAAGATCAAGTTGTGAATGGAGTTGAAAGAAAGCGAGTAATTGCGTATGTTTCCAAGGCGTTTAGTGTGGCAGAGTGTGCATATTCAACGATTGAAAGAGAGCTGGCTGCGTTAAGATTCTGTCTCAAGTCGTTACGACCATTTCTGTATGGAGTACGGTTTGTAGTGAGAACAGATCACCAGCCACTAGTGTATTTGCAGCGTATGAGGTTAGTTGATAGTAGGCTTGCAAGGACGATAGAGGATTTGAGTGATTTTGATTTTGTGGTTGAGTATTTGCCAGGTGAAAGGAATGTGATTGCTGATTTGATGTCACGTTTGCCTTGTAGTTTGAATGAGAGCGAGACTGTAAGCATAAATCCTGAGTATTTGCCAGCAGGTGTAGTTGTTGGAAGAAAATGTAAGGGTGGAGGTGATTCTATGTTCGAAAGTGTGTTGTATGGTTTACGAGACTTGGTGAAAGATGGATTGCTTGAAAAGGTGCCAGAAAGTGTGAATGCATTACGGAAGGTGGTTATGGAAGAAGCGTGTAAGAAACCAGAGCAATTGGGAATGGAAAATTCAAGTAGGTTAAGAAAAGAGTTGAGAAGTATGTGTATGCCAGGAGTGATGATGTTTCAGGAAGTGTTAGCGATAGTGAGTAAGCTGTTTGGTGTGAGAGTATATGTGCATTATGGTGTGGAGAAGCCAGTGATGTATCGTGGTAAAGGTGTAGACCGAGTGAATGGGTGTGAGTTGCATCTGCAATGTTTGAGTGGTGTGCATTATAATTGGCTGATTGAGAAGAAGAATTATGTAAGAAGAGAGATTGACTACGTTTGCGAAGGAACTGTTCCTGTTAGTGAAGATGAAGGTTTGGATGCTGCAGAAGTGTTTGTGGAACAGACCGAAGTGTTGAATATAATCTGTGAACATGGACTTGAAGAGAGAGTGCAAGTTACCTTGACTATGAATGGGAAGAGCTATTGTGGAATGATTGACACAGGTGCGCAAATTTCCTTGGTGAATGCAAAGGTTGTGCATGATGCTCACAATATGAGTTTGAATGTTTCTAGAAAAGGTGTGACAGTTTCGATAAGTGGACTCGGAAGTGGACGTATTATGGCATGGGAGGAAGTGAGTTTGTCTGTAAGCATGGGGAAGTTGAATGATATATTGCATGAATTTGTTGTGCTAAGTGAGAATGAATTACCTTATTGTTTTCTGTTTGGGATTGATTTTCTGCGTAAGAATAGGATTTCAGTGGATGTATGTAATGAATGTTTAGTGAAAGATGGTGTAACAGTTGGGAAGTTGCAGAGTGAGCTTGTAGGCTCAACTGGATTTGTAGGAGTGGCAGGTGTCGATTTGAGTGAAGAACTGTTGACTGCTGAAGATATAGAGAGCATGCAAGAGTCATGTCCGATGGTGCGTGAATTGAAAGATAGCGTGATGACCAGTGTTCCTGTGAATGAATGGAGTTGCATATTAAGAGAGTTTAGAAGGTTTGCTGGAAAGTTTGTAGTGTGCAAGGGTTTAGTGTATTTTGTTCAATGTATAGATGATGAGGATGTATATATTCCGGTGTTTTCCGTGTGTGGCACGATTGGAATGGTGAAGATTGTGCATGATAGGTTTGGACATATGGGTAAGAATAAATTGTGGGAATGTATGAAAGGATGTATATTTAGTCCCTTTTTGAGAAAGATTTGCGTGGATGTAGCGACTACGTGTGAAGTGTGCCAGAAGAGAAAGTATCAGAGAGTGTATGCCGCCCCACCTGTATTAAAGTTGAGTGTGAATGAACCCTTTGAAATGGTAGCGATCGATTGCGTGTCTTTTCCGAGGACTGCAAGAGGGTATGTTGGGATGATTGTGATGGTGGATCATAAGAGCAAATTTGCGTATGCTGCACCTGTGACAAATAAATCTTCATTGACTGTTGCTAGAGAAGTGAGTGAGAGAATGCTGCCCATGTGCATGTGTAAGCCTGTGCGAATGTTGAGTGACAATGGACCTGAGTTTGTAGGACGTGCTTTTGAGGAGATGTTGAGTGAATGGGGAATAGATCATGTGCGAACGACGCCGTATATGCCTAGTGCGAATGGTTTGGCTGAAAGGACGATAAGAACTTTGAGTGAGATGTTACGATTGATGGTGAAAGATGGGAAAGAATGGGATGAATGTTTGGGAAGAGTGCTTTGGGCGTATAACATGACAGTGCATAAGGCGATTGGAATGTCACCATGTAAGTATTTGATGAACTTTGAACGAATGATTAGGCCACATATGGGACTTAGTGAGAAGGATCGTGAGTTGTGGAGAAAAGGGAATGAAAGGTTTGAGAGTTTTTCTCTGGGTGATAAAGTACTAAAGGAGATTGAGACAAAAGGTAGACTGAATGTGGATAAGTTGAAAGAGAAATTTGAAGGTCCGTTTGTAGTAAGAAAGGTTTGGTCAAATGGGGTAAGTTATGTGATAGTTCGTGAAAGAGAGGATGGAAGTTTGGATGAACGTAGAGTGCATCAAGGTCAGTTGCGAAAGTGGCGTGAACCTCCTCAATATTTGGTGCAACATCCGGTGAATGAATATCTGTCTGAAAGAATGGAAGACTGTGAAATGGTGGATGATATAGCTAGTGCTTTAGAGGGGAAGCAGTTAGTGTTAGTTGAACATCGAAGGGGGAAGCGTAAGAGTAAACGGTTGAGAAAGGATGAATGGATGGAACAGTTTGGTGAGAGTGATGTGAGAGAGTTTTCTGGGTTTGTGCAAGATCGAGATGGAGTATATGATAGAACGTACAGTATTTGTAAGTTTCCGTTGAATGAGTCTGAGTCTATGCTAGAGAGTATAAATGGGATAAGTGCGAAATTGGAACAAGAGTCGATAAATGCTATGAAAGAATGGGAAGGTTTGATGGATGTAGTAGAGAGGTTAGTTGAGGATTTAAGTGGGATTGGTCAGGGAATGTCGGATGTGTGTGTGGATGAAGTACATAGAGAAGGGGCCATGGACAGACATGAGGAGACATTACGACAGATGACAGAGACAGTTGATGGACCTGTGACTAGGAGGAGAGGCAGAGTGAAAGAGTATGACTGGGTGATGTCGAAAGCATTGTGAATGAATGAAGATGGGGATTGAGACATGGTGAGGTGAGGCGAATTTAGCTGGGAGGGATGTAGTAGTTTGGTTGTCCGCCTCCCCTTCCCTATGTCTAATCTTTTTCTTCTTTTGCAGAATGTGTGTGTGTGTGGATCGTGTGATCACCGTCTTTGCTTTGTGTGGGGGGACTCGATGGATCTCTATCGTGCTCCCCCATTCATCTCCTGTTTTCTTTTTAGGCGGATTCTTTCAGCAAATATTTTTAGTGTATAAGTTTGGAAGTCATTAGTTGTGACTGAAGAAGGAAGAACCGCCTGGACGGAGGATAGGTGAGTGAAGATTGTGTGAGAGTGGATATGGTTGAATGAGTTAGGAGTAAAGATGTTTGAGTGTGGCAGTGAATAGGTGACTGAATGTGCCTTCTCTTTTCCAGTTCCGTGGTACCGATTGTCGCCGACATCTGGCTTTCAGAGACGGCTGAAGCCAATCCTGACCCTCGCAAGTGTGCCTACCTTTTGGGGCAATTTTCTAACGTGTGGACCTTGGCCAGCACCTTCCAGTCTCCAGGGAGTGGTTGAAGCTGCATCCAACCGACTGTGACCCAGCAGTTGGTACCAACAAGCGTCCCAGCAACCCAAAATCCTCGGCTTTGCCGAGTCCTGGACCCCTCAGAATCCCGCAGAAAGTGATCCACCTCCCACTTTCTCCAATACGTCTCACTCGATTAGATAGTTAAGGGTGCACCCATCTTTCGCGATATCTTGGTTCTAATATTCGTTGCGTGGCCAAGATCTTATTGTAAGGCCTTTTGTGTAAATATACATGTGTTTGTTGGCCAAGGTATTATTGTGAGGCCAACTATATATATTTTTTTTGTGTGTTTAGAAATTGTAAATATTTTGGTGATTGGTTGAATTTGCATTTTTATTATTTACTGGGGTTGTGGTTGATCGCCATTATTCATTGGTTTTTAATAAATTTAGAAAATACTCTCTCTCCTCAATACACTCACCTTGAACCACCGAGCGGACCTTGTCAGGGCGGCGGGAACTTTTGGCTGGGGACTCGCGATCCCGCCGCTACAATGTGGAGAGGATGATCCTCGAAAATCGATGAGTGAAGGTCGAAGAAATCGAGCTAGAACTTGGAATATCACATGGAAGTGTTATCAACATCATCCACGACAATTGAGCCATGACCAAGGTCTCTGCCCATTGGCTCCCCAGAAACCTTACGCGCCATGATCACTTCAACGTCGACAAAGTTCGGAGGAGCTGCTGCTCCTGTACAACCAAGACCCGGCGGGATTCGATTCACGCATAGTGACAGGCGATGAAACGTGGGTCCATCACTGGGATCCCGAGACCAAGCTCGAAAGCATGGCCTGGAAGCACAGTGGCTCTCCGACCCCCATCATGTTCCGGACCCAACCCTCAGCTGGGAAGATCATGGCCACCATCTTCTGGGATTCTGAGGGAGTGTTGATGGTGGACTATGCGCCTCGAATTGCAAAACTTATTGACCGCTCCTCGTAAGTATTTATTTATTAATTTAATAAATAATAATTGGTGTTGGTTTAGTATGTCTCTTACCTGCATACTAAACCAGTGAACTGTGGTTTAGATTGTGTTCATATGCAAACTCACAATTCAAAGCTTTCATTTTGTTTGTAATAGTTTAAATGACATCAGTTTACATGCAGCTGCAGAAGAGATGAAAATGTTGTTGAAAATAATCGCAATCATGGGCAAAGAATCAACGAGCCATGAGTATTTGGTTTGATTTGAGGACAAAATGTGCGCTACTGCTATGTGAAAAAATGAAATGCTGAGACTCTTATTCCAATCATTCAAAGGGAGGTAGAAGCAGGTTCAAGTATTTATTCAGATGAAAGGACCACTTATCTCCAACTCCAACGACTGGGATTTCACCATAAATCTATAAATCATCAACAGCACTCAGTCAATTGAGCGATTTTGGCTCAAGAGCAAACTCAACATTTTAAAGAAAAAAATGTGGAGTCCCCAGTCATCGCCTCCAAGGGCATCTCAATGAATACTGCTGGTGTGTGTCAAAGGGAGATGATGCTGATTTGTTTTTATGTATGCTTCAAGATATTCCAGCAATTTTTAATAATTAAATTTATTTTTTAATTGGCTCTAAATGGTAAAACTAAATGGTAATATATTTCTGTATATCTTATTTAACTGTTTGGAATTAATTAAAATTGGGGAGGAATCCTGGAGATTTAAGAGGCTCCCAATGGGCTTTTGTGGGGTGCCATACCTCATGCAGTATTGCATGGAGGCCATCTCCAATGCCTGGGCAAGGAAGCATGGGGCTCAGGCATTCACCTACCTTGATGACATCCTAATAACAGGCGACATAAACAGTGTCTTAGATACGTTGAGCGAATTCCTGAGTAGCAGTCTGCAGGTGAACATGCAGAAGTCATCCTTTGTCCCCAGGAAACAGAATACCTTGGGGTATAAATTTACCTCTGGCTTCAAAGGGCCCATTTCACTCAGTCTATGGCCAGTAAAGAAAAGCTTGGCATCTCTTATTGCACTAGACCACAAGTACTGGCAGAGACTCGGAGGCCTACTCAACTTCATCAGACCCTGCATCTGCCACAAGCTGTTTTGCACATTCTTGTTGAATGTCCTAATCTGGGCGATCTTTGCGCATGTTACCTTTCCCAGTACCTGGACAAGTGGCATTGCTGCCGCTTGTCCCTTTTATTTGTGACGGATTTGTGCACACTGACTTGTGGACTATCTGAAATTTTGGAGGAGGCTGCCTTCCTCCATTTTAGTTGACTCATTGCTGTAGGTCTCATGTTCCTGAACTTGGGGGAGGCAGGCCTTCCCCCGATGCTAGGCTGTGCTTCCCTCTTTTTGTTTTTTGCTTCAAGTTTTTTGTCATTATTTTGTTTTTTTTGTTTGGCTTGGGAATTTTTAGAGTAGCCTAGCACTAGACTAAAATTTTAATTTAAAGACAGTCACCAGTTGGGCATGTAAAACAAAAACAATAAACCCAACCATAAACATTAAAACAGTAATGACATGCTTTATTATTATTGATATCAGATAGGGGAATTTGGTAATTGAAGTCCATCCATCATTTACATGAAGCTCTCAATTAATTGTTTTGGTTGATACTGAGTTGGTAGATGTTGGTTTAGATCTTCAATCACTCTTATCTGTGGTTTTATGCTTTTTCAACAATGCCTTTTCATGCTCTTCCTGGCCACTAAATTTCTCCTTCCATTCAGGAGTATGCCTACCGTTGTTGGTTTTTGCTGGATTTTGATATAACATCTTAATTCATACGGCCCCTTGCAAATTATGGCCAACTCTGCAAATTTATGACTGAAGCTCCAACCATTGTCTCCCCAATTTGCCCTCTTTGAAAATAAGAACAGTCTCTTATTTTGCAATCTATTATTAATTCTTAGATCCCTGAAAAGAGTATAACTTGAGTTAACCAAATCACATGATGTGTTTGGAATGTATGTAAATATATATGGTTAACAATTGTAATTTTGTTTTTGTATAATTTCCGACAGAAATATGACAATAGAAACATCTGCTGTTTCCATTATTTTGTATACATCCAATATAAGTATCTATTGCTATTTGATAGTTTATGGTTATTATCAGGTAACCTAAAAAAAGTTAATACATTTTTAAAGTAACAAAAGAGAAACAAATCATAAACCCTTTTTATTTAAATCTGCTTATGAGGACTTATATAAACTAGCATAAATAATTTCTAAATAATGTTACATTGCAAGTGCATAATTTAATTAATTTTTTGTATTCCTACTTTCATGCCAATTTTTAACATTCTGCAAAACCTTACACAATGAATGTTTTTGTGCATATAACCAACAAATAATTAGAGGGAACATTTAGATATACATTGTTTTATCATTCATTGTGTTTTTGTAATCCAGAGTAGGTATTTATTTCTGCAATTCATTATCCTGACCTTTTGTAGGCTGCTCTCACAGATCTTTCTATTTCTGCATTCATTATCCTGCCCTTTTGTATGCTGCTCTCACAGATCTTTCTATTTCTGCAATTCATTATCCTGCCCTTTTGTATAGGCTGCTCTCACAGATCTTTCAATTTCTGCAATTCATTATCCTGCCCTTTTGTAGGCTGCTCTCACAGATCTTTCTATTTCTTACTTTGTAGCATCTTTCATTTTCTATTAACTGCATAGGGTAATTCAAATTGATATTTCAATCCTAACTCTTTGTCCAAATTTTCTCACATTTGCTTTGAATCCACATCGCCTCTTCTACTATTTGCTATTGCAATAATTTTTGCCTGATTTTGTTACTATTTTTGCTATTTCTATTTATTTATTATTCTGCCTCTTTGATGTCTCCTTGATCATTTCCTACATCAGTTTGTCCCAATTAGATTATGATATTTTTCTTTATTTCTTGGTAATTATCTTTATATTATTAATTCTTTAATAGTATCTATTTCTCTTGTTCTTACCCCCTAGCTGATGGTAAATTTGAGTCATCGGGGAAGGCAGGCCTACTGACTTTATCATGATTTATTTGTTTTAATTTCTTTTTTAGGGTGAGGGGGTCCTATTAATCACTATCCCCTTGTTTTTTGCTGCCATGATGATGTAAAATTAAGAAAAATAAATGACCTTATCCTCAGAAGAAAACAAACTTTCATTTTTACCCTAAAAATCTTCACTTTGCATTCATTTAGATACTTCTCATTATCCTTGCCCATCCTTTCCATTGTTTAATGGTAAATTTGACCCTTTTTATCTTTGGCTTCATGTGTATATTGTATAAATAATTATTCCCCAAATAACAAGTTTTCACTTCCTATTCTTTTTTTTTCAGGCCTATTGCAGTAACCTTACTGGTGCTATAAGTCTTCATTCTACATTGGTGGGGATTGGAGTGGGCCAAGAAACTGCCTCTCCTCTGACTGCTGCTATTTCTTGGTTAACGAAAGATGGAGCTGGAATGATATCATCCATTACATTTGCTTACTATAAAGGGTAATCCTTTTTAATTCAACATCAAAATGCATAATGCGTTGGTATATTTTACCTTAATCTAATCCTATTGCAAAATAGGAGTTTATATTAGTTGCACATCCTCAAGGTATTGAGTGCTCAACCATTCTCTTCTTTTGGTTATTTGAACTATGTACCCAGTCACAACATTTTCACTTGCCCAGCACCACTTTATCATAGTCTTTTCTCTATCTTGATGCAGATTCTTTTTTAATGCAATAAAGTGAGATGGGTTGTGTTTTCTAAGCCAGCAGGATCTTCTCCATTTTGCTACTTCCTACCACAGACCCCATGGTGATTTGCCTTCCTGGATGCCATGCTAATGGGACTCAGCGCCCCGTCCACCCCCAGCTTAACCTCTTCTCCTTCCTTCTGACAGCCTGTGTTTTTACCCTACTTCCTTACTTTCCGTACAACCTTTCCCACAACATTCTCTTGTCAGCCGAGACCTTGATCATGGCCAAATTGTCGTGGATAATGTTGATAACACTTCCATGTGATATTCCAAGTTCTCGCTCGATTTCTTCGACCTTCACACGTCGATTTTCAAGGATCATCCTCTCCACACGGGCCACATTGTCCTCGTTGGTCACGTCTGATGGGTTTCCTGGACGGGGGTCATCTTCAAGGGACTCACGACCATGGTGGAACTCCTTATTATAGCAAGCAATGGTTGCATAGGAAGGGGCGGTGTCGGTGTACACTGCAACCATTCGTTCATGGATCTCTTTTGCATTCTTGCCTTCCTTGGTCAAAAATTTGATCACTGCGCGGTGCTCAACCTTCTCCATTGTTGAAAAATTTGTGACTGACGATCTGCGATCAGCTACTGCTTCTTAAATAGACAAGGCAGGAGCGTGCGGCTGCAGGTCCTGACTTGTCATAACTTGTCCTAACACCCCCACAAACAGTCATTCCCCTTCCTCTGTTTTGCCCTACCGATTCGCAAAACTTATTGACCGCCCCTTGTATAAATTACTCATTGTAGCAGTTACTTCCATTCCAACCTGATTTAGAAAAATAATAGTTTCTATGGAGTAAAATTATATGTACCATGCCTCAATGAAAATATTCCCTGATGCCCATTTGTTTGCCACTTATTTTCATACTGGTCTTTATGTTGGTTTCACTAGCAGGGAGGGTAACCTCACCAAAGGAAAGGCATAGGTGGAGCATACACTACCGATCAAAATAAGAGAACGATTTTCCTTTATTAAAATATTTTCCAAAATATGATGAGTAGATAAATGAAATTTACATGGTACATAAAGGCATGCATTTAATATATTTTATGAAGATTTCATATGATACAATCATATATTCAAGAAATTATACTATATATATATAAACTAACAAAATAAAATATTGACAGTTGCTAAAAAGGGAATGATCATTCACAGAATTGCATAGCAAGCAAATAGACAAATCAAGATTTGATAATGCTGAAACTTAAAGCACTTAATATGAGGTTTTGAATCCTTTGTTTTTTATACTTCAGTGCAATGACCACAAAACCTCACGTGTTTCTTGCAAAATTCTGGTGTTATTTTGTTCCATTCTTGCTAATTTTTGTACATATATCTGTCACAGTTGAAGGTTTACTGGTCTCAAGCTTTGTATCCATTCATCTTCCAGAGGTTCTCAATTGGGTTCAGGTCTGGGCTTTGAGCAGGCTACTTCATTACTTCAATATCTTATGTTTGAAATAGTATTTTACACTTTGCAGTATGGCATGTCATGTTGGCCTGCATAAATACTGCTGGCTGATTCAAAGAGGCTCAGAGTGAATGTATAACATGTTGTAGGAGGTTTAGGTAAATATTCGTATTTACCATTCCAATTATTCACACTAGTGGACCAATTCCTTCAGACAAAAACGTCCCTCATACCATGACTCTGCCTCCTCCATACTTGGCAGACATTCTAACACATTTAGGGTTCAAATGGGTCTTCAAATGGGTAAAAGGATATAATAAAGGGGATCTGGGTAAGGTTCTTATACTTAGTGAACATGACAGGACACGTAGCAATGGGTTTAAGCTTGATAAGTATAGGTTTAGGAAGGAGATTGGGAGAAATTGGTTTACAAATCGTGTGGTAGATGAATGGAATAGGCTCACTAGACATGTGATAGAAGCCTCCTCTCTGGGTAGTTTTAAGAATAGATTAGATAAATATATGGATGAAGCTGCTAGATGGGACTGACTTTTTTATGTATATATTTTTCTAAGGAGTGGGGAGATTATTTTGCGGTTGCATGAATGGACATAATCCTCTGGATGCATTTTATGTATATTGTAGATTAGATCTGACGAACTCCTGTAAAGGGTGACAATGTTGATGACTTTTCTCTGGTAAGAAATCTTTTGTGTGTTGACTGGAACAGGAGCTGCCAAGTGTAGGCCATGAATGGTCTTTTGCAGTCTCCTTCTTTTCTTATGTTCTTATGTTCTTATCTAACACAGCATCTGCTATCAGATCCAAGTAAATTAAATTTACTTACATTGCTGAAATGAATTCTTTCCCAATCTTCATCCCTCCAAACAACATGAGCTTCAGCATATTCGAGTCTCGCCTTTTGGTTGTTCTTACTGATGATTGGTTTGGTTGCTGGAGAATGAGCTTTTAAACCAGATGCATTGAAGTGGCGGGACACTGTAAAATGGCTTATTTCTTTGCCACTTTTGGTCTTCATTTTTCGAGAAATTCCTCTTGAAGTTTTTAAGGGATCCTTCATAGAAAATCACTTAATAGCTCTTTCTTCTCAGATAGTGGTTATGCGTGGTTGACCGAAATTTGCAGGAGATTTATAGCTTTTGTTTTCATTGTATAACTTCAGAATGCACAAAATCACATTTGAACCATCCTACTTCTCTTGAAATTGGAGAAAGAATCCTCCTTAAAGTCTTTAAGCAAATGATTCTCTGACAGAGCTCAAGAGTCACTTTCACATGTGGTGGCATATCTGCAGAGTGAGTACGACAACAATGGCGATTGTACAGTTCTTATCTACTAAGCAAAATGTTGGCAGATGATTTCAAGAAACTTCTAGAATGTTCCTGAAAAAAATCATTCTCTTATTTTTTATGTCAATATTTTATTTTGTTAGTTTATTTAGTATAATTTCTTGAATATGTGATTGTATTTTATGAAATCTTCATAAAATATATAAAATGCATGCTTTTATGTACCTTTGAAGTTTCATTTACCTATTCATCCTATTCTTGAAAATATTTTAATAAAGGAAAACCATTCTCTTTTTTTGCCCGGTAGTGTATAGTAAGTACACTTGGGTTAAAAAAATATTGCCTTAGACCATATTTGACTGAAGGTACAGATGCAGAGCTTAAGAACTTAATTTTTTAAAAATGATTTATAAAGCTTATTGATTTTTGCTTATTAAAGATTTTTTCTTTGAAAAGGTGTGATCTGGACAACAACAGTAAGCAGTGGCGCATCTTTGCAGACATTGTAAATGATGGTGCTCACTTTATTAAGCTGTTGACTCCTCTCCTTCCATTCCCAGTGATCTTCACTTTATGCTGCTCATCCATCATGTCATCGCTGGTTGGGGTGGCAGGGGGAGCCACCCGTGCAAGTCTGATTCAGCATCAAGTAAGTGTATTTCAAATAGGTACAAAGTTGTAGTAGCAGTCCAAAACAATGTGTGTTTGGCAATAAAGCTAATGACTTCATCCATCCTTCAAATAGTGGGATGATGCTTTAATATGCCATCACACTCAAAGCATTTAGGCTGATTAAGTTTACTATAATCATTTTCACCCTCAAACTTGTTTAACTAGAATTATTTTTTTTAATTCTAGTTGTATAGACCCAATTATGCATGAAAGAGGGTGTTAAACAACTTATTAACACTCAAAAGTACCCTTGTGAGATAAACTGACTGACAATAAAACTAATAGAAATGGTCAAAATATTCATTCTGGGAATGTCCAAACCCCTAATATCACAATTCGCCCCAACATGGCCTCAATGCTGGGTGAGAAAAGTGCTGTACACTCAGTCTTTTTTTTTTGTCGCAGATCTTCTCTCATACCAATAGCAATTCCTTCTTTGTTATTCATTATCATTTTCACTTTCCCAAATCCCATTTTGCCCCTTACCTTACAGTTTTGTTTTATTCTGAGTTAGGACATTCATGATTCTCTATGCCCAATGACACTCCTCTCACCCAACAAAGGGGCTCAAATTTGTAGTGTGTTGTACCTTTATATGAACTTGCTCCAGGAGGCTCTGAATCACATATCTCAGCTGTACTATGTACAACCCTCATTTTGCTTTCTTAATTCTGTTTGTTTGTATTTTTCCATTACTTTTAGTCACGTGCGACTCTTATATCTCACTATGTCGGTTGTTCCACATTTTGCTTTTATTCTTTGGTAATAACATTGTAACTATTCGGCCGATTCTAACGAAATTTGAAACCCTTATGTTGCTTTACATTCTCTTTTGAATGGTATAATTACCAAGGTCCTCCCAAGGTTAGTCCGGGAATTATTGGAAGTTTTGAAGGTTGTAAGGTCATAAATCAGAATAAGTGAGAGCAAGTGACTTTGGTCAGCAGACCTTGTTCTTACATTGAACCTGCCCTTTACTTAGTTAAGTTTCCATTGGCTTTGGGTGCAGCATACCACTCTACTCTTCTCTCATTAGGAAAGGTAGACACAAACCACCACACTGGTCTCCGTCTGTCAACCTCATGCCTTATGCACATCCCCTATTGAGGGCCTACTTGTCTATGCCACTTGCTCTGCATCATACACAGTGCAGTATGTGTGGGCCCAACGTCTCACTCAGTTGCCAATGACTCATTGCATCCGCAGCCGAGAGACAAGTATACCCTAGCTCTGTTGCTTTAGGGCTAGGCATATCCTGCACCTGGATAGGAGGTATACTGTTATTTCCGCGTACATTCCACCTTCATCCGACTTTGACGCAGGTGACTAACGTGGCACAGTTACCGAGGCCCTTTCTCTTGTTCGGAGATCTTCTGAACGGTAGACACCCTCTCTGTGGAGAGTACTCGATTTATCTCAGGAGTCAAGTCCTTGCTAACCTGATCGACGAGCTGGAGATGGTGTCCTAAATGTGGATTGGATTACGCATCACTGCCCGAGAACCACTTCATTTGCCTGCCTCGATCTATCTTTTTGCTCTCCGGATGCACAGCCTGATTTTGGGTGGCGGGTAGTCGATGACCTTTATGGTAGTGATCACTTTTCTATTCAAATATCATTTTATGGGCCGCTGGTGCTTGGCGCGGGCGCGGTGGTCCGCATTTCAGCGAAATGACTGATTTTTCTGTCTCAGTCGAGGAGTTTAGGCCGTTGAGATCTTGTCCGGCAACCTCATCGCCGTGGGCCTGACTACTATTCCTAGAACGTCTGGCCGTTTTACACGCCGACCATTCCCGTGGGGGTCAGCGGAGTGTGAGACGACCCTCAAACAGAAGCGTTATGCCTACATGTGCTATAAGCGCCGCCCGAACGACTTCACTGTCTGTAAATTTTGTCGAGCTAGGGCTAGTTTCCGGTATATTTCGAAGCACGCCCCCCGCTCTTCTTGGCGATCATACGTGTCTTCTCTTAACGGGAAGACCCCTTTAGCCAAGGTGTGGAAGCGAGTCAAAAGGATTGGGGCAAGTTCTCGCAGGACCCACCTTCTCCTGTTCTCTAGGAAAATGGGACCGCAATCTGGGACCCCGCGTCCATGGCGGAATCCTTCGCCACAGCTTTCTCCGCATTCTTTATCCCGGATGCTGCTCCGCCAGCATTCAATGCGCGTCGCAATGTCGCGAAAGGCTACCGACTGGACTTTACCTCCAGTGTCGGAGAACCCTTCAATGAGGGGTTTCTTCTGAGTGAGTGGCGTTCCGCTCTCGCTTCGTGCGCCGACACCGCCCCTAGTTCAGATGATGTCCCGTACGCCTTGCTTCGACACCTGGGTGAGCGAGGCATGATCTTTTTCTTAGATTTCTTCAACAAGATCTGGGTAGAGGGTATCCTCCCAGACTCCTGGTGAATTGCTACTGTGCTCGCTTTTCGCAAACCGGGGGAGATCACTTTACCCCGGCCGGTTTCCGCCCAATCTCTCTAACCTCCTGCGTGTGCAAGTTGATGGAGAAATTGGTAAATGTTAGAATAGCCTTTTTTCTGGACAGCGGAGGCCATCTGTCTTCTGCACAGTGCAGCTTCCGCAAGTTCCACTCCACATCAGATGCTCTTCTTCGACTGGAAAAAGCCGTCTGCAAGGCTTTCCTTCGTAGACAGCACTACGCCACGCTGTTTTTCGATCTGGAGAAGGCCTATGATACCGCATAACGATACGGTATCATGGAGACTCTCCACACGATGGGGGCGAGGGGACGCCTCCCAATGTTTATATCTGAATTTTTGCGAGATCGTCGATTCCGCGTACGGGTGGGGGGAGCCCTCTCCGGCCCAAAGGAGCAGGAAGAGGGTGTCCCGCAGGGAAGTGTCCTCAGTGTCACACTCTTTGCTCTGAGCATCAACGGCATCACCTCGGTGCTGCCGGAAGATGTTCTCGTTATGCTCTACGTGGACGACCTTTCGATCTCTTGCGCGGCTCAGATGCGAACTCTGGAGCATCGACTCCAAAGGGTATTGAGCCTCGTCTCTTTCTATGCCGAAGCTCCCAAAGCTTCTGTTTGCCTTGGCCAAAACTAAGGTAGTGCACTTCTGCCGCCATCCATGGCTCCACCCTGACCCAGACTTGTTTCAAAATGTGGTTCGCCTGGAAGTGGTGGACTCGCACCGTTTCTTTGGTCTTATATTTGACCGAGGCTTTACTTGGGAGGCTCATATTTGCAGCCTTAGGGTCTCTTGTACCCGCGCCATGGATATTCTTCGCTCTGTGACGTTCACACCCTGGGGCGCTGATAGGGCTACTGCCTTACTTTTTTATCGATCCTTTGTTCGTTCGAATCTCGACTACGAATGCGATTTTTCTGCATCTGCAGCTAAGCGTATATTGTGGAAGGTGAACTCAATCCACCGCACCGGCCTTCGCCTGGCGACCGGTGCCTTCCGCACGTCCCCTATTGAGAGCCTACTTGTCGAGGCTGGGGAGATTCCACTCGCTCTGCACCGTGCACAGTGCTTTATTCGCTTGTACGCGCGAGCTCGGTGCCTCTTTCCTCGCCAACAGCTCTCACTATATCCGCAGCTGATCTCGACGATGCCTATGCCGCCGAGAGACTCCAGTCATACCCTAAGCCATTTCGGTTTAAGGATAGGCATCTCTTTCGAGAGCTCGTTATAGCTCTCGGGCCGGTGGCGTCCTTGGTTCTGAACAGGATGCCACCCTGGATGATACCACCTTTGACTATTTGTCGCCACGCCTCTTCTCCCAAAGCTTGTACAGCGCCGGGAGTATTGCGTTCGGCCTCTATGAAGCACACTTCCTGTCACGCTGGACCGTGCCGGTGTATACGGATTGCTCCAAGTCCCAAGAAGGGGTCGGTTTTCACGCCGTATTCCCTCTGTTTGAAGTCAGCGGGGCTCTGCCGGTTGGTATCGCTATCGCCTGAAGGTATTGCTGCCATTGCCGCGGAGGTGCTACTGCTGCCACCGCTTCGGCCATACGAATCGCTCCTGTAGACTTGCAATGTGGCGTTTATCCGAGGTCTGTGTAACTTGCTCCAGGGCTGTAGACGATAAGTCCCTATCGTGTATGGCTATGGCTGGCCAATTGTGTCAGTGTGGAAAGTCGCACCCCGCTTCTTCGAAGCATTGTGGTGCGTATCTCCTCGAGAAGGAAATCCTGGCCGTTCAGGCCCAGGATCGTTTCTCATTTCGTGAGGCTAAGGACTTGGTCCTGGCCTGCCAGGCACTGCCTGGGACGTCTTATGCCTCACTTTTAAAAAGGCTCCCTCTGCTCCTCGCCCCTCCAGGCCTACGAGCATGGTCGTTTCCGAGACCATTCGGAACCCATTTCCGGGCGCTGCCTTGGTAGAGCTGGCAGCACAAAGTGTTGACACCCAGTCGCGGCCAAAATCAGGGCTTCCCAATCCCCCCATCGTGACCGTTTCCCGTTAGGCGAAACGGCTGCGCCGCTCCACCGAGTTGTTTGACTAGCAGTAGCGGCACCCATGAAGGTGGTTGTGAGGCCCTCTTCTAGGGTTCTCAAAGCTGTATCCTGAAAAGACGACAACACCAAAGAAGATTTGGCTCCTACACCTACACCCAAGCCTGGACTGAGTGGCTCTGAGACGGCTAATCATACAAAGGAGGGACCCCCCTCATCAGAAGCTGCCCAGTCCGACAAAGGTTTCGAGGCTGTCCTCGAAGGCGACAGCGCCCAGAGTTCTGTCCACGGGTAGCGTACCGCTATTCTTGTGAGGTTCTTCTCATCGAAAAGGGCCTCGCATCTCCAAGCTATGTCTGGAGAGCATATTCCTTCAATGAAATTGCTGCTGACTCCCGGCCAACTGGGAGGAACTGCGGAGGCTCATCTCCTTCCGTTCCGCGTTAGCTATCTTTTTACAGGAGACCATGCTGTGCATATGCCCCTGCCCACCCTTCCGTGGTATAAAGGGTTTTGCGATCCCACCCCCACTGGATGGAGGCCGAGCAGGAGGATGCGCCATTTACACCCGGCATGATGTCTTTGTTATTTTTGGATCGGAGATATAGTTATATTAACTTATATTCCACCGTCAGCCGACTTCGACGCGGGGTACTTCCGCCGCACTGTGAGACTGTTGCCGAAGCCTTTCCTTACTGCTCAAGGTAGACACCCTTTCTGGGGAGACTGTTTGATCAATCCCACGGGTCAGATCCTTGTCGAGCTGGAGCTAGGTGTCTTAAAAAATGTGGATGAATTTGCGCATCACTCCCGGAGAACCGCTTAATTTACCTGTTTTGATCTATCTTTGTGCACACTCTGGATGCACAGCCTGATTTGGGGTGGGAGGGAGTCGATGGCCTCCATGGTAGTGATCCCTTTCCTATTCAAATATCATTTTCTGGACCGGTGCCGCCTGAGAGACCACCCGGTGGTGCTTGGCACCGGTGCGGTGCTTCGCATATCAGGAAGTGACTGATTTCTCTGTCCCAGTCTAGGAGTTTAGGTCTGTGGCTGAGGCCGTTGAGTTCTTCCCCGGTAACCTCATCGTCGTGGGCCTCACTACTATTCCTAGAACGTCTGGCCGTTTTGCATGCCGACCGCATCCATGGTGGTCAGCCGAGTGTGAGACCGCCCTCAAACAGAAGCATTATGCCTTCATGTGCTATAAACGCCGCCCGAACGATTTAATTGTAGGTGAATTTCGCTAGGTTCCGGTATGTTACGAAACTCGTTCGCCACTCTTCCTGGCAGGCATACGTGTCTTCACCTAATTGGAAGACCTCTCTAGCAGAGGTGAGGAAGCGAGTCACAAGTATGCAGAACAAGTTCTTGCAGGACTTCCCCTCGCGTTCTTAAGGAGAATGGAACCGCAATCTCGAGCCCCGCGTCTGTGGCGGACTCCTTCGCGACCGCTTCCCCGTAAGGGGCGCGGTGATTTGCCATCCTGGCCGCCGTGCTGACGGGATCCAGCGCTCCGTCCGGCCCCAGCTTAGCCTCTCTTCCTTCCTTCAAAACACTTGTTTCCTCTCTTTTCACACAACCTCTCACACAACTTTCTCTGGTCAGCCTCTAATTTCACAGGGTAGATGCTGACCTTACTTTCAGCCAACCGTCCCGCATCGGGGCTGAGGGGGTGGGGGACAATGTTCCCTAACCCCTGAGCTCCGGTCTGGGGTGGCTGGTTTTTAACAACCTGCTTCATCCCCACCCATACCTTCCTCACATCCCTTTTCCTCTCCTCTTCACAATCTATATATTTTATGCCGTGTTCAAGGTGGAGCCGCCATGCCGATAGACTGCCAGGCCACCAGGCGGGAGGGGTGATCCCAAATGGCGGCGCCTGGCTCTGCCGGGCTTGTAAGCACCTCTCGCAGTGCGGGCTACTGCGAGAGGTGTGCGCTATTGCTTCCCGTGTTAAAAAAAGGGTCACCATGCCCAATGATAAAGACCAAAAAAAAAAAACTCAACCCCCAACTTTCCCTGAAACATCAACGGAGCCGCCCTCGGGCAGCTCCAGCAAAAAAAAATGGAGGTCCTCCCCCCTGTGCTTGCACAGGGGACCCTCAATATTTCTCTAACCGGAGAGGAGGCTTACTCCTCTCCTTCGCCTACGGGTGCAGGGGACTCCCCCTCACCCCCTTCTCTGGAGGTGCTTTCGGGCACCTCCCTTTTCCTAGCGGCAGTCCCCTCTTTTCTTTCCAAGGGGACTGCCAAGAGAGCCAGCAGGCAGCCCTTAGCCAGCCGCTCCCCATCGAAGCGGCTCGGTAGGGCAAACCCCCTTAGGGGGGAGAGGGAAGCCAGGCCCCTTCGGTCGCTTCCCTCAATAGACCTGCTGGCAAGAATTTTAAACCTTGCCGGGGTCAAGGCCTGTGCCTCCCCACACAAGACTGGCGACACTGCCAAGGGGACCTGCGATGTCCTGGGAGGGGATGGCCAACTGAAGGCCCCTCCTGTGATAGACATGGTCCTTGAGGAGACCCAGCCTCAGACGGTAGGGCCTTCCATGGGGGGGAATTCGGGCTCGGCGCCAAGCACCGAACCCGAATCCGCCCCTATGCCAGGTCCTCCTCAAATGGCTGAGGGCTCCGAGGCAGTAAAAGGAGGGGAGGGATCTCCTCCGACAGGTGCCCCTACGACAACCAGGACCTTCTCCATTTCGGAGAGGGACCTGGCTGAGGCTGGTCCATCTGGCCTGGGGGCTTCTGCCGGCGGAGGTGAGAAGCGGGTTCATTCCCCGCCCTCTCCAAAAAAGAAAAAGACTCGGGGCTCCTCTCCATCCGCGGGGGCTGCGGGGACGGATGGGTCTGCTACCACTTTGGTAGGCGACCAAGCCAAGATCGGCACATCCGGCCCCTCTACCCCCTCGTGTGCGGAGCCCCTGACCAAGACTAACACCAAGAGTGCACAGGGCGGAGCCTCGATGACATCGGGGCTCCTCATTCAGAGGTTACCTGGCGTTTTCGAGCCCGCTGGCTTCAAACGCTTCCTCGTTATTCGCTCCACTGATGGCACCATGTTGTCCAAAGGCAATATGATCCATCAAAGGAGAGGATTAGCTAGTGCAATTGGTAGAGAGCCGAAGGTGACCCGTTTCTCGGACGGCAGCCTTCTGGCGAATGCGGCGAATCCCGCCGAGGCGGCCAAGATAAGTGCTCTTCGGACACTTCATGGCACCCCGGTAAGTGTGACGCCGCACTCTACCATGAACTTTGTGAAAGGAGTAGTTTATGCGAGGGAACTCGTTGACTACTCCATTGAGGACATCACCCTAGAGCTGGCCGACCATGGGGCGGTCAAGGTCGAACGTGTGATGAGAAAACAGGGAGGGGCTTCGAGACCCACCCCTACACTCTTCGTCACGTCCGACTGTGACAAGCTCCCTGAGTCGGTGCGTGCGGGTTGGTACCGCTACCGCGTGAAGGCATTCGTGCCACTGCCGCGGCGGTGCTATTACTGTCACCGCTTGGGCCATACGAATCGCTCATGTAGACGTGCAAAGTCGGGGTCACCCGAAGTCTGTGTAAATTGCTCCAAGGTCGCACACGATAAGTCCAAATCGTGTGTGGCCAAGTGTGTCAATTGCGGAGAGCCGCACCCTGCTTCTTCGAAGCAATGTGGTGCATATCTCCTTGAGAAAGAAATCCTGGCCGTTCAGGCCCAGGATAGACTCTCATTCCGCGAGGCTAAGGACTTGGTCCTGGCGCACCCAGCTCTGCCTGGGACGTCATATGCCTCAGTAGTTAGAAAGGCACCCTCTGCTCCTGGCCCATTCAGGCCAACGAGCACGGTTGTTTCCCCGCCCATTCGGAGCCCTTTTGCGGGCTCTACCCAACCCGGGCGCTCCCCTGGTAAAGCTGGCGGCAAAAAGGGTTCATACCCAGCCCCGGCTAAAACCAGGGCTCCCCCCTCTTCCCCCAGCGTGACCGTTTCCCGCAAGGCGAAACGGCCACGCGCCTCCACCGAGTCGTTAGACTCACAGGAGGCAACACCCCTGAAGATAGTCGCTAGGCCATCTTCGTGGGTTCCTAAAGCTGTCCCCCGAAAGGAGGACAGCAACAAAAAAGCTTCGGCTCCTTCGCCCACGCCCCGAGGTGGAGCGAATGGCTGGGAGACGGTGGTTCCTCGAAAAGAGGGCCCCCCGCCTCCGAAGCCGCAGCGCCCGCCTAAGGTTTCGAGGCGGAGGGATGAAAAGACTCGCATGGCGAGCCCAACCTCCCCCAATAAGGCGACAGCGCCTCCAGCGCTTTGTCCGGCCAACAGCGCCCGGGGTTCTGCCCCCGGGAAGCGTACGGCCATTCCCGTGAGGGTCTTCAGTTCGAGGAGGGCCCCCGCGTCTCCTCCGAGCTAGGCCTGGAGGGCATATTCCTTCAATGGAATTGCCGTGGACTCCAGACCAACTGGGAGGAGCTGTGGAGGCTCGTCTCGTCCCGCTCCCCGTTAGCTATCTTTTTGCAGGAGACCATGCTAGGCGCGTGCCCCCTGCCCGCCCTCCCGGGGTACAAGGGTCTTGCGACCCCACCACCGCGGGATGGCCGAGCTGGGGGATGCGCGGTTTACACCCGGCATGATGTCTCCGTTCTTCCTTTCTCTTTAGATACCTCCTTTCAGGCAGTGGCTGTGCAGCTGCACCGGGATAGGAGGTATACTATCATTTCTGCGTACATTCCACCGTCAGCTGACTTCGACGCGGGGGACTTCCGCCGCGTCGTGGCACGGTTGCCGAGGCCCTATCTCTTGCTTGGAGATCTGAACGGCAGGCATCCTCTCTGGGGAGATTACTCCGTAAATCCCAGGGGACAAGTCCTTGCCAATCTGATCGAAGAGCTTGAGATGGGTGTCCTAAACGTGGATGAGTTTACGCATCACTGTCCGAGAACCGCTTCATTTTCTTGCCTTGACCTATCTTTGTGCTCTTCGGATGCACAGCCTGATTTTGATTGGGGGGTGGTCGATGACGTCCATGGTAGTGATCACTTTCCCATTCAAATGTCATTTTCAGGGCAACTGCCGCCTGAGAGACCACCTCGGTGGTGCTTGGCGCGGGCGCGGTGGCCTACATTTCAGGAAATGACTGAATTCTCTATCTCAGTCGAGGAGTTTAGGTCGGTTGATGAGGCCGTTGAGTTCTTCTCCGGCAACCTCATCGCTGTGGGCCTGACTACTATTCCTAGGACGTCTGGCCGTTTTGCACGCCGACCACTCCCATGGTGGTCGGCCGAGTGTGAGACGGCCCTCAAACAGAAGCGTTATGCCTACATGCGCTATAAGCGCCGCCCGAACGATTTCACTGTCGCTGAATTTCGTCGGGCTAGGGCTAGGTTCCGGTATATTTCGAAGCACGCCCGCCGCTCTTCTTGGCGGGCATACGTGTCTTCACTTAACGGGAAGACGCCTTTAGCTGAGGTGTGGAAGCGAGTCAAAAGGATTCGGGGCAAGTTCTCGCAGGACCCCTCTCCCGTTCTCCAGGAGAATGCGACCGCAATCTCGGACCCCGCGTCCGTGGCGGAATCCTTCGCGACCGCTTTTTCTGCATTCTCTAGCCGTGATGCTGCTCCGCCAGCATTCAATGCACGTCGTGATGTCGCGGAAGGCCGCCGGCTGGACTTTACCTCCAGAGGCGGAGAACCCTTCAACGACAAGTTTACTGTAAGCGAGTTGCGTTCCGCTCTCGCTTCGTGCGCGGACACCGCTTATGGTCCGGACGATGTCCCGTACGCCATGCTTCGACACCTAGGTGAGCGAGGCATGGCCTTTCTGTTAGATTTGTTCAACAGGATCTGGCTGGAAGGTCTTCTCCCAGACTCCTGGCGAATCGCTACTGTGCTTGCCTTTCGCAAACCGAGGAGAGATCACTCTACTCCGACCGGTTTCCGCCCAATCTCTCTAACCTCTTGCGTGTGCAAGTTGATGGAGAAATTGGTAAATGTTAGATTAGCCTTTTTTCTGGACAGCGGAGGCCATCTGTCTTCCGCACAGTGCAGCTTCCGCAAGTTCCACTCCACGTCGGATGCTCTGCTCCGACTGGAAAATGCAGTCTGCGAGGCTTTCCTTCGTAGACACAGCACTACGCCACGGTGTTTTTCGATCTGGAGAAGGCCTATGATACCGCATGGTGATACGGTATCATGGAGACTCTCCACACGATGGGGGCGAGGAAGCGCCTTCCAATGTTTATATCTGAATTTTTGCGAGATCGTCGATTCCGCGTACGGGTGGGGGGAGCCCTCTCCGGCCCAAAGGAGCAGGAAGAGGGTGTCCCGCAGGGAAGTGTCCTCAGTGTTACACTCTTTGCCCTGAGCATCAACGGCATCACCTCGGTGCTGCCGGAAGATGTTCTCGCTACGCTCTACGTGGACGACCTTTCGATCTCTTTTGGCGCGGCCCAGATAACAGCTCTCACTGCATCCGCAACTGATCTCGATGGTGCCTATGCCGTCGAGAGACGCCAGTCATACCCTAAGCCTTTTGGGTTTAGGGCCAGGAAACTCCTTCGAGAGGTAGATATCGCTCTCGGGCCGGTGGCGCCCCTGGTTTTGCCCAGGACGACACCCTGGAGGGTACCACATTTGGCTATTTGTCGCCACGCCTCTGCTCCCAAAGCTTGTACTGCGCCGGGAGTATTGCGTTCGACCTTTTTGGAGCACACATCGTGTCACGCTGGAACCGTGCCAGTGTATACGGATGGCTCCAAGTCCCAAGAGGGGGTCGGCTTCCACGCCGTATCCCTTCTGTTTGAAGTCAGCGGGGCTCTACCAGGCGCTGCGTCTGTCTTCACGGCCGAGCTGGTGGCAATACACCACTCGGTACGGGAGATTACGCGACGTGCCCGGTTCGGAGACCGGATTGTGATCTATAGCGACTCACAAAGCGCCCTGAGTGCTCTCGGGGCATTGGAATCTCCGCATCCCCTGGTTCGCGATATCCGTGACGCCACGGTTTTGGCGAGCCGGGCAGATGTCGAGATTATCTTCTGCTGGGTTTCTGGACATGTAGGAATTGCGGGGAATGAGGGCGCCAAAGAGTCCGCGAGGACTCTGCGACCGGACCAGCGTTTCGCTCTTCCTCACACCGACTACATGGCAGGAATACGGGCAGCTCTTCGGACTGCTTGGCAAAGAAGATGGGAGACGGTCGAAGGGAACTTAAAGTTGCGTGCCATTGCGCCGCGACTGTTCCCATGGACCTATCCCCCAATGCCGCGGCGGCTTCAGGTTGCTTTCTGTCGTCTCCGAATCGGACACACTCGTGTGACGCATCGCTATTTGATGGAGCGCTCGCATGCACCCTATTGCAACGACTGCGTCGTCCCCCAGACTGTTCGGCATATTCTTGTTGAATGTCCCAGTCTGGGTGATCTTCGCGCACGATACCTGTCCCGGTACCGGGATGGGCGGGGTCGCCACCGCCTGTCCCTTGTACTCGGGACGAGTGCGTGCACCATGACTGGTGGACTTATTGACTTTTGGGGGGAGGCCGGCCTTCTCCCCTTTATTTAAGGTTCCTTTTTTTTGTTATTGTTTTGTTTGTAGGTTGCACTCTCCTGCACCGGGGTGAGGGGGACCTTCCCCCGCTGCCGGAGATTGCTTCGATTGTTAAGTTTTTCCAATTTATATCATTGTTAAGTTTTCATATTTTTACTTTAAAGTAGCCTAGTTCTAGGCTGTCGTGTTTTTCGGTGACTTATGCCCAAGTGGGTAGTTGCCAGATGGGCTCCATAAAATTAAAAAAAAAAAAAAAAATTGCGACCGCTTTCTCCGGATTCTCTAGCCAAGCTATTTGATGCAGCGTTCGTTTGTACTTTATTTCAACGACTGCGTTTTCCCCCAGACTGTTGGGCACATTCTTGTTGAATGTCCCAGTCTGGGTGATGTTCGTGCATCTTATCTCTCCCAATATCGGGACGAACGGGGTCACTACCGATTGTCCTCTGTACACAAGACAAGTTCGTGTGGACTCTCTGACTTTTTGGAGGAGGTTGGCCTTCTCTATTTTATTGGACTCTCTTTGTTGTTGGTTGCATGTTCCTGGGCTAGGGGACGGCGGGCCTCTCCCCCCCGAAGCCATAGCGCGCTTCCTTATTTTGTCTGTTTTTTCTAGGGGGATGGGTCTTTGTCTAGTTTGGTGTTGGTAAGTTTAAAGTAGGCTAGCACTATGCTGAAATTTTAATTATGACCTCTTCCCTTGAGGGCAATCGCGTTAAAAAATTAACCTCCGGGTGTAAGCTGACGCAGTAGTAAGTACTACGCAAGTCAATCGTGCTAAATAACTTATAACCCGAAATCTTGTTGACAAGATAGTTGAGGTTCCGCAGTGGGTAGGCATCGAGGTGCTAAACCTTTTTTTTAGTTCAAGAGTATTCGGCAACCAACCTTTTCTTTTCTCTGTTATTCACAACATGCACCTTTGCCCTCTGAGACGAATCTGAGGGCACGATGATCCCTTCTTAGAGCATGCGGGCGATCTTCGATTGGATGAACTCGCGATCTGACTCCCCGAACCGCGGCTGGGGGGGGGGGGAGGCTTAGTTGAAATAGGATCAAAATCAAGAGATAGATGCGATAAGACTCTCGTGTGGGGGGGATCTATTGACATTCCTGCCAAAGAACCAAAGAACAAACGTCCAAGTTAGAATGAGGACCGCCAAATTCAGCGACGAATGCTGACAGAGTAACGGGATCCCGAAGATTATATCAGAGCAACAGTCATCCAGTACCAAGAAGCGAACTTTCTCATAGTTTCGACCCCTGGTTTTAAAATCAAAATAACAAAACAATAACGTGGGTTACCAGTTTACTTGATGCCATGGTAAGTGCTATATTAAATTTGCTGATGTGAAGCTTAAGACTGCGCACGAGTCTGCTAGAGATGAAGTTCTCCGAGCTCCTTATGTCCAACAATGCTCTGTGTCACCACCGGTGATGATCACCTTAATACACTATTCCAGGAGTGAAGAGGACACAGAAGCCAAGGTGCCTGTTTAAGCCACAAATCCTTTTGCCATGGTTACCCGGGGTTTAGTCTCCTTCATATTCGACCTGCATACCTTCGCGAATTGCCCTTTTTGGAGGGGGGGCAGTGTTGAGATACAGACATCTTGGCCGGACATCTAGCACGACTCTGGAAAGCTTCTCCGCAGAAGAGGTTTGCGGACTACGCCAGTCGGTGGCGAGGAACAATCTCGTTGGCAGGCTGGATAAAGACATTCTTTAGGATTTTGAGTGCCTCGGATTAAATCTGGTCTGACATTCTGCGATTACCTCAAAGTTCCCAGGACAAACCAGGTTAGCTAGGAACCTCAGCTTCGTAGAGTCCGTCGCGTCACCCATAGTCTCCACGTAGCGAGTGACGATGACGAGCCTGTAGCGAAAGAGTCGAGCAGCTTCTGGGGCATTTGGAGACACCAACCTTTTGAGCCGCAGACACCTGCCCAAGTCTACCGAGTCTCGGAGTCAATTAAATTGTATCGACCGTCGGGGGAATAAGAAAACTCCATGCAACATTTTGCTTTAATTGACTGGAGAGATAAAGAAATTAAACAAATTACAATAAGGCAAGATTCATTGTGCATCTTGCAAATGAGAGGTTAGATATAACAGTTTTTAAAGATATGTATTTTACCTTCAAGGAGAGCAATTGCTGTATTTCACACATCCAAAATTAAGCAATTGACTTAAGCCCCAGATCATGGTACATCAAAACTCAGATTTACATCTATATAATTTCTGGAACAACAAAGAGAGAGAGAGAGAGAGAAAGAAAGTTAGCAACAAAGCACAACAGGAGGGATTGGATGTTTTGTTGTATTTTGTGATGGGGTTGGGAAGGGGGCAGTTAGAAGGGTAGGATGCATTGAAGTACCTTGATACTTCAATGCATCGTGTGCTACGCACTCGATGCACTTCGATTGCTACGCATGTTTCACATAAGGGTGTTTGGCTTTGTGTAGTGTTTAGACACTGGCTTCTGTAAGGATCAAGGTGTTGATTTATGAGCACTACCTTCGTTTTGGAATAACGGCGTGGTCTCTTGATCTGTTTTGTCATTTGTAGTGTATTGAGGGGTTAGATACAAGATAAGCTGCCCAAACCATTGCAAGCCTCATCATTCCTAAATGTTGCAAAGTCGGAAACAAATACATCTAGAGAAACACAGTCACTTAGAATGTGCATGAAAAACATTATAAGGTAAGCTCTGCCCTGTTTGGAGACCGGATTGTGATCTATAGCGAGTCACAAAGCGCCCTGAGTGCTCTCGGGGCATTGGAATCTCCGCATCCCCTGGTTCGCGATATCCGTGACGCAACGGTTTCCCCGAGCCGGGCAGATGTCGAGATTATCTTCTGCTGGGTTCCTGAACATGTGGAGAATGAGGGCCCCAAGGAGTCCGAGAGTACTGGGCGATCAAACAAGAGTTTCGCTCTTCCTTAAACCGATTACATGGCAGGAGTCAGTAAAGCTCTCTGGGCTACTTGGCAAAGAAGATGGGAGACGGTCGAAGGGAACTTAAAGTTGCGTGCCATTGCGCCGCGACTGTTCCCATGGACCTACCCCCCAATGCTGCGACGGCTTCAGGTTGCTTTCTGTCGTCTCCGAATTGGAGACACTGGCGGGACGCACTGCCATTTGATGGAGCGCTCGCCTGCGCCCTACTGTGAAGACTGCGTTGTCCCCCAGACTGTTCGGCACTTTCTTGTTGAATGTCCCAGTCTGAGATCTTTGCGCACGTTACTTGGGGTCGCTACCGCTTGTCCCTTGTACTTGTGACGGGTTCGTGTACACAGACTTGCGGACTATAGGACTTTTTGGAGGAGGCCGATCTCCTCCACTTTATTTGACTCTCTTTGTTGTAGGTCGCATGTTTCTCCGCCGGGAAGGGAGGTGGGCCGAACCCCGACAGTGAAGCGTGCTTCCTTCTTGATGCTTCTTTGCTTATCTGGTTTATTATTTTATTTGTTTTTTAGCTTGTTTCTTACCCCTTGTTCCTGTTTTTTTTATATTTACCTGTTATTTACTTGTTATTAATCAAGCTCAATATTAGGTTGTAGCGTGATTACAGCAACTTTTGCCCTAGTAGGCTGTCTCTAGATGAGCTTTTAAAATTAAAATTTGAAAAAAATATATAAGGTATGCCATCCTGTGGTTCATATCAGTATATATTCTCCTTTTCTTTAGGCTTTGCGTAACAACATGGCAGATGTAGCAGCCAAAGATGGAAGCCAAGAAACGCTGGTAAATTTAGCTGGTTTGATCACCTCCCTTACATTACTTCCTCTCCTGACTTCTAATCCAATGTTGGTTTGTATTTTGTTTTGAATTGTTGATACAGATGTAAGAATTATTCCCGTGTGTGATTTTTTTCTAGATTATTTTGTGTAAATCAATGTTTTGCTTCAATTATATATTGATTTTGATAAAAATTGGTCTCCACTTAAAAGCAGTGTTACATTTTCCTTTTTAGTAGATAAAGTTTTCATTGGTAACTCTACTATTACTAGATGTAGTTTGACATGCATTGATACCACTAAAAAATCGCCCACCCCCTTTTATGTCCTAAAATGGTTGACAAAAGCCACAAGGATCTAGGAGAGGTGATCCGAGTCAGTTTTAGAGCGCTGCAAGAATCGCCCATTATCCCCAAATACTGCATCCATTCGATTGCATCCAGAATACTGCTTCTAAAGCATCACCAGTTAAGGCTTGTCAAAAACTAAAGCATGCAGCTACAAGATATAAATCATATTAAAATATGTACACTTTGCCCAACTCAAAATCGTCATAATCTGTTTTGCCCATCTACTATCTACTTATCTAATCTGCCATTGAACACATTTAAATTTGGACTACCTACAACCTCCTCAGGTAATTTATTTCAGAAATCTACCATTCTATTGGTGAAAAAAAAAAGTTCATATCTGACCAACACACTTTTTTTAAAATCTTCAAGTAATGTCCCCTAGTCTTATTATTACACTCCCGATCCAAGAACTTGCTAATATCTAAGTTGTCTATCCCAGAAAAAAAATGTTAAAAGCTCAATCATATCTCCTTCCACACCCCCATCATTAGGTTACATTATTATCCACAATACTCAACTTGCAATGAGTGGTGGATGAACTGGACATTGGTTGTAGCTTATATAAGTGATAAGATGAGAGAAAGAAAATATACAAGTCAGTGTTGTTGTGCAAAGGTTGGAAACGTGCTTAAATGGTGGGTGGGATGATTATGAATGAGTAGTTTGAAAAGAAAGGGCTTACCTAAGGACTATTAACTCAGTGGGGGATAGGTGAGATTGTAGGTATGAAACAGGCTTGAATGAAATGTTAGTTTTTTAGTGGTATTGATGAGTGCTGACACCACTTTTTTAGAGCATTCGATGATGATGATGTCCCTGTAATAAAAAACCCTGAATATAACTACTACAAGCATATTTTATGCATATTTGAGAAGTAAGGCAATAATATAATTTCTCATATAAATTATAATTGCCCCCGCCCCCAAATAATTGAAACCTTATTGATTCTAGAATGTCTGTTAGCCCTGTTTATTCAATATTTCATTCCTCAAACGGTGCCCGTGTTATTAATTCATTAGTCCAACGTCATTACTTTTATATATAATGGCAATAAACTTTTTGTTTGCTGAATTTAAAGAGTTCCCTATTTTGATGTTTTCTGGGTTTTTTTCTTGCGAGAATGCACTTATTTTGTATAAGAACCATGTAAGTGGGGGATCTTCGTGCACGGTACCTGTCCCTATATCGAGACGAGCGGGGTCGCTACTATTTGTTCCTTGTACTTGGGATGAGTTCGTCTGCACAGACTTGTGGGCTCTCTGTCTTTTTGGAGGAGGTTGGCCTCCTCCATTTTGTTTGAATGTTTTTGGTGTAGGTCGCATGTTCCTGCGCAGAGGAGGGGGGGGGGCGCTCTCCCCGACGCCGGAACCTGCTTCCTTGTTTGTTTGTTTTTGTTGTTTTTATGCAATGTTTGATTCTTGTGAAATGACCGAGACCATCTGATCTTCAGAACTCCGTTTCTAGTAACTCTCAAGACTGTTTGTGCTCATTTACTTTTTTTTTTCTATTTAACTTTGTAAATGAACCAAAAATCTCTGCGTCAAAATAATAATCACTTTTTTTTCTGCAGAATAACGTGGATAGCATTTATAACATTTGTTGGCCTTCATATATTTACCAACTATAAAGCAATGCGTTCATTAAAAATGAAGACTCTGAACAGACCGCGTCTCTTTTACATTTTCGAATGCTTTACCACAAGAGCTTGTGTCCCTGACATCGCCGCTGCTAATGAGCACGAATCGCTCTTCTTTGGTCCAGCTTTTATTCAAGGTAAGATCTTTTCCCTTTTATAAGTAATCTCATTTTCATTATTATCCTGCCCTGCCCGGCTTATCTTTGCCTCTCCTTCTTCAGCTAACATCTTTTTGACCGTTGGTCACATGAGATCAGGACTTGAGGGGTCCTAGACGTTGGGGGTGTGATTAATGGGAAGATCGGTTTTGCCTTAATAACCCATTACCTTTGTGTAATGGTCTAACCACCTCCCTGTGGCCTTTCTCGGGTGCATAAAGCTCTACTGCTCGTGGGAGGCGTGCTTTAGTACCTTTTTGGCTGCCAGGCCAACTAAAAGTCTCGGTTCCTGTCTCTGGGTCTGCCACAGCAGATCTTCAGATCTTGGCCATCTTGGTGAGGATTACTACATCCTATTAAGGAGATTGATCCTGTCACTCTGCCTCTCTGGCTGCCCAGTTGGGAGTTGCTGCCTTTGGGAAGAGACCGGTTCACTGGGTAACTTGTAGTCGGTGCTTGTCATTGTCGTAGCTTGCGAACACCATTCTTTAACGCACCCAGGGGCGGACCTCTGAAAAGTCCGAAAACCTAAGGCAGGATAGGTGGGAGCGGCTGGACGCGGGGTATAGCCCACCAATCCCCTTTTTTCTTTTCAGTGGTCACAGGCGTAGGAATTTCGTGTGCTGGTAAGTTTATATAAAGTTCCCACATTTCTGATGACGCCCCTATTTCTAAATCCTCGCCCACCTTGGTGTTGCGGAGGACGAGGTACTTGAGGAGAGTACCGCTCTGACAGGTGGAGGGGCTTGCC
Organism: Ceratothoa steindachneri; assembly: GCA_963969495.1. Classification (NCBI taxonomy): domain Eukaryota; kingdom Metazoa; phylum Arthropoda; class Malacostraca; order Isopoda; family Cymothoidae; genus Ceratothoa; species Ceratothoa steindachneri. The sequence goes on along the minus strand of OZ018319.1, from coordinate 11,123,054 downwards.
TTGGCCATTTGATTACAGCAAAGGTGTTTTTCCTTTGCCATCTTCGGAGCCGCCCCCGGGCAGCTCTACCTCTGTGACGGAGGTGGATCCCCCTCTCCCTGAGCTTTCTCAGGGGCTGCCCACAAGGGGTAACCTTGTGTAGCCCGTTACACTTGGTACCCGGAGGAGCTGCCCGTCCTCCCGGCCTCGGGGCATTGGAATCTTCGCATCCCCTGGTTCGCGATATCCGTGACGCCACGGTTTTGGCGAGCCGGGCAGATGTGGAGATTATCTTCTGCTGGGTTCCTGGACATGTAGGAATTGCGGGGAATGAGCGCGCCGATGAGGGCGTCAAAGAGTCCGCGAGGACTCTGCGACCGGACCAGCGTTTCGCTCTTCCTCACACTGACTACATGGCAGGAATACGGGCAGCTCTTCGGACTGCTTGGCAAAGAAGATGGGAGACGGTCGAAGGGAACTTAAAGTTGCATGCCATTGCGCCGCGACTGTTCCCATGGACCTATCCCCCAATGCCGCGGCGGCTTCAGGTTGCTTTCTGTCGTCTCCGAATCGGGCACACTCGTGTGACGCATCGCTATTTGATGTAGCGCTCGCCTGCGCCCTATTGCAACGACTGCGTCGTCCCCCAGACTGTTCGGCACATTCTTGTCGAATGTCCCAGTCTGGGTGATCTTCGCGCACGACACCTGTCCCGGTACCGGGATGGGCGGGGTCGCTACCGCCTGTCCCTTGTACTCGGGATGAGTGCGTGTACTTTGACTGGTGGACTTATTGACTTTTCGGGGGAGGCCGGCCTTCTCCCTTTCATTTAACCCCGTTTAATTGTTGTTGTTTTGTTATTGTTTTTGTTATTGCTTTGTTATTGTTATTGTTTCCTGTTCAATTTTTTAAAGTAGCCTAGAACTAGGCTGTTTGTTTACGGCAACTTATGCCTAAGTCGGCAGTCGCCAGATAGCCCCTTAAAAAAAAACAAAAAAAACCCGTCCTCCCGGCCTGAGTCCAAATTAGGGAAGCCCTGATCAATGTCACTGGGTTTACGTGAACACACTGATGGGTCCTGGGAAAGTTGTGAGTGCACCTTCCTCTTACTCCTACTCAACACTATTTTAACATTTTATTAGTATTATTATTAGTTATTATTATTAGCACCTTCCTCTTGCTCCTACTCAACACTATTTTAACATTTTATTAGTATTATTATTAGTTATTATTATTAGCATTATTATTTAGTATAATTTTTATAATATTTGTTATTAGTATTTATTATGACATTATGTATTATGATTAGTATTAATTATTATTATTACTAGTATGTTATATATTATTATTTAATAATATTGTTTAGGTTTAAGGTAAGGAACCAGTGGGTTGCCACCCAATAATATTGTTTATAATTTTTTAATATTTATTATTATTATTTAGTATGATTTTTATATTAGTGTTATTATGATATAGGTACTATTATTTATTATTATGTATTATAATTAATTAGTATTAGTATGTTATTAATATTCTTTAGTACTATTATTATGGCTCTCCACTCAACCCTTTCTCCCCACACTTTGCACCAGGAGGAGTGTTTCCACCGGTACAAAGTTCAGTCCTGTAGCCATGGTGCCTTTGGTGGACTGCAGGCCATTCTGGAATCACCTAACACCAGGGTATGATAATTGGTCATCACCCACCCTACTCGTTAATGGACCCGCCTATCTCTACTTCGCTTTATTACATACCCTCCTACTCCTTTCCACATTCGCTCTCTATCCACAGAGGTTCTGGCTGCCCGGCGCAATTTCATCCTCTCATGAGCCTTAGTCGAGTGGCACTGAGGTCCCTACTTGCTGCGAGGGTCAAAAGCCCGCAGGGTCTGCTTTACCATCGACTCGGTTCACCTTCCTCCAGTACACATATAAGGATGCTCTCGGGCCGGTGGTACCCCCGGTTCTGCCCAGCACACCACCCTGGAAGGTACCACCTTTGACTATTTGTCATCACGCCAAAGCTTCCTTAGTGCCGGGAATATTGCGTTCGTACTTTTTGGAGCACACTTCGTGTCACGCTGGATCCGTGCCAGTGTATACGGATGGCTTCAACTCCCAGGAGGGGGTCGGTTTCCACGCCGTATTTCCTCAGTTTGAAGTCAGCCGGGCTCTACCAGGTGCTGCGTCTGTCTTCACGGTGAAGCTGGTTGCAATACACCGTTTAGTACGGAAGATAACGCGTCGTGCCCCATTCGGAGCCCAGAAAGAATACTGATTCACTCTGTGAATTAACTTGGGTATCACAACCAAACAAGCGAAAACACTTCAATATTCCCAACAAAAGACAATTCATAAATGCATATTTCTTATTCGCATAAATAGACAATACTACACAGTCAAATCAAATTAACACTTCAATAACTAGGATGAATATCAAATTGGTCAGAGCTACTTCAGTCCAACCTTCTTAGGAGAAAGCTAGGAAACCAAGTGAGAAATTTTTAAGATGGTTGATAGGAGAGAGATAGTCTTGTAGGAGATAGGGAGGTTCAGGTTTTGTTTGGTTTGAGGCTGGTGATGAAGTTAAAATGTGTCAAGATTTGCTAGGGGAGGGGGGGATGATAACCAGGAGTAGATGAAGATGTCTGTGAGTGAAGATATGGCTGTGGGGCCAAGAAGTTTTAGGTTTGGTGTTTAAGATGTGGTCTGGGCCTTCAGCTTACGAGTTTTGAGTGATTTTATGCCAAGTGTAGCGTCATGTGGGAGAAAGAGGTGTGGTGATGCAGGGTCTCTGCACAATTTACATAGGTTTTTAGATTAGTGAGTCATGAGTTGGTTGCATTGTTTGCATGGGTTTGTGATTTCATTGTCTCTTGTGAGGAAAAATTTTGGATGGTTGGGTGCGTGATATGATTTTTTTATTGTGCTCCAAAGTTAAGAGCTGTTTTTTTTCCATTTGATTGTTTTATAGTATTCTCCAAACTTTCTCCTCCACTTTCCTTGTTTTCCATACTGCTTTTCTTGTATTTTTGCTGCTTCAAAAGCCACTTTCCACCTCAGGTCCATCTTTAGCACATTAGGATCTCTTTTGAAGCCAATCCTGTTATCATCTATCTTCATCTGTCCGCAGTCATCCCATGCAGCATCATTTACAATTAAATCAATTGGACTTCTCACGTCTTGCTGCCAGGTAGAGATGTACATCATTCTTCCCTAACTATCCATTCATATTAAGAACTTCACCCAGTAATCCAATGTGAACATTAAAATCTCCCATCACCACCCATCTTACATTCTTTATTCTCACCATTTTTTCCTTTAATTCATTTATCCGAGCAACACTTTGGCCTCTATTTCCTCCTCATATACTATTGTTATCACCACCTCTATAACTATATGTTCTCAGTCTTCCCCCTAAGCCTTTTTTATTTGACCTCTCATCCCATTCAGAATTTATAAATGATACCTTCCTGGATCAAAAGATAGATGAGCTGACACATAAACAATATCTTAGATGTAATATTGACAGATGAAGAGAAATTAGTTGAAGTATACACATTGGTTGCACACTTGAACAGCAATCATAAAATAATTTTGATTCAATCTAAGTAGTCCTAAAAATGTTCACAAGCTCTCTCATCTAATCTGAGACTTTTAAGTCTGTAAATTTTGATGTTTTTCACTCCTACTTAAAAATTTTAATTTGTGATGAAGTTTTGAACTTTCAAAATGCCCAGGCAATATAAAATTATTTTCATAATTCCTGACAAAATAGTGCACTATAAGTTATGAGGTTTTAATACTTCAACAGATGCTGTCTACTTAATGAGATTAAAAAGTGCTTAAGGAAACTAGACTAAATAAAGTTTTAAAAATGAGCAATTGTGATGAGAATCAAATATATCTTTATTATCTTCTTGTCAAATGCAAAATTAGAACAGAAAAATGAACTATGAAAAAGAAATCACATCATTGTCAAAACACCAACCAAAGTATTTTTATATATATACCAACCAATTAATTTTATAGATATATAAATAATCATAAGCCAATTTAGAGAGTTCATATCCAGACCGCACAATGATGATATTAAATGAACATTTTGGGAATATTTTTTTCATTCAAAGATATAAATAACAGCTACAATACAAGACACTAAATTTTAATAGACTACTCACAAATATTCATATAAACAAAGATGAAATTGCCTTTAATATTAAGAAAATAAAAATTTACAAAGCATTGAGTCCTGATAGAATTATTGGATCCACCTTAAAGAATTGATAAGCAAACAGTTAAAACCCTTTCTACAATTTTCAAAAAGTCTACTTACTTCAGTTGTTGGTAAAATCCATTGTTTGATGAATTGTGGAATATCTGGAGGTAAATAACTTAATTAAAGACACACAGCTTTTGGCACAGATGCTCAGGCTTTACTAATTTGCTTGTTTTTTTCACGAAATGTTCACAAAGTTTGACTGAAGGCTGTAGATGAAATTTATCTCAATTTCATTAAGGTTTTTGATACTTCCACATAAAAGACTCAGTAAAGAAAAGCTAAAACCGCATGGAATAGTGAATAGCCTTCTAAAATGGGTTGAATACTGGCTGAAAACTATAAAGAATGGCTAAAATCGCATGGAATAGTGGACAGCAAACTAAAATGGTTTGAAGACTGGCTGAAATTGCATGGAATAGTAGACAGCAAACTAAAATGGTTTGAAGACTGGCTGAAAACTATAATTGCAAGAGTTATCAATGGAAATGTTTGTCATGGGCATAGTTCATTAGCGGCATTCCTTTGGGACCTGTTTTCTTTCTTGTTTTTTTAATATATATATATATATATATATATATATATATATATATATATATATATATATATATATATATATATATATATATATATATATATCATAACAATTGTTAAATCCTATGACAGATTCCAAATATGTTAATAAAACCACTGTGGAGAGGAGCGTAGTATTTATTATCTCAAGACCAGTTTTAGCATGGAGTTTGTCATGACAGCCTCAGTCGAACACTAAGAATACATGCAGTCCCACCAAGCATAAAATATATATATAGTTTACAGAGATCCAATTGGAGTTCCTAATCAGGGAGTGTGAATTTAAGTTCATTGAAGATATCTTTTAAGATTAGATCTTAGACATAGGGGCTGCAATTTTGAAACAATGCACTTTAGTGTCCCAAAAGGTGAGTAAGGTTCTAGCATAACTAGCTAGACTTTCTGCATTTAAATTGAAAGATATTATTCTTCCCTTATAGAAAACACTTGTGAGACCTCATTTAGATTATGTTCTACAATTCTAGTCTCAATACATGCATAAGAACATTGTAATATTGGAATGTGATCAGCATTGAGTGTCTTAATTAATTCTCAAACTTTGAAATAAGTTGTACAAAGAAAGATGGAAATAGCTAAATTTACTTTTAACTCAAAGATCAGTTTCTCCATGGACAACTTATTGGTCTTTATAATACTAAACAGGTTTGCTAATATAAATTATGACTCAATGTTTGAGCTAGATAACTGAGCAGCCCCTAGAAATAATGGTTTCCTGTTAAACAAAATATTTAACACTGCGATAGAATGACTTTTTCTTTGTTATGAAATAACACACACTTTAGATAGCTTGCCTATGAATGTTGCTGAAAGCAATGCAATAAATATGTTTAAGAATAGAATCAATAAATATTAGTTTAAAATATTACCTTGCAGAAATAAAATTTTATAAACTAATTCTTTATCCAGATGTTTTCCTTTACCTATCCTTCTCTTCTGATTTCCATCCTTTTCCCTATTTTTGAAACCAGACTAGTAGATCTTAGGGATTTGGTAGTTCGTAGTTCTCTAATGATCATAACAGCTCAGAACACTTTCAGGCACAGCCTAAGCATCTCTTATCTAGTAATTCCTCACTCTATCCACTTTTTGCACCCTAAGTATCCCTCTCAAGTTGTCCATTTGCACATCTATTATTTTAATTATCCAAAATAGAAAGGAGAAAAATGAATATTAGAATATGGAAATGTAGAGATAAAACAAAACCCTTAAAAGCCAGGCCCGACCAACAAGTCTCCTACTTGAAAGTTAACAATTTTACCAAAGTGAATTCTGAACCCACTGTCTCTATCATTTTGTACATGCACATATTCACATTTAGTCACTTTCTCACAAAGTGCAGCTAATGCTGTATTGCTGTTATTTGTATGGCCTCACCAAAGAAACAAATCCACTTTAAGCTTGTTCATCATTTTATTACTGGATACTATTTTGCCAGATAATTATTTAGCTAGTTGCATTTGTGACTATTTATTGAATATAAAATTCCCATGAAACATTAACTTGCCCCTTTTGTTTTACACAAATCTTTCCTTCAGATTATATCACAAGTGATTATAGATTTGAAGCTGGAGTTTCGTTGACGACAGTTTGTCATCTCTTCCGTGGTTCTATGGAAGATTTAGAAGGGCTCATTGTCTCTCAAGAAGCCAGCTTTGAAGAGGACAAATATATGGTTAGAGTATGAGATATGTACTTTATATAATTCTGAAAAGAGTTTTGTGGTTTATATAAATTTTAGAATTCTTTATATAATTATTAGTTGTCATTATCAAATCTAACATGCCCGACACGTGGACAATTAAGATAAAATCTGCAGATACAGTGCTTGTCTGGGAGAACTCTATCCAGAGGGTGGAGTTTTGATAGATGCGGATGACCTTTGATAGACCTTTGTGGCTTTTGTCATCTGTGAAATTATGTTATGTTAGGTGCTTGAGGCCTCTGGACTAGTGGCAGGACCAGAAAGGGGTCTGCATGAATCACTACTAAAAGTACTATCCCCATACCATCCTTCTATGCCCTATTAAATAGCTACCCTTCATAATAATTTGTCCAATCAAGGTTTCTCCCTGGGCATTAGGCCCCAAGCGCTCATCCTCCCAAACTGCTTCCATACACAGTCTCTTCCATTTGTTGGTCCAATTTCTCCAACACTCACATCATCTGACCCTCCCTGGTCCCTTTCTATGTGAGGGACCAGCAGTCCCTGACTAGAATTTTTGCTCTGCCCGTACTCCTTTCCCCCGTTTCTCATCACCTCTGTCACTTTCCCCTTGCTTTTTTATATTAGAGCCTAAGTTCAAAGTGGAAGGAACACTTTGTTCACCTCATTCAAAAGTTGGCCTTAGGTAATGATTACACGGTTCTGCCATCGCCCTATGTACCTTTCCCAGAAGCGGTTCCTGGGGATATGTGCCTATGTATACTTAGTCTTTACTACTTCACGTTCCATTATCATAATAAGTTTACAAAAAATGCTTATAACGACACTTTCCAACCATTTTTTTTTTACAGACATTGAAACATATCACTCAACTCCTAGGCTTGGAGAACTGGAGGAATGCTTAACCCACAAACTCCACCCTTTCTCGCCAACCCCTTGCATATTTTCCTCAGCCAATCTCTGCTCTGGTGTCTCTCCCAACGACACAACTAATCATATCCCCTTTCAGCTCATTCCCATATTTCCTCCCTGCTCCCTCGCACGTCGCCATCCCTACCAGCAGACAATCAGCACATGCCCGAAAATAATAGCTGCCTCTGAGCCCGAACTCGACCTTAAAATTTTCAAGAACAGGCTCGATAACTCTTTCTCGGCCTCCATTAGCCGCTTTTTGTTTCTGACACCAGCCTCCTCATCAGGCTTACTGCCCTCAAACTGAACAGCTTTTCTAGGCGCTTTTAAACCTCAATGGAGAGTTTTTATGTCTGGCTGACTCTCTTCTCACTCTCTCACATCTAATGTTGTATGCGGTATCTGTGACGTGAGCTCTTGCTAGCTTTGAGGATACTGCGTTGATTTCTAATGTCGATGTTATGGCTTTAATCCCAGAGAGCGAGAACACAAAACTTTCTGCATCGTCACGAGTCTGCCGCCTATTAGCGGATACGCTGTCCTTACCCCGGTAAGGTGTGTGTGTATATATATATATATATATATATATATATATATATATATATATATATATATATATATATATATATATAATATTCTGTACACGTGTACACGTAAGCACACACATAATGACAACACCCGGTCATTTCCCTTCCCGTCTTCACAGCACAACATATTCACTCTCTCCTCCGTCCTGGATCCCTCCCTGTCAATGAGGTAATATCATATCTACATACCCCTGAAGCGCAACGGATACAACGATCGCTGGTGGTTGTCAAAAGGCACAATACTACCTAAATACACCACACACACCCGAGCACCCGTCCCCGGTGTTCTTGGACTCACCAGTAATTGTTATTCTGCTCTTTATGGTGGTTTCATTATCGTCTTCAGGGTGAGAACTCGAGTCCACGAGCGAAGGATAATTAGTGCAACATAGTAGTGTCTTCATGATTTTGTTAATTAGATCTTTAAGGGCTAAGAAAGGAAAAGATTTTTAGGACTTAAGACTAGAAAGAGTCATTATAATCTGTAATCTTCCTTTCAGATTTTGGTGGATGAAAAAAATAAACGAATTCAAGCTATATACCATATTGAAGCTGAAGCAAAACATGTTCTGCAGTCCTTCTGGTGCGCCTATTTATTTGCTGTCAACTTACAAACTAAAAAGGTGTCCAAATCATTATGGTCGTTAGTCTTTAGTATCACAATAGATATAATAAGACCAGATTATATCTATTCAAATTCAATTTTTCTCAATTAATAGCAGCTCTATTGCTTTCTTTCGACAGGAAGGACGACTTGGCAAGGAGTATGAAGTGAATTTACTGGACGACATCCAAGAGTTTGTTGAAAGAGTCAAAGCTTGTGCTCGCGCGACCTTCAATGAGCTTCTTCATGAACTTTCAGCCAAAGGTTACCATTTATCATCTATTTTTTAAGAACACCATGGTGAATCTGGGGCTATTAAGTGACATAACCCCTTTACCTCTTGGCCCCGTTTCGGAGTCGTGGGTTTTAACATGCTTAGATTCTGCCCTACCTTTAGCCCTTCTACTTTCTCCATTTTTCTCTTGTCTATCATTTTACATTTTACGCCCAAGTCCCGGTGGTGCGGCCATGCCGAGGAACGTTTGTCTACCGGACTGGAATAGTGGTCCTTAATGATAGCAAGACTGTTTACCCGGCACCTTATCTCTGGATCGGGTTCTTGGTGTTGGGAAATGGAGTGCCGTCCCAGGAAACGATAACATCCAAAAAAAGAATCTACTTCTTGCCGGTGGGTTATAAGGTTGACAATAAATAAATTAAAGAAATACATATATAAATACTGATATAACATAAAACAAGATTGCCGCCAGAAAGGGGAGTGACATTTTATGATGAGAGAAACCTGCACCGTGAATTGTTTTAAGTGATGCTAGGGGCGTGCAACCCCTAACCGCGCTGTCTTGGCCCACGGATGATGGCACCAGTGGCAAGAGGAAGACTCAAGACGGCCGGAATCAGCGGCAAGTTGCAGTGGACAGGCAGATCCATCACTGAATCTACCAGGGCTGTTAGCCCACAAGTGGGCCCTCCCACTCAGTTTAGCCCGTCAGTCGAAATGGTGTACCGGGATGTTGCACTTAGAGCCATGAAGTGATAGTTGAGCCCAGTGCTGCCAGAGCCATCCCAAAGGATGCGACTGCTCTGACAGCAAAGGTACTACTACGTCTCCTGGACCCCCCATACATAAACAGTATTAGAAATAAGTTAGTGTGAAGAGAGGCATGATTGTGTACAGACATGCCAATATTAGTGAGTAAGTCCTGGCCATGCAATAAATTAAGGTGCAATCAGAGAACTTGGAAGAAAAGAGGAAAGATTACTCGGAGGAATTGGATTCAGCTTCCCTACTGAGTAAATGTTATCTTAATTTTACAGATGAAGGGTTTCCCCTTCACAGTCTTCTGTCTAGGAGCCGCTCCCTCGCTTGCGGAGAGGTGGCACTCCTATTTTTTTTCCTGTCCAAGAGCTCTTTGTGCTATACTAACAAGGGGATGTCAGGCGACATCTTTAGGTTATGTCCACTTCAGTTTCTCAACAACTGCATTAGCCCTCTAATATATCTTCCACGCAGTTTCACTTCCTCCATCATCACCACTTAGAAAAATTAGGGATTCTTGTTGGGGAGGGCTCCGGCGACGAGCAGGTCTTTCGTCGATTCATCAGGGGACCGGGCTGAGGTTGGTCCGTCTTGCCTCAGAGGAAGAAGAGAGAAAGAGGGGGCGGAACCGACTTTCCCACCCAAAAAGTACGAAAAAGTGGGGAGCCATGGTGAACTATGGTCAGCTCATTAACTGGTTTCTGGGAATCTACGAGCCCCCCCCGGCTTCAAACGTTTCTTAGTAGTTCGTCTGGCTGATGGAACAAGGATGTCTGAAAGCCACCTGCTCTATCAGCGCAAGAGCCTCTCAGACGGGAACCCTTTTAGTTAAAGAAGCTAACTCTACCCAAAGTTCTAAACAGTGGTCTCCGAACACTCGTTGCGCCCATGTACTGGCGTTCCTGAAACCTACAATGAAGTTTGTAAAAGGGGTAGTGTCTGCCAAGGAACTGGTAGACTACTTCGTTGAGGATATTACTCAACAGCTGACCGATCAAAGGATTCAGGGATCAGCCTTAGGTTGCATGGCAAAGAAGATGGGAGATGACCGTTGGGAACTTTAAGTTCTATGCCCTTGCGTCGCTTCTCTTTCGGTGGGTCTGCCCCCTAAAGCCTTGTAGTCTTAAAATCGGGCAAACTAGCGAGATGGATCGCTCCACTGAACCATACTGTGACGACTTTTTGTCGAATGTCCCAGTCTGGGGATCTTTGTGCCCGCTCGTTCTCCCGTTAAGGAGAGTTGACCTTTCTTTCGCTCGTGCTTGTAAGTTTGAGAGTAAATACTCGGTCCTTAGGGAGAGTGCCTCCCTCCAGCACCTGATCATGCTTTTTTGTTTTGTTTTTTAGTCTTAGTTGTTTTGGTTTGTTCTGGTTTTTAGTTGGATGTAGTTTGTGTTTTACAAATTATTTAGCCTATCTTTAGGCTTAAAAGAATCGTAATTTCGGTGACCATGCTCCTGCTGGCAATCGGAATTCAGTGCGCACCCTCCCGCAACGCTCATGGTCACTTTCGACCTAGATGAGCTCTCTGAGTCCATTCGTTTTGATATCGCTGGGGGATATTCGCGCGTGTTCGCTGTCCCAGTACCGGAACTAGCTGGCTCGCTATCCCTTCTTCCTTTTTGCTTGGGATGGATTCAAAAACACCAACTAAAACTCTTTGGTTTTGGTCGCACGCTCCTACTCCAGATCATCTTTCCTTAATGGCTTGCTTGTTTTCTTTGGTGTTTTTTTTGCCTTTTTTTGTATTTTAACATAGCTTAATTTGTAGGCAGTCACCAAGAGTGAGCCCTCTTAAATGAAAAATGGGCACACCGGAGCCGTGTTGAATGGCTTTAAGTCATAAGTGGGAGTTGGCTCCCCTGTTAGCTCCTCCTTTTTTGAAGTCGGTGGACTCTTCCGGATTGTCCGTTTCTCCTCACGGACGAACTTGTTCCAATAGAGATATCGGTATTGGGAGATTTCGCGCCGTGCCCGTTTTGGAGACTTTTGTAACGAGAGCGACTCACAGAGCTCGCAAGTGTCCCCTCTGCTTCGCACCATTCGTGATGTCATGACTGCTGGAATTGAGAAGACATCGAAATTGTCTTGTGTTGCTGGAAATGGATGTGGGTGTTGCTGTAAATGAGCGTGATGATGAAGGGACCAGGCTGTCCACACAGACTCAGCAACCAAACAGGCGTTTCGTTCTTGCCCACACTCACTGCGTGGTTGAAATCTGGTCAACCCTTTATACTGCATGGCAAAAAAGATGGGATCCGGCGCACGGGAACCTAAAGTTGCGTGCTATTGCACCCCGCTCTTCCCATGGTCCTATCCAATACCTCGACGGCGCCATGGATGCCTTGGAGAGATCCCCGGAACCTTCCATGATGACTGTACACCACATTTTGGTTGAATCTCATAAGTCTAGGGGAGTTTCGTGCGTGTTACCTGTTCAGGTACCGTTACGAGCGAGGTCGCTACCGTTTGTCCCTCGTACTTGGCTCGCGCTCCTGCACATAGACTCATATGATAGTTTTTGGTGTAATTGTTGGTAGCGCACTTAAGTTCCTGAGCGAGTCGGGCATTCCTACCCCTACCTAACGTCATAATATTTGGTCGTAGTTCATGAATCGTTTATTGCAGAGCAACGAAATTTTAGGGCATTGAGACTACCCACAAAAATTAAACAAGATGGATAGTAAATAAAGGATAACACTTTACTAGTTTTCAATTAAAAAGTATTTATACCCGTATAAAATTTGATAACTAATAGTCTATATTATAACCCCTTTACTAAATGACACTCCTCGGACGATTATTATAGTTTTTGCCTAGGTTCAAACAATGGAACTTTGTCCCACTCGTCCTGGATGTTGGGGTGTGTTGCTTAGACATGGACCTTCCTGTCATGCATCCAATTTTTCTATTGAGTTGATGTCTGGCGTCTGTGATGGCCATTCTAAAATGCTGATTTTAGCTTGAACCAGGAATGACCAATTTCGATGCGCATTTGGGGGCGTTGCCCTTTTGAAAGACCCATGTTCCGAGGCCAAGCTTGCGAGATTTCACTCGTAGATAATCTTCAAGAATCTTTTAATATTATTCTTTTATTCATCCCGTTGACTCGATGGAGTGTACCCACGTCCGTTGCGCAGAAACTGACCCTTAACATAATAGATTCGCTTTCACGCCAAATTTACCAGACATTTGTGCCAAACAACTCAATCTTTGTTTTATTTGACCATAATGGCACATTGTTCCAAAAATCGAAACATTTTCCAATTGTTAGTTATCGTAGTTCAGACAGGGTTTCAAATTAATGTTCTCAATAAAGGTGTCATCCTCGTGAGACGTTTCTGCAATTCCGCTTTATTAAACGTTGGATAGTGTTCAAACTAACATCATATCCTACCTCTCCTAACTGATCTTTCATCTCCCTTCCAGGCATCCCTGGCTTATTTTTAACAGATCTAAGGATCATTCAAACCGTGCGAAGTAGAATTCTCCGAGGACTACCCAAACGAGGGAGATTTGCATTCCTTAACTTTCTTATTACTGACTGCTCTGTAGATTTAATTCTTCAGAAATCTTCTTTTAGCTGACCTTACATTTTAATTTCTCACTATATTTGATTTGATGTCGGAAGACAATTCACTAGTTCAAATTACAAAGTGTCATTACTCCTTTATTTGTCGATCCAACTTGATATTTTGAGTTTATCTATTAATACAGTATTCTCAATGTCTCCAAAAGTAGTTACACTGCAGTAAACGGTTCATGATCTATGGCAAAAAAATCGTGTATTAGGTAGGGGTAAGAATACTTTGGGGAGTCATGTATATTTATTGTTGGATTTCTACACTCCGTGGCCGCCGCCAGATGAGCGTAAAGAAGATTAATGAGTCTGCTTGCCTAGATAACTCAATCCTTAACCTGTTTAGAATTTAGATATGGTTAAATTGGGTTTGGAGGTATTACGTTCACCGAAAAATTACTTTCATTAAAAAGGGAAACTATACAAAATAGGAAATCGAGCAAGCGTCACAGGACTAGATGCTTATATATATATATATATATATATATATATATATATATATATATATATATATATATATATATATATATATATATATATATATATATATATATATATATATATATATATATATTCAAATAAATACCTTTATTTTCCACCTACAGAACTTTGAAATATGTTTACCAGTTCAAATTTATGGTGCTATTTTTTAAATGACACCATAGGATCTGCTACTACTAAATGATATACAAATGTTAGGAAAATATATGTATAATATAAAAAAATGTTAGAATTGTTATTTTACAACATTTTTACATAGGTATCAAAAATAATATAAAAAATAATAAATTTCTTAATTTTATAGACCATTTTTGAAAACAATAATGCACAGCCCTCATTGTTTATCATTGCATAAATATATTAATAACCTCATTAGGCAATGTAAAATCCCCATCTTACTGTAATAATGCAACTGAAAAATTGAAAATTGAAATTTTTAAAAAAATATTAACACTTATCCTATTACTTAGCACAACGCTGTAGATCGTTAAATCTTGCATCTAACGTGAAATAATGTAAGATAATAACACAAATAACATCATTTAACAATGATAAAAATGGTCAACTTTGCACTTTTATATCTTGGATTTGTATCCATTTTTTGCTCGCTTCTTTACATTTAAAATACAACATAATGTTAGGTGATCAACATACAGTAGTTTCAAAACGAAATCTTCATTAGTAGAATTTTCACGAATTTGCAAATTTTGTAGAGACCCTGTACTAAGCGCAATTTTATGTAAACTGTAAACACAAATCCCCACGCTGGTCTCCATTATGAAATCACACTTATTTTCCTTCACAATTATCATATTCACCATGGAAACCATAACCAGCGGACTCACGCAATATTCACGAACACTGTGGACGATAATATAACTCGTAAAAATTACACCAGACACGTAAAATATAAAAAATCTTACTGAGCAAACAAAAATGGCGTCGGAGCTCGCGAGAAGAGAGAGGTGACGTTACATCAGACCCCTTTTTCTAAGCCAAAGGTAAACTGAATCAAACCCATATTTTGGCAAGAAGGCCTTTTGTACCGTCCGTGTTCGCTTCACTATATATATATATATATATATATATATATATATAATTTAAAATCACATGAAAACGTGATATATAATAGATGTATTTAAAGGCCCGAAGAAATGAAAACTGGTATCACAACTCGGAAAAATGCTAAGGAAAATATTACGTGAACCAATGAAAGCTTAAGAAAGAAAATGGGAGATATAGAAATGGAGAAAATAGGGAAAACTATTTTTAATCGTTATATGAAAATTAATAAAGGAGCAGAATTCGAACCTGTGTCATCAAGCGCTCATTGACTGTACTACCATCCTCAACCCCCAAAAGGGTTGATTTAAGAAGCCTTTGAATAACGAAGTGTAGGTTTTTATCCAGTGAAAGACAAGACAAATGTTTTTCTAGTAGGAGGGGGCACAGGCTATTTGTTTATAATAAGCGAAAATCTCATGAAACATGATATATATTAGATGTATTTAAAGGCCCAAAGAAATTAAAACCTTTTGGGGGGTTGAGGATGGTAGCACAGTCGATGAGTACCGTGGTCCTAATAGCGATGAACGCTTGATGACACAGATTCGAATCCAACTCCTTTATTCATTTTCATATAAAGGTTAAAAATAGTTTTCCTATTTTCTCCGTTTCTATTTCTCCCATTTTCTTTTTCAAGATTTCAATGATTCACGTAATATTTTCCTTAGCGTTTTTTCGGGTTGTGATACCAGTTTTCATTTTGGGGGGGGCCTTTAAATATATATATTATATGGACTGCGATTAGTTGCGCAGAAAGGGTAAATAGATATACTTAAGAGCGTAGGAGAAGATTGGAAACAATTGAGAGTCGCAATTGAATTTGAATAAGTACAAAAATGAAATCTTGATAAGTTATGAGTATTAATTTAGATTCAATGTGTGATGGTAACTTTGATGATGATTGGGAGGTATAAACACACAGGGGACTAGAATTAAAAAAGAGGGGGAAATTATATTGTGGACACTGGACATTCGATAAATATTTGATTACAAGAACATTGTAAGAACTGACTCTCTCTGACGAGGGGATATAGATGTGGAGGAGATGCAAGGACAAAAGGAGCTCTACTCTGATTGGCTAAGTTAAACTGCGTCAGGCAAGGGTTATGATTGTTGGGAACAACCGTACTGATGTATCGTAGTGGGTAAAAACAATGCAATGTTGTAATGTACATGAGTTTAATGTGAGCTAGTTAAGCTCTTAAATGGAGAAAATGTCAGACATTTTAGGAACTTTTTAGGATTTGCCCAAAATTGACATTTACTACAAGCGCACTAAAATAAAAGTGCCCTAAGTTCTTTCAATCGATTTATTTGAAACCTTTTCTTTTTCTCAGGTTGGCAGATGGATCCACTCCGTTTGAAAGTTGATGATTGGAAGCTGGCTCGTGGCAAGCAATCCTAAATATCCTTCCCCGTTTGTTCTTTTATTTATGAGATTTCATTGATTAACGGTTTAATATTCATTCAAGAGATGGTCGTGGGTTTATAGCGAAACCCCTTTGCCCGTATTTGATGGGCCTTTTTCCCACTTTTGTAGCAAATTAATTTCACTATTAAAATACATTCGTTCATATGTGAGGCCTTTCATTGGCTAAATACAATGTTAGCTGCCAACATTTGAATTTATTTCCCATCTGGAGTTTGTTTGGGGGATTGGACGAGGTTTGAGAGAAAGTGAGAAGATTCTGATCCCACTGAGACAGTTTATGTCTCATAAACATAAGAACAAGACCTTCAAATACTTACATCAAGCAGGTTCTAATTCCTGGTGTGTGTGGGAGATTGAGAGAAAAACCAAAGCATGCTAAATCACTATGCTTTGCATTTATAGCAACAAAGGCTGCATGTACGAGGTGCGGTCAATAAGTTTTGCGAATCGGTAGGGCAAAACAGGAAGGGGGATGGCTGTTTGTGGGGGTGGTAGGATAAGTCAGAACCTGCAGCCGCACGCTCCTGCCTCGTCTATTTAAGAAGCAGTAGCTGATCGCAGATCGTCTGTCACAAATTTTTCAACAATGGAGAAGGTTGAGCACCGCGCAGTGATCAAATTTCTGACCAAGGAAGGCAAGAATGCAAAAGAGATCCATGAACGCATGGTTGCAGTGTACACCGACACCGCCTCTTCCTATGCAACCATTGCTAGCTGGAATAGGAAGTTCCGCCATGTTCGTGAGTCGCTTGAAGATGACCCCCGTCTAGGACGCCCGTCAGACGTGACCAACGAGGACAATGTGGCCCGTGTGGAGAGGATCATCCTCGAAAATCGACGGGTGAAGGTCGAAGAAATCGAGCGACAACTTGGAATATCACATGGAAGTGTTAACATCATCCACGACAATTTGGCCATGACCAAGGTCTCTGCCCGTTGGGTCCCTAGAAACCCCATGCCCCATGATCGACTTCAACGTCGTCAAAGTCCACAAGGCCAGAGTTGCACAAGCTGCCCTGCGCGAGTGCGGATTCAAGGAGCTCACCCCCCTCCCTACAGTCTAGATCTGGCCTTTAGCGACTACTTTTTATTCCGCCAGCTCAAGACTGCACTGCGTGGACGCCGGTTTGGGGACGATGAAGATGTCCAGCTCACCGTCCAGGAGTGGATTGAACAGCAGTCGGGAGATTTCTGGTTGTCGGGAATTCGAAGCCCCAGGGACAAGTGGTGCAAGTGCATTGAAGTCGAGGGTAGTCATATTGAAAAATAATAAAACACTTTTCCTCATATCTCGTTTCCTTATATCCGAATTACAAAACTTATTGACCGCCCGTCGTATAAGAAAGCCTAACATAATAAATATGAGGTGAAGTATAGCAAAAAGAAATTTAAGCTCTCCACGACCACCTATCCCCACCACTACCCCCCTAATATTGTGGTAGAGAAATTGAAGAACGACCGAGGCATGTTGAAAACGAACATACCTAGGATTTTTTTTTCGATTATCTATTCTAACTGGTGCAGTACTCTGTCCAGCCGAGACTTCAACTGTTCACCAGCTCCGTTGGACGATGATTCCATCGGTTACAGATATTTTACGAGAAAATGTTCCTGCAAACGCTTGTTCTCAATCTGGGTAAATCTAACTTGTAACTGGTTTCGCGTTAGATTCATGTTCAGGGTGAGCAATTTCCTGTAGTCTACGTTTTCTACTCTCCTTATAATTTTATTCTTTTCAAGGAGCTGGACACGTATACGGCATATCTCCAACGAGAACAGCCCCAATTCTCGTAGCTGGCGTTGGTATCTTTTGTGCCTAAGAGATGGGATTAGTTTGGTGGGCCTGGCCTGAGCCATTTCTATGCGGCTGGACTAGAGTTGTACAGGGTAAGCCCAATCTCCTCGTTTGGGAAACAAAATTGCCTCTTTATATACTCTAATAGACTCTGTTCCTTTTTTCTTTTACCTCAGCGCACTTCCTAGGGAACTTCAGGTCACTGCTGATTTGCACACCTAAATCTTTCTCCAGTTCGGTCGCCTCTAAAGGCATATTTAACAAATAGTAGTCTTCCTCAGGGTCAATGTGACCTTGCATCACCTTGCCTTTGTCAAGGTTGAATGGCATCTGACACATCTCGGACCACTTACCTAAGCTTCGAAGGCTGTCTCTCAAGTGTTCTATTCCTTCGTGCGAGTTAACCCCGCCGCCAAGTTGGTATTATCCGTGATCTTTTTAATTGTGCATAGCAGTCCTTGGTCTATATCATTGATGTAGACAATGAACCTCAGTGGACTTAGAACAGAGCCCTGGAGCACCCTGCCCGTCACTCGGCCCCACCTCGAGGCTGCAGTTCTCAATCCACTCGGCTACCTTCCCGGTAATTCCTACGGCACGGGTTGCTCATTAACCTCCAACGGGGACACCTTATCGAACTCGATTGTACTCACTCAATATACTATGCGAGAATTCAACTATATTTGTGAGAGACGATCGGTTTCTGCGGAAATCATGCTGGGAATCTATGATCGGGTTGCGAGATTCTAAATGCTCAACTATGCGACCAAAGATTATGCTTTCTAGCAGTTTCCGACTATGGACGTTAGATTAATTGGTCGGTAATTATTCTGAAATGTACAGCTACTATATTTGTAAGCGTACTTTCTTACGTCTGATGAATTGAGCATCTCCTTGTTGTCTGAAGTTCTTCTTCAAGAATAACAACTAGCAGAAGTAAAATCTCTACGAAAGAAAGAATCAAGAGGAACCTAGTTTTTCAGAAGAATGATGTTCATAATAGCCGGCGGGCTAAACCACGTGAGAAGATGGCGTTTACACTGCACCATCAAGCTAGACGGAGGAGCTGCCTCTAGCAACCAACGGCTAGCCGCCGGGCTGAGGAGATCCTCGACTGATCCAACGGCCAAGTGTATGGGAGTAAGTGGAACCCGAAGGACGAGCAGTGCGCTGTGTTCACTGACTCCGGTAGCTACTGCAGCCAACCTGGTGTCAAACGTACTACTCTGCATTCCTTTGGATGACACTGGCGAGACTGAGAGGGGAATCTTAACGACTGGCAACCCAGGATCTCCATAGACTTTGCGCAGGCCTACGCCATGGCGCAATCTCCATTGTCTTCTGAGACAGAAGGATGGCCACAATTACGCGGGCTTTCACGTTCTCCCTTTGTAAAAATGGTTGTCACGTCAGCCATCTCTAGTCTTCTGGCAACTGTTCCTTCCATACGAATAATTAAAGATTGCAGTAAAATATGTCATAACCTCACCGCTGACTTCAAGATGGATTCTGGAAAGGAAGCCATTCTAGACCAGGAGACACATACGGGTTCAGATTTCATAGATGGCTGCCACTTCATCGATATCTACAACTATTTCGTGCCTCCTTGCTTTTTTGTCTGTTATCTTGTTTATTTGTTGTTTTTTTGCTATATTTGAGAATTTTAGAATAACCTATTACTAGGCTGAAATTTTAATTATCGTGACCTATGCCCTTGAAAACAGTCGCCAGATGAGCAAATAAAAAAACAAACAAACATAAAAACCCCTTCAGTGATGTCCTCTACGCAGTATACGATTTCTCTCGCGTAAGCCCCCCTCATTTTACCAAATTCATCGTTTAATGCGGTGTTACCGTCAGCTACTAGGCATTAAGTTTACGGATTGCCACTATCATGAGGACGGTCAGCAGCATTCAGCGGAATATTCATGTCCGAGAAACGGGTGACCTTCGATTCTCTGCAAAATATCCTACCGAGAGCTTGACACTGATACAACCCGTATCCTTCGGGCAGCATCTTTTCTTCAGAAGGCTCGTAGACACAGAGTAACACTTCCTTGACTTGGCCCGGCGTCTCTGAGGCTCTTCTCACCTTACCTTTCCTCATGGGTCTTTTGGACTATATCCTCCATCCCACACCTGAGGGGTTCCCAAGGTTAGACGTGCCATCCTTGGGCTGGTCTCCCACTGAAACGGCAAGAGACCCGTCCGTACCCAGAACCCCTCGGAATCCCCGGACGGCAAAGGTCCTCTGTACTTTTTCAATTATTTTTTTTTATTTGGGGGATAGGAGGGGAAGGGTGAACCCTTTTAGCTCACACTGCCTGATTGGCAGACCTAACCCTCATTCTTCTCTGGAATGTGGAAAGATTTGGCTCTCTTCGGGTCCCACGCGAGGGAGGGGCTCCTTCCTCTTATTGGGACGTCAGGGGCCTGTGTGGCCTCAGGATCTTGATGAAGGGCTGACCTTCATCAAGCATGTGGAACAGAATTTAGAAACCTCTGCAAAGTAGTCTTTTGTTTGTAATTATCCATATACTATTTAGAGGGGGTGCAGTATCGCGCAGTGCAGAACCCGCCAACGCAACCGCCTCCCCTAATAGGAGGGCACTCCTCAGCCACCACCGTCGCTTTAAAAACGGGAAGCTGTCTTCGGGATTTTCTTTTCAAGGACGCAAAGACCATCGCATTGGGCATCCGCGGTCAGCTCAGGCCCAACATCAACTCAGTGCGCTTCAGCCCTGGGACGATGCATCCAAATGAGGCAGGACCGGTACACCGAGAATGCAAAAGTCTAAACTTAAACCTAAAACACGCTCCAGCACCCACACACTTGTACAGTCAAAGGCTACAACTACCTACAGAGATACGTTCAGGCGCAATTAACCACACGTGACATGGGCAGATAAAATGGAAAGGAGATAGATGACAGGAGGAGAACATGAATGACAACAATGAGACCATGAATAAAGGTCGAGGAGGGAGAGAAGTATAATAAATGTCCACTTCGCAGTCCGCTCAATGAGCGGGCTAAGCCCTGTTTCCAATGACAAGGCAGGAGTACTCTCGCGGCGAGTCTCTGAAAACACAGCGAGCGTGGAGGGGGTCAAGCGAGGGATCTGAGAGAATTTCAGAATGTGCCCATTTACACATAATCGGCACACTGGTTCGAGCTAAGATTGTCCTGGAGGTTTAACCATAAAGGGTGGTACCGGCGTAGCCACCTTATATGTGTACTGAAAGAAGGTGGGCAAAGTCGACGGCCCAACACACCCCATGACTAATATTTGCTTAAGCCGGCGAGTTTTCGGCACTCGCAGCAGGTAGGGACTTCACAGTATGCACTGCCATTCGACTAAGGACCCATAAGAGGACGAAAATGCGCCGGGAAACCAGAACCTCGGTAGATAGAGGAGCACGTTTGGAAGGGGATAGGCGGGTATGTAATAAAGAAGCGTAGAGATAGGCGAGTAACTAACCAATAGGGTGGGTGATCGCCCATTATCATCATACCCTGGCGCTGGGCGATCCCAGGATGGCGTGCAGTCCACCAAGGCGCCATGTCTAACGGACTGAACTCTCCGCCCAGGTGAGAACAGTTCTTATTGGTTCGAAGTGCAAGTAGACAAAAATTTGAGGGGATAGCCCTAATAATAATAAGAAGGTAAAGTAGTGGTGAGAGGGAGCGAAGGGAAAGCAAACCAACAACTTTCCCAGGCCCCATGAGTGTGTTCATGTCAACTGTGACAGGCATTCGCTAATTTGAACTCCGACCGGGAGGATGCGCAGCTGCTCCGGCCACCAAGGGCAACAGGCTACATAATAAACCCCCTGTGGGGAAGGCAGGGCACAAATTTGAAAATCATTTTCCCTTCACCTAAAACGGATTAGTGCGAGCGCTGGGCATAGACGGAAAAGTAGCCGGCTGGATCGAGAACTGGCTAAGTGGCAGACGGCAACGGGTGGTGGTGAATGGACAGGCTTCTGAGTGGGTGCCCGTTACTAGCGGGGTGCCTCAAGGTTCTGTCCTGGGACCACTACTATTCATCATCTACGTCAACAACATGGACGGTGACATGGTTGCCAAGATTTCCAAATTTGCCGACGATACCAAGCTTGGTATGAACGTTGCAAAGGATGGAAATACTGCTCGCCTGCAGGAAAATCTTGGGAAGATTGGAGAGTGGTCGGACACGTGGCAAATGCCTTTTAACGTGGGCAAATGCAAAGTAATGCATATCGGCCACAGAAACCCCCAATCTCATTATATCCTTAAGGGCACTGCTCTTGAATCGAGGAACACTGAGATGGACTTGGGTGTAACTATCACTAGCGACCTCAAGTTCTCGAAACAGTGCATCGAGGCAGAGAAGGAAGCCTAAAGGATGTTAAGCTACATAAAGCGCCAGTTTGGATACCGTAACAAGGAGATAGTACTTTGTCTGTACAACTCCCTCGTTCGGCCGCACCTGGAGTATGCCGTACAATTTTGGAGTCCTTCGTTTCGAAAGGACATCGCAAGATTGGAACGCGTACAAGCTAGGGCAACCAAACTGATTCCCTCTATCCAACATAAAAGTTATGAGAATATACTAAGGGAATTAGATCTGTTCTCGCTGGAAACCCGTAGACTGCGTGGTCAGCTCATCGAAGTTTTCAAAATACTTCGAGGGTTCGACAATGTTGACTACCGGGATATTTTCACACTGAGTGAGAACAGAACGCGCAATCACGGCTTCAAACTTAAACTGAAGCGTTACAACCGCAATCTGTGGGGAAATTTTTTCACCTACAGTATCTGCGGTAAGTGGAACGCACTTCCATTGGAAATTATCAATAGTAAATCTGTTGACCAATTTAAGTCAAAACTAGACAAAGTCTTGAAAAGTGTCCGTTTAGGGACGCAAAACAATTGATCAGCCATGTGCCCGCTCGATTGCCAGTCCAAAGGTACCCTCTTTGGATGGACCGTTAGGTCTCCTAGGGTACTTCCTTTCCTTGTAACTCCTTGTAACGCCCATGTTTTACATCCACCAAGAGCAGTGGGAACCACCACTCCCTCATACAATCCCATTTGCGCCTGCCTCCTCATTTTCTTCTCTTTAGTGAGACTCCTTATCGCACCATATACTTGCACTCCCTTTTACATTCGCTGCAAAATTACAATTTCACCCCTTTCTTCAACTGCAAGATCCGCACCCGGATACTTAAAACACTGCACTTCTTCGAGACTCCTCCCACTTAGACACACTTGTAGCCCACTCATTCCTTCACTATTGCACCACATTACATTGATTTTGCCTTCATTCACACCGAACTTCCGTCTGTCACACACACTCACAAATGCCTCGATCAGTGCCTGTAATTTTTTATTGAATCAGCCACCAATACTGAATTATCCGCAAATAACAAATGTTCTAGCTCGTACAGTTCTCCATTTACATGCACTAATGCTGCATCATTACCTCTCTCTCTTGCTTTCACCTCCCTCACTACGCCATCCATATATGGATCGAATAGCCAAGGCGACATCACGCATCCTTTTCTAAGTCAAGTTTTTACACTAAACGAGTCATCTTCCTTTCTCCTAACCCTCACATATGCATTACAGTTATCATAAAAAACTTTTAATAGCTCTTATTAGTGTATATTCAATCCCAAGCATTCTCAACACATTCCACATCCCCTTTTGGTACACTCTGTCATACATTTTCTCCAGATCCAATAATGCTATGTACACACTTTTATTATTTTTCAGTTACTTTTAACATATATTCTTCAAGGTAAAAATCTAATCCACACACCCTCTCTCCTTCCTAACCCCCCTTATTCATCTCCAATCAGACTTCCCGTGCACCTCCTAACTCTTTCACTCAAGACTCGTCCATATACCTTTCCAGGTCCACTCAACAGACTTATACCCCTATAACTACCACACTCAGTTTTTTCACCCTTTCCCTTGTAAATAGGAACAATTCATTTATTCCTCAAATCTCCCAGCACACCCCCCTGATCCATACATACATTAAAGAAGCTCACCAACCGCTCTACTACACCTTCTCTCCCCTCTTTCTCACTTGTTATCCTATCTATATCCGCTGACTTTCCACTTTTTGTCTTTTTCACTGCCTCTTCCAGTTCCTTTTTGCCAATTTTTCACTCTCTCTTATTCTCTCTTATGTCATCCCACCTCTTCTAAGATATAACAGCTGTACTTCTATACTATCGTCCACATTTAGCAAATTCTCAAAATATTCTCCCCATCTCTTCCTTACTTCTTTCTCTGTACTGATTACTCCATTCCTTCCATCCTTCACTCTCATTTCCATCTTCTCTTTCTTATTTCTCACACAATTTACTTCATTCACAAATTGCTTTATTATCTCTAAAGCACTCCGACACTCTTTCCCCTCACCTATTATTCGCTTCTCTCTTCAGTTCAGCCACTCGAGTTTTTCACCTCCTGTTGCTTCCTCCTATACTTTTCCTTGTTTTCTGCGCTTCTGTTCTGTATATACCTGTTGAACAGTTCAAGCTTCTCTTTCACTAGCTCTTCCACTTCAAAATTCCAGAATTCGCTACCCTTCCTAACTCTCTTTTCTCCAAACACCCTAATTCCACATGCTTTCTTGGCAGTTTCTTCTATGCTCTCACGCATCAACTTCCACTCATCTTCCACACCCAAACCCTCAGACTCTCTTATCACTTCCCACTCCCTTGCAGCCAACTCTGTATTCCTCCTTGCACCTCCATTCTTTCAGCTTCTCTAACCTTACCACCTCTTTTTTGGCAAGTTCCTTCGTTTTGCCAACCAATTCACTCTTTACTCTTATTTCTGCTATCACCAAGTGATGGTTGGAAAAGTTTCCCACCACCCTGCTCTTTACATCTACATCAAAAAGTCTCTCCACATTCTCTCTTTCTATCAGAACATAATTTAACATCCTTCTTTGATCTTCAATTACCCTTTCAACCACCTACGAGTATCTACCCAGTCTTTCCCAGGTATACTTCTTGTGCTCATTCATTTTATACCATGTGTTGCCAGCTGTCATCTCTCTTTCAACACACATTTCCACGAGCCTTACACCATTATCATTCACTCCCGGCACTCCGTATCTCCCAACTACCCCATAACTATATATGCATACTTCACTTACTAAGAAGCTTTGGAATTCTGTCCCCCAAAGACATTGTTTAAATTTAAATTCGGCACTATTTAGGAGCAAGTCGTACGAGTTGACATCTCTTCTTTTAATTTCTCGCCAAGTCATGTCCTGTCCCACCGCTGCTTTGAGAAAAGCCCTTATAGGTTGCAAACCCCATCCCTTAAAGACACGTTCCCTCGTGATAGAGAACAGACCCTTTCTTTCGGTCCCTCTAGCTTGCTAAGAGATCTCCTCCAACTTAGGTTCTCATCCGTTCTAAGAATCGTACCAACAAATCCTGTCCGACCCTAGTTTACCCACAAATGGCGATTAGCTTAGATCTTGAGAAAAACTCCCATATACGAGTACTACTCTAGTTGTCTTAATTGGTTTTTACATTTTAAAGCTCTCCTTTTGTAATAAAAATTGTAAAATTATTTTGGCACCACCTACGTTGGGATTTGTTATATTATACTTAAGGCAATGTTGTAAACGGTAGCTTAGCTCAGAATTCTCCAAAGGCTGACCGCCTACACGTTATTTTCTCAATAAAACTTGAGAAGATAACGCTTTTGTTTGGTCCTCACCCTTTGGACGGAACCTCATTAGTCAATGGAGAGTTACTACTGCTTGACCACCTACCTAAGCTGCGAAGGCTCTTTACAGTATAAGGCGAGGCCTCGTTCGATGGCTTAATGAGGATGTTAGGCTTGCAATTTGAGTACTTTCCTCCCTCCGCTTCGGCGGGTGGTTCGGCTTCTTTTAGAATGCCTTTCATTTCCGATTCGCCGATGCGGCCTGGTGCGTGTGTGGGAGCCGAAGCTCATTTGATTCTGTCTTCATTCTGGGAGCACAGTATTAGGAATCTCCGAAGACGGCCTCACGAGCCATTCGTGGAGCTTTGCTAATTTTAGTCTTATGACGTGGTGGAGGCCTGACGCGAAACGTTCACGCAAGGGAAGGAGAAAAGGAGCCCTGGTTTGAGCCGAGGCTGTGTGTAAGCTCTCTTTTCTGTCATCTCTACCAGGGGAGCGCCTTTGGGAGAACACACAGAAGTGTTTCGAATGCAAAAAAAGTGATTGTGCTCGTAGGCCAGGAGGGGTCAAGAGCAAACGGTGACATTTTTAGAATTGCTGCATAAGACATCTCATGTAGCGCTGGGCGCGAAAGGATCAAATAAGTCCTTCACCACGCAAAAAGAAAGTATGTCGAAGCCTTAACAGCAAGAAGTCTCCTTCAGTTCAGAAGATACGCGCCACAATGCTTCAAGGAAGCAGGATGTGGCTCTCCGTAATTGACATACTTGGACATACACGATAAGAACTTATTGTGTACGGACTTGGAGCAACTTACACACACTTCGTGTAAACACTACTTTGCACGTCTACACAAGCGATTCGTATAGCCGAAGCGGTTGCAGTATTAGCATGAATGCCTTGACACGATAGCGATACCAACCGGCACGCACAGACTCAGGGAGCCTGTCATGATCCAAGGTTACAAAAAGAGTAGAGGGGTCTCGACCCCGACGCCTACTTTGTAATCACACGTTCAAACGTGAGCGCTCGTTGCTCATCCAGCTGTTCGCTGGTCTCTTCTAAAGAGTAATTCACAGCTTCCTTCGCATAAACCATCCATTTCATGTTTTTCACGGTAGTGTTTGGTGTCACATTTACAGGCGAGCCATTGAGGGTCGGAAGAGCACTATTAATTGCCGCTTCTGGAGGGTCCACCTTATTCACTAGCAGGTGCCAGTATAAGAAGCGGGTGACCTTTGGCACTGTACCAGTCAACCTAGCTAATATTATCCTCTAATGGAATATGTTGCCTCTGGCCAACATTCTGCTACCAGCGGAGTGAATAGCTAAAAGCGTTTGAAGCCAGTAAGGTGACAAACACCAGCTAGCCAATGAATGGCCATATGCAATGGAAGCCCCGATCACTACACTTTCAACTTTGATTTTTTTCTGGACCCCCGGTGGCGCTTCTGGAGTAGAGGTACCGGTCTTGGCTTTGTCCCTTGCGGAAAAGGCAGCATACCCGTCCGTTGCCGGACCCACACGGAGGGAGATGAACCCCTAATCTTCTTTGAATTCTTCTTAATTTTATTTTACTTGTTTGGAGATGTGGGTTGGGACTAAACCTGATTCTCTACACCCGTGGTGTAGTTCTTGACTATCAATATGTCACTAGGTGGGAAAGGGGTTACCTCCTCTCCTTTTGAGACCTCGGCGGCCCGTGCTACCTTAGCAGGATTTTGAAGAGGGGCGGAATCAGATTCAATGTTTGCACTCCTGTGATCATTTCCACCCTCGAAGGGGCCTCCAACTGGCCATCTCCCCAAGGTTTTGAGTATCTCGACCAGTGACTCATAGGACCTATTGCCGGTGACACGTCATTGGGGTGGACATGCTGACCTACATTAGGAACAAATGGGGAGCGGGCACCCTAGCTTTCATCAAATTTACCAACCTCGGGTAATAGACTAAAGCTCCACCTTG
The DNA here is from genome assembly GCA_963969495.1 of Ceratothoa steindachneri. NCBI lineage: Eukaryota > Metazoa > Arthropoda > Malacostraca > Isopoda > Cymothoidae > Ceratothoa > Ceratothoa steindachneri. The sequence goes on along the minus strand of OZ018319.1, from coordinate 11,095,418 downwards.
GTGGCGCACAGGGACTTGTTAGTCTCTCTCTCTCAATCATACCCAATGCAATAATCATGGGAATGCAGTCTGGGGAGTTAGAAGGCCAGTTGTTCAGAGTGATGCGGTCAATAAAATTTTCCGATAGCCAAGACTTGCTGCTCATCCTTGTGTGTCATGCTGCAGAATCCTGCTGCCACACGCACGGCATTCCAACGAACATTTTCCGGATGCATGGCAACACTAGCTCCAAGGTACTTGATATCGCCATCTGGAAAAATAAACGGGGGCATAATGAGGCCATTGCTACTGACCACCTCAAACACCATGATGTGGAGCGGGAACCTGGTCTCGCTACATCTTTGTGCGACACAGTAAGCGAACGATTTTTCGCCCATTTCAACACTTGGTCCTCGCAGAAATTCTTATTGACCGAGAAGAACCAAAGCATGCCAGGCTCAAGTGGATTCTTCAGTTTGTTCAAAAGGTACACAGCTCGTTCCTTCCAGTTGTCTTTCATTTTATTGCGATAGAAACTGACCCTTTCTCATCTCGAATGAGTAGTATTGGATGTCCTTACGCACGAACTGCAGGATAAGTGACTCCAACACTCACTTGACCCTGCTACGAATCTCATTGCTTTATGGAATCGTTGTCAATGATGGCTTGTATCTCCGTAACAAAAGTGGTTGTTTCGTATAAGAACGCTGATAATGAGGTTTCCAAGGCGCCGTACCCTCGTATTCATAGCCTGATTCATCAACCTTTTGCCTAATCATCTGTAATGTCCTCAGATTGACACCAAAGCACTTGGAGTTATTAGCATTGGATTTCCCGGCGTCAATCCCAAGTAGCACAGATTGCATTTTTCTTCACAGTCACTGACTATACACAATTGAGTCTGCTATTATAGCAAGAAGAGAGAACCGACGCTCGACAACAGGCATGCATGGAATTCACAGTTGCGAACGGTGACAAAAAATTACCCGCCCACCCACCCCACCCTATATATATTTATATATTATATTATATTATATATTATATATATATATATTATATTATATATATATAAATAATCATTATGGAAATTTTCTTTAGAAGTTTATATGTGTTACGCGAATTTTTAAGATAAAATCATTCTTGGAGAAGCGACGCCCAACCCCTTAGCAACCAAGTTGCTAGGGACGCCTGGCCACCGAACTGAGATGACTAAGGTAAGTTTAGCCTCATTATTTCCCCATAATTATAACCCACCTAAAATCCTACAGGGTGGGAAGGTAATACAAACACCGTTTTCATTAAGTGAATCCTGTGTAAGTCGTTTTATGGTTTTACTCTTGAGTGGGTTTAATGGTTTATACTCTTAAGCGTTCTCATGGTTGCCTCAAGCGCGGATTTCTGCTAAATGTAGTGGGGAGACGAGGTCAAAGGGCTGGGGGGCCTTCTTCTAATTGATTGAGTTTGCGGCTCTGTATTTGGGCGCTTCAAATATGTGTAGTTCAACTTAAACGCTATGCAATAAAAATTGTTAATGATCTCGAATATTTATGTCTACATAACACCACATGGTAATAGAAGGTGTGTTTGGGTCCAGAGAGGAAGGGGGGAGGGGGTTTCTGTGATGGCACTACATCAAGGTCTTTGTCAAAAGTGTTCATGGAATATAAATGAAATATTAAAGAAAGAAGGAAAATCCTGTTTGTTAAAAAGATCCATGCGAAATTTAGGGATCCATCTTGGCTGGACCGAATGAGTGAGAGAGGAAATGACAGCGAATGGATATAAGAGGGTGAAGGAGAGAGGACGAACGTGTAATGGTAATAAATGGTACAATTTATCTCATCCTCCCGAAATAATAGGGTAGGTAGGGCCTTTGCACCACTCAAATAATGAGAATTCAATTTTGGCAATTAAAACCCCAGCCCGGGAAAGGGGACTCCCTTCAAATACCTAGGGGACTTGCGAAGCTTCCCGGTCTTTCTAGCACCTCATGTTTTCCCCTCGGACTTGGTGTTTTTCTCATTTTCATTTACCCTAACCTTACTACTTGCATCAAGGGCCACTTTTCATTTGGGTCATGATACCCTCATTGTTTCGGGGGGAAAAGTACCCACCATGTAAAACTAGCTGGAGATTTAAAACATTCAAATTTTATTGTTTGGGAGTGTGGAAATGTTCCCAGAATTGGATAGTTCGTGTGATTTGGTTGAAATGAAAGATTTTAATAGCCTAGAAACGAAATATTAGGCCCGAATACCGTAGATTAAATACAGGCTTCGCTCTATCAACTACATAGCGTTGTTTTATTCTCATTTATACAAGACAAAAGAGGCCATAAAATAGGCCTCGATTCCATTTTACGGCACAAGTAGCCTATGCAAGTGCCTCCTTATCTTGGTTGCTTTTTTTTTAATTAAGTTTGATTTTATTTCTACCAAAGCACTTGATTGGAAAATAATTTTCTCTTTGGTACTGTTTCACACTTGGACCAAAGACTTCGTGGATCCACTCAATAAAACAATTGCTCGGTCACCCAAGCTTTACTATTAACTCTCCACATAACAGACAATTTACTTTCTATCACCTTATCATTTATCCCCTCTGATTCTCAGTGGGGTACGAACGCAATGGCTTGACCTTGAAGGCCCCACTTGCGCTTGCACATAGCAAAAGAGTCAGTATGCCCTTCATCTTTTTTATGCCCAGGCAATAACTTTTTTCTCGCCTGAGTGATGCAAATTATCGTTGGAAGCTTTTTCCAAAACATGACGGCTTCGTCGCAGTTACCTAAATATTTGTACAAGAAACCCTTAGCCTTGTGTAGTTACTAAATTCTTGCAGAAAATTCCTAGTAGCTTCTTTGTTCAAACTCGCAGCCTCCCCAAGCTACCCTTTAATACCTCAAAACACATTAGTATCAGTATTCATACTCGAAACAGGGGTTGTTCTTTAACAACTCATCATGTAATCACTTGGCCTTTTCACAAATTATACTTTCAGAAATACTAACGTCACCTAACTGTTTCTCGTTTATCCAAATAAGCAATATTTTTTTCCATTTCATTAATGGTATTTGATCTTTGTGTCGTAATAACTTTCACGCCATTTGCAACATCGGGCCTCTTGATTTTTTTTAGTGTAGTATTGATTATTAATTGATTTCTCCATAATGAAGTCCGTAGCAAGATACAAGACACAAGAGCCATTTTCACTTTTAGATAAGATTTATTTTTCCCTTCTCTTTTGGGCCGCACTTTTCTTTTCGCTTTGCTGCTTCCATTATCTTTCTTTGGTGCCATGGTGCATGTTTTATAATATTCTACAGTAATTTAGAAAAAAGCAACCAAAAAATCGCTAAATGGCACTCCAAATTCGAGCGAGACTGTGGGCCACACAAAGCCTAAAGCGTAACTGACGTTCTTGTGCGAGGCTCCAGGCGTACCCGCTCGGTCAGCTGTTTGTCACGAAATTGAAAGTCTGTTCGTAGTAACAGAAATTGCGCTTCTCTTTCACCATATATTTTCATTATTCACTTCTCCCACCTTAATTTATTTTAAATTGAATTGCCAAATACTAGTGCCCTCGTTGGGAAGCGCCATATATTTGTCTGCTAGTGATACAGCCTGTAGGGTGCTTTATTTGTGGAGAGGGTTTCCCCTTTCCATCAGTAGTTATAGATTCTAGACCAGTGATTACCATCGTGAGATCTACGCGTTACTAGTAGGAGCTTGGAAAAGTCTGGTGAGCGTAGGCGTGAGATGCAAGATTTTTTTTTTACAATGAACCTCCATGTTTTTTTATAATTGGGCTAAATGACAACTTAACAACCAACAGCTATATAAAGCGAGATCAAAAATTGTTTCATTGGCTGATTTAGCTGAGTCGCTTCAACTTGCTTGCCGTTGGCATCAGTTGTACGTTGAGATTGACACCGTATTTTCTCTTTTAGTTGTGGTGTCTGAGCGGCTGAAAGGCCCAATGGGAATTTTTCTGTTTATTCTTTTTAGGTCAATAAATATATTAATTAGATCCTTTCGTGTTTAATAATTAAAAATACAATATTAAAAATAGTTATAAATTAATTTTTTTAACCACCGGTGGGGCATACGGTTTTTTAATATTATAGTGCCGCCTGGAAGGAAATAGATTGTCAAACACTTCTAAACTAAAAGAAAAGTTTAAAAAAATCAATACAGAGAAGGAAAAGGAGATGTGGAAATCAACCCCCTTACATGCATAAGCTCAGTCCTCCTAAAAAAAATCTTGCAGACATAGAAATCAGGAGTGAAAAAATAAACTCTGTAGACAGGAATTGGATGAACTGATGCATTAATTAGCGATAGGGTGATGGGAAATCGTTTCCTGTCTTCTTGTAAAGACGAGCTTATGGAGACTATCTTGCCACTATCCACTAGGAAATGAATTTCTGAATGATATTTACAAATGAAGAGGCAGGGGTTCAAGCCCTTGTCTGAACCGAGAGCGGAGGCGTATGCGAGCATATTGAATCCGTCTGATCGAGAGATGCAAGGAAGAACACATTTTCGGCTTTGGTGTGGGAAGGTGCGATGATATCAGCACAAATTCCTGGGAGAAAAGGCTCCTGATGTGGCCCAAGTGTCGCGGTCAAATAGACCGATGATTGGGAATGACGGTAATAATGAGATGTTTTATGATGTAGTTACAGAGCGAGTTCCTCAAGAGATACTATGATGCCGTTGAGTTTGTGACTAAAGTTTAGCCTCTCATAAGAAAGAGAGTTGCGCTAGTGCTTGTGGTAACTCGTTGCGAGATCAGATTTCGTTCATGTAGGAGAGGAATGTGACTCTCGCGGTGGTTTGTGTCATACAAGGAAGGAGTACGCCATCCGTAGATTTGCGGTGGTATGAGTGGTAGGTGAGTTCGGTTAAAATTTGACACGACTCTGATCGACTCGACAGGCGCCGAATCAAATTGTGGCTGTGTCTTGGCATGTGCTTGCATCGATTTCTTTGCTCCTGGCAATTGAAAGCTGCGCTGCCAGGCTAGGGGTGCGGTTGAGCCCCCGGGGAAACAGAAGGAACGGAAAATTGAAATTTCATTCCGTTCTTCAGTTTGTTTGAACACAAGAGGGAGACACTCGCGTTTTTGTGTGATGATTTTTGCTGAAGATAGTGATAAAATGCCTCTGAGATGAGAATTTGCTCGCGTCGGAAGCGCAGCAGTCTTAACTTTTATCTAGTCTTATCGTCTGTGAGTCGAACTTCAATATTGAGCCTTAGAAAGCCAAGGCAACAGGAACATTCGGCTTAAAAGAATGGTTGTCAGGTGAATGTTAAATTACTAAAAAATGAAAGCAAGCTCATTTTTTTTTTGTACACGAGTATCAAATTTACAGCATATTTGCACAATTACATCAAATGATAAATATTAAATGTATCCTGCGTCAATGTTTCATAAGAGAAGACATGAATAATTATGATAATTGACATCGACTTTCTCAAGCATTTCCTATAAAATGATTAACAATAAATTCAAAGAAAAAAAAATGAATGAGGTGATAAAAACGGAGCCGATTAGGATACATTCGCTAGCAATTTCCTGGGAAAGGGGAAAACAACGATACATTGGAGATGGCCTATTAACTTTGTGAATGTAGGGCATGTGTGAAAGTAGGGCCTATGTGAGTGTATGCAAATGAGGTTTGTGTTACAAGGTTTTCTTTCGTCAAAGTTTAAAGCCAAAGCCAACGAAGGTGTCTTCCGCATAAAATTTTAAAGGAGTGTAGTGTAGAAAAATTTGTGAAGAGCAAGTTTAGGCATTGTACTCATCATGAATTAAGGTTTAGGCTATTTACCTCCCTTGCATTAAGATAGATTCTGTTCATCTAAATTGCCTTAATATTTGGGTGTTTATTAATTTATACAAAGCAACCCAGACTAGGGTTACTTGATTTATTAACTTGGTTGAATGTATATTACAGAATTACGAAGCAATAGAGATCCTAAGAACCACTCGAGGTTAGGTCAAGAGAAAAGGAAAAGGGTGTAGGTCAGAAGTGATGGAGAGTTAAAAGAGATAGAATATATGCAAAAATGAGTAGTTTAACAATTTTTCTTCTACAATTTATATTTTAAAGTAATATTAATCAGTTTTATTCTTATGAAATACTGAATGTGTAGTACCCAGATTGCAATGGAAAGTAGGCCTGTGACACCAAAATTGCAAGATAGGTAGGCCCAGCGAGGAACCTCACAAATAAGCGCCCGGTGGACCTATGTAATCTTGAAATTGGGTACACGCATTAATTAATGAGATAATATGCCATGTAATAAGTATTAAGCCAATGTAAAATAGAAAGAAATACTTATATCACAAGAGTATATTTATTAAGAGAAGCAGAAGACAAGCAAGCGGACAGCCAGAGTTCCCACGCGGTCACACAAACAACTGCCAGACAAAACGATCTCAATAATAGAAGGTTTTCTAGTTTTGCACAAATGGCTTGAACAGATACATGCGGGAAGTTCAATGTTTTGCTCCATAGGGCTTTTAGCTCCACAACAATTAGGCCGATCCTCTCCCTCCGTTCTTTGGCGGAGGATTCAATAAATTTGAAGCTTCCAACAACGTGGATTGTTTAGAAGCATGCGACTCTGTTTACTTAAGGGTGCTTCATAAACTGCCACGTTGCCTCTTCCTGATGGTGCTTGAAATTGGACTAAGTTATTTGTCCAGGTTTTCTTGTTCTTCTCCGTGTTAAAAAGCTCTTCTTGAACGACATGTTTTGTACTCAGCAACTGAAATAGAAAATAAACCTAAATATTAAATACGTAACAAATTAAAGAAATTGTTATTGAGCTTTTAAATATTTTATTAAAAAAAACAAGCAAATTACAATTATAAAAAATAAGAGAGAAGGCAGACACTAATAAAATATTATATGCTATTATATTATATAATTGGTGAGAGAGTTAAATGTAGCTTACCAAATAATACCAGGATCTCTTTACAATAAACGCTGGAGGATACACAACAATTATAATAAAGCAATAATAATATCAACGCCGTTAAAACTGAACTAGTAACTACCCGATTTAAACATCTCGCTCATATACCGCACCTGAAATGGCTGAAGAAAATTATGGAACTCTACAGTCTATACAATTCAATGGTACATAAGTTATTGTACAAGTCTGTTTAATGACTTATATATTTAATATAAATATTTTTAACACATATAAAATGCTAAAATGACCTATATTACATTTCAAAGTGGTTTGTGCATGACTTTTTTTAATATCTCAATAAAATAAAAGTAATTTTTGTCATTAATAGGCAAAAGTTCATTCATTCGTGCTACAGGAAATAATTTTTAGAAAAAAGTCAAAAAGTCATTACCCTAAATTGGTCATATAATTGTCTCGATCTATGATAATAAAAGAAAAGAAGCAAATTGTTCGCACGCATCGATATTTTGTACATAATAATCCTCCTGCACACAAAAGTGCATATATCATGTATTATATTTGAACATATAAGATAATCATAGGATCTTGTAAAATACTCCAAATTGTTAAGTGTATATATATATATATATATATATATATATATATATATATATATATATATATATATATATATATATATATATATATATACATATATATAGATAAATATAAATATAAATATATATATATATATATATATATATATATATATATATATATATATATATATATATATATATATATATATATATATATACAGTAGCGGTCATAATATAAGAGTCAGTAATAACAAGTGTATTTGAAATATTTATTATAGAAGTTTAACAAAACGTTGAGACTATATATTATTCACTATATTCAGATATATCAAATATCTATGTTTCGTGCAAAATTTCAAGTGAATGGAATAAATATTTCGTAAGTTATGAGAAAATTAACAAACTATCTTCCAAGTTGCAGCAGCCAAAAGTTAAAGGTAACTTAGAAAAATGACTACCAACCGAGGTATTTGTGTTTAGGAGACTATTGATGGGCTAACAGTTATTTTTTATGATCCTACATTATTGGAACATTCATCTCTCAGCATGGCGGCTTGTGAGAGACGACTGGTATCAGATTTATGTGCCTTCAACAAGAGGGCAAGTCAAATTCTGTGATAGCAACTACTGTAGGAAAGTCTATAGGTGTCGTGCAACGAATTGTAGCTCGTTTTAAGTCATAAGGATAGACAGATGCTAAACCCAAAACCGGTAGACTTCGTAAATCGTCACCAAGACAGGATCGTATTATGGTTAGAATGACACTGAAGGATAGGTTTAAGAGTGCTGCTGAGATATCCCGCGAGTTCGGCTCCACCTCCGATGTCAACCTATCGCGCGAAACAGTTTCTGGAGATTACGAAGTTCTGAGTTGCCTGCTTGGGCACCGGCGAAGAAACCTCTGATCTCCAAGAAAAAATAAAAAAACCCGTCTTCGTCACTCTTACGAACATGTCGTTTGGACAGAAGAACAGTGGGCGCAGGTTCATTTTAGCAATGCATCGAAGTTTAATGGGAGTGGTTCCGATGGCGGGATGTACGTTCGACGAATATGTGGCGAAAGGTTATCTCATGCATGTGTAAAGAAGACAGTAAAATATGGATTAGGCAGTGTAATGGTATGGAATGATCTTTGCTGCTGGTCCATGTCCACTTACGAGCCTACAAGGGACTGTCAATGCTGAAATATACAAGCAGATTCTTAGACAGCATGCCCGTCCACATCTCTAATCCTCGTCAATTCAACCTCCTATATTCGTGAAGGAGAACGCTCCCTGCCACACTATGAAGAGAGTCAAAGATTTTTTGAGTGATAAAGAGGTTGACCTCATGGACTGGTAACCTCAAAGTCCCGATCTCAACCATATAGAAAACGTTTGGAAGATTATTGGAGATGGGGCGCGAAGGAGAAATCCAAAGAACCAAGATGAACTTTGAGAATTATTGAAAAACGAATGAAACAATATTACCCCATCATTTTGCAAGAAATTAATTCAGTCGTGTGGTAACAGATTTCGGGAGGTCATTGCTTGTAAAGGGATGTTCAGAAGATATTAATAGTAAGGGTTTCTTTTTTGTTCTTGTTCCATTTTAAATTGTTTTTCTAAGTGAGCCTTAACTTTTGGCCGATGCAATTTGGAAGACAGTTTGTTTATTTCTTCATAACTTACGAAATATTAGATATATCTAAATATGTGTTTAATATATATTCTCAACTTTTTGTTAAACTTCTATAATAAATATTTAAATGCCCTTGTGTTTACTGACCCTTATATTATGGCCACTACTGCATATATATATATATATATATATATATATATATATATATATATATATATATATATATATATGAAAATTAACCCACAGGAAAATGAAAAGATGAATCCAAGCACACTTTTCGAACTATATTTGCAAGTTCATTTTCAAGTAATAGCATGAAAATGGAGAAGACAACCTTATATAGGGTACAAAGATACAAAGGGAACGCCCATCACATAGTACAAACCAATGGAAAAACACAATAACAAGACAGAGAAATACCAATAAAAAGATGATAACATAACATAACATAATTTAACGGATGACAAAAGCCACAAGGGCCTATCAAAGGTCCTCCGCATCCGTCAAAACCCACCCACAAAAAGCACCATCACCAGGGAAAGACAAAATCAAAGTCTTTCCCCCACAGTATAATATAACAGATGACAAAAGCCAAAAGGGCTCATCATAGGTCATCTGAGTCAAACGGCCTCTTTTTAAGGCACCCAAACTCCCAGGAAAACTACATCCAGAGGAATTGCGTCCAGAAACAAGGGTATCACCAATCAAGGCTTGTCAAGAACTAAATCATGCAGCTATAGAAATATACAAACAATATTAATATATATATATAACTTAGGAACCATCACAACCTTCCCTCCCCATAAACTCATCCTGTCTACTCTTAAATACATTTGAATTTGGACTACCTACTACCCTCCGCGGCAATTTGTTCTAGAAGTCTACCACTCTATTGGTGAAAAAATATTTTCTTAAATCCAACCTACACCCTTGCTTTTTAATTTGCAAGTGGTGACCTCTAGTCCGATTCCCATCATCTAACTCAAAAAACTTGCTAACATCCAATTTATCTATCTCAGAAAAAAATTTTAAACAGCTTAATCATATCCCCTCTCACACACCTTTAGAACGAGAACATATTTACTACCCTCAGTCTGTCTATATATTCAAGGTGCCTCAAAGAAGGAATAATCTTTGTTGCCCTCCGTTGCACTGACTCGAGAAGGGTAATATCGTGTCTAAAATGTGGGGACCATTCCTGTATACAGTACTCTAGATGTGGCCTGACATAAGAGTTATAGAGTTTAAGAATAACCTCCTTACTTTTGTAAATGACATTTCTCTTAATGAAACCCAGCACTCTATTTGCCCTATTTCTTGCTCCAATACACTGCTTAGAAAACCTTAATGACTCATCTATTACTACTCCTAGATCTTTCTCATCCTCTACTGAGCTCAGCCAATGCCCTTCCATTTCATAGTTAAATTCTCTATTATCTTTTCCTATGTTAATAACTTTGCACTTATCAATGTTGAAAGTCATTTGCCACTTATGTACCTAGGATAACAATTTATTTAAATCCCCCTGCACTTTAAAATTATCATCAATATCTTTAACTACAGCTGCTAATTTGGTATCATCCGCAAAAATTGACACTTTATTATTAACTGCCTCCCCAAGATCGTTTATATAGATGACAAATAATAATGGACCGAGAACTGATCCCTGAGGAACCCCACTGATAACATCCCTCCACTCTGACTTTACACCATTTAGCACTACCCTTTGCTTCCTGTCTTTCAGCCACTCAGCTATCCAATTTGAAACACCCCCACATATCCCAATCATTTTTAATTTGTGAACTAGTCTCCTATGTGGTACCTTATCAAATGCTTTACTAAAATCCAAGTAAATTACATCTACATTCTCTCCCTTATCTACTTGATTTGTTACGAACTCCAGAAAGTCTGGTAAATTAGTCAAACATGATCTACCTGATCTAAACCCATGCTAAGCATCGCTTATTAACCTCTCCCTCTCTAGATGTTGGCAAATCCCTTTTTTAACTATTTTCTCAAGAATTTTACAGACTACAGGAGTTAGGCTAACCGGTCTAAAGTTATTTGGATCCTCTTTACTACCCTTCTTGAAAATGGGGACTACATTCGCTCTCTTCCAATCATCCGGTATTTCTCCATATTCCAATGACCTCGTATATAACTTGTCCAGAACTATTGAGATCCTTCTACCCCTTCTTTAAGTATCCTAGAATTAATGTTATCAGGGCCGGAGGCCTTGGTAGCATCTAACTCACCTATTAGTCCTTTTATCGTCCTCCAATCCACACTAATGGTAGTAAACACCTCTTTCCCTGACCCATGAGTACTATACATAAGATTATTTAGTTTCTCCTTTGTCAATAATGATGCAAAATGATCATTTAGTACCTCAACTATTTCCTCATCAGTTTCTCTCACAACCCTTTCATATTTGATAGGTCCTATTTTAACTCTGCCAGACTTGTTATTAATTTTATAGTAACTAAAGAACTTTCTAGGATCTTTGTTGCTATCTTGAGCTAATTTAATTTCTGACACCCTTTTGTTTTTCTTTATAATCTTATTTAACTCATCCCTAGCCATTCTATAATCACTTAAATTTTGAATATTATTTTCTACCTGTAATTTTTTGTATGCCCTTTTCTTCTCTGAAAATTTGTTAGCTATCTCCTGATTCCACCATAATGGTTTCCTACTTCATTGGGCCTTCATTGGGATTAATTGCTCTTGGACTACATTTATTATATGCTTAAGAGTATCCCACATCCCATAAGCATTTTTATCTCTGAATTCTACATCCCAGTCTACCAAATTTAGCAAGCTTCGAAGTTTTACATAATCTCCCTTATGAAATTTTGGAACTTTTACAGCATTCTCGGTTATTTTACCCTTCTTAATTCCCAAGTTAAAACGAACTATCTGATGGTCACTATTTCCCAATGCTTCTTAACAGTCAATTCTTGAACTAAATGATCACTGTTAGAAAGTACTAAATCTAATATATTTTTCCCCCTCGTTGGCTCATTAATAAATTGATTCAAAAAATTATCCTCAAAGCATTCTATGAACCTGCCACTTGTTCTATCCCTACCTATCATATTTTCCCAGTCCACAGAGTTTAAGTTGAAGTCCCCAATAATAACTGCATCTGTTTCACATCCCTTACTTATTTCCCTTATCATTAGTTCATCCATATCATCAGTCTGCTCAGGTGGTCTGTAAAAAGCTCCCAAATGCACCATTCTATTTTTACTGAACCTAATATCTATCCAAAGTGACTCAACTCCATCCTGCTTTATTGAAGTATTTAAACTTGAAACAATGTTGTTTTTTATATAGATAATTATTCCTCCACCAATCCTACCTGTCCTTTGACTAATGTACATATTATAACCCTGTAAATCAAATTCACTTATAGTGTCACTAAATTCTATTTCATTAACCCATGATTCAGTAACACATAATATATTTATATCCTCATCGCTAATATAACTAAATAGCTCATTTATCTGCCAAGTCCATTCTACTTTCAGTACTATAATGTCTGCTCATAATTCCCTGACCACTATTAGTATCTAGTTTGCCGCCCGCAAAGACCTAATAACACGATCATACTCCTCCCACAACACATCTACCCTCCTCCTACTCAAATGCAGTCTATCCATCGCATACATTTCTTATCATTAGGCAACTAATAACGGACATATGCGTCCCCAAAACGATATACACACAACAACGCCGTGTATATGAATGGAAATGGTGAAAAAAACAACAACATTTTAAAGGATTATCATTAGAATGAAAACATTTAGGGCTAAGAGTTAATCCACGATCCTAGCAGAGACACGTGGTGGGGGAGGCAATAAGAATGATATTACACTAATAAAGAGTGACAACAGGCTACATTATGAAGCTATTTCATTTAGTACAAGTTTTTTTTTAAACAGGGTCGAGTTTAAATAAGCCAGGGGAGATATTTATATTAGCCAACATGCCAATTAATGAACACTCGACAATATTTCCTTTTGTGAAATCAGCGGAATGATAAAGGAATTTTGCAGAGTTCCAGTCAATGGGGTGGTTATTTTCGGATAAATGTAAAAAATAAAGCGCTGTTTAGTTACAGATAATTTACTTAGTGGTGCAAAGAAAGTGTGTTGGTCTCTCTTTCAACCACGACCTGCACGTAGTCTGGGAGGTTGCATTCTGGGGAGTTAGGCTAGATTTTAGGATTGATGTGGTCAAATAAATGGTCTGACGGCCAATACTGATCGTCTTGCTTATGTGGCATACTGAAGAGTCTTGCAGTTACAAGTACAGCCTTCCACTGGCCACATCCTGGATTCAGGGCAACACGAACTCTTCCTGGCCATGATGTAGCCCTCCGGGAAGATAAAAACAGGGTGTAACTTCGCCTTCGCTACTGACCACCCAAAACACCATAATATGGACTGGAAACTTGGTCTTCATGAGTCTCGGTACGTATTTGGGGCTAACAGCAAAACCAGCAGTTCGGTTCTTTTGCGAGTTCACCACCTGATCCTCGAGGAAATTCTTCTAGTCTGAGATGAACCAAGGCATGCCAAGTTTGAAGATGCTGCGTTTGTTCACAAGCTTCCCATCACGTTCCTTGCAGGGCTCCCTGCAATAGGAGCTAGCCCTTTCTCATCTTATATGAGTAGTAGTGGATGTCCTCATGTAATAACTGCTTGAAGATTGACTTTGACACTCTCTTATCCTTGGATATGGACCTCATCTACTAGCTGGGATCGTTGTTAATGATGGCCTGGATCTACACCACCCTTTGTGTTTTTTTGCGTATCAGAATGCTTAGAGTGAGGTTTTTGAGAGCCTTCACCCTCGTGATCACAGCCTATCTCACCTAACTCTTTAATGTACCTTTGCACCATCCTCAGCGGCCAGCGAGACGGCATGGTCGTTTTGGATCTCGTATCGTCAACATCTCTGCCTGCCCTCGCCGCTCTTCCTTCTCCCCCATCTGTCAAGGCTATGTCACCATCGCCACTCCCACTGTATAGATCCCTATCCCCTTTGCTACTTATTTTTAAGATGCTTTTCTGAGTATCCTTCCTGTATATCTATTTAACCTTGTTCTCATTATTAAGATATTTTTCCAAGTATCCTCCTTGTATACTTAAATAAAGGAAGGGTCCTTTTCCCAGTATGGGGGAAGGACCACAAACAAAAGGTGATCTTCGTAGTAAAGCTTCCGACGTGAATCTCAAGCGGCAAAGCTTTATTTTTTTCACATTTTTAACGGATTGTATTTCGCCATGGTATTGCTTTATTCAAATACGATGCACAACTGAGTCTACTTTGAAAAGAAAACAGGAAACCGACACCAGACAACATGCATGCGCAGAATTTCTAGTTGCCAACGGCGAAAAACTACCCACTACACCCTGTATCTTCCAAACGCTCTTATCTAATAACCGGCCACAACGAGCATATCCGATCTGATTTAAGTGTCCATATACCGTCCTAAAAATAGGTTTGGTCCTTCAAATTCTCCCCAAAGTTAAGATATTTAACCCTCATTACTTGACACAGGCATTTGAGGCACGCATCTGTGTAAATAAACTTTGATTGCATTCTTAAACATACATTTATTCTGGGGTAATTCTTAAAATTGATACATTATTTACTTTTGTCTTAGCGGATTACCGGTATTAGGTCGCGAAAACGATGAGCAATCCTCTGAGACGTTGCATCGAACCTGCGGAGAGGGTACAAGAGAGAGGGTACAGGGTGCAAGAGAGGGCAAAAGAGAGAGGTACAGGGTGCAAGAGATGGCCTGATGATACCTTCATAGTAGACTTAAAACAGTGCAAAAATGAACAGGCGGGTTTTGTTTATAAATGTAGTGATATACAAATTAGTGCCGAGGAATTTCATTCAGGAAGTATAGATCAGGTTAGGTAAAATATGACTTCTTATAAGCCTTGTTAAAATTACACTAGGGAACGGGGGTTTTTTTTCCTCATTTTCTGTTGCATGGAAATTTTCAACTGATTCTAATTAAATTTTCAACGTTGTTCTTAAATATAAAATAGAGTTTTGTCTGTAAAGCTATACTTTCAAGCTATTTGAAATTTATGATTTTTCTTAAATTAACCCTATTCATATTTGTTTCAGATCTAATGATGACATCTCTAAATAGACATAAATGCATACATGATCCTAATGCATACTGTTACATCTGTGGCTGCTACACACTTGTTCGTCAGAGCCGTAATATAGCTTAATTTGTGCACCTTGCCTATAAGGACTATTTTGACGTTCTCATTTGGGTCCAAGTTAAGAAGTGGGATCCACAGACTGTGTGTGATAATTGCGAGGAAAGTATTCGTGACTGGAGAAAAAGAAAACTAAAAGGGCCAAAAAACAATAACTGAATGCTAGTTTTGCCTGGTCAACACTAAAGGCGTTTACAAGAAAACACGGCATAATATGTCTTATCCCAGTATTTTGGCCGAGTCTTTCGCGATCACTTTCTCCACATTCTATAACCTAGATTCTGCTTCGGCGACAGTCAATGCACGTCTTGATGTTGTTAAAAGGTACTGACAGGGCTTTACCTCCAGAGGTGGAGAACCCTTCAATGACAGGTTTACGCTGAGTGAGTTGAATTCAGCACTCGATTAATGCGCAGACACCTCCAGTGGTTCGGGTGATCTCCCTTATGCGATACTTCTAAACCTAAGTGAGCGAGACATGGCATTTCTGCTAGATTTGCACACCAGGATCTGGATAGGGTGGGGTGGAGTTGGGTATCCTCCCGACAACTGGAAAACGGCTACTGTACTCGCTTTTCGCAAACCGCGAAGAGATCATTATACCCCTGCGGGTTTATGCCCAATTTCTTTAACCTGCTGAATATAAAGTTTTAGGGAGAAATTGCTAAATGTTTGATTAGTTTGCCTCATGGACAGCGGAGGCCACCTGGCTTCCGCAAGATCCACCCCATGTCGGATCCTCCGCTCCGACTTAAAAACACTATCAGCGAGGCCTTCCTTCGTAACCAGCACTATACCACTGTGGGTTTTTTTTTTATTTGGAGAAGGCCTCTAATGTGTCCCAAAATTGATGCGTATTTTGAAAACTGTTTTGAATGTTCAAATTATGCTCTGCAAATAATTTTAGTGTTCCATGTACAGGGTGTCCCAAAGTTTGAATTTGTTTTTCAATCCTTTTCATAATCCCTTCTTAATGGATATTAGAAAGAAAAAAATGTTCATTTTTCCGGCTCAATTATGATCACAAAAAAACAACAACATCAAAAACAAAAGAAAAGAAAAACTTTATTTAAATTACACTGTACAACAATGAAAAAAACAACAACCGGAAATGAGAATAATCTTTTCTAGGGGTATTTTTGGCGTAAATCACGAATATAGCATCCGTCTCTTTCTAAGACCCTCCAGTTTATCGTAAATTACCATCTTACTTAAGTTAAATACACTGATGGTTCCGTAGGGTGATCTCCCTTATGCAAACAGGATTGGGGCGAAACTGACAACTTTAACAATACTAAACAGATTTTGATATAATTTTAATGGGGTGTTCCTAAGGTCTTTGCCAATCTAACCGATGAAACTTATGAAAGTATACTCAATATTTTTTCAGTTATATGGGTCCAAATCCGTGGTAACTCTTACGTAACGCTTGATAATTTTGTAACTTACTATAAATGCTTTATATTTTTGCTATTTTTAAAAGGACGAAGGCATGTGACCCAAAAAGTCTATAAAGGTACACCCTACTACGCTATCGGCGCTGCGCTCGGGTACAATTGAATTGGGAGTGCGATATTATAGGTTGGCTCTCTAAAAGGGAATACGTTTGCAGGGTTTGTCTCACTCAAGGGTTATTCGAAAGATAAACACCTCTAGAAAAATAAACTTTAATACAATTAATAAGAAAAAGGGCACAGATAAATATGAAAATCTAAATAATAATCAGTACGACAAAAGAATATTATGACAGGCAAAAATTAAGGAAACTGGGTCTAGGAAAATATATAAGTGATCCAATAAATTGGAATGAATGAAAGATTTATTAAGTTTATTAGCGTTACACTAAATGGGGACTTCTTCTAAGGACTGGGAAACGAAGAGGTGGGACTTACGAGGAAAGGACTCCTAGTTACTTATGAAGAATGAACGGGGGATGTGGAAGACCAATGGCCAGGTCTTTGTCGAAGGGGTCTCGATGCGAAGGATCCAGAGAGACTCCAAAGGGGGTTGAGATTACTTCGGCTCCAGGGAGAAGTAATCAAGAAATCGAGATTCGTCTGCGGACGGCAGGAAGTCTCAATCAATGTAGTGAGACGAGAGAAATCCAGGACAATCTTCCTGGGTATAAACGGGTTTCCGTAATCTTCCTTTGATTAGGGCGGATTACCCGAAGACGATCTGCTTACGAGATCACAAGGGCGAGGGGATCACTTCACGGGAGACAGATTCTAAGGTCTGGACGGCAAGAAGCTCGGGTTCTCTCTATCTGCTGCGGATTTGCGGACATCACCTTAAATAGGAGCCACTACAATGGGCGAGAGAGGGTTTCGCGCACGATGGCCTCCAAAGGGGACATCGGAAGCGGCTTATGCAAACATGAACCTTGATAATCTTGGGCATCGACGAGACGAAGGGAATTAAGTGAGATTCTCAAGGGATATCAGACGCGGTTTAAAGCAAATATGAACCTTGATAATCTTGGGCATCGACGAGGCGAACGGGAAATGTGATCGATTCCCTTCTAGCCCAAGAGGGGGAAGATGGACACGGCCACCCTCTTGAAGCGGGACAGCGTTATCAAACGGGGGGGGGAGACGGTGATAAAGAACTCCAAGTTAAACACAGCTGCATTAATCTGCCTTGTCTAGTTAAATTCTGTGTGATAATGGCGTATTGAGTTTTATGCTTCCACTCTATTCTATTTAATATTTGTTCCTGTTACTATTTATATTATTTTACACATACTACGGACGAGGTCTTCTGCTCTCAGAGCGTCAACACCTCCTCTATGTTACGGTTCTTCGCGCATTTGTGGTTGCTCTTTTGCCCCTTGGGTCAAGTGCTAGAGCCCTTGCGGGTTACTAGCCCCACAATGCCAACGCCTCGTAAACACACTTCTATCACCCCCAAACGAGGGCACGCACACTCTATCGGAAGACTCAAGCCCTGAAGGTCGTTCTTTATCAAGTTCTAGATACGTTCTACCAGCTGTCCCGGCAGCTCCGACGCTCACTCACATAATTAAAGAAATAAGTGAATGTTCCCAAAATCCGGTGGGGGATATCCCGTTGTTACAAGCAGCAAGGCAACTTTCTTCCCAGGAGGCGGGCACCTTGGAACAATTGCCAACGGGATTCCCACTACAAGTTTAAACTCCATGAAAGCCTACTCCGCAGCCACAAGCGGCTCAGCAAGCATCGCCCTCTCCTGAAGGACAGAGTGACGCTCCATTCCGCCTGCCGGATTCTCAGCCGATAGATTCTCCAACCAACTACTCTCTGAACACTGCTAAGTTGAAGGAAGAAATGAATTCCCCTCGTTTCAAAAGACGCGACAAGGAAGAAATCCAGCAGCTCCTTTTGATCTATCGGTTCAGGGATTTTCTATCCCCGGAAGAATTATCTTCGTTGAAATCAAGACTTAGGCTTTACTATATCGTGCTTAGTTATAATTAAGGACCGGCTATTTGCGATTCCTGCGAGAGAGTCATAGCTGATAGCGAAATTCAGCTATCGGACCGGGCACTGTCTACTAGAACCGTTTTCCGAGGCCCCTTGAGGCTCAATCAAGCTACTTCTATGGATCTGCCGCTGTGGGCTCAAGAGGCGGAACTGCATATGCAGGTCGGTCTCACGCACGCGGTCGAGGCCGCGCTAGAGCTCGCAGATAGAAGGACCCATCAAGAATGGTTTGAAAACTGGAACCAGCTAGTTCTCTGTGCGAGGGAAACTCAGGCCTACTCCGGATTCACCTCCTCTGAAGGCCACAGCTCATGGTCCACCAGTTCAGGCGAAGAACAGGACTTCGCAGCCTGCAACTCACCTGATCAATTCGACGTTCCGAATTTACCTCAAGATTCCTGGGATTTACACGAAAACACCCTCTTCGCTCCGGATTTACATCAAGATTCCGAGGATTATAATTTTAATATTGTGAATAATGACCAGTGCCTTAGTGAACTAAGTGATTAATATTTTTCCTTCTATAAGGTCCCAAGTGACCAGTCTGATTACTCCCCTAGTGTCTCTAGTACCGCTAGTAGTTACCTAGATCAAAATAATAAAACTCTTGCCTTTTAAAGTTCTAAATTTAGGTTACTAGACCTTAATCTCACTCCTCCTTCTGTTACTATGAGGGAAATAATTAATGTAAACCTGGATGATCACAGGATTTTGTTCGCTTCTCCAGACACTGCGATTCCCATGCATCCAAAATTATATCATAACGCGATGGATGAAAAACTGGAAAATCTCCAACAGTTCTTTGAACTCAGCGCCATGGAATTGGGTGCCTTAAACATTATTAAACAACCTAACCAGCTGAGACAGGTACCTATCTTCAAATTACCTGTACTAGATGCTCCACAACTCAATTCCTGTCTATGATGTCCGGTGGGGCGCTTATTGGTTGTATAATAACGTCCCCGTGATCCGAAGGGTTTGAGGAGATAGAAGAAGGAGGCTCATCCGGAGCCGATACTTCTAGAACAGTGGGAAAAGCCAAGCTTGGCATAGGAATATGTGCGATCATATCTGGTCCCTCATAAATATGGAGGTCACCTAATTGTGTTGCTGCTTCCTTGAAGAAGTTAGTCATAGGTCTTAGGTCCCACGTGTAGAACTCTAAGATCGTCCTGAGCAACGTCGATAACTTCCGATATGGTTACGGCGATGGGAGATACCGGAGGGAGTCGAGGTAGGTCACAGATTTGTAGAACCGGGAACCTGGGATGGATGACGGAGATGGGGGGTTCCGGCATGCAAAGCGTAGGAAGGTTCTTGAGTGGTGTTGCCGATGTTGACGAGGAGTCCGATTGATCCGGCACCTCTTGGAACATATGGCGTGCCATCCGGGAGACCCGTTCACGCCAAGCTACGTCCAGATTACCGACGACGTCCTCTAGAAATCTGGCCGCGTGGTCTATACCCAGCATGGGGTGCGCCTCTGCCTCTTGGAGCCATTCCGGAGTTGAACCAGCTGCCATAACGAGGTGGGGCAGCGTTGCCAGCTACCCTAATGGTCTGAACTCTAGGTCCGCTTAGGGCGGCTTCACTTAACACTATCCCAGTCACTAGGGATTCCTGCTCACGCGCATCACGTAACGCAGGCTGCCAACCGTATAGGGCCACACAATGAAACAAGCGCAACTTGGTGTGCAAGTGGAGAAATTCACTTCTCGTAAGGCTATTGCAAAACCTAAATAACACTAGGAGAGACTTCAGCTCCTCCCGATCACGCACTTTGAAAATATCACTATTTAATTTGTCACGCAAATTCTCAACCACCACGGTCCACTGAATAGCATCGATCATCTTATGGTCCGATGGTAGGAGCACCGGGTGAGATCCTGCTGTGGGGGGGCCCCTAGGGGCCCTAGGAGTTTCCGGGTAAAGTCCTTCTTGAGTTGCCGATTCCGGGTCAACTTTAAGTACGTTGGGATACGCGGGCGGAGGTGAATTCAGTAGCACGGGTTCGTTGATATCTGAGAAAACCCGATCCGATTCCACCGGAATCCTGCCGGCCGAGAGCCTCCGTTGTGCTTGGGCCTCAGCGGGATTTGCAGCCATGTACCGCGTATCGCTTGACGATTCTGTCTGAGAGGGTTCCGATGAACCAGAGTCTCCTTGAAGAGTAGAAGGAACAACCCTGCTCCGTGTCAGCCGGCTCATTCCCGGTAAGCCGCAAGGCTGCCGGGAGGTAAAACGAAGAAAATGAGCCGAGAAGACCGAGAGAGAGTCGGTCTGGAGATGTTGCTGCCCTGAAGTTTCTTCAACCTTCAGTTATGAAATACCGGACATTATGAGCGGTCCCTTGGATTTTCTAGATCCAAGGAGAAGAAATAACAACAACAACAATAACAATGATGGTAATGATAATATCGATAGAAATAACCAAAACAATAATAATAACCAGGATGATCCTGATGAAGGTGCCGTTTCCCCCTTGATTGACCTTCTACAAACAGGACAACAAAAAATTACAAAATATCTTGTTAACAAATGTTACCGCTAGCAATCTGGAATGTGGTAACCTCTCCAATGTCCCTGGATGTTCCAATCTCATCAAATCCTGTAACAAAGATGGTCTTAAGATCTTCTTCCCCAAGAAATATAACAACTTTTCCCTTACCAGTGACAAGCTTGTGGGTATTGTTCAGGAGATGGTGGGTGCTAAAACTTTAGAGAAATAAAGTGAAATTAAATTTACCCATAGATTATTTTTAGTCAAAAAAGTTACCAGTGGTTAGGTCTATAGATGACATGAGTCCTTTAACTGATTCTTTCAAACCTCCAAATTTTGTTTACAGGAGACAGCTAAAATGACTACAGGATGCAAAGATTCCCCAGACAGTTTCTATTATATATGTGGATCAGTTACATTAAGACAATACAAGAGACAGAGGACTCAACAAGCGAAGAAACTTCATGAGCTGTACTTTGGATGTAAAGTGGGTGACCAGGACAAACACTATGCAACTTACTTATGTTTTGTCCGGTGTACAAGTTCCTTTTCTGCCTGGGTGAAAGGCAAAGAGCCTGGCCTCATGTTTGCGTACCAATGGTCTGGAGGGAGCCAAAGGACCATTCAACGGATTGCTACTTCTGCTTAACAGATATTAAAGGTCGGTATTTAATGTGTTTTATTTCCTGGTCTTTAATATATTTTAAAAAGATGTATCAATTAAAAAGGTCAAAATACATACTATGTTGTACTTACACTATTTTTGCAAGTGATCACATCCAGTAATATCCATTTTTAGTCTGATTATAATCTATTTCACTACAGTTTGCCACATAAAAGCCAATAAATCTATCGTGTATCTAGATATTTAGTCTGCTATTCGCCCAGTTCGACATTCTAGTTCTATTCCTGTACCACAGCCCCCCTCTGAACGACCAAGCGATGACAGGAGCAACTCAGACGATCCAGTATCTCAAGATACACCATATGTGACACAGCTTGAATCTGATAAGAAACCACACCTCATCACCCAACCGGAACTCAATGATCTAGTTCGTGATATAACATTAACTATGCAACAGATTGAACTCCTAGCCTCACGTCTGCAACAATGGAACCTGTTGGATGAACATGTGAAAATTACAGTATTTAGGAAGCGTTCTGCAGATCTACAGCAATTCTTCACTTTTGAAAACAACTTGACTTATTGTAATGATATCAGAGGCCTATTCAATTCACCTAAGGTGACTTATGAACCAAATAAGTGAAAGTTATTCATAAATGCATTTTACAGCCTAAATGCGGTTCTGTTGTACGTTGGGAACACCATGCCTTCAGTCTTAGTTGCTCATTTTAAGAGAGACATATGAGAACCTTGTTTCTATTCTAGACCGCATAAATTACAAGAAGCATGAGTGGTTGATATGTGCGGACTTCAAAGTAGTAGCTCTATTTAATGGGCTACAAACTGGATACACCAAGTTAATGTGATTCATTTGCAAGTGGGAAAGTAGGGCCAGATCAGAACATTATGTACACTCAGAATGGTCACCTCGGGAAACTATGACCCCTGGATGCCATAATGTAATTTATGAGCCACTAGTAAAGAAGGAGAAGATCATTTTTCAACCACTACATATAAGAATAGGCCTAATGAAGAAATTTACAAAGCCCTGCAGCATAACAAGCCATGTTTCCAGTACCTCAAAGCGATCTTCCCTAAAATAAATGATGCCAAGATTAAAGAAGGTATATTCGTAGGCCCTCAGATTCGTCAATTTATAGCTGATGATGACTTCGAGGCGACGATGGATGAAACTGAGCTAGCGTCCTGTAATGCATTCAAATATGTATGTATGCAAAGGACTTCTGAGAAAGCACCAAGGGGCCCAGCGAAAGCGTATATTGGAGAGCCTAATCAAGTTCTCCAAAGATATCGGATGCAATATGTCACTGAAAATGCACATTCTTTATTCTTTTATTCTAATCTGTCCTTCTTCCCAGAGAATGCAGGAGAGGTGAGTGATGAACATGAATAGAGGTTCCATCCAAAATATAATGTCAATGGAAAACAAGTATAAGACAAAATGGAGCTCTGATATGCTGGCTGACGTCTGCTTAGCGTGACACACCTGAGACCTTTACAAACGAAGAAGTAAATACTAAAATGTAAGTTAATACATTACATAATGCTAACCAACATGCTGCTTTATTATATATTCGTAAATTAATTACAATGGACACATTTAATCTGACTTTGGGAGTGAAATACATTTATGGTATCGTGGAAATCGATATCAATTGCATAATTATTAAATCGGCCATCTATAAGAAAATGTTATGTGATGGGAATTTTTTTTTTAGTAAATTCGAATTCAGCACACTCATCATCATAATGAAATGCACATGAGATGTATGTTTTTTTCTTGATCCTGAAATTTGTTGTGCAGTGTTATTAAGCATGTACTCCGTCCGTATCTCTGCAAATTTCAAATCGATCTTTAGCATTGCTAAATACATTGTGGAGCAATTCGGGAGTTATGTCCAGCACTGTTGAAAGTATGCGTTCTTTAAGTTCATTTAAATTACTAATTTTTTTCTGATACACTTTTACTTTGATAAAACTCCACGCAAAAAATACAGGGTAGTTAAATCTGGAGAACGCGGGGGCCAAGTTCTAGCTCCTTCACGTCCAATCCATCGATTTGGAAAGCGACTGTTCAGGTAATCTCGGATAATTATAGCACAATAACACGCTGCACCATCTTGTTGAAACACAGCACTATCAACGATGTTATCATCAACAAGCTCTGGTTCGAAAAACTGTTGGAGCATATCAAGATAGATGTTGCCTGTCACAAATGCTTTATGAAAAATGAATGGGCCATAAATTTTAAATTTGGTTATTACAAGCAACACGTTAATTTTTGGAGTCTATTTTCCATTCCATGAAACTACTTAGCCTTTCATTTGCCCAGATACGACAATTGTGTCGATTAACTTTACCACATCTGTGGAAAGTCGCTTCATCACTGAATAAGATGTTATCAAATAGGTTTTCATTTTCAATTTGATCCACAAATTCTGCGCACCTTGCTGCTCGATTTGGATAATCTTCTTCATGAAGGGAGTGCAGTGATTGAATGTGATAAGGCTTTTTAATAAGTGTTGAAAAAGAAGGAAGTTGGAGAGTTGAAAGTTTGCTTGGAGGTCAAAATAATCTCTGGCCGTTGTCAGATAGTTGTAAGTTGGAATTTTAGGCGGAGAGTAAGTACCCGAATTTCAGGTTAATATTAATCTTGTCTTTATGTTATGTTCTTGTTAGTTGGTGTTTGGCGTTTAAACTGTTGCTAGTTTGTAAATCTGTTACTAGTAAGTTTATTGTCCTTATTTTACTTTGTATGTATTTGTTGTTGTCTAGCTCTGTAACTGATTCTAGTCCGAATGTTTTGGTTACATTTTCCTATATTCGGTATTATTATTAATTTGTTCCTTTATTAATTTTGGAAGTCATTTTCTTCGTTTTGGTATTTATCGGAAACCCTTAATTTGGTTTCCATCTAAAGGTTGTCTTAACCGGTTATCTTGATTTTATACTTGTCGTAATCGGACTTTGTATTTAGGTTTTTTACGTAAATATATATTCCTCTCTCTCCATTTCCATCATGCTGCTTGGGAATCGTCGATGTGTCCCCCATCCAGCCCTTTGCACTATTTGATTTGCCTTCCGCCAGTGTGCTCAGTTCGAAGACGACAAAATGCGACCTGAAGCCGTCACGGCATTTGAGAGTTAGTTTTCGGGAAGTTGTGGAACGATGGTACTGATCTTTCGACTCCCATCAGCTGTCTCTTATCTTATTTTACAGGCAGCCCGGAAGGCTGCTTTTAGCTTCTTGATACATTATGAAGCCAAGAATTTGTCGCCACCCCAATGCCCACCAACGATCCGACTTATCGAGTGTCGCGCAGCTCTTCCGCCATATATTACCTACAACACTTGAAGATAAGATGAACAAACTCCTCGAGTTGGTTTATGATCTGGCTATAGAGCTGCTGGGCAGAAGCTCTTTTCGAGGCAATTGCTATTGCTTCCGTTCCAGCGCTCGCACTTTGTGTCTCTCTGATTCTTTCCCCTTCGGAAGGCTTTTAACACCGTTCCACATAAAAGACAATGAAATTAAATTCGGAGTAATTAAAGGGGGGCCGTACTAAACTGGATTGCAGAGTGGCTTCAAATCAAAGTATGCTATTCTTCCAAAACTTTTTCCACAACGGCCAGTCAATGCCGATTTAGACATCAGTAACGCCTTCCAACGGAACATCCTCATACAAAAGTAATGGACATCAACTTCCAAAACAATGGTAAAAATGCTTGCAAACATTCCTTCCAACCGACATGGCCGAGAGCTCCAACACAGAGCACAAGCCAAAGGAAAACGCTCCTAAACTAGGTCCCACAAGGTGGCATTCTCTTCCCTCAGTTTTTAATATCTCTATACATCACATACCCATTCTGACTACCCAAACAGACCGACTAAACATCTAGGCATATGAGTTATCCATCACACCACTATCCACCTCCGTGCGCACAGCCTCCAGAAACTTAAACAGCTAACTACAATTGCTCAAGAACTTGTTTACACTAAATAGAACTTCCCCTAAACTCATCCCCCTAAAAATATCAATAGTGACCTTTTTGCCCCTGAAATAAAAAAAAAAATCAAACTATCAGCTACACTTCTTACACTTCGGGCAACTTCTCCCGCTCAATCGTAACCCCACACTTCTGAATGTCACTCTCGAATCACATGACTTTTAATCACCACACAAAACATCACCTCGAAAGTCATGTGCATACGCAATACTATCGCAGCACTTGCAAGCACGAACTTTGGCCAACACAGAGAAATTGTGACAATCTATAGAGACAATTCATTCGCACGACACTGAGCCGCGCATCTCCATCCTGCCCATCAACCATATCTAATATACACCTTCACAAAACACAGTGCAAAATATTGCACTCCGGATCCCAACTGGCGGCGCAAATAACATTCCAATACACTACCTCCATACCGAAACAAAAATCCTCCCACCAAGCGACCACCTAAACATAATAGATAAACAGTTCTTCAGTAACCTACTATGCCTCTCACACTCCTTACACGCCCTCTCCACTCGTACCTCCACTCCCAGGACTGTCGATATCAACCTTATCGCCTTATACACCCAATTACTAGATACATTACTCCCATCTTCACCAAACCAGAACACTATAAAACACATATTTGCCAGTAGAGCGCCTCTAAACCAACTGGTAAACATCATGCTCCAAAGCACCACAACCGCCGATATCACCAATCCGAAGCAATCCATGGATCATCGAACCAGGTTCACTACCCTACATGAAGACCAGATTTTACCCCACACACCCCATCTGTATACCGAAACTGTAAGCTCCAGCACTGACCTTATTCCCGTAAAGAGCCTAAATTAACTTACCGTTAATTAACAAACATTTTATTAATATTAAACTTAAGAAGAAAAGAGTTAAATGGAAAAGGTGGAATGCGATTGCTAAAGAAATGGACACCACGGCTCCTTTCCTCTCTGCGTGAAAGAGATTGCACGCCCAAAACAAATTTTGCTCTCTTTTGAAAATATTCAACTGACTAAGAGAACCTCACTAAAAACTATCAGAGGGAATAGAGGGCAAGATGGAACATCCCTCTTGATCCCACACGTCTAAAATGTACTTCCACCCCTATCCCCAACCACAAGTAGGGGGCGAGAGGCGTAACCCCGTTTAAAGATTTGTAGACAGACGGAAGAAGGACAGAGAGACGAAAGAGGGAAGGAGGAAATCCACCGGTCGAAAATATTTATCTAACATGTGCTCTTTTACCTAATCCTAACTATGAACTTTTCATTCGGAAGACCAAGCTTGAATCAACCAAAATTGGCTAATTTATTATAACCGAGAATCCCGATAGACTACTATTAAAGTATAAGTAGAAAAAAAAATATTCAGTACCAAGCAAACTGATACGTGTTTGTAAATAGAAAAAAAACATTTTTTTCCATTTATCACCAAATAGCTTAAATATAATAAAATTTTCCCGCAAAGAGTTTTTCGGCCGGATCATCATCATAGTATCACATGAATTAAATTTGATTGATCAAAAATTTCAGGGAAACCAAAACCGGTTACCAAATTGGTCTCATTTTTTGTAGTTGGGCTAAACCTTAATCCTATGATTTATTGCATGACTTCGCATTTCTATATTTTTTAGCTAGAGGGATTAACTGGCACCGCCCTTTGCCTTTTATTTACAAAAAGTGTCATGACCATAGCCCGGAATCGACAGTCAGCACGATTCATTCCTGCGTAAACACTTTTCCGAAATGGTTTATAAGTGCGAATCTGACCTCACTGTGTTGATTGTGTGGCACAATTCGGTGCAATAATAACTTGATACAAGTTGTTTTTATCTTAAGTCAAACTTTAATCGGACAATATTGTTAACAGGATCATCGATGAATCACAAGCAATATCCGTATTTTTCATAACGACGGTCGCTTTAACTGACAAGTTTTATGCATATCATGTACTTGAATAAATACTATTTTCTCATTCAGTGATCAATCTATTCAGTGATTAATCCAACCATGTTTAAAACACTACGGTCTGTTAAGTATGCTGAGCGAAGCAAAGATGCGCTTATCCGTGAAACGAGTAAGGTGAGTTTCATTTTCGTCAGCCACTCACTTCTAATGATGTCCCGTTGTTCTAACTTGATGAACAGAAACAAATATTCATATGAATGGCCAAGATAGAAGTAAATCGCCTAAGCAAAACTGGTTTATCCTACTTTTGAATGCAAGAATTTGTTATTCGACCGCATTTTGAGGCGAATTAAAGGATTTTTTCTATCCTGACCGTACCAAAAGCCTCGCTCTTCTCCCCACATTTCAATATATGTCTGTATTGTGTCGCGGAAAGAGAGCTATGTTTTTTTAGGTGGAGGAGCCTCTATGAATGTTACAGCAGCCAAAGAAGATAAGAGTTCTTGATTCGCAGATATATGCAGGGAAACTATTTCTTAGGAGACAAGTCCGCGTTCAGCAAAAAAAGATTTTTTTACATAATCTAACATTACATATTAGTGCAGATTACCTGTTCCGATGGCTGATTTGTTATAACTCACAAAAGGTAGCTTTTTAAAAAGAAAAAAAATGCAAGCGTTAGACCATACCATTAGAATCCTGCTTTAGTAGCAACATTTTGTAAACTAATTAGCTTGTAGATCAAAAAAAACTTCCACTCCCAGGCTTTATTGGGTCTAGCGTGGGTGGTGATTTTTTAAAAAATTTAGGAGCCTATCTGGCGACTACCCACTTGGGCACAAGTCGCCGCACTCGCAACACCCTAGCACTAGGCTACTTTAAAATAAGAATATGCAAAAAAAAACAACAACAACAACAATAAAAAACGGATAATGGCAACAAGGAGGAAGCAAGCTCCGGCGTCGGGGGCGGGTCCGCCTCCCCCCCCCCGGTGCAGCAACGTGCGATCTACAAAGAAAACAAAAAAATAGTTAAATAAAGGGGAGAAGGCCGGCCTTCCCCCAAAAGTCTATAAGTCCACCAGTCAATGTGCACGAACTCGTCCCGAGTACAAGGAACAGGCGGCAACGACCCCGCCCATCCCGGTACCGGGACAGGTAACGTGCGCGGAGATCGCCCAGACTGGGACATTCAACAAGAATGTGCCGAACAGTCTGGGGGACAACTTACATGTCTTGACACTCTTAAATGGACGGGAAATTTCGTCTTTTTTTACTGGAGGGCTCCATTTGCCTGCCATTGATTGATAAAGTGTCATTTGGGCCATTGCAATCATAGAGTTTCCGATAGAATTCTTACTTATTTTATTCTTCTGGTTATCCCTTAATGCTACTTCTGTTGTTTGCCATTTGTAAGGTACAGGTAGGTAGGTAGCGCCATTCGTCTCGCACTGTGAACGAGATCCCCCGACCGGATAATGAAATGCACATAAGATAAGAATGACAATCACGGATGAGACCGAAGACACTAGGGGCAGGTCCGCGTTGAGAGAGAGAGGGATGGGGGTGCTTGGTCGTATTTTGTATTTTAACGGAAACCGACCGCGTGGGAGGTGTGGAGGTGAAGATGTAGGGAAGGGGGGCGTTCAGCGCCAGGGGTCGGTGGATATGAATGCCTCGATAGGAAAAAAACTTGTACTCCATCGACAAGGTTCCGTAATCGAGAAGAGAGTTGATATGTTGGGTTGTGAATGCAAGAAGGGAAATGGAAGCGGTGTTTTGATTGTCTATTTGCAAGATGATGTTTGTTGAACTGCAGAGCCTGCGGGATTGGGTATCACTGTATCCGCCCAATGGGCAGCCGGTTATGATAACCCCATTAAGAGTTTTGAGTCCGCGCTCATTGGCATTAAACCTCTACCTTGACGTCAGAAATCCATCGCCACATCAACTATGTTAGCGATACCTACATTATTTGGTTTTGTTTAATCTGTTTCTCGGTTATGTTGTTTTAATTCTTTTTACGCCAGATTTGTATTAGTATTATTATTAGTAGTATTTGTAGTATTAGTATAGTAGTGATAATAGTGGTATTATATGTGTTATGTTATACCGTATGTGGTTTGAATAAGTTCGTTGAGTTCCGTATATTTGATCCTTTCTCTAATTGTTACATTTAACGGCCGTAGGCTAAGAAAAATGTGGAATGCACTTTTATCAGATTTAGTGTAGCTTCACAATTATTTATAGATTTATTATATGCAAAAGGCTAAAATGTAAAATATATAAAAAAAAAGGTTTTTTGCTCAAATGTGCATTTCACATTTGTTTTAGCATATGGCCGTAGTCTAATTTTTGCCTTCCTGTCTCTTAGGTGACCTTGCCTTGGTTATTGACTAAGGCTTCAGATTGTAAGAAAGTTTCCGTTCTATTATAATTGTTTCACTTTTAGGATGACTATTCTGTCGAATGATCAATTTAGTAAACTTGTTTGCTAATAGACTCGAAAGACAATTAGTTTACTCTGGGTGTCGTTTTTTTTATCTAACTCTTCCTTTTTGTTCGCTTTGTTTAATCCATTTTGCTTTACCATGGATTTATGGGATATCTAACATAAAAATAATATTATCCATATTGTTTCTTTTTCTCCAACGTGACTTCCCCAATATCTAGAATTAAAATGAAAAAGTAAGCATAAAATAAATGGTAATGAGCTCATTTAGATTATTTGCCTTGCCATTTCCTATTCTTCATTCTCTTCGTCCGAGCTCGTTTACACTCCATCGTATTTAATGGACTTCCTATTTTATCAACTTGCAAAGTCCCTATTTGATTCTAATTTTAAGCCCCTTTTGCTACTTTTGTCCAGCAAGGGGGAGTCCCGGTGTGCCTCACAGAACCCCCTTAAAAGCCTGGTTAGGCTCGGGCGCACAAATTACAGAGCAGCATTGCCGGCGCGGGTTCGAAAACAGTCTCAGTAGATGTTGTCACGCAAGGCGACGAGAGGAGGGGCAAAGGGACAGAATTCATCGTCACTACAGTAAAACAGAAGCTTTAGTTGGAAATTATTGAATGTGTGAGCATGAAAGAATGTCCATATTGTCTTCAGCACCTGTCAACGGAGCGTAAATCTGAGATGTCATGCCACCGAGGTCCTTCTTTCCAGAAAACCCATTACTAAATCACGTTAATGGGCTTGGATGTTGTGAAGCCCGTTCAGTCAGGCCGATAAATCCGCATCATAGTGTCAATTGAAAGGGTGTGCGGAATATAAGGAGTGTAGGTGTGGGGGGCGGGAATGAGAAGTGTAGTAGTGAATGTAGTTCAAAAGGAAGCTTGCAGTTATCGCGCGGTGTGAGTCGAATGTAAAAGGAAGGAAGGATTTGGGTGAATTTCGGTGGAATGTAATGAAAGGAGGTTGATGTGTTATTAATTAAAAAATGGCATGGTGTAGTTGTTTGGTACAAAGGTATGAGCTCGGTAATTATTTAGGTAACGCCGAAATTTACAAGGGTGAAACTGTGTGTGGAAACTGCAGGGAGGCTGAGAAAGAAGGGTTCTTAAATAACCTGGGACGAGTGTTGGATGGAATTCAGGATGGGTATCATCGGTGGTTGTGGGGGACATGAGTGGAAGAGAAGTGAGAGAATGATAAGCAATATCTGGAGAATTTTGCAAATCTGGATATATAAAAATGGAGAAAAGGTGCTAGGTTCCTGTGCCGAAAGAAAATTGCGCGTAGCTAAAAACTCCATGATTCGTAATATGCACGTTGATAGTTCATTGCAAATGAAGGCCGAGTTTTTTAATAGTAGGATTTTTATATTTTTGATCACAAGTACTGCGGATTACCTAGTTTTGGAGCATCACACACTATCTTTCAGTGGATTTACAGTTGAAGAATGGATCGTGAACGTCCGAAACTAGTTATGTACTTAAGGAAAAAGATTTAAAAGGTTGCTCTTTTAACCTCGATGTACTTTGACTCCGAGGGTGCTTTGACCAAAAGGGTTTTACAATTGGCATTCAAGCGTTTGCCACCGCTCGACGTAACTACTGTGACTCCTTCCTCGTGGGATGTCAGATTTCCACATTTCGACCCCTTCATTGTAAATGTAGAAGGGAGAAAGGTGATGGGGATTTGATATTAAGAAAGGTAGAAGTGTTATAATAGAGTTCATGATGGATTTTTAAGTAATATGTCTAAGGTTTTATCGTAAATGATTGCAGGGCGGATGAAGCGAATTGCGACAACCACTATTCAAATGGTGGGAAACTCTGTTAGTGAATTCTAAGGGTTTGATTATGGGAATGAAACTATGATATTGAAGATAAGTAAATTTGAGAGTGAGATCAGTGCAAATGGACAACATGAGAGAATGTTTAGGGTGAGAAGGCTATAGACAATATAAGTGTAAAGTGGTATTTGAGGTGTGAGGAAAGGCATGGATGAAGTTGTGACCTAGAATGCTCTGAAGTGGTATTAGGATTAAAGACAAAAGCTTGAGAAGAGCCTTCTGAAATGAATATAGTAGACTCCTGCCCTGATAAGGATTCAAAGACTGCGAAAAAGTGTAGTGACTATGTGAATGTTTGAAAGAGAAGAGCCGACCGAGAAACAAATGGATGATATTATGTATGATTGATGTGGGTGAAGGGGGGGGGGTGAGTGGCTGATTGGATCCAACATCTTCGAGAGGCATAACGTCACCCCAATGCCGTCCAAAAAGTCGCGGAGAGGCTTAAGAACGGGGAAGACCTCAAAGATTGAACTCTTTCAAGCAGACCTCAAATTGTCAACCTTTTGGTTGTGAAAAAGTACTCCAAAAGTGCTTCGAAGCTCAAAATGACTGTGCTGGCGAAGAAAAAGAGCATCTCGGTAACCACAGTGGCCAGGACCGTCAAGTAGGAAGGCACAAGAGCTTGAGCCGCGTGGAAAATCTTCTGTTCACCGACTGTATGCGAGAACAACGTCGGTAGCGCTGCCGTCGCCTTTTCATCGACTTGAAGAGTCATGCCAATGAAATTCTCATTTTTTTCTGATGAAAAAACCTTCACGGCCGATCTGGTCACCAACAAGCACGTCTCTGAGGTTCGCTAAGTGTCCACGATCAAGAACCCGGCCTCCGTGATGATGCTCCGCACCGTGGCTTCGAATGGCGAGAGGATGACGCTGGTGTGGTTCGCTAGCGGTTACAGGCTCACTGCACCGCATACAGGAACATCTTTGCCACAAAGGTCCTGCTCTAAGTGAAAAATATCACGAAGAAGGCGGACTAGGTCTTTCAGCAGGACGGTGCCCCGGCTCACACGGCCAGGACCGTTTAAGAGCGATTAAGGTCAAACATAAACTTCTGATCGAATGAACTTTGGCCGCAGCAGTCGCCTGACCTCAATCCAGTCGACCACACTGTCTTGGCCCCTGTAAGGACTTCAGGTCTCGCCTGGAGCGGATGCTCGCCAACGAGAGCGACCACATTGATTAATATTACAACTTAAACAGATATTTATATGGTAAAACAATAAGAAAAAAATGTGTCTGACTGCATTAAAAATATAATTGTGGCCTTTGTGGAGAGCGTCATAACGAGTGTAACATGTCTTTTGCAATACCCAGGATCTCCAAAATGGATGTCCTAGGGCACAGAATCTTTCTCTAAGAGGAGCGCGTTCTAAGTAAGTTTAACCAAACAATTCATACCTCTCTCCCTCGGTCCCCTCCTCCCACCTCTTTCTTAATTATTACAATCATTGATCTCCAATTGTTTACAACCAATGACCACTTGGTTCTGCTGGTCGCTTTACACATAAAGTCTTTTTTTTCTTCAACACAGACCAATTACAAAGCTCTATTCTCGCGGCCTTCTACATATAGGTTTACACTTTCTAATGGCTATAAATTTGGGCACCACCGGCATATATATATATATATATATATATATATATATATTATGGAAAAATGTGTAGTCGCGGACTACATTTTTTTCCAATTTCATGATGAACCTATGTATATCCTCTGCATATAGTTGGAATATTGTGTAAGCGTTTCTAGAAAATCTAGCCTCTGCTCTTGACTTATGACGTCACACATTTTACGCTTAGTTGTCTTGGTGACTATGTTTTTTAGACATATTCAGTGTTTCATTGTACTATTTTGAGTGTTTGGGGAAAATGGAGAAGAATAAACCCCTCAGTAATGTCATAATAGGTCATATTATAGCACTGCACAAGCGCTATAATATGACCTATAACAGCAAAGTAATCGAAAATTGAACATCTTATGTATTTTGAACGTTGAATACAAATTAGTATCATATTACAAAAAGAGGAAAACATTACTATGATTATGGCAAAAATATCAAACGAAAGTTTCAAAAAGTATCCGATACATCTATGAAAACCAGTTAGTATTTGGTGATATGACCTTTCGTCGCTAGTACAGCATCCAATTTTTTGGGATATTTACTTATGAGGTTCTTACAAATATTTGTAGGTATCTTGGCTCATTCTTCTTGGCATATTTTTTTTACATGTTAGATTTCTTAGGTCCCTTTTCTGAATCTTTAGTTTTAATTCTCGCCACAAGTTATCTATAGGATTTAGCTCTGGCGACTGACTTGGCCATCCCATAACCTTTATTTTCCTCTGCTGAAACTACGCTGCAGTGCCCTTGACTGTATGTTTTGGATCGTTGTCCTGCTGGAATGTCCATCCTCTTGGCAACTTCAAGTCGTCTGCAGACTGTAAGAGATTATCATCCAGAATCCTGCAATACATCTGAGCATTCATTTTTCCTTCAATAATATGGAGTCTTCCAGGACCTGCAGAGGAGAAGCAGCCCCATACCATTATGCTGCCTCCTCCAAACTTCACTCTTTGGATTGTAATTTTAGGATCATGTGCTGAGTTTTTCTGCCTCCAAACGTGACTAACACTATTCCGCCCAAATAACTCAATCTTCGTCTCGTCAGACCATAGTACAGTGTCCCCAAAACTTGCAGGCTTCTCTAAATGTTCCTTGGCAAAATAAAGACGAATTCTGACATGAATTGGCTTCAATAAAGGTGTCCTTCTTGGTGTGCGAGAATCGAATCCCTCGTTCCTAAGAACTGCTCTAATTGTATTTTTGATACATTTGTCCCAGCTGCTTACAAATATTTCTGAAGTTTAGATCGAGTCACTCGAGGATTCTTCTTTACTTTACGGACTATATGTTTAGCCGCACGGTTTGAAATTTTAGATGGACGCCATGAACGTGGTAGACTCACAGTGGACTGATATGACGTAAATCGGCGAATCGTGTCACCAATGGTTGAGATTGGTATTTTTAGCATAGATGAATTTTTTCTATAGCCAAAACCACTTTTATGTAGCTAAACAATTAGTTCTCTGCTCCTTTTTGCCAATTCTTTAGTCTTCGCGATATTAGAATTAGAGTGTTGAACGATGACCTCCTTTTAATGCAGCTCTCAGAAACTGACTGAGTGAGGTCCGCTGTTTCATGTGGACGAGGTAGATTATTTTTCTAGGAAGTTCTACAGCATTCTTGTCACGTAAACCAGTCTGGAATGTTCAAGAACTATTTATTATCGTTTTAAAACTAATTTTGTGTGTATGTTGGATACCTTTGGAGGCGATAATCTAACACTGTTCTTGATATAATATTAATGCTTTACTATTTGTGTATTCTAATACCCAATTTGTATTCAACGTACAAAATACATAAATAAGATGTTCAATTTTCGATGACTTTGCTGTTGTGTAACTATGGTAAATAAACTTTTGACCATGTATTGGATATTTATTGCACCAACTATATATATATATATATATATATATATATATATATATATATATATATATATATATATACCGTCTGACGTCATAAGGCCTAAATTGTGGCCAAAAGTGTAACCCAGTGTCGAGATATTTTTTTGTCGAAGAATGCTATTTTTGTTGTTTTAAGGAAGAGTCGGTCTCAAACACGTAAGGATTTAGTGAAACGCACAGGAATTATCCCAAAATAAACATATATTTTAAATTTAAAAATTTACTACACAAAAAAAACATGAACCACAGAAATACTACGAATTTAAATACACAATAATGACTTCAATAAGTTTTTAAGTAAGGCTTTTTAACTTGACCTTACAATGTTGGCTAACTCGCTACTAACTTTAATATAAAAGAAATAGGCTAATTGTCTCTACTGGAGTTTAAATACCTTGGTTGCTCTGGCGGCGGATTTGAGTCTGACCTTGAATTCAATAAGCCCAAACACCTCAGGAATCCGGTGGGTTCTTTGACGCGTGCCTCGACCAGATGGTTGGCGGTGGACGGGATGACTTGGCGCTCACAAGGAACTTTGGCGAGTGTAGCAGATGGGGGTCCACGCCGTATTCGGAAGGGGAGGGGGGTTCTTCAAGTGCGAGAACTATCACGGTGCTTCAGGATGCACCAGGATATGTGGGAGTCTCTCTGACGAGAGTAAGTTGAATTTAGTTCTTAAGCCAAGTTAACTTAGAGTTCGGTGTGACCACCGGGTAACTGGCTCGAGGAGGAGCTTTTTCTTTTTCGTTTCGGAAGTCCTCAAGGTCGAGGACTATCAAGGTGCTTTGTGCTACACCAGAATAGTTGGGTGGGGGTGTTCTCTGACGAGAATCAGTTGAACTTGGTTCCTAAACCAAGTTAACTTAGAGTTTGGTGTGACCACCGAGTAACGGGCTCGAGGGGAAGCTTTTTCTTCTTCGTTTCGTAATTCCTCGAGGGCGAGGACTATCATAAAGCTTCGTGCTACACCAGGATAGTCGGAGGGGGAGGGGGTTCTCTGACGAGAATAAGTTGAACTTGAACAAGTTAACTTAAAGTTCGGTTTGATAACCAGGGACTAGCTCGAGGATGAGCTGCTTCTTAGTCCCCTTGGTAGCCTGGCCTCTCTTGCCGGGGACTTCGTAGCCTCGTTGACTCACGGATTCTACCCCGTTTTTCCCAAGTGTTTGTTATTTATACCTCGTCACCCCACTGGGGTAGGGGTAGGAGGGGGAGGGGCTTGTGGACGGGCCGCAGGAGGGTTCTTATTCCAACGGTTTTTCTTAGCAAGTCTTACCTCTGGTCCAGCTGGCCTTCGAGCTTGAGAGAAACGCGTCTCCAATTTCGTACTCAAGGCTAAATTGAATACACGCTCGTAGAGAAGATCTTGCAGTTTAAACCGTTCTGCCGTTCATAGGGATGAGTGGCGATGGGCTATGGTTACGAGATTGACTCAAGGTGCCTGGCCTGGATGTTTTTTTGGTCAACGTCCCGTGTCTCAACTGGAAGAGAAGGGAGAGGGTCGATTCATCTTCACCCGGAAACAGCACCCCCTAGCATGCGCCCATAAACTCAAGTATTGCGAAAATATATAAATATTTATAACGAAGCACCTTGAATTGCATTGGACTTAATCATCTGTAGAATTACCAATATTTTGAACATTGTGTTCTGGAGAACTGGAATATGGTCCTTCCGTTTGAAGCTTCCATTGATAACCTTACAATGTGGTTTACTTAATTTATGTTTAGGTTATGGATGATTCGCACCATTAAGGTTTGAAATTACTTAGAGTTACGTAAATTTAAGAAATTACAGCAGAAGAGGAATTGGAGTTTATGAAGCAACGTGGGTCTCATCGATTCTAAGTCGTTTTTTTTATCCCCGAACTTAAAACAAACCAGGAAATATTCTGTTTGTCAAACTCCTGGGTGATGGTGAGTAGTGTCTCCCTCACCATTATTGTTATGACAAAGTTTGGCAGTTATTCGCTGCGTTTGTCGCCATTTAAATCATGGTTATTTCACATTAAGTTTTTTTATCTGGTCAATTTGATTGTCATTGCGCCCTAGCCCCTTGGGATTTACGGTTACCAGGCAGTGGCGGATCCAAAATAAAATTTGGTGGGGCTAACCTGAATTCATCCCTCTGAGTAGTCTGAGAATAGGGCACTAATGGTTAATAATGGTTATCTTACACAACATTGTTAATAAATGACAGTAACTCACACAGGAGGAGCACTAACTGTCTCAAATAGGAAATTTTCAACACATCAAAAAATTATGAAGTGGTTGATTTACAGTTTTGGACGTTAGCTAAAGGAAAAATACTAAATTTAATAATTATTTTTGAGATTTACCTCTATTTTAGACATGTATCATATAAGATACATTCTATCGCAACGGTTTAACAAATGTTTTTTATATACATATTTTATATTATTGAAAAATTCTTTCTGAATAGCAGAATACAAACATGGCTTAAAAAAGAATTATAAACATAAACGGGTCTGAAATTTTTGGGGGGGCTTCAGCCCCTTAGCCCCCTTCCCTGGATCCGCGCCTTTACCAGGTAATTTTTATGGTCGCGTGGTGTTTGGGGTCTCCGGTCCCAGTGAACAAGATGAAGTATGTATATAACCCTAGTGTACTAGTTTCCAAACTCGAACTGGGGTTGCTCTGTTTAGACCTAGTCTATACGGTTAGGATGAGGCGTGGTACCCTTGTATTCCACACGCATCGATAGATAATTTCTAGACCAGGTAACTACCAGGAAATTCCACTAGAATTATCGAGGGTCCCATTCCGAACGTCTACCCTAGGATTACTCAAATACTGTTGATGTTCATGATTTAATGCCACGTTTACTCGGTTGCATCTGCGATATGAAATCTCTGCTAAATGGTTCAAAAGAGTCAATCCCCACAGAAGAGGAGAGGATCCTCCATCGGATAGGCCTTCTGTAAAACTATCGCTCCTTTGCTTACCCTTGCTGGTTCCCCCTTTTTCCTTTTCGACACGATCAAAATTATAGCTACTACTATTGATAGTCAGTTATCTTTCAGAGCTTATGTTCCTAATGTCTGCAAATCATCTTTCTTATTTCTCCGCTCTCAATTGTCATTCACAATTTCATTACCGCCAGCCTTGATTCATGTACATTGGTTAGAAAAAATAAGAAAAACACGATTTTTTTTCTACTCTCACATTTATGGCAGTGATTATTTAGAAATAAAATTTACAATTGTGTCTTAATTCTGTCACATGTATTACAGACACGGCATTGTTAATGTTATTAATCACACGTAATTATCTCTTTTACACGGTAAAATGAGAGCCGATGCTGAGTTGTAGCATGATTTGAGAGGAGCATTCTGAAGTAATGCTGACATACCGAAATCAAAGAAGAGCCATCTCCAGTAGGCGAACCGATGAACGAAAAGCAAAATTCAATGATCGGGGTCGTATAGCAATACAACGTATTGTGTCGAAAAAGCATACGACCAAAACTGTAAGACTCATTGCAGATGTAAAACAACAGCTTGCCAACTCAGCGGCAACTAAGACAGCTAGTTGAGAGCTTCATATAGCTGGATACTATAGAAAGGCAGCCTCTGCCAAACCTCTCCGTTTTAACATCAGTATTAAATTGTAAAAAGAAATTGGTGAACTTAATATAGTCAGACCTGCAGAGTAGAGCAATAAAACAATGTCATTTAGTCTGGTAAATTGTTCTTCACGCCTTTTCATAGGATTCGTCAGTTTGTTTGACCGAGTTCATCCTACTGTAGAAACATCGTTCCCCAATAGTGGACTGATATTCACAGATGATAATGCATCGGGCCATATCGCTAGGTTTGTCAAACTGGCCCAGGAAGTATGAGAGTGAAGTGGAAAACATTGAATATCTTCCGGAATTGCTGGATGTTAGCATTATCCAACATCTGGGCTTCGTAATGAAACAAGAAGCGGAGAACCACTCGGAGATTCAAAATTCCAATAACCTGTGGAAGAAAGCGTCATGTTTCCGATACATTCGAAAGGCCCCAAAGGAGGAAGACTCAAATGATCAAAATTATAGCTTCTATGTTATATGCCACCGGGAACGTTTGTCTTGTGCAACCCTCCTACCACACAGACTCCACTGGTTGTCCATTCAACCAACAACCACGTTCAAGGTGTCCCCATCCCCCCTTCCCGTTTCTTAAATAGTAGTTATTTTATAGGCAGCACTCTACAACGTGTCTTTCTAAATGAACACATCCTGGGCCCTGTGAACCCTTCTTTTCGGCTCTGCTTTTGCTCCTTCCTCGGTGCCTTTAAGCCTCCCTTAAATACCCACCTCTTCTCCCTACCTTTTACTTAATTGGTTGATAGGCACTCTGTGAGGCTCATGTCATTGGAGAGTACCACCCATCTACCATAAACCGACCTCGCTAAGGCCCAAGGGAAACCCCTCCCTACTCAAAGATTGCAGATTGGCCTTTGGTTGTCACGTAGATACTGTCATATTTCGAGTTCTTACGGGCCAGGGTACAAACTTGGTAGGTAGGTTGGGAACTCGTGTTTCCAGGATGCCCCTTTCCCCCTGCCAGATAATGAAATCATTACAAAGATCAACATGACAAAAGATTGTAAGTCCGAGGACACCAGGAGCCGGTCCTCTTTGGGAGGGGAAGGGGAGATGTCACCAACGTTTAGGTAAGAGGAACCTTCTTCACCCCGAGAGAGGGAAGACGCGTTCCACGTCAGGGGTATCTGGATACAACTAATCATCGGCAGGAACACAGAAGAGTGTTTGTGTCTGGTTTGTTCCGTTAAGAGGGCGGATGAAAGTAAGTGGAGTTGTTTGGCTATGTGTGATCACTCGTGTAAGATCTCTTACTCTCTTTGAGAGGGGGAGGGGGTACGAGACGCGTGGCGCCGACGTTTGTTTCGGCCCTCGCTTGGGATCGAACCTGATGCTAGAAAGACAACGGGAGACAGCGAGACCTCCATTATTCACGAAGTTTCCTCCACTTGTTCCCCTTTTTATTTCTGCCATTATCTTGTCCATAAGTCTCACGGCAGGTCAAACCCCTATTTTTGATAAGCAGCGACCACTATCAGGGGCTATTGCCTCTCTCTGAGCGAAAAAAGAAGGGGGATAAGAGTCTTCTCTTCCCATTTTCAAGTGTGGGGGAGAGGGGAGGCTCAAACGCTGGTCTTGTAGGAGGAGCGCATGGAGGGTGATAGGAGGAGTCTCCGCCCGTGAAAGCAATTCAGTAGACTCATGGTGGTCACGCAAGCACGCGAGCACGAACCCTCACCCCCCCTCCCTTACCACTTGGCCCTCTAAATGGCTCCTCTTCTCCCGTTCGGTGCCTCGATTCTTAACTATGGCTGGGCCCTCCAGTTTGCTGCTCTAGACCGGAACAAGTGCCAGTGGTGCCAAGAGTGATTCGGCGAGTTTGCGTCGATGCTCGGCTTTTGTGGCTCCTTTGTTGCCATTTTTTTATTTTAGTTCATTTTGTGGCGGTCATGACTCGTCTCTGCGGAGCTTCTTCGGTTTCGCCAAAAGAAACAAACAACACATATCGCTCTCTCTCTCTCTCTCTCAACACACACACACACATACATATATATATATATATATATATATATATATATATATATATATATATATATATATATATATATATATATATATATATATATATAACGGGGTGCCCAAAAGTTACTTGACATTTTTAAAAATTAATAACCCAAAACCTAATTAAGTTATAAAAGTGGGTGATATAAAATGAAAGAGGAGATCTTGGATTTTTATTATTTAAATATAATATCCTTCAACTGTTCTCCATTATTGTTAAAACAAAGACGGATTCTTTGCACCATATTTTCCATGACATTTTCCAAAACATCAGGAGTGATTTTGTTGATTTCTTATATGATGTTTTGTTTCAATTTTTGAAGATTATTAGGTTTATTTACGTATACCTTTTCTTTAAGGTATCTCTAAAGGAAAATATCGGGATGGGTAAAATTAGGTGATCGTGGTGGCCAAGAAACGTCACTTAAACGTGAAAATAACCGACCAGGAAAGGCTGCTCTTAGTGTTGCCATGGTTTCTCTCGCTGTGTGTGGTGTCGCTCCATCTTGTTGAAACCACCTATCGTGTATATTCAAATCTTCCAGTTCTGGCAATAAATAATCTTGTACCATTTCTTTGTAAGTTTTCCCTGTTACTGTCACTGTTTTTTCGTCAGCATCCTCGAAGAAGTAGGGACCAATGATTCTCGAACTGGTTATGCCGCCCCAGACCGTAACTTTCTGTGCATAAAGAGGCTGCTCGTGAATTATCATGAGGTTTTGAGCCCACCAGAATCTAAAATTTTGTTTATTAACGTATCCAGTAATGTGAAAATGGGCTTCATCGGACATTATTAGGTGCGAAGTAAAAGTCGGATCATTTGTTAGTCCCAAAAATGCGCGTGCAAAGTTTATTCTTTTTTGATGGTCTGCAATATTTAATTGTTGAGTTATTTGAATTTTGTATGAACGAAGTTTCAATTCTTTTGTTAAGATGCATTGCAATGATGTTCGAGAGATTCCTAGTTGACTGGAATGTATCCTAGTTGGCGTTTGTGGCTGTTGTTGAACACTGGTTAACCATGGCAACACTAAGAGCAGCCTTCCCTGGTCGGTTAATTTCAAGTTTAGGTGACGTTGTTTGGCCACAACGATCATCTGATTTTACCCCTCCAGAATTTTTCCTTGGGGACACCTTAAAGAAAAGATATACATAAATAAACCTAATAATCTTCAAGAATTGAAACAAAAAATCATATAAGAAATCGACAAAATCACTCCTGATGTTTTGGAAAATGTCATGGAAATAATGAAGAATATTTGAAGGATATTATATTAGA
Organism: Ceratothoa steindachneri; assembly: GCA_963969495.1. NCBI lineage: Eukaryota > Metazoa > Arthropoda > Malacostraca > Isopoda > Cymothoidae > Ceratothoa > Ceratothoa steindachneri. Next base: position 11,052,788 of record OZ018319.1, on the reverse strand, counting down.
ATAATAAAAATACAAGATCTCTTCTTTCATTTTATATATCACCCACTTTTATAACTTAATTAGTTTTTGTGTTATTAATTTTTAAAAATGTGAAGTAACTTTTGGGCCCCCCATTATATATATATATATATATATATATATATATATATATATATATATATATATATATATATATTTATATATATATATATAATCACCATATTCCAGGTGGCATTTTCCTCTAACCTTTGAGAGAACCTCTTCTCATCTTTCTGTGTTTTTTTTTTATCTTGTGGTACTTTTTTTCCAATTTTGGGCATATTTTTGAAGATTACTTCTCCATCTTGTTTTTGGTCTTCTTTTCTTGGTCTTCTACACGTGCCAAATAAGCAAAAAAAAATAAAAATGCTCTGAAAGCGAGTAACATTTATCGTACTCCAAAACACTGGGAACCAGGAAATAATAGACTTACATATATTAAAGTATATACATTTACTGGCGTCTAATTCCCAAGATTTATAGATAATATACCAAGAAAGCAATGAGTTCTCAGATGAAAAATACTTACACAATGCACTAAATGGTTAATGAATTCCTATGTGAACAGTAATTATAGACCTTTGCACTCAAAGGGTAATGAGGTCCTTTAAACTTTACGAAGTACTTTACATGTGAATGAGTTTAGATAAAGCACAAAGGCTACCAACGAGAGCTAGATTTACATAGATAAAGCGCATAGAATTCCGAATATATGAAGGTAAAAGACTGGAGAAGCTCCGCACGACTTCACGTCTCGACACATCAAGATCTAAAAAAATATGTTAGCTAATCTTACCGTAAAGAGACAATGGTTAGAATACAAGTAAGCAAAGTAATTAATAATAGGAGAATATTTGGCACAACAAATCCAAAAATATGAGAATTACTGTATGTCGGAAGGTTTATTTTTCTACACCATCTTTATCGCGGGGTGGTTGGAGATCGAACCGGTGAGATCTCATGTTTTTGAAAGAGGCTTTGAAATGCCACTTTCCATCCTCGCTTCGCACGGTGCCGCGAGTACCCCCGCCGAGAGAGGGCTTCGTTTCCTCTTCCAGGCAACCTTGATTGTTATTTGCACTTCTGCACTGGGGAAGGAATGAGAAAATTGGAAAGGGCGTAGAATGGAAACCATAAAGACTTCTTAAGAATCAGAACCCTTTATGGTGGGTGAAGTTGCCCAAGAGGCTGTTCGTTGAACCTCAAATCTAGTGCATCGAGTTGTCAATACGTGCTAACCCGTGCTTTACACGGTGGTTCAATTCTCTGGACTTGTCGACTGTTGTCAAAGCGCGGGATTTTATTTACTGAGGTCTTTTAGGGTATCACGTGCTCTTATGGTATGATGAGATATATAAAGCTGGCTCTAATTTGAAAGCAGACAATGCGTCTGGAATATGACCGTGGTAATTGGTAACTACTTGATTGAAAGACAATGACAGAGATAGAATTATCATAAGACAAAAGAACAAGTGACTTGTGGTGCACAACGAATCAGATTGCCTCAAGACTGATGGAGGGATGAATAAGCTTCTGTAGGAGGTTTGCTGCTGTGACATTTCCAGTCCGCTGAATTCAACCATGTGTTGGCCGCTGAAGTTCAGATCGAGAGATGATGGACATTTGGGTTTTGGCACAGATTCTCATAAGCATATCAGAACCGTGACTCAAAAGACGGCGCTGTTTTGCAAGTGCATTTTTGCAACGATTGTCCGAAGCTTTCAGCAACTAGATGACGTGGATAAGATCTAATGGGATTCAAATAGGTTAGATTTCGGTATGGTAGTTGGTTGGTGGGTAACATTGAAAGGGAAAGGGGGTAATATTGGGAAAGGTATTAAGTAAAAGGGGAAATAAAAAGAGCGCTTAAAGGGAAGGAGAGAGAAATAAAGATGAAGAGAAAGGAATCAAAAGAGGGCCGCCAGGGCTGAGGGGTGGAAGATGGTGGAGGGAAGTTTTGAGTACATTTAGTTTCGATGAATTAAATTATTTCTGGCAATTTTTCTTGCAGTTCCACTTTCCCGGTTCCAATCACTGACATGTCCATTTAATTCATCTCTCTTTTCCGTCTGTTCTTTTATTTTCCTCCACTGCACGAATATGCATGCCATTGTTGGATTAAGTAAGTTCCTTTCCACTCTCGAGTAAATTTCATATAGTTGAGTTGGCACCTTCTTGACGGAAAATTGGCACTGTTCATTAGTTATGAATTTCCGTGAAACTGCGTGCCAACTCAAATTTCTACGAGTCACTACCAAGAAAAGATTTTCCACCCAAGAATAAACCAAATTATTTTTTAAATCACCGATAGGTGTGCTGGGATAAAGAAATACGCCCGACAAATTGCTCCTAATACCAATTTACCGAATATTGCAAAAGTCCTGTTATAATCGTTATGACGCTCTCAACCAAGGATACAATGATAATTTTAATGAAGTTAGACACGTTTTTATTGATTTAACATATAAATATGCATTTATATTATAATATTAATCAATGTTGCCGCTCTCTTTGGAAAGCACACGCTCTAGGCAAGACATGAAACTCGCGCTCACGTTGCGGACGAAATCCTTCGTCATGCTGGTCCAGACGCAGGCGGTTGACTTAGGAGTTCAGCTCATTGTCGTTGCTGCGGTCCTTGCAGGCCTTGCCCTCAACATGTGCCCACACGCAGTAATTGAGGGGATTAGGCCATAACCACTCTTGCGCAATATTGGCGGTGCGAGCCGAGGCACCGTCCTGCTGAAAGACGTACTCTGACTTCTTCGTGAACTTTCTCACCAGAGCAGGATATTTGTTGCCAATATGTCTCTGTACTCGGCCGTGGTAAATCTGTAACCGGCCGCAAACTACACCAACGGCATTTTCTCCCTATTCGAGGCCATGCCGCCAAGCATCATCACAGAGGCTGAGCACTCGATCATGGATAAGTAGTTGACCTCGGAGACATCCTGACCGAAGCTTACCAAGCGTCGTTCTGTTTGTTGATGACAGGATCGATTGTAGAGTTGTTTTTCATCAATGAGATTCGATTGCCATGACTCTTCAAGTCGTTCAAAAGGCAACGAGAGTGCTCCCAATGTTGTACTCGCAAACTTTGTGTGAGCAGAGGGCTTTCCATGCACCTCTAACTCTTGCCGCCCTCCTCCTTGACGGCCTTGGAGACTGTGGCCATCGGAGTGTTCTTCTTCGCGAGCGCTGTCATTTTGAACTTCGGAGCCAAACTGTTGACGACTTAAGGTCTGCCTTAAAGAAGTTGAATTAAGGTTTCCCCGTTCTTGTGCATCTCTGCAACTATGTGGACGGTCATCCGGCTGATCTTTAGCCACTTAGCTATGTCGGACTTGTTGTGACCCGCGCGCATGAACTCAATTCTTTTCACTTCCATCTCGACACACATTAGAAAGGACTTTTTAATGACACTCGATGGAAAAGTAGAACTTAAAGTTTGTTTGGCGGAACTTTTTCTTTCAGACACGTAAACCTCTCGAAAGATAAAAAAAAACAAGCGTAACAGAACTTTTGCAAAACCTGATAGTTGTTGGGCACGGAGTGATGAATTATCAATGAGTATTATGAAATAATCAATCAGGGCTATGGAATAATCAATCAGTGCTATGCACTGATCAATCAGCGTTATGCAATAATCAATCAGCGCTTTGCAATGATAAATCAAAGATATGCAATAATAATTAAGCACTATGAAATGATCATTTAGTTTATGCAATGATCAACCAGCGCTATCCTATGATAAATAAGCGCTATGAAATGATCAATAAGCGATATGCAATAATCAATTAGAGCTATGATATGATCAATCAACTTATGCAATAATCAATCAGCGTTATGAAAAATCAATCATTGCTATGCAATGATCATTCAGCGATATGTAAAGAACTATTAGTGCTATAAAATGATCAATCAACGCTATGCAATGATTAAATCAGCGCCATGCAATGAAAAATCAATGTTATGGACTGATCAATCAGTACTATGGAATACTCAATCAGTGCCATGCAATGATCAATCAGCGCTATGCAATGATCTATCAGCGATATGGAATGATCACTTCGCGCTATTCAATGATTAATAAGCGTTATCCTATAATAAATAAGCGTTATAGATTGATCAATCAACGCTATGCAATGATCAATCAGTGCTATAAAATAATCAATCAGATAGTGTCAAATAGCGTAAGAAAATCGCGAAATATTGTTTGCTTGGGCATTCTCGGTAGGTGGATTGAATAGAGCCAAGTAAGCAAGTGATGTTAGATGACGTCAGCAATGCTTGTTTAGCATGTTGTGACGTCATCACAAGTAGGACAAAACAACCGGAAAGGACAGTATGGGTCGGGTACAAAATCCGTGTGCAATATTGTATTTTATTCCCAATGCTTTCTCTGTTTCAGATAGTTTGATTCACACCATGGCTGATACGTGTGTCTATAGTAAAGAAAAACGAATGGTAGCTATTGGTGCATGATCGTGCTAGAGAAGGTATAAATGTCGAAAATATACGGGGTCAGTTTTCACAGTTTTAATAAATCGGCGCAAAGCGTGACACCCTGCATTGTTGGGAGAAGAAGGATTCTGTACTGAAAGTGTCTTTTACACAAAACATTCTCGCCGTCCAGCAACGCAAGAGCGTCATGTGGAGAGAGTGGAGGCATGACGCACTATGTTGCCTAATAACTTCTTGAAAGAGTTTTTCTAAGCTGGGTATTCATTTCCTGGTCCGCAGTCAGAAAAATTATAAAACTAGATTTGGGATTGAAACCATTTAAGCCTTCACGCACAAGGGAGCTGTCAGGAACGAACTTAGATAACCTAAAAACAGCTGTCATCAGACACTGACTGCCACCTCAAAATTCAGCTATCAACAGGAGACAAAATGTCCAAAAGAATGTGGAAAAAAATCAAATTCTTTACTAATAATGGAGGATATTATTATATAGTGGTTAACAAATGTTGAACGAAAACTATTGAAATACGATTGCGTCGATATTCATTGGAATTTACTGAAGAGGGAAAGTTTGTTTGTTTTTACTTTGGTTATCCATGTTTAAAATTCTAGTTTTCTTTTTTATCCTATAATTATATTTGCTACGCTATTATGTTCATCTTGTAAAGCTAATTTTTTCAAGCATTTGAAAGAAGCAAAATTAAAAACGAGTCTGGGTAAGGTAATTAAGTTCCCCACTTTGCCTAACCTAACTCATATCCGCGATGATTTCGTTAGTCAACTGCGTTCTCCGTCAGACCTCTACTTGACTGGCTCCCTCCCGCCGAGCCTTCCTCCATCTGGGGACACTTGATATGGGTCGACCAGGAGTCATTCTCAACCGCCCGACCTCTCGCGGGAGAAGAGGGTAGAGAGGGGCGTGTGGCGGCTATGAATCTTTCTCCCCGACTAGATAATGTAATTCACATGGGGAGGATGAACCGGTCCTTATAGAACGGGAAGGTGTAGAAAGAACTGTAGTGTAAATCGGGCTGGGTCATCGGTGCTGGGTGGACTCTTTCCTTGTTGATGGTGAATTGTTTAAAGTGCTCTTGTTCAACCTCTGGTTGGGGTAGCGGATGTTCTTGGAGGCAACGGACGGAAGTTTTACTTACCGGGGTAAAATCTCCTTACAACGAGGCTGCCTTTATCTAGTCCTCTTCTCTACCGTGACCGGGTCAAATCCGAAACCTGTCCTCAGGAAGGGCAAAGCACTGCCCTGACTACAAATTTGGAGCTTATATATTTAGTTAACGGAACTCAGAGGGGCTCAAACTGGCGTTTAAGTCTAACCAACAAGGTCACATTATGGTGCAGAAGGTGGGTTTATCTAGATCAGGGGTGTCAAACTCAATTTGCTTCGCGGGACAGATAGCAATATAAATCTTAATTCGCGGGTCGGATTATAATTTAAATTAGAATTAAAGAATATATTTTGTGGGTATTGTAATATTGTATGATCAATTCCTTAATTTAATAAAAAAACCTAATTGCAAACAAAAATAAATGATTCTTACCTTAACTTTTACTGCCAGAGACTTGACTCTTTTGTTCAAACAGAGTGTTATAATTAGGAGACAGCTCTGTCGTTGCAATTTTCAATATTGCATTTAGGTGCGCGTCTGTGATTTTCGAACGATATATTGATTTATTTATTTTCATAAGAGAGAAAAGTTGCTCACAAACATATGAACTGCCAAATACAGACATTATTTTGGCAGCAAAAATCTTGAACTTAGGATATTTATCGCCCCAAAATTGATAAAATGTCTTTATATCCGCTTCAAAAAACTTATTCCTAAGAGCAGAATCGCACTTCATTTCAATTACTTCAAGTTGAAGTTCTTCAGGAATTTTGTCCAATTTAACAGAGAAAGGATCAAGAAAAATTAATAATTTTTGTTTTATTTCAACTTAATCAGTGAATCCTTTTTCAAAGTCGCTTCTTAAATCAGAAATTATGGAACTATATTTTTCATAGGGGATATCTTTCTCATTGGCGAGAGATTACAGAGTAGTGAAATGACAGATTTTTATTCAACATTTGATTACTCCGATGTTCGAGCTTCATTTGAAAAGCTTCGATGTTATCTGAAAATTCTGTTATTAACTTTGCTCTTCCTTACAATTTTAAGTTCAGGTCATTTAGATGACCAGTAATGTCGACCATGAAAGCCAAATCTTGAATCCATTCTTTATTTGAGTTCAGGTATATTTTTATCTTTCGTTTCCATAAAAAATTTCACCTCATCGAGCAATGAAAAAAAGCGCTTTAATACAATGCTCCTTAGCCAACGGACATTGCTATAATAAGGCAACCACAAGGAATATCAATTGTATCCAAGAAATCATTAAATTGTCGGTGATTTAATGCACAAAACCTGATGAAATTAACGCTTTTAACAACAATACTCATGACATGATCCATTTTTAGTACTTTGCAGCACAGCGCTTCACGATGAATAATGCAATGTACGCCATAAAGATGATGGCTTTCGTCCATTGATTGCAATTTAGATTTTAATCTTGAAACTACACCTAACTATCGACCTATCATTTGAGGAGCTCCATCAGTAGTCAAACTTTCCATCTTGCTCCAATCTATGTTAATCTTTTTTAATGAATTAATCAAAGATTGAAAGATATCATCCCCTGTTGTTTGGCTCTTCATTGGAACTAACTCGACTAATTCTTTAATGATGGTCATATCATTTTCAACTCCTCGAATAAAAATAGAGAGCTGACCAACATCTGTAATGTCGGTACTTTCATGAATAGCTATTGAAAAGGCAAGAAAAGAAGCGGCTTTATCTTTAAGCTGGAAATTTAAATTGTCAGAAATATCCAGCGTGCGCTCTGCAATAGTATTCCTTGATAGAGCTATATGTGAAAAAAGTGACGCTTTTCAGGACATATTATTTCCGAAGCCTTCAGCATACATTTTTTAATAAATTCACCTTCCACAAATGGCTTTGACGAAAATGCTATTTCCTACATAACTGGCCAGCACTGACTCATCACTTTTCTTATTTATGTTTTTAAAAACTGATTCGCCTATTTGACAACTCCCTAAATAATTTGAGGATTTTCTCTTCGCGGAGCTTTCCAACATAACTTTTTTATTTTTCTTCATGATTAGATATATAATGCCTCTTAACGTTGTATTCTTTTGCAACGGCCAATTGTTTACTACAAATTAAGCCGGTAAGCTTACCATTAGACTCGATAAAAAAATATTTATTTGCCCATTCTTTGTTCACTTGTCTGTATTCACTATCAACTTTTCTTTGCTTTATCATCTTAAAAAAGGAGTTATAATTGAGTATAAAATAATATTTTTACGAGAGAAAAATAGGAAATATAGGATACACTTAAAACTGCCAAGGGGCCCAAGAAAACAGCCCTAAACTAAAGGCACAAGAAAGGGAAGAGACTGACACACTGGTTTGCCAAATGTCGCTTGATAAATATTTAAGTGTTAAGTTGCCAGATGTAAAGTTCAAAGAATTAATTTAATAAAAGTAGTTATTTAGTATTAAAAATAGTTCCTACGACCTACAGTGGCAAAATTAATTCTAAAAGTGCTTGGAAAATTTTCACTTTAATAAAAAGCACCGCGGGCCGGGGGTTTGACACCTGATCTTTAGCCAAACGATCAGTTATAACTGAAGATCACATTTGTCCGCCAGGTTTCTGAGGCCGGGCACCTCAAACAACGGAAAAAGAGTCTTAGTCGGGAGAGGGGGACTCCTGATCCAGCTGTGAAGTGGACTATGTTGAGTCGACTCGATGCCTAGAAATTCCTTCGAAACAAATTTATGAAAAAAGGCCAGTCGCGATCTTTATTTTATAGTGGCTATCTGGTGACTCCTACAAGGGGTGGAGGGTAATTATTTTTAAAAGGCGTAGTTCTGCATGTCAACAAATATATATATATATATATATATATATATATATATATATATATATATATATATATATATATATATATACCAGGCAATGGCTTCACCACTCCACCCTACGGGGGAAGCTTGCGTTTCGTTACTAAAATTAAAATTTAAAGTCTAAAAAAAGCAGCCATGGTTAAATATTTATAAATTTTCTGAACTTCGCCAATTATAATAATTTTAAAAAGGAACTTTAAACTATATTTCCCCCCGTTTCAAAATATCACGTTGCAAAATAAATTTTATGAACTTCACCATTTGTAATGCCTTGGGTTTTAAAAAATTCACAAAATTTCGATACTTATATTTATTTCTGAACTTTACCATTTTGTTTTTTGATATTATAAAAGAATTATTATAAATAATTTTGTCTAAAATAACATAAGTCATAACCAAATTAAAATGAAATTATTATTCAAATACTCAAAAAAATCCCCTTCTTAAACTATAGTTAGGGATGATATATATATATATATATATATATATATATATATATATATATATATATATATATATATATATATATATATATCATCACTAACTATAATTTAAGAACGGGATTTTGGGGAGTATTTAAATAATAATTCCATCTTAGTTTGGTTATGACTTAAGTATATGTATTTTAAATTTTTATTAAGGTAATTTCTAAGAATTTCTTTAGAGTTTAAAAAAACAAAATAGTTTAGTTGAGGAAAAATAAATAGGATTATTCAATGCTTTATAATCTTTTAAAAGGAAATGAATTACAATTGGTGAAGTTCAGAAAATTTCTTAAAATTTAAGTAAGCCTGCCTTTTTATTTTATCTATAACTATATTTTAGCAACGTGATTTTTTGAAAGGGGGGGGAGATAGCTTAGGGTTCCTTTTCAAAATTATTATAATTGGCTGCTTTTTTTAGATTTTAAATTTTAATCTTAGTAGCGAAGCGCAACCTTCCCCCGCAGGGGGGAGGTGGTGAAGCCATTGCTTGGTATATATATATAAAATAGGTATAGATTTTTTTAAAAACAAAACCAGTAGGAAATGATTATAGATGATGGATTGAAGTAGCGTTGCTACATTCCACCAATCATGCTAGTGTCATTAACCATTGAAAAACTATTTGCTAAATATGGCATACCAGAAGTAATAGTGTGTGTATGTATGTGTGTGTATGCACATTCGTAAAACAATGCCGAACGTGAGTTAATGTCATTTTTTCTTTTTTATTATTGCATTATTAATCAATCACTGTATATGTCATTTATAGTATTTAATTAATAATACTCCCTATGGAGCACATTTACACTAAAACTGTTTGTGTTTTGCGATCAACCAGGGAGCAGAGACCCATAGTAGGTCACGGGAGGGCCACCAGTTCCGTGTCATAGGAGTGGGGATATGGAAATCCCTTCGGCAGCTTCCAGGATGGAAGAGTTTTATGTTGTGTGTGCGAAGTAGGAAAAAACAGCGATGTTGTGATTGCCTCTTTGTATGATAACGTAATTACGCGCCTGGAGTTGTTTGCGCGTATGACTAGGAATCGACGCATGAACTGAGAATATCTGTTTCTACCCCTATTCTCGCCGGTAATCGAACCAGATAGCGATGCGTGGAAATGTAACGACTTAACCCTGAGCCTGATGAGAGCTCCTTTTAACTCCGTGGTCGGGGAGTTTCATACTTGGGGAAATTATTTCTGAATGAAATTCAATTTTCTTAAATTCTAATCAATATTCAATGTTTTTTCTGTTCATTTGTGGCGATTCAGAGATACCAATGCTGGTTTTGTGTAATTGTGTATCAAACCCGTTGGTTTCACGTTGCCGCCGTCTCTATAGACATTCAATTCTAATCAATAAATCAATTGACAATACTTACTAGAGTAAATGATACACATGTTGTTCATGTGTTGTGAACTATTACATATCGATACTATCTCCAAATGTCCCTGTTAAAATAAATGCAATCTCAAAATGTTCAAGCACCAAATTTGGACTCGAGATTTAAGTCATAATTGATCTTATGAAATGGAGTTGGATACAATTAACGTCGCATCCGCTAACAATTTTCTAAGAAAAAGAAAGAATTTTCTTGCATAGCGTGTGAATTTTCATTCAGTAATTCAAAGGTGGGCGAGGCAGAAAAATGGAGAATGACTCCCCAAAAAATGTCAAAACGTCAGTATGAAAGCTCCTTCACCCTAAACACAGGAATAGGTTTGTACGAAGAGTACATGCACTAAGAAGTACGGAATTGAGCCCCTAGAAGGAATCTGCGAGCCAAATATCATTAGATTGATTAATACAGGACGCGTCCCGTTCACCTGGTCGGAGGTGCGGTGCAGAATTGCATAATGATTTTCTCATTTTGACGCATTAATTTGTCTTTGGGCAAAAGTTCCATAGAACGTCGACTTTCCTCATGAGATTACAAGTTCGTCGCGCCTCTGATTCTTAGTTTCTTTTTGTCCACCATATAATTAAAACGTGTCCGCCTGGTTGAAATGATTTGCTGAGTTGTGAGTGTAAATGCGCAAAATGGGAATCATAATAGCAATTAACTTTTGCCCCGTTTCCCTCATGTGAAAGGGATAATGAGCGACCACGACTCTGAAATAATGGATCTAAGCAGTTTCCTGAATGGTGGTCATTATTTTGATGGATTACACTCAGAAGTCGAGGTCAGTAGGATGGTCGAGGCGTCGCGTGTAGAAAAACACTTCGAGGAATTTGCCGATTCCGTCTGTTCTAAACGGATAATAAAGGTAATTAGTCCCTATGAGTGAAGCTGCCTTCAGTCGTGGGCGAGGTAGCTTGTACTTTTGTTCTTAGGTCCTGAATAGTATCAAAAGAAGGGGTAGAGAGATGATTCGACATGAGTACCTCACTCCCAGAGGAAATCGATAGAACAAGCTGTGGATGCGTCGATAAGCATCGAGCGAAGAGTCGAACGTTAGAGGTACTCATCCGAAAATAGACGAACGGCAGTGTTGAGAAAGATCGACAGATGAAAATCGAATTTTTAATTAAATATTTGTGTTTGTAGGAGCGATTAAATCTATAAAACAGCGACTAGAGTAAGTGTGACAATTGCTTCGCCATTTAAGAACGTTCTAACCAAAATGCTGAAAATGGAGCTTCGAAACCGACCACAACTTAGCGTGTTCGTACTCCTAGAAGTAACAAGGGATATAGTGACGCAGAGTGAACTTGGTGATTTTATATCTTCGTGAAAGATGGTGGTTAAACAAGTCAGAACTTCATTTGTATGTGCACCCCACGTCATGCCTTTCCTGCTAGAGGCAAAACTTTGATGGTCAATTATCTCAGTGCAGTTGCTAAAGAGATAATTTGAGAAGAGCCATGAACGCTTATCAACCTGATATAAATTAGACACACAAGTGAGGTTGCTTTTGCCCTAGTATTTGCGTATGTGAATTTGTAAGGCTAGTCAGAGAACCTCGCATGTCTGATGCCTGTTTTACAATGTGATAGGCGAGCTTCCAAGGGATCATGTTTCCGCTGCTGTCTCAGTTCAGAGGTACCAACATATCTACTTATCTGAAAATGGTAACATAGAAGAGTTAATTCGTACATAGACATGATACATCCAATCCCCTCCAATGGGCTTCACGTTCGTTCTCTGAGTGATCAATCATTAAAGGGACGTGTTCATGTACGTTTTTAATCCGTCCTCCCCGTTCTAGCATTAGTGAGGGGTGAGTAAGTCGGCCATTTTGTTTTTCAACAATTTATACTACACATGATGTTCTTTCTACTTATTCACAATTCTTTCTTCGTCTGTTAGTCATCTCTTTCGTTCTCTCTCCAGTGAGTGAAAATGCCCCCTTCACACAACTACTTTTTTTTGTTTCAAAAGTTAAAAATCTCACAAATCTTGTAATTATAATTCAAGAAGAGTTTGTTAATTCAAGACGACCCGTAATTAGACGGATTTAAAGAACTGCGGTATTTTTATTATCTCCATGTTTATTTTGATTGTGCGTTTTTGTTTGATTTAAAATGATATTCTACTATTTTATTTATCTACATGTTCATTTATGTTTGATTATTCGCCTATGCCCATTTAAAATATTTCTTTCATTCCAAAATGTTGCAACCAAAGTGACCCTTCGAGGTTATGCTCTGCTATACGTTTGGCCATCAGCTATATCGCATTGAGTAAATATATATAGCGCACATGGAACGTTGTCGCTTAATATGATCCCCATGTGACATCTATCCCCTTCCAAATTCCATTTTTGGAACCACCCTACCATCTCCATGCAGCGGAACACCATTTCTATGAAGGCCGTATCCATTGGGCTGGAAGCCTTTGGAGGGCAGGTAGGTGACGAGAAGAGGTCGGCTAAAGGTGATGAGGAAGGGGTGCCAGGGTTTATGGAGGATGGGAGATAGCCAAAAACCTTTTTGGATTGTTAAGTCATTGTGACTTGGCCCTTGGGGGCACAGTTGTTCCTGTCCATCCCCTTTAATTGTTTAGAGGCAATGGTGTTCTCAGCTCGTATTTTTGATGTCCTTTGCTAAAGACTACGTTACTGTGACTGAACATTTTTAAGTTCATGTTCCCCAAATCATTCTTCAGGATTCGAAGGATATACTGCATTGACTCGTGTCGTCCTTACGGCTTAGTGTTCCTTGTTTTTCTTTAATTTTTATTATTTCTTCTCTTGAGGTGGTTTGATCTTTTTCCTCTCTCGTTACAGAGGCGTCGCGAGGACCAGGAGCGCCGAGCTCGGCGAGGGGATACAGATCCCAGGTATGAGTACATCTTTCAAGTGCTGGCTACTGCCACAGCCCTACCAAGACACCAGGTTATGGACTTTGTCTACGAAGAGAACCTGGTAAGTTTGAGGCACCCTAATCAAAAGAAATCTAGTCGCGTGTGATTGAACCAAATTACAATTATTTCTTTTTCCAGACTCTTTCTTTCTTTAATTTTTCAAGACTTTTCCTTTTACAAAAGGGAAATTATAACCAACTCGCGACTTTGGGAGTCTTTCCAACCTTTTAAGTAGCAAGGCTAAGTAACTACGCCTCCAAAATTCCCACACGCCTCTGGTACGCATCATAGATGCAAATGCGCTCTTATGGTCACACCGATCTTTGAAAAAACCCTTTGTCTGTCTTGGCCGTTGTCGTGGGGAGAGGGAAGAACGAAAGGCTTAGACACATTTCGTTTAGAGGCGTCTTTATCTTAATCTATCTCACTCGCGAAGATTTAATACGAGCCAATAACGCGTTTAAAAATTTTTCTGACCTACATTCACACTACCTAGAGCCATCAAATTTATTCATGTAGATAAAATATAAAAACATAACCAAACATTCTTTAAATGAAGAATAACAATTAGTGAGACAAACGACGCATTCTTGAAAATAATTGCTTTGGGTTTTAAATCTCGGTCTGCTTAAAGGTAAGACCATTGATGGGTGAACCATATTAACTCTAACTAGCCATATACCAAAATCATGGGTCGTGCCTCTTTTATTGCCCACCTTCAGTAATTTCCTGAAATTAAAAAGACAGAAACTTTTATTTAGAACAATTTTTTTGTCCATTTTTATGAATTAATATGCATATACCTCAACGTGTTGCCTCTTAGAAACGAAACTATCAGTTTCCCTGATTCTCTGGTTACCTAAAAAGAGTGTTAAATAGATGCTTATGGAAACTAAAGGTAACATTATGGATAATTACTTTTAGTTACTTTTTTCAAATGATTTTAATTGTTATCAATATTTATAAATTTCCTTAAGATTCATTATAAGTTTGAATCTCAGCAGCCGCCTCCAGCCAGGTCTCTTGCATGTCTCAGTGCCTAACACACTTATGTCCAGCTCGTGACATCGATCTCAACTCGTTCACGTTATTCACCTGCCACTCAGGTGGACAATGTGCCATCAGTCGCGCTGTTCATCATTGTGTCGAAGTGACGCCCTCGTTCTTGGATCGAGACCCGCTATTTCGAGAAGGCAGATTTGTGGAGTGTATACGTTTTTGTCTGGTTTGCCGCAGTTTTATGATTTGTATTTGTTTTTGGCTGCTCGTTTGTTGATTTTGAGTACGTCAGATGCGTGAGCTGATCTATATTGTTAATATGTTACGTTATTAACGTCATGCCATATAGTTAACTAAGGCAAACCCTAATTATAGATACGCAGATAGAACTCTACAAAGCTAGATGACAAGACTCGAACGGTAGCTGTAACAAGAACTCATTTCACACTCTCTCTGAGTCTTTTAATCATAGAAGACCACCTGATCCAGTATTATATTACTAAATACTCCAATTGCATTTAACGAAACTTAAATATTGTTCAGTATCACATGCAACACCGGATTATGATTCATCCAATATGTAAAGTTATCACACACTCCAACCTAAACACCTTTTCTGAGTACTCATTGGTGCAAACTTTAGACACACTTCCCAACGTCATCATCGTTTAGACCCCTGATTTTGTTTGCGCGCGCACCAATATAATACAACAGATTCTCAACATCGCTACACCCGCTTAGCCACAGAGTGTGTTTGTAGACACTAATAAACCATCCACATAAAGCACCACAATGTAGTTTATCGTAATTCTTGGAACACCGCAGAGCTTGATTACTTAACTCGATGAAGATCAGAGACTTTCCTGCTACAATACACAAGACTAATTACTCGCAGCCACGGAAGAGCCACGAAGAAATCGATGGATATATTACACCGGTTTCCTCCCTTGGATCCTCCCACTCTAAAATCAGGCCTCCTAACGCATAAACTCATTCATATCAGGTCGGTATCGAGCTCTCGCGAGCCTCGTAAGGACACTTGCCAATAAGGTGATACGGCGATTCGTGGCATACGCGCAGATAAATGGTTTCATCACACACGCAACATATCACTCTTCCGCCTTGAAATCTGTTTATGGGGGATTCCAATTTGCATTAGCACGATGCAGATTTAAAACAAAAATAAAAATACAGAATACAACAAAAAAGCAACAAGAAGAAACAAAACCAAAGTAAAAAAAACAACAACAATCCAAACAACTAAGAAAAAAGAAAATAGGTACGCTTCATCGTCGGGAAGGTTTACATAGAGATTACTAGGATACCATAAGGATAATGGAAGAAAAAAAAGGCCTATGATGAGAAAAAGCAAAGTAAAACCGAGGCAGGAAATTTTCTACCAAAGCAGATTACAAGTTTATTATTTATTATTTTTCATCTTGCTTTTTTTATCTGCTGTAAAACAAGTATGGGTTAGGATTTGTCATCATCCATTTATCAAGTCTGTTTTTAAATGAACCTATACTAGGTGTGTTAACCACATCATCTGGTAGATTATTCCAGATTCTTATTGCTTTGATGAAGAGGAAGAATTTCGTTTCGTCTGCCCGAAAGTGACTCCCCTCAAGCTTAAGTTTGTAACCACGTGTTGATTCATTTGATATAAATATTCTAAAAATTTGATTTGTTTAAATTTTCAAAAACATGAACGATTTCAAATAACTCTATCATGTCCCCGCGTATGCCTCTCTGTCTAAAAGAGAATAGATTTAGAGCTTTAAGACTGTCCTCGTACTTCTTTGTTCTCAAGTGAGGAATCATATTGGTCATTCGACGCTGACCTCGCCCTAATCTTTCTGTGTCGCACTCTAGATGCGGTGACCAAAACTGCACGCAATATTCCAAATGTGGCCTCACAAGTGGATTATAAAGTGCTACAATACACTTTTTAGACTTGTTTTGAAATGTACGACCTATGAGACCAAGTACCTTATTTGCCTTTTCCACTGCCTCCATACATTGTTTACTTAATTTAAGGTCGCTGGAAATTTTTACACTAAGATCTTTTTCCACGTTGCCGTTTGGTAAGTCGGTCCTACCAGTTTATAGTTGGTTCTCACTTTGTTTTTACCAATGTGGAGGGAGCTGCACTTGGCGCTGTTAAAATTCATTTGCCATTTGCTCACCCATTCAACCAGTTTCTTTATGTCCTCTTGAATCAGTGCACGTATTCAGATGTTTTTGCACGGCCGCCGATTTTAGCATCATCTGCAAACATTGATAGCTTGTTCATTATTCCGATGCCTATTTCGTTAATGTATATGAGGCAGAATATTGGTCCAAGCACTGATCCTTCAGGTACGCCGCTTGTTACTGGAATATAGCTGGATTTGCCACAAATTCCTACTCTTTGACTTCTTTTATTGAGCCAGTTTTCTATTTAGTTAACCTTCCCTCCTATACATTGAGGTTTAATTTTAGCAATCAATTGCTTGTATGGCACCTTGTCAAATGCCTTCTGAAAATCGAAATACATAATATCGGCAACTCGGTCTTCATCATATAGGTACTTTGAATATGTCGTGAAAGATTTCAAGTAAGTTTGTCAAACATGATCGTTTTCGACGAAATCCATGCTGGGAATTTTTTTTAAGGCTTTTCGTTTTTAGGTGATCCACAATTTTGTCTCTCATTATTCTTTCAAATAGTTTTCCAATTACTGAAGGTTAAACTAATAGGGCGGTAGTTTTCGGCAAGGGAGCAGTCTTCCCTTTTGAATACTGGTGTGACATTCGCTATTTTCCAATCGTTTAGTACACACATTCGTTTCTAAACTTTGATTGAATATATGCGTCAGGGGGATAGTGATTGTTTCGCGTACTTCATATAACATGCGAGAGTGAATACCGTCTGGACCAGGAGAACTATTTACGTTAATTGCTTTCAGGCCTTCTCTGACTTCGTCTTCAGAAATAATAAACTCGCAGAGAGGTTGTTCATTGTTTTCGAACAAATCCACTGGAACTGGAATATTGGTCTCATCTTCAGTAGTAAACACAGAAGCGAAATATTTATTGAGAATTTGGGCTATCTTCCTGTCGTACAGTCGAACGTCGATGCTAGTCGAGGATTGACTCTGCGTTGACGCACGAAGGGAAAGCTAGAATTTGGGATATAGATCACAGTGCGAGGGTTAAATAATCAAAATCGAGTGCGGTTGGCCTAAATAATGAATTTCTAGAGGATTTAGGTTTAGAGAAACTGATGTAGAAAAAAAAGTTTACTATAGACAAAGAAAATATTATTAGCAAAAGTAAATAAATGACAATAAATAAGATGAAACCCGGTGTACCAAACGGAAGGGGGGGATACAAATAAATCCACGCCTTCCTTGAAAACCGAAAGCTTAACATACGCAGCAGGGGGAGCTTCGGACCTTGAGCTGATGGACAGCTCTCGTTCCTGGTCCTACTTATTTCAAGTTCATGAAGGCGGATTCTTTCCATTTCTTCTCGTTCCTTCTCTTCTCTTCTTTCTTCTCGTTCTTCTCTTTCTTCTCGTTCTTTCTCTTTTGTCTTCTCTCTTCTCTTTTGATCCTTTCCTCTCCTTGGATATAAGCTAGAAGGTCCTTGTCGCTGAGCCCAAGTGACTCTCCTTGCAACTTAAACGTGTTAAATAATGAGGACATTTTATCGCGTTCGACCAACTTTCAGGAAAAGCACCACAAAAAAGGGGGGAATTATTTAGACACACAGCGGAAGTGCTAGAAGGCTTTGGCGGACCTACGATTTTTCACTTAAAAAAACAACAAACAAACACAGCGATAATTATTTCGCACAGCGCGAATTCTTCACTCCGGAATTTAGTGAAAGCCTGTGCTGCCCATTAAGCAACGAAGAAAACGACAAACACAATGCAAAAAAAAAGAAATATGATTCACTCCTTTACAACACAGCAGACGTTTTATGAGGCCTGCAAAGGGTCAAATTTTCACACGGTCACAAAATTCAATACAAAATACGCACACAAGAGGGAAAATGGGAAATGGGTAAGGTCTTTTCTCCAGTTTCTCAAACCAGAACTTTTAATATACAAGAATAACACCCTTTAGAATCTGTCACAAGTCTAAAGGAATTAAGAGCAGATACTGCGGGTGACCCTAAAATGCCTGACACTAGAATATAATATAAATGTCGTAGGGTGACCCTAAACACCTGACACCAGAATATAATATCGTAGGATCGAACGTCGATGCTAGAAGAGAATTGACTCTGCGGGGACTCGGGAAGTGAGCACGCCAGAAATTAGGATATAGATCCCAGTGCGATGGTTGAATAATCAAAATCGAGTGCGGTTGGCATAAATAATCAATTCTTAGAGGTTCTGGGTTTTAGAGAAACTGATTGTAGAAAAATAACTTTACAATACACAAAGAAAATACTATTAGCAAAACTAAATAAATGACATAAATAAGATGAGACCCGTGGTACCAAACGAGGGGGGGGGGGTACAAATGACTCGACGGGGACGAGAGTCCGAGAGAGGATGTATGGTGATTGCTTCCAGGGAAATGGGGAATAATGCAAATGACGGGGAGACTCAAGTAAAGCCTGATTGACTGGAAGCTATGGGTACGACGAGTAAGCGAGGCGCTGCAAAGTTCCACTTACAAAATTCCTTCTTCTTTAACCTCGCTGAGAAATGAACGATGGAGTACTCCAGACGAGAACAAAGTCGATACCCGAGTGATAGATGCCTCTCTGTGTCAATCGTCTGTTGGGCGGGAACTATGGCCTTAGGTACGAGCGAGACCGTGGGTAGAGGTGACGCGTCGCGTTCGTGGCCGGAAGCCGTTGGGAGGCGGGGCAGGGCGTACGAGACTACGTGGCTGCTAACCAAGACGGGGTTGTATAATACTAATTTCTCAAAGCTTTTTTTTCGAAGTATTTATACTGCCTCGGCGGAAGCGTGTCGCTGAAGGCCCCCCAAAGGGGGACGGGGATCTAATTAGACTTGGGGCGCCAGGAGAAGGGGATATTCTCGGTGGGCATCACAGCCTCGCGCGAAGGTTCTTGACGCCGTAGATCTGACGCCGATCAGGAGAGTGTTTTCCCATCAATATATGTCAATATTTCGGCTTCTACAGCAAGTGCTGTATTGACATTGACGGCGGGGTGTGCGAGAACACCAGTGGAAGTGTTCTTCAGACTTAGATCACTACTGAATGGATTAAGTTCCTGTAAATACTGAAGAACTCATAATGTGTCCTTTCAGTCACGAGATAGTCTTGCTTTGGTCATGTCCTTGTTCTGCTCTCTAGTGTTGTAATTCACCCCCGTGAGCTCTTGTATTGTCTGGTATATTTCTGCACAGGCAGGCATTGATAGTAGCCATAATAGACATTGTTGTTATGTCATTCCTCGGCCTCGTGTTAGCCCCCCGCTGGTTTTTAAACATTTTATCAGAACTTGTTCGATGATCAGGTCAGATGAAAGACCTGCACACAGGCGGTCACTTCGTCGAACCACATGGAACCCCTCTTCAAAACGTTGGTGGACATTGTGATTTTGAGGTTTTACAGCTGCTGCAGATACAACCTAGCAGATTTGACATACACTTTGTGGCCCGAAGTTGCCAGGTAAGGTAGCACTTTCTTTGCAGCCTGTAGATGTAGTGCTCAGTTCCCAGTGCGCTCTGCCCTCATGTATTTACGTAAGATGCCTAACATGTCCATATACTGAACCCATATCGCTGAAGTTCTGAAAGATATCTTTGCAGACCCGGCATTATTCTAAAGGTCGTCTTTGATTCGATAAAAGATGTCATACTTGCATGCTTCTTCCACATACATTGTCCTAGCCATCAGATTCTCATAGAGATTAAAAGTTAGTTGAAATCTGCATTATTGCTTAGATCTGTGAGCTGATCATGTAGCTGCCTTGCATCAGCTTCGGCTAAGTTCGGATCTTTATTCGCAGTGCCGTCTGATGTTTTACGCAGGCATGGTAAAGGTGCATTCAGTACATTTGTCAACAGCAAGGCATTGAGGGCTGCGTCAACTATTAAGAGTGCACGAACTGCGCGGGCAATGGCCTTGCCTCTAAACATATGAATTTCTGCATTGGGGGCATATATCAACTCCATCACTTCTTGAAGCCCATATGATATCATTAGGTATCCAATACATTCGAGGAAACTCATCTGTGTGTAGAAACCGCCCAATCGTATGACAATCCATTTCAGATTGCTTCCAATATGCTCTGAGTTGATGATCATCAGAGCCGTCCACGAGAGAGGCTGATCAAAGGTTATTACTCGGGTGATTCCGTGGCGAGGTGCATGTTCACTGATAAACATCAGGGTCGAGTATATGCATGTGCTGTCACTCTAGTTCTGTCTATCATGGATAAAACTTGATAGCCGCCTTGCCAGGATGGTCACCCTTGTGTATGAATTGCATCGTTCCTGACCATGCATGTCTGGGAAATCCAAACAAGTTCGATGTCTTCCACAGCACATTAGATTGTCAGAGCACTTCTTGGCTTCTTAGTTGACAAGTTTCTGGTAGGTCACTGCTGTCATCCCGTGTCCTTCATCCTCGCGGTACCGTATCTGAACTTTTCCAACCATTGTAACATCATGACATGCCTCTTTAGACCTGGCTATTGGCCTGACTGATTTGGTTGCAGGGGTGACGGTGGCAATCCTTCCCATGTCATGGAATGTTCCATGACCATCCAGTCTGCGATGGTTGTGATATGCATTGTCAGCTGCGTACTGTACAAACTCCGTTGTCAGGTTAGGGATGTCTGTTCCATGTGAGTAAGCACCATTTCATTCAAACTGCTGCACCTCTTCATATGAACAGCAGAACCCATGATGATGAAGGGAGTCAATGAGAAAACGTGATGCAAAGTGGTGATATCGTTGCCCACCCAACCCAACCTGCAGTAATGCAAGTAATACTCTGCGTCTAGTTGCCTGCACTATGGCTTGGTCTTTTGAAGCCACTTTAAGACCATCTTTCTTCCCCCAAAACAGTCCTTCAACCAGTACCAGCAGAGTATCTGGTAAGTATTTAATGCCAGCCTCTTGTGATTGCAGGTCATCACCACATGGCTAGACTTCATTGGATGTGTCAATGATTTTAATGTCTTCCTTGATGAGTTTGGCAGCGGTATGTACAAGTTTGATTTTCTCTTCAGTCGTGTTCTCTTGCTGCTGCTTGTTGTAATATTCCCGAAGCACTACTCTGGCTGTTTTCCTGAATGTGACCACGTTCAGCTTGCCATTGATCGCAGTTTGGATTAGCTTGTCACCAAAGTGTTCCTACAGCCTCACCTTCATGTGGGTGTAGCTCTATGCTTCGTGGTTAGTGCCTGCAAGTTTATGTGTCATGAGATCAATAAGATCATTGTTGGTGATCTGTTCATCATCCTTTTTCTCAAGATATTTTGCCACTTGCAAGAATGCTGCTGTCTTCTCATCGACCAGAGGCCGTCCAAACTTTGGCCTCTTGGATTGTTTAGTTTTCGTCATATGAGCTATGTGTGTCTGTTTATTTGGGCAAAAGTTAAAACTACATCTATAGTAGTAAACTGCATCTGCTGCATGGAAGTTATGCACATGCAGAATCCATGCCTTTACAGCATCTGACCAAACATCGGCTCGTTCACAGCATATGGCCAGCAGCGTGTTCTTCCATTCAATTGTCTTTATTAAACGACATCCCGAGTCTTCCGCTTCCTCCCAAAATTGGCTGGACTACCACATAAAAGGCAATTAATCTTGAAATAAAACCGCTCCTCAGATGACCTAAGTATATTTGCATCACTGCTAGTGCTGGCCTTTGACTTTTCTATCCTGATATCCTTGGCTATCTGATGTGAGTTGCAGTAGGTAGACCAGCAGTCTCTGTGCACCCTTTCCTGAGGTACTGTTTGAATGCTGTCCTTCCTTGCGGTGCTGGGCTGGTTGATGTTTGAACAACCCTTTTCTCGGAGAGTTGAAAATAGGCCTCCTCTACCCTGCTTGCAGATGGTACACTGTTGAGATACCTCCATTATTACAACTATTGAGACCAACCTCTTCAAACATAAGGAAAACAGTACTCACCAACCGAAAATGTGTCGGCGACTCCCATGCGTTTGTCCAGAATTTTTCAAAGACGTTGGTCTTGAGGACTTCAAACAAAATTCAACTTGAGGCTTGTCAGCCCAGTTAACAGGTTGCAACATTCGAGAGTAACAGTAGGGGATATAGTTTGATTAAATATGATCAATATTAATGAATTTCGATTCACGAAGAAAAATTATGAAGGGTGGTGCTTTTAAGACGAACACCAAAAGCAGTCCTAGCGAGAGCAGCTGAACCCTATCTTTGAAGAGGTGGAAACCTATTGAAAATATTTAAAATACATATATTGAGAAAATTTACATGAAATTATCAATCAATATTAAAATAAATGATTAATTATTTTGAGTTCTCACACACTCCTCACAGACAAAAAGAAGTGCAATGCACCCATTGCACTGAAAAAAAGGCTATAGAGAAGTGCATGAGAAAGTTGAGAAAAAAGAAAATGTTGAGGAAAAATGAAATTAATAACGACAATACAGTAATAAGAGCATTATTTGAAATAAAAAATAATAATAACACAATGTAATAAAAATAATAAATAGAAAACAATAATAAAAAATAATAATAATGGTAAAATTATAAACTAATTATTGATTTAATTGAGTACACCAACTGCGCATTTTCTGCTGATAGGCAGCAGCAGCTTTGTCTTTTAGGACGAGCAGAGGTATCCACGACCACTTCACTGGCTCGTTCCAAGTCCTAGCTATGGTTAATTTGAGCAATATCCTCAACTTGAGGACTATAATGAATATCATCTTCCGCATCTTGAATAACTTCACTTTAATTGACTGCGGAATCTCGATGAGCATGAGTCAATGATATTTTCCAAGGATACAAGAAATTAATTGAATGATGAACAATGATACTGTAGCGGGCCGAAAATCTACGCTCTAATCCCATTAGTTCCAACCCGCTTCCTACACTAATTCGGACGTGAGAAATCGAAGGAGAATGAAACGGATTGTATATACAGTCCTTTACTTACAAAAAATATGGGGTAAATATTTATAATAGAGATCTCTTACTTATTTACACAACAAAAAAAAATGGGCTTGATCAATTTGCAAATATCTAATCATAAGCCTATAACCCAACCGAGAGACGAGAAGAAACCAAAAAAAAGATAAATGCGCAAACAAAACCGGTAAATGCAAAAAATGAAAAGGCCTCACGTTGTACCCCGAGCTGGGGGGGGGGGAGGGGGGAGTCCTGCCGGCTGCCACTCGACTCTATACTTTCAGAGGACTAACAAGGCTGGCGCCTCCGAGACGTTTACAAAAACAGAAAGCTGGTGCCTCCGAGCTCGATACAATATATAGGGATCTGGTCGCACCTTCGGGGCTAAAAAACCCCCCAGCTATTCTGTCCCAACAGGACGCACAACTTCCAGTGTACCTCAAGCCCTACTGTCTCCGCCACTCTTTACAAATTTGGCAGGTAATATTATTTATAATTTACTAGAGTGGTCTTTCGGAAAAACAATATCAAATTTAAATAGCTGGGGAAGAGAAAAAAACATTTTCGACAAACATGAAATCGCTAATATATATATATATATATATATATATATATATATATATATATATATATATATATATATATATATATATAAAATATTTAAAAGAAAAACATTTTCACTCACACACACATTCTTACAGAGGGAAGGAGAGGGTATTGGGAAAAAGGGGTGGGAGGATGGCCCTTCACACACACACTCACATTCGTTCCATCACAATACCATCACCCCTCTTAAGTCTGACACTACGCACAACATTATCATGACTCACAACCATTTCTAAAACCCTTCCTAATAACCAATAGGAGCCTAGTCTTATTGGGATTCTTAATCAAAACTACATCTCCAGCTTTGACTCTATTTTGCCAATTACACTGGTACAAATCTCTGCAATGCTCACACAAACTAAGAAGGCAAGTCTTGTACCACTAATCTTTGAAATTAGCAAAATCTTCATCACGAGAAGCTAAAGTGTACTCTAATGATTGCTGAGAAGGGGCATCTCTATCCCATAAGTACCCTTCATCAGTATCCTTGAAAATCAAAAGAAGATTAGAATGAAATTTCACAAATGAACTGGGTGTGATCACTTCCAGCTCATTTTATGAGGACATATATGTTAAAAGGCCGAGAATTAATAGCAGCTTGTGAATCACTGTTTACGGTTAATAACTCAAAATATGAAAGTCTGGCTCTACCAACAGTCTTATACAGACAATTCTTAATAGTTCTGATAAGTCTTTCCCATGTTGCTTCAACCCAAGCGGAATACAATGGGATTCTAATATGTTGAACGTCATAATTCTGAAAATGGTCATTATATTCGTCGCAAATCACTGCTTGCTCTAAGGCTTGGCAACCAGCAACAAAAGACCGTGCGTTATCACTATACACATATGAAGGCACTCCATAAAGATTCACAAATCTCAAAAAAGCTAATATGTAGCTATGAGTTGACATTTCGGGAACTAACTCTATATGCACCACCACAACATTCAAACAAGTGAAAATAAGCAAATACATCTTAACATTTTCATTATCAAGTCATTTTTTACCCATAAATGACCTGTGAAATCAACTCCGGTATGCATGAATGGCTTTATGAAATTGATCCTATGTCTAGGTAAGATAGTCATATTGGGATAGCGCAAAGCCAAATTATTAAACTTTTTGCATGTAATGTAAAGATCGAGAACATTCTTGATGCACTGCCTCATCCTAGGAACCCAAAAGCCACCAGCCCTGACTGCATTTAGTGTAGTCTGAATACCAAGATGTTTACAGCGTCTATGATAAAATTCAATGATTAGCCGAGTTAAGGGATGATCCTTGGCTAACAAAACTGGATTCATTACTCCAAAGTCGAACATCTGAGTTTTACCTATTCGGCCCCTAGAGCGAATAATGCCCTTATCATCTAAACACAAGTCTAAATTAACGACCAGAGCAGGAACCGAAGCTACACTAGATGGGTCAAGCAGATAAGAGAGTTCTCTAGAGAATGATTCCTTTTGCATTTCCTTTATCAAAAGCAATTTTCCAGCTTGGAAAGGATCTTCATTGAAGACTTTGAATTTGAAAACGGCCTCAAAAAAAGACCAGTTACTCGAAAGAGCTTATAGAGATTTGAAAATCTTGAAACATCAATCATAGACTCCGTCTTATTTACTATATTAATATTAACACAAGTACATTCTTTTGGTGACTTGACTAGCAACTTACTAGCCTCTGAAAGACAATCAAGATTACTCTCCTGCTAATCATCTAGAGATGAAGCTAACCATGAAGGTCCTTTATACTAAAAGTCTGATATCTTTTGCAATTATTTGAAGGTCAACCCACGTGTTAACAAATTACAAGGATTTTCTTCACTTCTAACATACCTGAAGTTCACTGCGAACCCATAGTCTTTCCTAAGGTTATCCTTGAACACTGCAATGTCTTTGAGACGGTTACGAGTGAAAATATTCTTAGCTGTAACAACACCAATAAACAACCATTGCAGTACAATCTGAAAGTCCACAGCAGACAGAATTTTACTGAATTTGATAAATTTGAAATAATTAAGCATGAAAGGCAACCACTTTAACGCCAGAAAAACAGCCATGAGTTCCAAAGTAGGTAAGGTTTTGGCTCTTAAAGGGACCACCTTTGACTAAGCAAATGGCAACTGAGCTTTACCATCACAGTGAATTGTCAGAATCTTGATTAACACATGATCTTTGAATATTAAGAGTAAACAACTGGGATAAACCCAAACAATGCTTTCTCCATTCAGCAAGAAAAGATTCAGGAACAATGTCGTCCCAATCCAATTTCAGAATCCATAAGTCCCTCACAATCAGTTTACACTTTGTAGTGACAGGCAATGTGAGACCGAGGGGATCGAACACCTGGGACACTTGAGAAAGTATTCCACGCTTCGTATTTGCATTGCCATCCAGACTGTAATTTGATAATTGAAGCAATCATCCTTTACCAAATATTTATATCCTAAGACTTTCTCATAATTGTTGCCATGTGTAAAAATATTACCATCTCTCTGCATTACAGGCTGCAATTCTTT
Organism: Ceratothoa steindachneri; assembly: GCA_963969495.1. Lineage (NCBI taxonomy): Eukaryota > Metazoa > Arthropoda > Malacostraca > Isopoda > Cymothoidae > Ceratothoa > Ceratothoa steindachneri. The sequence continues at coordinate 11,026,310 of OZ018319.1, read as the reverse complement.
GCTATTTGAATTCCAAGAACGCAAATAAAAGCCACCCTGATTCATACGAGAGAAGGATTTAACATAAACTTGCTTATGTAAAAGTTGGAACACAATATACTAAAGACTTCATATTCACAAAAAGTACTAGCATGATGTTTTATCACATAATTCAAAATGAATGGACTCGCATTGAATCCGGAAATGATTGTCCAGTATCGATAAAAAAGTAAGGTAGTAGCCCTATTAGCGCCCCAAGCGCTGAACGTCACGGAATGGAGAATATCCATGGCGTGGGTATAAGAGACCCTAAGGCTGCAAATATGAGCCTCCCAAGAGGAGGCGTCGGTCAAATCAAAACTAAGGAAACGGTGCTATTTAACCACTTCCAGGCATACCCCATTAAGAAACAAGTCTGGATCAGGGTAGAGCCGTGAATGGCGGCAGAAGTGCACCACCTTAGTCTTGGCTAAGGAAAACCGAAGCCTGCGCGCCTCGGGATAGAGAGAGACGTGGTTCAATGCCTGTTGGAGTCGACGCTCCAAAGTTGGCATCTGGACCGCGCCAAAAGAGATCAAAAGTTCGTCTACGTAAAGCGTAGCGAGAACATCTTTCGGCAGCACCAAGGTGATGCCATTGATGCTCAGGGCAAATAGTGTGACACTGAGGACACTTCCCTGTGGGACACCCTCTTCCTGTTCCATTGAGACCGTACGCGGAATCGACGACCTCGCAAAAATTCAGATATAAACATTGGGAGGCGTCCTCTCGCCCCCATCGTGTGGAGAGTCTCGATGGTACCATATCGCCATGCGGTATCATAGGCCTTCTCCAGATCGAAAAACACCCTGGCGTAGTGCTGTCTACGAAGGAAGGCTTTGCAGACAGCATTTTCCAGTCGGAGCAGAGACTCCAACGTGGAGTGGAACTTGCGGAAGCCGCACTGTGTGAAAGACAGATGGCCTCCTCTGTACAGAAAAAGAGGCTAATCTAAAATTTACCAATTTCTCTATCAACTTGCACACGCAAGAAGTTAGAGAGATTGGGCGGAAACCGGCCGGAGTGAGTAGAGTGATCTCTCCCCAGTTAGCAAAAGGAGAGCACGGTTGCGATTCGCCAGGAATAGGGAACGAAACCCTCCACCCATATCTTGTTGAATAAATCGAAGAGAAAGGCCATGCCTCGCTCACCCAGGTGTCGAAGCATGGCGTATGGGACATCGTCCGGACCATGGGCGGTGTCCGCGCACGAAGCAAGAGCGGAACGCAATTCACTAACATTAAACCTGTCGTTGAAGGGTTCTCCGCCTCTGGAGGTCAAGTCCAGCCGGCGGCCTTCCGCGACATCACGACGTGCAATGAATGCTGGCGGAGCAGCATCCCGGCTAGAAAATGCTGAAAAAGCGGTCGCCAGGGATTCCACCACGGACGCGGGGTCCGAGATTGCGGTCCCATTCTCCGGGAGAACGGGAAGTGGGTCCTGTGAGAACTTGCCACGAATCCTTTTGACTCGCTTCCACACCTGTGTTAGAGTGGTCTTCCTGTTAAGTAAAGACACGTATGCCCGCCAAAAATAGCAGCGGGCGTGCTTCTAAATATACCGGAACCTAGACCTAGCCCGAGGAAATTCACCGACAGGGAAATCCATCGGGTAGCGCTTATAGAAAATGTAGGCATAGAGCTTCTGCTTGAGGCCCGTCTCACACTCGGCTGACAACCACGGGAGTGGTCGGCATGCAAAAGGGCCAGACCTTCTAAGAATAGTAGCTAGGCCCGTGGCAATGAGGTTGCCGGAGAAGAACTCCTCGACTGAGATAGAGAATTCAGTCATTTCCATTTTGTGAAATGCAGAACACCGCGCCCGTGCCAAGCTCCACAGGGGCGGGCTCTTGGGCGGTAGTCGCCCAGAAAATTATATTTGAATGGGAAAGTGATCACTACCATGAAGGTCATCGACCACCCCCTAACCAAAATCAGCCTGTGCATCCGGAGAGCACAAAGATAGATCGAGGCAGGAAAATGAAGCGGTTTTCGGGCAGTGATGCGTAAACTCATCCACATTTAGGACACCCATCTCAAGCTCTTCGATCAGATCGGCAAGGACTTGACCCTGTGTGTTGATAGAGTAATCTCCGCAGAGGGGGTGTGTACCGTTTAGATCTTCGAGCAAGAAAAAGGGCCTCGGCAACCGTGCCACGACGCGGTGGAAGTCTCCCGCGTTGAAGTCGGCTACGGTGGAATGTACACGGAAATAACAGTATACCTCCTATCAAGGTGCTGCTGCACAGCTACTGCCTGAAAGGAGGTATCTAAAGCGAAGATAAGAACGGAGACATCATGCCTGGTTTAAATCGCATATCCTCCCGCCTGGCCTCCATCCCGTGGTGGTGGGATCGCAAAACCATTATACCCCGGTATAGTGGGCAGGGGCATGCGCCCAGCATGATCTACTGCAAAAAGATAGCTAACGGGAAACTGGAGGATACGAGCCTCCGCAGCTCCACCCAGTTAGCCAGGAGTCCGCGGCAATTCTATTGAAGGAATATGCCCTCTTGGCCTAGCTCGGAGGAGACGCGGGGGCCCTCCTCGAATTGAAGACCCTCACGGGAATAGTCGTATGCTTTCCGGAGGCAGAACTCCGGGCACTGTTGGCCGGACTATGCGCTGAAGGCGCTGTCGCCTTTGAGGACTTATTGGGAGAAGTTGGGCTCGCCATGCGAGTCTTTTCCTTCCTCCGCCTCGAACTTTAGGCGGGCGGAGCGGCTTCAGAGGCGGGGGGCCCTCTCTTCGATGATCCACCGTCTCCAAGCCCACCATTGGGCGTGGGCGAAGGAGCTGAAGCTCCTTTGTTGCTGTCTCCTTTCAGGGGACAGCTTTAGGAACCAGGGTAGATGGCCTAGCGACTTACTTTAGGGGTGTTGCCGCCTTTAAGTCTACCGACTCGGTGGAGGCGCGTAGCCGTTTCGCCTTACGGGAAACGGTCATGCCGGGACTGGCTGGGGACCTTTTGTGCCGCCAGCTCTACCAGGGGAGCCACCGGAGTGGGTAGAACCCACAGAAGGCTACCGAATGGGCGCGGAAACGACCGTACTCGTAGGCCTGGAGTAGCAGGAGCAGAGGGTCTCTATTCAAACATTGAGGCATAGGACGTCCCGGGTAGCGCCAGCCGCGCCAGGACCAAGTCCCTAGCCTCGCGAAATGAGAGACGAGCCTGAGCCTGAACAACCAGGAGTTTCTTCTCAGGGAGATAAGCACCATATTGCTTCGAAGAGGCGTGTTGCGGCTCTCCGCAATTGACACACTTGGCCACACACGATTTGGACTTAAAGTGTGTGGCCTTGGAGCAACTTACACAGGTTTCAGGTAACCCCGACCCAGCACGTCGTTAGGAGCGATTAGTATGGCCGAAGCGGTGACAGTAATAGCACCTCCGCGGCAGTGGCACGAATGCCTTCACGCGGTAGCCATACCAACCGGCACGCACCGAATCAGGTAGCTTGTCACAGTCGAACGTGACGAAGAGTGGAGGGGGTCTCGAGGCCCCTTCCTGTTTTCTTATCACACGTTCGACCTTGACCACCCCATTGTCGGCTAGCTCTAAGGTGATGTCCTCTATGGAGTAGTCCACGAGTTACTCGCATAAACTACTACTTTCGCCAAGTTCATGGTAGAGTGTGGCGTCACAGTCACAGGCGTGCCATCAAGTGTCCAAAGGGCACTAACATGGCCACCTCGGAGGGATTCGACGCATTCGCCAAAAGGCTCCCGTCCGAGAACCGGGTCACCTTCGGCTCTCTACCAATCACACAGGCTAAAGCTCTCCTCTGATAGATCATGTTGCCCTTAGCCAACATGCTGCGATCCGTGGAGTGAATAATCAGTAAGCGTTTGAAGCCAGCGGGCTCGAAAACGCCAGGTAATCTCTGAATAAGGGGCCCCGATGTAATCGAGGCTCCACTCCGCGCACTAGCACTTTTAGTCTTAGTCGGGCGCTCCACACCCGGGGGGTGGGGTAGAGGAGCCAGATGTGCCTATCTTAGCTTGGTTGCTTACCGAAGTGGCAACATACCCATCCGTCCCCGCAGCCCCCGCGGATGGAGAGGAGCCCCTAGTCTTTTTAGTCTTTTTCTTGTTTTTTTTCTTTTTAGGAGATGCGGGCGGGGAATGAACCCGCTTCTCCCCTGCGCCGACAGGAGCCCCCACACCGGATGGACCTGCCTCAGCAAGGTCCTTTATCCGTGATAGAGAAGGTCCTGGCGGTCGCAGGGGCACCAGCCGGAGGAGGAGATCCCTTCCCTCCTTGTACTGCCTTGGAGACCCGAGCCGTTTCAGGGGGGGAAATAGGGGCGGACTCGAGTTCGGTACTTGGTGCCAAGCCCAGATTCCCTCCGATGGAAGGCCATACCGTCTGATGCTGGGTTGCTTCAAGGACAATGTCTATCTCGGGGGGTGGGCTCCATTTGGCCATCCCTCTAGGACATCACAGGCCCCATTGGCAGCGGTGTCACGAGTCAAGTCTGTGGAAGCACAGGCCCCATTGGCAGCGGTGTCACGAGTCAAGTCTGTGGAAGCACAGGCCCCATTGGCAGCGGTGTCACGAGTCAAGTCTGTGGAAGCACAGGCCTTGGCCCCCGCTAGTTTTAATATTCTAGACAGCTGGTCTTTTAAGGGAAGCAACCGATGGAGTCTGGCTTCCCTCTTCCCCCTAAGGAGGTTTGCCCTACTGAACCGCTTCAATGGGGAGCGGTCGGCTATGGGCTGCCTGCTGGCTTTCTTGGCAATCCCCTTCTAAAGTATAGTAGGGACTGCCGCTGGGAAGAGGGAGGTGCCCGAAGGTACCTCCAGACAAGGGGGTGAGGGGCAGTGCCCTACCCCCGTAGGCGAAGGACAGGAGTAAGCCTTCTGTCCGGTTAAAGAGATTTGGCGGGTCCCCTGGAAAGCATAAGGGGAGATGAACCTCCATTTTTTCTGTGGGACTGCCCGAGGACGGCCCTGACGATGGATTAGGGAAAATTGAGGCGATTTTTTTCCTCATCATTGGGCATGGTGACCCTTATTTTTTTACGGGATGCAGACGCTAATCGCCCCTCGCAGTAGCCCGCCCTGCAAGGGGTTCGTGCAGGGCTGGCAGAGCCAGTGCCGCCATTTAAGGCCACTCCTCCCACCTGGTGACCTGTCAGCCCTTTAGCATGGTGGCTACACCTTGGGCACGGCGTAAAATTGATAGAGTGTGAAGTGAGAAGGGAAGGGGATGTGAGGAAGGTATGGGTGGAGATGAAGCAGGTTGTTAAAAAACCCTCATTCCAAACTGGAGCTCAGGGGTTAGTGAACATTGTCCCCTCCCCCCTCAGCCCCGATCCTGGATAGTTGGCTGAGAAGAAGGTCAGCATCTACCCCAGGGGTGGGCAACCTTTTTAAGTGGGTGTGCCAAAATTGGCCAAATCTTTGCTACAAAATTTTCTCACTTGCCAATACTTGACTAAAACACAATGAAAGGATATAAAATTAAAGATGTTCTTTTTATTCATTACAAGGTAAAGATAGTCATTTTACCTAAGAATATACATATTATCATTTTATATTAAACCGAATTAAATCTTTATCATTTCAAGCAGAAAACAACAAATCCAAACTAGAGAAAGAAAAATTGTGGACCTTTTTATTTATTTACCATCAATGAGACTTCTGCTGCTGCCTCACTGATAACATAATTTATAGCAGGTTGCACACAATGCGGTTGATATATAAAATAAATTGGAGATACATTTATTTAGTTTTCTTAAGTTAAGCATTTGGCTTCGCGTGCCGGTAGAAGTCGTTGGCGTGCCACGTTTGGCACGCGTGCCAAAGGTTCCCTACCCCTGATCTACTCTGGGAAAATAGAGGCCGAGGTTGTAGGGGAAGTGAGGAAGTAGGGGAGAAATACAGGCTGTCTGTAAGAAGGAGAAGAGGCTAAGCTAGGGACGGACGGGGCGCTGAGTCACGTCAGCACGGCGGCCAGGAAGGCAAATCGCCGCGCCCCTTACGGGGAAGTAAACACTAAAAAAATAACACCGAAATGAGACTGAAATTTGGAATGCTCTCAGATCTCAAATGACACGAAAATAAGAGATCAAAACAACATCAGCTGTTCGCGACTACGATACTAGCACGTAAACATTGAATTCAACGCAGAGAAAAGGTTAAAGCATAGGAGGCACTTATGAGAACAATTATTCACAAATAATAAGTACCACGATATAATCGAAATGAAAAAGAATGAAGCGTCTTTGAAATTTATAAAATATTACAACTATTGAGACCAACCTCCTCAAACATAAGGAAAACCGTATTCGCTAACCGAGATTGTGCCGGCGACTCCCATGCGTTGGTCCAGAATTTTTCAAAGACGGGCTTAAAAACAAAATTCAACTTGAGATTCGTCAGCCCAGTTAACAGGTTGCAACATTCGAGAGTACCAGTAGGGGATATAGTTTTATTAAATATGATCAATATTAATGAATTTTTATTCACGAAGAAAGATTATGAAGGGTGGTGCTTTTAAGAGCTGTCCACGTTCCTGCCGCCCTGCTTACAGCACCTGCGCACTTACCTGGCGAGAGCAGCTGAACCCTTTTTTGAAGAGGTTGAAACCCTTGGAAAATATTTAAAATGCATATATTGAGAAAATTTACATGAAATTATCAATCAATATTAAAATAAATGATTAATTATTTTGAGTTCTCACACCATGCCTGAAAAGAGAAATACAGAATTACATTAGTATACTTGTTTTGAACTTTGGAATAACGAATAAACATACCAATGGTACTTTAAATCAGAAGTTGTCATAATCCTATTAATTTATTAGCTATAGAGAGACATTTATCCATTGTTTGGGCCAAATATGCACAGAGTACACAAAGTTTCACAAATAAACATATTTTTTCGGGGGAAAATATTTAAATGTTTGGGCAAATAAGCTATAATTTTTATTTTACTTTTTTACAATAAATCTTGTTTATTCACCTCAAAATGTAAAGTTGCACAACACAACCACATTCTATGACTGCTGGAACAGTACTGAATGGCAGTGAGACTGTGAATGTAGTAAGAAACACACTACCGCAAGCCTGTAGGAACCTATTGCGACATGTAGGCGTATCTTGAAAAGTAGATCTAACAAACAATTTTAATCAGATATTCATTATCAGTGACCTAACATTAGTTGGAAATTGCTATTCTGGTCTCGGAAGCATTTTGGATGTTGACCAATTTAATTAGACTCATCACTAATCTCTTAATCCCTCGGCTCAATAGTTTAAGAGGGAGCCCTTGAATACAAGACTTTGAGTGATGGTGTACGTAAAAACGTGTTCCTACATACATACGAGAAAAAAACGTACATACTGAGTGAGTACCACCACTACTAACCTTATATATGATTGAAAAGTGCCGGGAGGGCCATTACTCAAATGATATGCGTGGCGCTTATCCAATCTCAAAACCACTGATGAACGCTGTTCTACCAGACCTCATTCCTCACTCCTCAGAGCCCCAACCGGTAGTTCTCGAACCCTCCGGTCGTGCTGCTCCAGTCTATGACTCTATTAGGCTGTGGCCATTTTGCTATTTATCATCCATATTTTCTTAATATTGTTCTTCGTCTTCTCTCTTCATCGCCATTTTCTTCCATCTTTTCGCCCCACTGAGAGAAAAGAGTTGTAGCTTATATCGGATCCCTTCGTCTAGATGGAAGAGCTGAACAGATTCTTGACACCTGGAAACTACCAGACGCTGATATGGTTCTACCAGGAGGTCGAGCCCCCGCGGGAGGACGACCCAGAGGAGGAGGACCCGGAAGGACGAGAGACACTGGACGAATCAGAGACAGGATTAAAGGTTAGAGCGTGACCCAAAACATACTCATCCTCCTATTTTAGGCCGTGATCATTGTTAATGTAGTTGTTCAGGTACCCGACGATCCACATGCAAGTGTCATCCAACTGCTTACAATCTTCTGGGGTTGGAACTTGAACATATAAAACTGTGTTCGAAGTGAATTATTTTTTATATAACAATGGGGGGTGGGCAGCTCTCCTATTGAAGGCAGTGAAGGGATAATATTATTGAGAGAAATGGAATAAAAAAGGCGAAGGTGAGAGAGATGAGACTCGAGGCCTACTATGATATAAAGGTCTTTATTGAGCTTTTTCTTGGAGGGAGAATGAAAGCGCCTGTTTTGTAGATGGGCAAATAACGAAGAACGGAACAGGCAGGTAAAATTACAGGGAACAGAAAAATCACCCTTGTAAGGGTCCTTGGCCGAATGAGCCATACCACAACCCCGGTCGTACTGTGGGAGAGGTCCCGGCTCTCGTCCTTCCATCGATGGTTTATGACTCCATTGCAGAGCGGGAATGGATTCAGGAGAGTTGCACGCCTTTTCCCTCTCTAGCGATATAAATAGGTTTTGGCCCTCGTATTTTTACTTCAACTAATTTGCCACATTGCCCACGAATTCGATTTAAATTCTCTTTGGTGGAAATGCTCTCGTTAGTTTACCCGCTATTGCTTGCAAACACGGACCGACCTGATTCTTCCTATTTACACCTCTCTTCACCTTCTGTCCATCACCCTCTAGTCTGTTTTAGCCCTTTCTGACTAATATACTAGTTGGTTAGCTGGTTTCTACCTGAACCAACGTGCCCTTTTCCGTCATTGAGAGGTCCAGCAGTAGATTGGACCTCAAACCGTTTTAATCATCTTCAATTGTTCCAATTCCACAGGCGCCCTCGGGCTCGTCCTCATCACAAAAGCACCCCAAGGAGTGCCTCCCGCGAGCTTCCTCTATGATTAGCACACTCTCTGATGCACAGGAATCCCGTCGAGGCTCAAGTACCAACGACCACACAGACACCGAAGGTCAGAGCAAAATGTTGGCAGGTCAGAGCGCTCAGGTCATATATAAAATTGTTATGTTTATGGTCAGAGTGAGCTTCTCGTTGGTCGGACTAAAGTTTTCCTATATCAGAGGGAGCCTATCCTATATCAAAAGAAAGAGATCTTTGATCAGACCAGAGTGTTCGTGAGTCAGACCAAGGATTTCATATGCCAGATCGAGTGGTTCGTATATATCAGAATAAATGGTTTCTTTATCAGGGCAGGCTGTTCGTAGTTATAATAGCTTTTTTGGTCATAGTGAACTACTCATAGATCAGAGCAAATGTTTTCTTGGTCAGACTAGGCTTTTGGTCGGTGAGGGCAAAGTTTTCCTATGTCATAGTGAATGTGTTCTATGTCAGGATCGAGTGTTCTTTGGTCAGATCATGTTGTTCCTTGATTGCACTAGCCTGTTCGTTGGTCAGTTCAAACAGTTTTTTCGTCAAATTCAGCTGTTTGTTGCTCAAACTGAGCTGCTCGTAAGGTCAGACAATTTATTTCTTAAGTTAGAGCGCGCCGTTCATATGTCAGAATGAAGCGCTCCATTGTGAGACCTGGCAAATGCCACCAAAGGCATATGCTGCCTTAAAAAAGTTTAGCCTATTAAGAGGCTTTGTAAAAAAAAGCACACCAAAACAACAACAAAAACATATAATAAAGAAAATCAACAAAAAGCAAACCAAGTCAAAGAAGAAGAAGAAGCAAAGAAGGTATGATCCAGCATCGGGGGGAGGCACGCCTCACATCGGTTCCAGAGGATGCACCTAACCTCAAAAAAATTGAAAAAAATGGAGAAGTCGGACTCCTCCAAAAAGTTATTCAGTCCACATGTTTGTGGAGACTCAGTTCGTCCTTATACCAGGACTGGTAACGTGCACGAAGATCCACCATACTGGGACACTCGACATCAATATGCCAAACAGTCTATGGGCCATCAAATGGCAGTGCTCCCGCGGGTACGCCTAATTAGAAGACGACTTAAAGCAACCTGAAGCCGTCGCGACTTTGGAGTATAGGTACACAGGAACAGTCGCAGCGTGATGAGGCGCAACTTTAAGTTCTCCTCAGCCGTCTCCCATCTTCTTTTCCAGATAGCCCAGAGGGATACCCTGTTCCTGCCTTGTAATCATTGTGAGAAAGAGTGAAACGCTGGTCTGGTTGCCCATTCTTCGTGGACTCTTTGGCGCCATCATCAGCGCGGTCATTCCTCAACATCTTCACATGTCCTGGAACCAACAGGGAGATAATTTCCACATCCATTCTGGTCGCGTCACTTGTAGCGTTACAGATTCAGCGAGCCAGTGTGTGTAGAGATTCTAATGCTCCGACGGCACCGAGGGCGTTTTATGATTCGCTATAGATGACAATCCCGTCTATATACCGGACACAACGTATTGTTTCCTTTAGTAAGCTTTGTATTACAACCATCTCAGCCGTGAAGATAGAGGCAACGCCTGATAGAACCCCGCTGACTTCAAACAAAGGGGAAACGGAGTGGAAGCTGACCCCCTCTTCGGAATTGAAGCCAGCCGAGTACAATCGCACGATTAAAGTGTGACAAGAAGTGTGCTTTAAAAGGACAAACACAATACTCCTGGTGGTGTAGAAGTTTTGGGAGCAGAGGCCTGGAGACAAATAGTCAAAGGTGGTACTATCCAGGGTGGCGTTTCGGGCGCCACTAGCGTAAAACCTTCGTGAATAGTTAATTTTTGAGTGAACAAAAATCCGATGAAATCACAAGCCTGTAACTCTATCAACACCACAAGCGCTGAACACGGAGCGGATCGAGGAATATTCTTGGGGGACAGTAGAAGATTTTTCATTTATTTTATTAGCGCCCTTCAGGTGACTGCCTACAAAGGCATAAGTCGCCGAAATTAATTACAAGCCAAACACTAGGCGACATTAAACTAAAATATAAGTCAGAAGCACCAAACCGAAAAACGAAAATAAAATTAAAAACAAAACAAGAAACAAATTAAAAGCAAGAAGAAGGAAGCCGTTACGGTATCGGGAGGAAACTCACCTCGTTCTGGAGCAGGATCATGAGACCAATACTAAAGAAAGCCAAATAATATAGAGGAGACTAGACTCCTACAAAAGAGTAGGGGGAAGAGACCGTAAGGCTGGATATATAGAGGTCCCAGAACAAGCACCGGTCGAAAACAAGACTAAGGAAAGAATGTGAATGTCCTACTTCCAGGAGAACCCCGTTTAGCAACACCTTATGCTAGAGATGAAGCTGTGGCTAGCAGCAGAAATGCAATACCATAGTATTAGCCAATTAAAACCGAAACTCGTGTGCTTCGCCAAACCGAGAGATGCGGTTTAATGCCTGTTGGACTTGACTCGCCCCAAAATTGGCCTCTGGGCAGCACCAAATGAGATCAGTAGGTTGTCTACCTAGAAAGTAGCGTGAACATCTTGCGTCACCATTGAGGTAATGCCGTTGATGTTTAGGGCAATGAGTGTGACATTGGCAGCACTTGCCTGCAGGTAGCCATCTTCTTGCCCTGTTGGTTGTAAAAGTTCTTCCCTCTCCCCTCCCATACACGGAATCTAGGATCTCTCACAAATTCATATATGAAAATTTGGAGGGGACGCCTCGCCCCTATGGTGTAGACGTTTTCCATGATTCTGTATCAGTATGCAGTATCATAGGCCTTCTCCAGTCAGTAAAACACCGTGGCTTAACGCTGACGCAGAAAGCATCTTTTAGCCGAAGCAGAGCATACAACGTGGAGTGGAACTTGCAGGAGGTTAGAGAAATTAAGCGGAAACCAGCCGGGGTAGAGTAATTTCTTTCAGGCTTACGCACAACAAGCACTAGGCTATTCGCTATGAGTCTAAAGGATACTCTAATCTAGATCTTATTGAACAAATACTAGATAAAGCTAATGCCTTGCTCACTAAGGTGTCGAAACATGGCATGGAGTGGAGTGATTCCTTTGTTAGAATAAATAGTTCCTTTTTCAAAGTAGGCTGTTAGAGATCAAAGGCTTAGAAATTACTAAAGACTGTCTCACTAGCACGTTTGAGTCTAACGACTCGGTGGAGGAACGTGGCATTTCGCCTTACTAGAAACGTTCAAGGGAAGTTGATGGGAGAAGCCCTGGATTTAGCCGTGGCGCAGCGTGAGCTCTTGTAACCAACTGCCAGCTTGAGTTGGGTACGACGAACGGAGTGGGATAGAACCTGTAGAAGGGTTCAGAATAGACGCGAAAGCTGCTCTGGCTCATAAGCGTGGAGGGGCTAGGAGAAAAAGGTGCCTTATTAACTTGAGAGGCGTAGAAAGTCCCAAGTTGCACAAGGTGCAACAACAACAATTCTTTGACTTCACTGAAAGAGAGTCGGTCCGCAGCCTTCTCGAAAAGATACGAACTACAGTGTTTCGAGGAAACACTTGACATTTTTGAAATTCCTTTTAACTGTTTGCGCAGACTTCGGGTTGATCCGACTCGGCACTTCTGCAAGTTCGATTAGTATGACCGAAGAGGTAGCAATGGTAACACCTCTGCAGAAGTGGCATGAATATTTTTATGTGGTAGATATACCATGCGGCACGCATCGACTAAGGGACCCTATTACAATCGAAAATGACAAAGAGTGTAGGCTCGAGCCATCACCAACCACCCTATTTTTTTGCATCACAGTCCGATCTTGCCTGTTTCTTTCACAAAACTCATCTTGAAGTATGGTGTCACTTGCAGAGAGTTCCTGTTAGCAGACGGGATGTATTTGACTCTCTATCAATTAATCTAGCTATAGCTACTACATGGTAGAGCCTGTGACCTTTGGCCAACAGGCTACCATCAAGAGAACCAAAAACTAAGAGTGTTTGAAGCCAAAGGTCTCGAAAACGCCTGATAGTTTCTCGATGAGGGATCCCGAAGTCATCAAGGTTCCACGCACCCTATCTGCAACTTTCGTGTTTTTTTCATGTGGCCATCGCCAATCTACGCCGTCTTGGGCTGGACGTGCCTCTCTTTGCCAGGTCACCTGCCGATACAGCTGGGGACCCTTCCTTCCCCTGACCACATCAAAAGTAGAGGAACCCCTAGTCTTCTTAGTGTTCTATTTTCATTTCCCTTTAGGAGATAAGAGTGAAGAGTGTGCCATCTTCTCTCCACCTCCTCTAGGGGCCTTGTGGATGGACAAACCAGCCTCATTTATCTCCTTTTCCGAAAAGGGTAGGTACATGGCTGACAAGGGCGCACCAAAAGATGGAGGAGCTCCGTCTTCACCCCCTGAATCCCCAGGGGCCCCATGCCGCCTCAGGATGATCTTGCACATGGGTGGACTTTGGCCTCACCGAGTCGTGGTTCAAACCAAAGGAAGACCTTACGATCTGGGTAGGTAGCACATCCGGATAATTTCCAACTCCGTAGTCCTCTTGAAATTGGCATATGCGGAAGATGTTGAAGATCTCATCCGGGAACTGACAAGGCTTACAACCTTTAATCAACGTCATTGGGGACGGCGACTAAACTCCCTCGTAAAATAAGGGGGCGAGGGGCTGGCACGCCGGTGCCCCCAAAAGAGATTTCTTCGAAACGGTTAGAGAAATGACCCGATGGTTCCCCTCAACCCTTGCCCCTCAAAAACGGTTCGCCCTATTTAGCCGCTTCCACCGGGAGCAGTCAAATTTGGCCCACCTGCTCGCCCCCTTCTTGGTGGGTCCCTGTGGAAGAGAAAGGGATCGCTGAGGGTGCTGAATTGGAGTCGTTCAAAGGCGAATCGAAGGAAGAGGGAAAGGGAAAGCCATTTTACACGTAAACATAGGAGAGGGTGAAACCACCTCTCCACTAGAAAAAGGGTAGAAGGGCCCTTGAGAAAACACAGGGGGGAGGGCACCTTCCCTTCACGGGTGGAGCTGGTCGAGGGTGGCTCAAAATTTGGTGAAGGAGAAATCTGTTTATCAATGCTGAATGCTTAGAGGGGAGCACCTCTACCGGTGAGAGATGTGTTGTCAAATTCCTCACTCACCCTATTAACACCAAGGTTGTGCAAGGTTTTGGAAATTTTGGAAAATAAACCAACCAATAAAAAAAACAAAAAAATGGGTGGTGCGCTATATCCTGTGTCCAGCCGATCCCGCCAATCTCATTTGGGGTTTCTGGACTTTCATGCTCACACCTGTGTTTGCACCTGCCATGTGACACACACCGACAAGAATTTGCCCACTAGACAGTCGTTGCCCAAAACCACAGCTCCCAAGTGACTAGTCAGAGAGGGAGAGCAATAGGGTGGATTTCCTTAAAACTACCGACTAATTAGCAAAAAGACTGCCAGGATATGAACCGGTCATGGCATACACATAGATGGAACCTAGAGACTTTCTTTTGCTTGGCCTGTCAGCCAAAAGGTAGTAAAGTCCACCCACCATAATCAGTATAGCCTTATGCCCCCGAGAACGATCTAAGGGAGGTGGTCAGCCCATTATGTTTGTGGTCTGCTCGTTGATCAGGCCAAAGTGTACGTCTCCTAAAGCGAGCCATTCCAATGTCATAACAAAGGGCATCAAGGACAGACTAAACTGTTTGTTGGTCAGACCAGGTATCGGTAGGTCAGAAGAAAATTGTTTGTTGGTCAGACCAGGTATCGGTAGGTCAGAAGAAAATTGTTTGTTGGTCAGACCAGGTATCGGTAGGTCAGAAGAAAATTGTTTGTTGGTCAGACCAGGTATCGGTAGGTCAGAAGAAAATTGTTTGTTGGTCAGACCAGATATCGGTAGGTCAGAAGAAAATTGTTTGTTGGTCAGAGTGAGCTGCACTCATATGTCAGCCATTTTTTTCATAGCGCACTGTTCCTATATTAGGGGAAAAGGTTTCTTTTATGAGACAAGGATGTTCTTAGGTCTCAGCAAACTGTTTTTCAGTCAGAGTGATCTTTTAGTTGATCAGATACATAGGTCAGAGTGAGCCTTTCCTCTGTCATTACAAAGGATTCCTTTGGAAAACCAGGCTGTTTGTAATTCATAGGAAAGTGTTAGTTGGTCAGAGTCGTATCCGGTAAGTTCAACGTCATCAATTCACCGCGGATAGATTGACGCCAGCAATTCACCGCATGGAAAGTTCACTTCTAGGTAAATTCACCTCATGGAAAGTTTACCTCATGGAAAATTTACTGCAAGAGGAGAAAAAACGAATAATTTGAGGGCTCAAAAATTTAATTAGTAATTAATCATTTTAAAAATTAAATTCAAATTAAAAAGTTAAAAGTTAAAGTACGCTGGTGTCAGTCCTCTTATCAAGCTAATTTAAAAACAAAACAAAAACAGAACCTTTAATAAGAGATTATGTGCTCTATCCCTCGCAGATACTCGTGAATACAATGCCGCAAGTCTCCGTAGCGATAAAGCTGAGATAAAATCTTATGGTAACTTCCTAACGCAGGCTACCATAAAAGAGGTTTGTAAGATTTTCTCTTAGCTTTATCGCTGCGGAGACTTGCGGCCGCGGCCGTAATTACCTTCATTGAAAATGAGAACGAGTCTTTGAATTCTTGAATTCTTTGAATACCCCTATTAAGCAACTTATTTATGACGTCATTATAAGTGTGAACCAAAATCATTTTTGCCAAGCCAGTATTAGTGATAAACCCAGTATTTCTTGAAGATCTCACAATAAATTGCACTTTAAAGGTCTTTTTAAATCACAGTTAAATTAATCAAAACTAAATAATAAAAAACAATATACATAAATACCCCTATTAAGCAACCTATTTATGACGTCATTATAAGTGTGAACCAAAACTAACTAGTAACTAAAGTTTTACTTGAAATCATTTTTTCCAAGCCATTATTGATTATAGCCTTATGTTGTTCTTTATTCTTTTGTGTATCCATCATGGAATGGAATTTACGTATATTGAAAGGAGAGACAAGTAAATGGTAAAACCTTTTGGAAGTGTGAAATGTATACAAAAACTAAGGGTAACACTTCAGTTTCGGGGCGCACGGTAGGTGGCGCTGTTTATAGGCTACAATTTTGGGCTACAATATATGTCTTATGACATCAGACGGTAGCGTCAGATGTGAACAATTTCTGAGTATATTTTTTTGTATATGAGTATATACTGGGGGGCTGCGCCCCCCAGACCTCACCAATTGATTGAAACTCAGGATCATCGCAGGGTGGTTCACCCCACAGTGATATCTCCCCCATGAGCAGTCCCCTTGAATTTACCGTTTTTTTTCCCAACAGCTTTTTACTGGCAGAAAAACCTAACCTAATAACAAACAATACTTACTTTTATAGGTTTCTTGATTAGTTTATGCGCCTCTAAATAATCTAAAAGTTTTTCGCGATTATACAAAATAAAGCCGAATTCAAATAACGAAGAAGCACATGGAGAGCACAAAAACGCCATAACCAAATAAAACAAAAACATTTGCAAAACGGGTCCTATTTATAAGCTACGACGTTGCCAGTAAGAAGCTGTGATCGTTCGCAGCAAACAAAAAATACGAAAACAAAAAAACAAAACAAAAAAGACATCAAGAAACCTTACCTAACTTAGGAAAAAACTATAAACGAGCAGAGGCGCAGATATTTAGTAAATAATACAGACTAAAAGTTACAAATCCCCCAAACAACAAAAAAAACATAACGCCGTGATTGGTCACATCTGAAGCTACTGTCTGACGTCATAAGAGATATATTGTAGCCCAAAATTGTAGCCTACTAACAGCGCCACCTACCGTACGCCCCGAATCTGAAGTATTACCAAACTAAGTGTCGTGCACGCATTCATATAGTTGATGATAATATAGTTAGTGTTTTGAATGATCATAATCATGCTGGTGGTGCCCGAAAAGTTGAAGTCGAAAAAGTATGCGAAAATATTCTTTCGGAAGGAGAGGAGACGATGCATTCTCCTAATGTTATTTTATCATCTGTTCTTGCGGAATGTAGGCAGGCAAGCCTCCAACTATTGATGACCTAAGGAGAAGAATGCGAAATATTAGACAGAGAAATAACTCTAGCCCAGTGTTACCACAACATCGAAAAGACATTACTTTTACCAATGACATTACGACATTATCAAGTGATTAAGATTTTTATACTTCGACTCTGGAATGGCAGAAAATCGCATTTTGGTATTTACTACGCAACGAAATCTTCAATTACTAACAAGAAGCGACCATTAGTACGCTGACAGCACTTTTAAAACTAGCCCTTTGCTATTAACTCAATTATATACCCTTCACGGCTTGAAAGAAAACATATATCTGCCTTTATTGTTTGCCTTATTTCCTAGACAAGAGTGCAGATTCATACGCAACGTTTTTGGAAAGCATAAAAAGGTTCGACCCCCCCCGTCTTCTAAGTCCCATTTCAATCACCACTGACTTCGAGAATGCAATGATCAAAGCAAGCCATGATATTTTTCCAAATAGCAATCTTAGAGGATGTTTTTTCTACTTTACGCAGAGTATTATGAGAAAAATCCAAGGTTGCGACCGTAAGCAAAAATTTGAAGTAGACGCAGAGTTTGCTCTGTTGACAGAGCTGTCTATGCTTTTGAAATGCTGTGTGATGACGTTTTACCTCCAGAAGCCCAAGACGTTGTCGATTATTTTGAGGGGACATGGATAGAGCGCCCAGACAGAAGGAGACGTCGTCGGCCCCCTAAATATCCTCAAGAAATGTGGAATGTCTACTCGTCGGTCAGAGATAATTTACCAAAAACTAATAATAATGTTGAAGTCTAGCATAGGGCCTTTGAGGAACGAATGACATCTTGCCATCCCAATCTATGGAGGTTTTTAGAATGCATCAAGAATGAACAAAAACTGACTGAAATTAAAATTGAACAGTATATTGCCAGGGAAGCTCCTTAAAAAGGGTGAAAAGTCTAAGTTGCTTCCGCTGCATGAATTCAGAGTCGTTCTCAATTTCAATGAAGGTAATTGCATTTACGAGTTCCCCATAAGTGACGCGGCGATTTGCCTTCCTGATCGCAGTGTTGATGGATCTAACGCTCCGTCCCGCCACATCGTGCAATTCTACCCTACTTCCTTCCTCACTTTCCCTACAACCTCTCCCACAACTCTCTCTGGTCGGCCTCTAATTTCACAGGGTAGATGCCAACCAGCTTCCTTTCACCCATACATCCCGAATTGGGGATGAAAGGCGAGGGAACAAGCCCCCACATCCATGAGCTCTGGTTTGGGGCAGTGGATTTTCACAACCTGATTCATTCTAAGCCACATATTTCCAACATACCCTTTATTTCTCCTTCCAATCTATCAATTTTATGCCGAGCCCATGGTGGAGCCACCATGCTGATGGGCTGCCAGGCCACTAGGCGAAGGGAGTGGAGCCAAAGGGCGGCAGCTTGTTTTGCCGGCCCCAGACTCGCCCCTCGCAGAGTGTGCTACTGCGTGGGGTGATTAGCGTTTACATCCCGTATTGAATCTTCAAAACCCCATTAACTCTCCCTTTACCATCATCGGAGCTACCTTCAGGCAGTTCCACCTAAATAATGGAGCCCCCCCCCTCTCCGCCTCTTTTTTCGCAGGGGACCCTCCAATACTCTTTAACCGGAAAGAAAAATTACTCCTCTCCTTTGCCTACGGGTGTAGGAGACTCCCCCTCACCTCCTTCTCCTGAGATGCCTTCGGTGCCTCCCTCTACACAGCGGCAGTCTCCCCTTTACTTTATAAGGGGACTGCAAAGAAAGGCAGGTGGCCCATAATTGATAGAGCCAATAGGGAGGGGGAGACAGAGCCCGTCGGCCTCTTCCTTCGGACTCGCATTTTGAGTTTAGAGAGGGCCACCGTACTTTCCTCCCCCCCCCTCTCTTTCCCGCCCGAAGACGCTGAGACCAATGGGACCTGTGATGTCCTGTGGGGGCGGGGGCCGCATAGAGGCAACCCAGTCCCAGACGGTAGAACCTTCCATGGGGACGCACCTGGCCTCGGTGCCAAGCACCGAACCCGAGTCCCCCAGTGTGCAACGTCTTCCTCAGACGGCTCGGGTCTCCAAGGCTTTACAAGGAGAGGAGATATCTCCCCCTCCGGCTGGTGCCTCTGTGACAGCCAAGACCTTCGCCATCTCGGAAATGGATCTTGCCGAGGCCGGTCCATCTGGCCTGGGGACTCCTGCCAGCGGGCCGGGGGAGAAGCGGGTTGATTCATCCCCCTCCTCTCCTAAAAAGAAAAAGACCAAGAAAAGGACTGAAAAGAATAAGGGCTTCTCTCACTCCGCGGGTGCCGCGGGGACGGACGTGTCTGCTGCCGTTTTGGTACGCGACCAAGTCTAGATCGGCACCTCCGGCCCCTTTGCTCCGCCGGTTGGGGAAGTCCTAGACGAAAACCAGAACTGTGCAGAGAGGAGCCTCGATTACGTCGGGCCCCTCATTCAGAGGCTAACTGGCATTTTTGATCCCGCTGGCTTCAAACTCTTCCTTGTTATTCGCTCTACTTACGGCAACATGTTCGCTAAGGGCAACGTGATCCATCAGAGGAGAGCCTTAGCTAGTGTGATTGGTATAGAGCAGAAGGTGACCCGTTTCTCGGATGGGAGCCTTTAGGTGAATGTGTTGAATCCCTCTGAGGTGGCCTAATTAGTACCCTTCGGACACTTGATGGTGCGCTTGTAAGTGTGACGCCGCACTCTACCATGAACTTCGGGAAAAGAGTAGTTTATGCAAAGGAACTCGTGCACTACTCTATACATGACATCACCTTACAGCTAGCCGACCATGGGGCAGTCATGGTCGAGTCTGTCATGATAAAACAGTGAGGTCCTTGAGACCCACTACTACAATTTTTGTCACGTTCGACTGTGACAAACTGCCTGAGTCGGTGCGTGTCAGTGGGTATCGCTACCGCATGAAGGCATTCGTGCTATTGCCGCGGAGGTGCTACTACTGTTATCACTTCGGTCACGTTAATCGCTCGTGTAGACGTGCCAAGTCGGGGTTACCCGAACTATGTGTAAGTTGCGCAAAGGCCACACATGATAGTCCAAATCGTATGTGGCCAAGCGTGTCAATTGCGAAGAGCCGCACCTCGCTTCTATAAGGCAATGTGGTGCGTATCTCCTTGACAAGGAGGCTAAGGATTTGGTCGTGGCGCGCCCGGCGCTACCTCATACATCCTATACCTTAATATTAAGAAAGACATTCTCATCCTTTGGCTCATTCAGGCATGCGAGCACGATCGTTTCCGCGCCCATTCGGAACCCTTCAGCTGGTTCTACCCACCCCGGGCGCTCCTCTGGTAAAGCTGGCAGCACAAAGGGTTCACACCCAGCCCCGACTAAAACAAGGGTTCCCTTCCATCCCCGAGCGTGACCTTTTCCTGTAAATCGAAACGGTCGCGCATCCCCACGGAGTCGCTAGACTCACAGGAGGCAACACCACTAAAGTTGGTCGCTTGGCCATCTTCCGGAGTTCCTAAAGCTGCACCCTGAAAGAAGGACAGCACTAAGAGAGCTTCAGCTCTTTCGCCCACACCCAGTAGTGGGCTGGGTGGCTCAGTGACGGTGGGTGCTGCAAAGGAAGGACCCCCACCTACGGAGCCAGCCTGATCACCTAAGGTTTCGAGGAAGAGGGAGGAAAAGAATCGCATGGCGAACCCAACCTCCCCACAATAAGTCTTCGAAGGCGAGAGCGCCTTCAGCGCTTTGTCCAGCCAACAGCGCCCGGAGTTCTGCCTCCAAAAAGAGTATGGCCATTCCCGTGAGTGTCTTCTCTTCGAAGAGGTCCCTAACCACCACGGGATGGGGGTCAGGCAGGGAGATGCGCGATTTACACCCGGCATGATGCCTCTATTCTTCTCTTTGCTTTAGATACCTCATGGATAGGAGGTATACTGTTACTTTCGCGTACATTTAACCGTCAGCCGACTTTGACGCGAGGGACTTTCGCCGCGTCGTGGCACGGTTGCCGAGGAACTTCCTCTCACTCGGAGATCTGAACGGTAGACACCCACTCTGGGGAGACTACTCGATTAATATCGGGGTTCAACTCCTTGCTCACCTCATCGACGACCTGGAGATAGGTGTCCTAAATGTGGATGAGTTTATGCATCACTGCCCGAAAACCGCTTCATTTTCGTGCCTCGATCTATCTTTGTGCTATCCGGATGCACAGCCCGATTTTGAGTGGGGTGTGGTTGATTACCTCCATGGTAGTAATAACTTTTCCATTCAAATATCATTTTCTGGGTCGCTGCCGCCCGAGAGCCCGCCCCGGTGGTGCTTGGCGCGGGCGCGTTGGTCCGCATTTCAGGAAATGACTGATTTCTCTCTCCCAGTCGAGGAGTTTAGGTCGGTTGATGATGCCGTAGAGTTCTTCTCCGGCAACCTCATCACCATGGGCCTAACTAATATCCATAGAACACCTGGCCGTTTCGCACGCCAACCACTCCAGTGGTGGTTAGCGGAGTGTGAGACGACCCTCAAACAGAAGCGTTATGCCTACATGCGCCGACCGAACGATTTCACAGTCGGTGAATATTGTCGGGCTAGGGTTAAGTTCCGGTATATCTCGAAGCACGCCCGCCGCTCTTTTTGGCGGGCACACGTGTCTTCAATTAACGGAATACCACTCTAGCAGAGGTGTGGAAGCAAGTCAAAAGGATCGGGTCAAGTTTTGGCGGGATCCCCTTCCTGTTCTCCAGGGGAATGGGACAGCAATCTCATACCCTGCGGCGTAACCGAATCCTTAGCGACCGCTTTTTCCGAATTCTCTAGCCGGGATGCTGCTCCGCCAGCTTTCAATGCGCGTCCTGATGTCGTGGAAAGCCGCCGGCTGGACTTCACCTTCAGAGACGGAAAACCCTTCAACGACAGGTTTACTTTGAGTGAGTTGCGTTCCTTGCCCGGACGATGTCCTGTACGCCATGCTTCGACACCTGAGTGAGCGAGGCATGTCCTTTCTCTTAGATTTGTTCAACAGGATCTGGGTGGAGGGTCTTCTCCCAGACTCCTGGCGAATCGCTACTGTGCTCGCCTTTCGCAAACCGGGGAGAGATCACTCTACTCCGACTGGTTTCCGCCCAATCTCTCTAACCTCTTGCGTGTGCAAGTTGATGGAGAAATTGTTAAATGTTAGATTAGCCTTTTTTTGGACAGAGGAGGCCATCTGTCTTTTGCACAGTGCGGCTTCCGCAAGTTTGACTCCACGTCGGAGACTCTGCTCTGAAAGGGAAAATGCCGTCTGCGATTCCTTCCTTCGTAGACAGCACTACGCCACAGTGCTCTTCTATCTATAAGAGGCCTATGATACCGCATGGCGATACGGTATCATAGAGACTCTACATACGATTGGGGCGACGGGAGGCCTCCTAATCTTTTTACCTGAATTTTTGCGGGATCGTTGATTCCGCGTGCGGGTGGAGGAAGCCCTCTCCGGCTACATAGAGCCTGAAGATTGTATCCCACATGGAAGTGTCCTTAATGTCACACACTTTGCCATGGGCATCAACAGCATCACTTCGGTGCTGTTGGAAGATGTTATTGCTACGCTCTACGTGGACAACCTTTCGGTCTCTTTTGGTATCACTGAATTCGCAGCTGATCTCCACGATGCCTATGCCGCCGAGAGACGCCAGTCATACCCTAAGCCCTTCTGGTTAGGGCCAGGAAACTCCTTCAAGTTTTGCTATAGCTCTTGGGCCTGTGGTGCCCCTGGTTCTGTCCAGAACGCTGCCCTGGTTGGTATCACTTTTGACCATTTGCCGCCACGCCTCTGCTCTCAAAGTTTCTGAAGCGCCGGCAGTATGGCCTTCCGCCTTTTTGGAGCACACTTCGTGTCACGCTGGAATCGTGCCAGTGTATACGGATGGCTCCAAGTCCAAAGAGGGGGTCGGTTTCCACGCAGTATCCCCTCTGTTTGAAGTCAGTGGAGCTCTGCCAGCGCTGTATCTGTCTGTACAGCCCCCGAGCTAGTTGCAACGTCCCCGTTTCGGATTACCGGATTGTGATCTATAGCCACTCACAAAGCACCCTGAGTGCTTCAACGCATTGGAATCTCCGCATTCTCTGGTTTGCAATATCCGTTACATCACGGTTTTGGCAAGCTGGGCGGAAGTCGAGATTATCTTCTGCTCGGTTGCTAGGCATGTAGGAATTGCGGGGAATGAGGGTGCCAAATAGCCTGCAAGTTCTGGGCGCCAAATAGCCTGCAAGTTCTTGGCGCCAGACTAGTGTTTCGCTCTTCCTTGCCCTGATTAAATAGTATGAATACAGGAAGCTCTCCGGGCTGTTTGTCAAACACGATGTGAGACGGTGAAGGGGAACTTAAAGTTGCGTGCCATTGGGCCGCGACTATTCGCATGGACATACCCCTCAATGCTGCGACGGCTTAGGGTTGCTTTTTGTCGTCACCGAATTGGACACACTCGCGGAACGCACCGCTATTTGATGGAGCGCTTGCCTGCACCATATTGTGATGACTGCGTTGTCATCCAGACTCTTCAGCACATATTTGTTAAACGACCCATTCTGGATTATCATTGCACGCGCTACCTGTCCCGGTACCGGGATGAGCGGGGTCGCTAGCGCTTGTCCCTTTTACCCTGGACGGGTTGTTGCACACTGACTTGTGGACTTTATTACTTTTTGGAGGAGGCTGGCCTCCTCCAATTCGAAGATAACAGAAAGGTATTAATGGTAGGGTACGGGAAATAGAAACTACAGGGAAATGCGCAAATTTAAGTAGCCATCGGCCGTTTTTTATCTTGTTTGCCAGGTAGGCCGGAGGGCTGACGTAATTCCTACCATGTAGTCAGTGTGAGGAAAAGCAAAACGCTGGTCTGGTCACCCAGTCCACGCAGACTCTTTGGCGCCTTCAGTGGCGTGCTCAATCCATACAATCCCCATATTTCCCACATCCTCAACATCCACCAATCTCGCAGTAGCCGTGGCGTCACGAATACCGCGAATCATGAGTGCGGAGATTCGAATGCCTCGAGAACATTCCGGACTCTATGAGTAGTTAAAAATCACAATCTGACCTCCGAACAGTGTACAACGCGTTATCACCCTTAGCGAGCAGTGCATTGCAACCAGTTCGCCAACGAGATGGACCCAATTTGTGGGGGAGTTCCGCAGACTTCAAACAGAGGGGATAAGGAGTGGAAGCGGATCACTTCATTGGACTTGATGCCATGCTTGTACAAGTTCAGATCCGTGTAGGGCCATTGGATAGCGACAGAAGTGCACTACCAGAGTTTTGGCAAAGGAAAACCGAAAACTGTGCGCTTAGGCATTACGAGAGATGTGGTTCAATGTTTGTTTGAGTCGATTCTCTAGTTTACATGTGAGAAGCACCGAAAGAGGTCGAAAGGTCTTCTCGGGAGAACGTATCGATACTATCTTCTGGTAGGACTAAGCTGACACCGATGATGATCATGGCAAAGTGTATGACAATGAGGACACCCATGCGCGATGCTCTCTTCCTGTAGATGAGAGAGATACCCTCATCCGCCGAGAAATCGACGATTTTGTAAAAATTCAGATATGATAATTTGGAGGCATTCTTTCGTTCTCAATGTTGTGGAGGGTCTCCATTATATCACCCTGCTGTATCATAGGCTTTTTATATATATAAAAAAACAGTGGCGTCCTGTTTTCTATGAAGGAAGGCATCGCAGATAGCATTTTCCAGGCGAAGCAGAGCATCGAACGTGAAGTCTAACTTGCAGAAGCTGCGTGTGCAGTAGAGAGATGTCCCCTTGTCCAGGAAGACTGCTCGCCCTTGGCGAGGAGAGTAGCCATTCGCCAGGAGTCTGGAAGGATACTATCAGTCCAGATCTTCTAGAACAAATCTAACAAGAAAGCCATGCATCGCTCAGCTATGTATTGAAGCATGAAATACGAGACATCTCCCACAAAGGTGTGTGAGGATACCCTCAATCAATCAATATCATTTAGAACAAAAATATCAAGAAAGCCATTCGCCGCTCACCTAGGTGTCAAATCATGGCATATGGGACATCCTCTAAACCGTAATGTCCGCGTATGAAGCAAGACAGGAACACTATTTCCTTAACTTATTGCTGGGGGGCTATCTGCATATGCAGTTAAATTACACTCAACACCTTCAGCAACATAGCGACGTGCATTGAATTTTCGCGAAACAGCATCCCGAATAGATGGAAAAACTGTCACGAAGCATTCTGTCACGGACGCTTGGTCCGGGATTGCTGTTCCATTTTCCTGGAAGACGTGAGAACTTGTCTCAATTCCTTTTGAATTGCTTCCACATGTCTGCAATAGGATTCTTCTCGTTAAATGAAGGCATGTATGCCCTCCAAGCAAAGCGGCGGGCGTGCTTTAAAATATCACAGAACCTAGCTCTAGTTCATTTTAACGAAATTCGCCGACTGTAAAATCGTTCGAGCGGCGCATATAGCGTATGTAAGCAAATATATTCTTTCTGAGGACGGTCTCACACTCGGCCAACTACTAAGAATGTAGATCTCGTGCAAAACGCGCAAAGGTTATAGCAATGGTATTTAGGCCTACATAAATGACGTTGACGGGGGATAACCTACGACCTCACAAACCGACTTAAATTAATTGACTAGGACAGGAAAATCAGAATTTCCTCAAATGAAGACAACTACTCCCACTCCAATCACCACCCAGGTGGTTTTTTAGGCGAGAGCGGCCAATAAAATGTTTTAATGGCAATTGGTTACTTCTAAAATCAGCCTGTATATCAGGATAGCGCAGGAGCAGATCAAGACAAGGAAATGAAACGGTTCTCGAACAGTGAAGCGTAAACTAATCCACATTTTCGGCCCCTATCTTCAACTTCTGATCAGGTTGGCAAGGACCTGACTCCTAGGATTGATTCTATAGTCCTCCAAGAGGGCGTTCCTAACGTCCAAATCACAAGGAGGATAAGGACCTCGACAACCATACATCTGCCTACAAACCTTTGGCCTGTGAGGCAACTTCGGAGGCGGGTGGTCCCTCTTTAGGAAGCTCCCGCGCATTCGATTCGCCCTATCCACTCTTTGGTGGTGGTGCTGTACTATCGAGAGTCAGTCTTAGAAAGCCCCGAGGGCGGTCTCAAGATCCCATTTAGGGGTGTTTGACTCCTGTGAGTCCAATGACTCGGTGGAGTACGTGGCTGTTTCTTCTTAACTTAAACGGCTACGCATTGGTAAAGGGTAGCACTGGTTTTAGCTGAGGCGCGGTGTGCGTCCTTACAGCTCCCCAGCTCTACCAGTGGAGCATCGAAGAAGGAATAAGCCACAGAATGGTTTCGAATGCGTGTGGAAGTGCCTGTGCTCATAAGCATGTAAGGGTTAGGGGAAGAAGGCGCAACAAGGCCAATTGCTTTGACTCTTTGAAAGAGAGTACTTCTGCTGCTTCCAAGTTGACAACCCTCCAAGGTATCGTGAATCTCGATCTGGGACTCACTTGGCCTATTGCATGTAATCATCATCAATGGATTCGACGAGCCTGCCTCATTAAGGGTGGAAAAGATAGAGACACGCCTGCTGTGAACGAGGTCAGGACATATATCTCCAAAACATTACGAGGCACGACCAGACGGGCTCTACCAATTCCCCCCTCCCTCCTGAATGGTGTTCTCTCTATTGAGCCGCTCTCACCAGGGGTAGCAATGTTTGATCGTTTTTTCGCTCCTTTCTTTGCATAACCCTGTGAAATAAAAAGAGGGGCCGCTGCTAGTGCAGAAGTGCAGTTGTCCAAGGACGACTCGAAAGAAAGAGGTGAAAGGAAAGCCGCCTCACCCATAGTCTTAGGAGAGGGGTAAACCCTCTAGGCTAAGAGATTCTTGGAGGGTCCCTGAGAAAGCATATAGTGACTCTCTTCCATGCCAGAGATGGAGCTGCTTTAGGGTGGCTCCGAAGATGACAAAGGTGAAGCTTCATTGGCCAATACAAATGGTTAGAGGGGAGCCCCTTCACCGTTGAGAGTGGTGCTGTCGAATTACTCACCCACTCCCAACACTTAGCTCAAAGCTAGTCATTTTTCTGTAAATACAAAGAGTTCTTTGCTCATTTGCTCAGACAAAGGACGTTCGTAGTCCAGAGCAATGTGTCTGGTGATGATAGTGAGGTGCTCGTAGATCAGAACACTAGGTTTCCTGATCAGACCAGGTTGTTTGTAAGTCAGACCAAAGTGCTGTACGATAGATCATTTAGCAGATGAGACTAACGTTTTCCTAGGACGAATGATACGTTTCTCTCATAAAAAAATTGCACTTGCTCAGATCATGTTGTCTCTAAATCAGAGCGACCAGTAGTGATGATTAACAAGTCACCCTATTCTTTCTTTTTGTCCTAATCCACCATCGTCACTTTTCCTCTAGGCATGTATCACCCTATTTCTTCCATTTGTTTGTCCATCTCCTCATTTCATCTCCATCGAAAGAAAATATTCTCGTTGATCAAGCCATTTTTTAGAGAAAAATCAAGAAAAAAGATATGAAAACTCCAAATATTATAAAGGGTAAAAATCCAAGGGTGGGGTGGTGTGATTTCATGTTTGTAAAAGTAAATCAGAGTATCGAACAGTAAATCACCCCTCACCCCCTCAAGTTCGAACACAAACGCCGTGAGTCCTTCCCAATGTTCCCGTGGAGGGTCCCCGACTATAAAATCACCTTTTATCAGTTCTTGTAATTCTTCGGCGTTTCTTCTGTCGCCGGTGCCTTTCCCTCGGGGCTTCATGTCCCGCGGAGATCCCCGCCCGCTTTCTCCCTCTTTTTAATCACCTCCTTGTTTGTGCTATCAGGTGACGGAGAAGACGGGGAAGAGCCGCCCTTGCAGAAGCGCCTGTTCTTAGGAAACCCCAAGGTGATCCCCCTCAAGGGGGTCTGCATCTGCATGTCGAGGACCAACCCGCAGCGCTCAGTCACTGAAGAAAACGTCCACCGGGTAGGTAGTCTCCCTTTGTCCATTTTTTTCCATTGAGTCGTACAATAGCGCCACTTGTGTGTGTGGCATGGGTGCGGGCTAAAGGGGAAGTGTGGAGGATATTTTGAAATGGGTCATATTAATACATTACCCATTACTACCCAACAATTACTAATTCCCAATATTACTCGATCCATTCACAATCAGAAGCGTGTTATTCGTATGACTTCCAGTGGGGAATATAGAGGGCCCTGTTTCCGTCAAGGGGGCTTTTCCCTAACTTCTAGCCTTTTCAAGTCCTTTTACATGGGCTTCTTTCCAAAGATGTGACCAAGAACTGCTATGAATTGTTCCCAATGGTAGAGTGGCACCACTTAAAGAACTCTCTTTGTCACCATCAGGAGATCCTCTTCGTTATTTTGAAATCCGGGACCAGTCCAGGTGTTCTCCTGAGATCGGTCCAAAGGCTCATCAGTAAGGTGTTCGTCCCCGCTGTAACAATGAACCCATCAGACCTGGACTCCTCTGCCGGGGCTGTGTCCGCGCGGGATCATTTATTGGCGGGTCTTCGATCATTCGCATCATGCTTGCAAGGTGAGGCACTGCGGCGCTCATTGGCCTCAGTTTGGGGTTTGTTTGAAGCACCACTTGAATAGCGTGTAAATAACGAAGCAGTTCTAAGAATATATGGAGTAGGTGATAAATTAGTGGATTGTGTGGAGTATATATGAAAGAAATGGCAGGAGTGAGATTTTGACATAATTGTGGGATATCTCCATGGCTATTTAATATTTTTATGGATGTAGTACTGAGTAAAGAATGAATGAGAATGAAGGAAAGGGGTGTAGTGAGTATGTTGATGAATGGTAAAGGATGAGATCTATCTATGTCGTGTATGTTTGATGACCTGGGATTTGTAGCTGAAAATGAGAGGTATTGAAAAATGTTGCTTGAAACGTTTGCTATGGTTTGTGTGAGTGAGGCAAAAAGAAAGGGAGCAAGGTGATCATGTGTTGGTATTAAAATAGTTGGAGTGTGTATTAAATTGTGTGGTGTTACTCTTAAACAAGTGCAAGGTTTTAAGCATCTCGGATGCATCGTGAATGATAGTGGTGCAGATGAAGGTGGATGCAATTACCCGGGCCAATGTTTTAAATGGTATGAAAGTGATAGGTGCGATCAGGACGTTAGTGAATAGAAAAGGGTGTAGTTGTGGAATGTGCGAGGAAGCTACATAGGAGTATGCAGGTTACAATCGCTGTGTATGGTGAGAGTAGCGTATGGACGGAAAAAAAGACCTATGCGAAGTGTAAACATAGAGTAAAGATCAACTTGGTAATTGGTGTTAATGGTGTGAAGAAGTGTGTGATTGAGGTTGTGACTGAAAGTTTTCTGAACTGGTATGGCATGAAAGAAGAATGGATAGAAGTAGATTCGTGTATGTGAAGGATCGGGTGACCTCGTAGAGGCTGGGTGGATTATGTGGAGGTAAGTTTGAGAGAGAAAAGGCTCCCTCAGAAGCAAGTGAAGGACATTGTGTATGTTGTGTATGATATAATAGATGGGTAAGGAGGGGTTTTGTGGTGGGGAGCGGAGGGGGGGGGGTAGAGTTAAATTCCTTCATAGTACTCAAGCCAGACTGGACGAGATGTTAGCACCTAATCGCTAAAAAGAGACATTCGCCACGAACAAAATTATAGGGAGGAGGGGATTTGGGCTTAATATACAAGGCGGATAATTTAGGGGCCGTTGATGTGCATCACTGATTTATGTTTAAGTTTTTAATAATAATTGGACTAATTTTAAAATCGCTCGTTTTATCGAAGTGGAAATTAGCATGTCCTCCTTAATCCCTTTTATCCCAAGTGTCATTTTGCCGGGTGCTGATGGCTCGCATTTATTGACACATTATTTGACCGTCCGATGCACAGAATTGTCACCGGTGACATTTGGCAAAGGCTTCGGTTGCGCTCTTTCCAAAAGGCGCCAACTTAGGATGCAATTGGCAGATTTGAGTCCAGATTCGGATCGACTTTGCTACTTCTGTCTTGCGCTGTTGCCACCAGTGATTAGGACCTCAATCAAGGGGAAAAGGTGTAGCAAATCATGGCAAGAAGAA
The DNA here is from genome assembly GCA_963969495.1 of Ceratothoa steindachneri. Classification (NCBI taxonomy): domain Eukaryota; kingdom Metazoa; phylum Arthropoda; class Malacostraca; order Isopoda; family Cymothoidae; genus Ceratothoa; species Ceratothoa steindachneri. Next base: position 10,996,438 of record OZ018319.1, on the reverse strand, counting down.
CGACCCCCAAATTACTCATGTCGAGAATAGCGAAACCAAAAGAATTGGGTTCTCTATTCTTGACAGGATCCCGAGCTTGTATATGGAACTTTATTGTACGCCTTTTTTGACCACTGATTATTTTTTGTATTCTTTTTCCACCTTCTCTTCAACTGGGTTTTATTAATATGTCTGTTTTTTCCTCTTTTTTTCAGTGAGTAAATATTCCCTTTCCTTATACATAAATATGCACATAAGCGTTAACTGGGTGGATATGTGCGCGAGTTTGTGGACAAAGTTTTGCCAGGTGGTTAACAGTGTTATTCTCGTGATTTTGAGGCTACGGAATTGTAGTTAGCACTCAAGATTAATCCTGCGCGATTTCCTTGAATATATCTTAGCAATCAAATTCGTGTGTATGGTGTGAATTGTAGTGATTTTAATTGTTGTATTAAATAATGTGACAACCAGCGATGTCTTCATCAGGAAGTTTTGGGTGAGATTAGATCAAGTGTAAATATGTTGGGAGACAATCCGAGCGAGTTGCTCGGAGAGTAAATAACCTGCGACGCCCGGGAGTGTGAGAATGTGCTTCTCAGTCCGTCTATGGCGTTCATGAAAGGCACCGAAAGAACGGGACACTAACATACCTTCCCCTCTTCTCCCACCCTCCAGTGTGCGAGCAGATACTAGGGGAGCGCGTGACCTTGGGTCAAGTGGAGGGCGACGTGGATCTACGCGTGGAGGCGACTGACATCCAGGCCCTCCTGACCTGCCCAGGCAAGATGGCCGTCGTGGAGATATCAGTGGCTGGCTGGCTCAAGCAGATAGGTGAGGGGGTCTGATCGTCCCTTCCTACTTTCCTCATCAAACGGGAGTAGTTGAGCTTCAATTTCGTGTTTCACTAATAGAAAACTCAACTAATTGATTAAGTTAATTAGTAATAATTGAATTGTGGGGTGGTAAGGAATGTATTTTCTTACGCATTGATGTAGCACACCGACCCTCCTCTTATCGCAAAGTGGTGAAAGTGGGTAGGATAAAAACTACCCTGCTGAGAAGACTGTCCATGTGCAATATTTATGTTAACCGAAAGTGATTTTAGGCCAAATGACGAAGGTACCAGCGAAGCTTTCCTGACGGATTCTCTGAGAGGATTCTCCTGGAAGTTTCCTATCGGTGCCACGAACATCTTTGCGTGTAGGTTAGACCTACAGTTTCCCGAAGGAGGCTCCGTATCTATCTTTTAATATTTTCTTCTTTATTTTTACTACAGCGGAGGGAAAGAGAAAGAGTCGATTTGTGCGTGCATTTGTTGTTGTTGCTTTGTGAATATGCATGTGTACATACGTGATTATGATCGTAATTTCGGTATTAGTGTCCTCATTAGATGCTGCTAGGAATAATATTCCTCACACTATAACAATTCATCTTTCAAAATTTAGCACCGAGTGTTCGCACATACTGTATGTATGTATGTATGTATGTATGTATGTACGAGTTTGGTTATGAAGGAGAATTTTCGAGGTTGAGAGAAGACAACCATGGCTGGTGAATGTTTTTTTTGTGTTTTCAAAGTTTTCTTTTTTCAAAGTTTAGTAGACATCTTCTACTCATTCCGCGCAGGTCTCGATCAAAGATTGTATTTTCTAGTCCTAATAAAATGACTCCTGGTGGAATTATAGAAAAGGATATAAGAGTTGCTCCCTGCTTTTTGTGATGACTCCGGCTGTGCCCTTGTTGGTAGCTGCCAGGACTGATATTTTTTTTAATTGTAAAGACTCGAGATGTTACCTTTCATTCATAGGATCAAGGGTTACTTTATTGTTTCGATTCAAGAAACAAAATATTAAGGGATTATAGTCCTTATGACATTGCTCATAAGATTGTTTAGATAGAGAAGGAAAAAAGATAGGATTAACAATAAATTGTGCAAAAACGGAAATAATAAACATGAATAAGGAAAATCCGACGGTGTGCAAAATAAATGATCAGGATGTTAATGAAGTAGAAAATTTTAAGTACTTGGATATGATTGTAACAAGTGATGATTCTTTAAAAAATGAGTTTGAGGAAAGAATTAGGAAAGCTAACCAAGCAGTGGACATGTTGAAATCTTTGTGAAATAATAATAATTTTTCAATACACACTGAGATAAAAATGTATAAATGTATGGTGAGACCAATTCTTATATATGGACATGAATCGTGGTACGGCATTCACGGATGCAAAACTTTTGGCTTCTGAAAATTAAACGTTGAGAAGAATATGAGGTAGACGATGGCAGGATAGAGTGATAGATGAGAGAATTAGAGAAATTACGAAAGTACAACCGGTAGATGAGTATGTGAGATTGTCGCGAGGGACGATATGTGCAGTATGCCCCAAAGTGGGAGGCAACTTGGAAGAAGGGGAGGAGGTAGACCGAAGGAAACATGGATAAGGACGATGGAGAGATTTGTAAGAGATAGTTGGGATGACGAATTGGAGGAGATGGCTCAGGATAAGTACTGGTGGAAAGAGTCTATTACGGCCTTTTGCATCCCGTGGGTGCCATAAGAGATTGATTGATATTGATTGATTGACATTGCTCAACATTTTTTTTAATTATCCATAACACTATATTTCAAGAACGGGATTTTTTTAGAGGGTTTGAATTCTAAAAGATTTTTTTAAAATTTTATTATGACCTTGGCATATTTTAAGTTTTTATTCAACATATTTCAAAGAGTTTCATTACAGTTTAAAAAAAACAAATAGAATTTTTTGAATTTTTAAAAACCAAAGGAATTACAACTAGTGAAGCTAAGAAAATTTATAAAAAAATTACCATGGCTGCTTTTCACTAACTCTATAATTTAAGAAAGGGATTTTTTTTAGTATTTGAATAATAATTTCATCTTAGTTTGGTTATTACTTATGTTTCTTTATCAAAGTTATTTCTAATAATTCTTCTATAATATCAAAAAACCAAAATGGTGAAGTTCAGAAATAAATATAAGTATCGAAATTTTGTGATTTTTTTAAAACCCAAAGAATTACAAATGGTGAATTTCAGAAAATTTATTTTTATATTTCTTCTGATATAATTATATTTTAGCAACGTGATATTTTGAAAGTGGGGAAATTTAGTCTAGAGTTCATTTTTAAAATTATTATAATTGGCAAAGTTCAGAAAATTTATATAAAACTCCCCCTGTAGGGGGGAGTGGCGAAGCCATTGCCTGGTTTGATATTATAAAAGAATTATTAGAAATAATTTTGATAAAAAACATGTCATAATCAAACTAAGATAAAATTATTATTCAAATACTCAAAAAATCCCCTTCTTAAATTATTATGTAAGTGATGATGATGATGATGATGATGATGATGATGATGATGATGATGATGATGACAAGAGGTTGTTTTTCGTATATTAAATGTTTTTATCCAATTTATTTCTAAGAGTTATTTATAAATCAAAAAACTGGTTCTTTGGAAATTTAAAGCTTTTATTAAATTTATTGCTAAAAGTTGATTTAGAGTTGGGAAAAAAAACCTTAGAGATGGTTTTTCATATATTTGAAGCTTATATCCAAATAATTACTAAGAGGTACCATTTTATCGCGCCTCATATATTTACTCACTAAATCTAAGAATAAAAAGAATATTAATCGTGTTCATAGAATGAGTTAAAAATAAGGCTTTTAGGGTTGGGGGGGGGGGTATTTTTAGTATATAAAAGAAAATTTAGATGGAAAAAAGAGGTGAGGATTGTTTTTAAGGTATATGAAAAGAATTCAGTTAAAAAATTCTTAAATTTAAGCCTAAAAACTAAGTATGGATATGAAAAAAATAGATCGAGAGAAAATTATTAGGGAATATGTAATGGAAATATTTTAATTTTTCTTACTTCAAAACTCCGCTCCTAGAGCGAGATAGGCCGTAGGACACAGACTGAAGGTCTGCCTGCGAAGCGCAAGCTCCTCCTGTAGGGAGTGGCGAAGCCACTCCTATGTGTTTCTTTATATTTTATACAGTTATTCTGACCAGGTTAAACCTATAGCTTCTGAATATGATTCCCATTTTATGTTTTACTTCTAGAAATATTATGTTTTCACAATTCAAGCAAAACTAAGTAATTTTATATAATTCATATTCATTTTCCTGTTTACAAACTTTATAATTCAAATTAACGCCTTACTGCATGCAATGGAAACAATCATCAGGTATAATACCTTCTGCTCTGAGGCCTTAACCTTTCAGTTCTGAGTCTTTATTAATTACCGCATCTCAATCAGGAATATTTGGAGAGCAAGTAATCGCACCATTTAGTTAATACCTATGCTTGCCCCCAAAATAAGAGACTAGCTGAATTTTGGCTCAAGCAATGGAATTTATTGCAAGTAGTTCAGCACACCGCCTCCGCTTATGATATGAGAAGCTTTCACAGTACTTCAAGATGAACGACAAGCTTGGTGGTTACTTTTTTAAAGTTTCCTCATTAATGCAACACTTTCGTAGGTTTTGTACATATGGAAAAGATGAATGGAAGCTGTTTATATATTCTGGAAAGTACCCGGCGAACGTACTCCTTCTCAATGACATAATGGACTTCCTTCTATTCTAATTTGTCATTAAAAAAATGGAATTAATGAATATAATGAAACAACGAAGGTCTTTTAGCTACAAATGACTACAACATCAATGGAACATCTGTAAGCACATAAAAAGGTGATCTGTTTGTTTCTTGGACTGAAAAAAAAGGTTGCACGAAGTACATCTTTTCCTTGTTTATAAGACAATAAATCACTTACAAAACATTATGCACACAATGAATAAATTGTCAGAGCAACCGAAAGATTTAATTGGAAGATTTATTGTTTTCACAAACCTCTTACCAATCCTAAGAAGGTATTCTTACCACCACTTTATTTGAAACATAGCTAAATGAAGAATTCCGTGGGAGCCAGGGATCAAGGTGTAAAAATAAAGGCAGGAGGTTTCAATGGCCCTCAAATTTGTCTCTAAAATGAATGATTATAACACTTTTAAAATACACTATCAGATCTGTAAAGGACTTTTGCTAAGAATTAGGATCTTGTGGAAAAGATGTTGAAGAGTTAGCGAGCACTTGGTACTCTAGCATCAGTAAGGATATATTTCTTTCATTCTCACTTGGATTTCTTTCCACAAAATTCTGTTCTTTAGTGATGAGCTGAATAAACTTTGAGAATTATCTCACAAAAGAAATTTCCACCATAGATGTGATATCAGGGACATTTCAAACGAAATCCGATGAGCAATTTTACTTTGATTTTGCAGCGTCAAAGTCACGATTGTACATATAAACGCAAAACTAACGTCTATCAGCACTTTCAATTTTTATTGTTCTGGTAATTATGATTTTTGTATCAGCTAGTTATTCAGCAAATTATTCTAGTTACATAGAAACTAGATATTTTTTATTGAACCAAAAATCAGCTTATGTTATACTGAGTCAGGGTTATGTTATAAAGGACCATTTTTATTGTTGACCAGTGCAACGAATTGTTGATTATCCTTGTCATAATGTCGCCAATCAACTTTTGTTCGCCCCGCACTTTTACTTTTCCGTCTGAAGAAACCTTTTCATGCTGAAATGAGGCATTTTCATAAAAATTGCCTTCTCTTCCGCACCTTAGCTTTTTCAATATTTCCCTCTTTTGACTATTTCTGCTATTTAGCTTTGCTATATTTTTACTTCGCCTAACTTCAAAACCTTTTTATGAGTATTTGTTTTAAATATTTTGGGCTGAAATGCCGCATTGGTTTTTGCCTTCTTGAGTCTTCTCTTTTTTTCAAGTGAAAATCCCATCCTTCAACTAATTGAAGCAACGATTTCCCATTGAAAACGAGTGTCACTCCCATATTTCTACCAGCCCTTCAGTAGCTTGGCCCATGAGTGGGTTGATTGTGTAGAAACACCTGAAACATTGAAGAATGGCATGCCCTTTCGGACTCAGGGTGTACATTGCCGCCTAGCATCTACGGTATAACCTGTGTTTCGGAAGATTTCTCACCATGCTCTACGTAGATGACTTTTCAATTTGGGGGGAGGTTCAAATATCTACCTTGGAGCACTATCAAAAAGGCTATGACCCTCATCTTTTCTTATGAGGAAATGCATGGTGTTTGGCTATATTTGGACAGTACCAAGGCACTGTATTTCTGCCGCCGTTTTCGTAACCATCTCGATCTGTACTTGTTCCTAAAAGGACTCGCCTAGACTTTGTTGACCTACACAGATTCATTGTTTTTGAATTCAACCGACGAATCATCTAAGAGACGCTTATTCGCAGGCTTAGGGTCTCTTGCACCCTCGATATGGACATCGTACAGTCTGAGATTTTATTGATGCGGGATGCTGATTTGGTTAGATTACGACTTTTTGCAGCTCCTATCTTCACTAAATAGTTGAATAAGGATGCGAGATTTAATCATCTACCCTCGAAAGTCTATTGCGGAAGGTGGATTTGAATCCCATTCAAATACCAACGGCTGTTTGCGGTCAATCTTGGCAGTACCTAGGTATACCGACGAGGATAGCCAATCGTTTTCAAAAAACATTCTGGTTCAGCTCCGCCATGCTACCTTCCCCCCTCTTGCTTGAAGCCAGGGGCTGATGGGCTCTTCTGGGCGCTGTGTCTATCTTTTCGGATGAGCTGGTTGCTATATACCTCTCTGTTCTGAATATAAAAAGAGGGACCCGTTTGAAGAACGTTTTGTAATCCAGAGTCCCTCACAAAGTGCGCTAATTACTCTTGAGGCATGGGGTACTCCCTATCTTGTTTGCAGTATACGAGACGCAATGGCTGCTGATAGTCAGAGGACGTCGAGTTTGATTTTTGATGGGGTCTTGGGCATGCAAAGGTTGCTTTAAAATATTACGCTGATAATTAGGCCTGGCTGTATGCACAAACTTAGCAACTGGACTCGCGTTTCACTCTTTCCCACTGAATAATGCCAGAAATCAGGCCATCCCTTCGGCGTGTAAGGCATAAAAGATGGAAGAAGGCACACGAGAATTTAAAGTTGCGTATGATTGCGCCCAAAATTTTGTGTAGACCTATCTCTCAAAGCTTCGAGGGAATTGAGTTCTTTCTTTCTACTCCGAATCGGATACCCGTGGCATGCAGCGCCATCGCATAAAGTGATTCCCTGAAACTTATATGAGGACGGCTTCTTACCCCAGAATGAACTCCATCTTTTGACTTGAACGTCCCAGGATTGGGAAAGCTTTATGGACAGTACCTGTTCCAGTATTTTCACAAGCGATGTGTTGGGTCATTCCCACTGTTTTTGGTTTGGGGGCCTGGTTCCTGAACACCAGATTCTAGTCTGAAGTTTTTATTGAAATAGGGTTTTTAATTGTTGCTTCAAGCTTGGGCCCCTCAATGGAAGCAGATATTTTAGGTCACCTTGGCGGAAGATATTATTCTACCCTGATATAAATTGTTATAAGACCACGTAGAATATGCGATTTAATTTTGGTCTCCTAAATTCAAAAACATCTCAACCTAAGAACGAGTTAACGTGAAAGAAAGAATTTTATTCTTGAATTTAGAAACCAGCGTCTGTCGACAATAGCTAGTAGAAAGGAGGATAGAAACCACTCAAAGCCCAAAGGGTATATTTTCCGACGTTTCGCTCCTTCCGAAGAAGCTTGAGAGGAGTTAAAAGTCAGCAAATGAACCTTCGAGTTTTAGGAGGGAAAGTAATTTGCTTTTACTGCAGGGTCAGCGTATTGAGCTATTTAAAACACTAAACATTTCACTAATATAAAGTAAGAGTTATAATTTAACTTGGATAATAGAGCGGTCACTACGAAATAATGATTTCAAGCTTATTAGCACAAAACCTTTTCTCGTACAAAATCACATTATATGGAATAATTTATCTCCGCGAGTCGCTCAAATCACTCCAGTCACATGTTTAAGAATAAAATTGCTAAATAATATTTTAACATATATAATTACTATAAAGAGTAAATTCCTATAACTGAGGTAAACTTTAAATCCGCATTTTGTTCTACTCCGATCTTCTTTTCTCCATCCATAACCTTTCTTTTATTAGCCTCGAGTGTATCTTAGCATCCTCACTCTTCTGTAAATCTGTAAATTTCTCCTTATAAAACTTGAGGTTGCCCTTTTGGGGTTCAATTTGAATTGCCCTAAATTTGTTGTTTATTGATCGCTCGTTTGATCCAACAACAGAGTCAATTCTGACGGGCCAAGAGCAACTTCGCCAGGAGAAGGATGAAGCAGGTCCCCAGGATGAATTGGAGTACTGGCGACGGCGTCGCGCGAAATTTAAGTTCTTAGCCGAAGAAATGGATACCCCTGAGGTACATATTTTGTCTCTTTCTCGTTCTCTTGTTTGACTTATAACCCAAAGTCCCCGGTTAGCACCCACAACTTGCCATTTACAGTTGGTACAAAGCAAACTCATCTCTTCATGATTAATGGTCGATTTATGGGCACCATATTTAGATGAGGAGCGGATTCAGAACCCACTAATAACTATATGTTCTCCCTGAGATGGGCGTCAGTTGATGCGAATTGCTAGTACAAACCATCCTAGAACAAATCTTACTAATTAGGTTTGCTTATTTTAAAGATCGAATGAAATTAGTTGGGTAACATGATGCAAATCGATGAAATAATTGAAAATTATGATGTATTTATTGTTGTCTTACTAATAATCAATCGGTAGCCAATGATCGATGGATGGGAACGGGAAATCCTTTACTGTTATCTGAATATGTCTAACTCATGCTTTGGCACAGGTGAGGAACGCCATTCTACTCCTGCAAATGGCGCGATCCAAGTTGCTTAAGAACTGGAAAGAAGTCGATGTTCGCGTTACGCGGAACCTGGATGAAGCTAAAGACAATGTTAAATTTGTTTACGCTATAGAAGAGTACTGCCATCCACTTTATTTGAACGATCCTGTAAGTACATTTGTTCAAATTCATGCTATCACAAGTGCGCGACTCAAGGTAATCTTCATTAACGTCTGTGGTTTGCGAGAAAACTAAAGAAATGGCATTCGAATGAAATTCCTCTTTTGGGCATTGTCGCAAATTTCTTTAGTTTTTCAGAGAAACTTTACTGAGAACTTTTGGAGAAAATTATGGGTTACTCTGTGCCTAATATAGCGAAAAAGTGGGTAAGAGGGTCGAGTAGATTTAGCGGCGCTTATTCGCACTAACTTCACATTGTGGGAAACTTGTATTTGTTGAAGTCTTGAAGTAATTTCTACTTTTTTAATACTTTGTATTAAAACATTTATCTCACAAACTGGGCTCAGCGCGCAACATTGCGCTCAGAGGGAAAAACTTTTGGGTCGTGGCTTCACCGGTCAGCGAACCCTATGGGGACTTAGTCGCCTTTTACTACACGTATTGAATACACTATGAGAATTCTCTCGGCCCAACCTACACACAGATCTTGCTCTAGATGCATCATTTTTATTGAATTCTTTAAAATTTAGCTGCACATTATATACCTATATTTTTTAAATCCGTGTACAAGTAAGTTATACGGGAAGTAGTGATGGCACTTATTCAAATAGTTTATACGCACATGTGCGTGCTGGTATACATAAGGATAGGTGCACATATGTAGATAGATCTATCTTTACTCCTTTTAGGGTTCATATTTGAAGGTTTATTAACCTATATTAGGGTGGTTGGGAAAGAGGATTATTGATAAGCCTAATTATATGAAAATGATCCATGTGTACGCGCGACGAGGAATTTGGGTCGCGTCTACATAAGCATAGGTGCACATATGTAGATAGATCTATCGTTACTCCTTTTAGGGCTCTTATTTGAAGGTTTATTAACCTATATTAGGGTGGTTGGGAAAGAGGATTATTGATAAGCCTAATTATATGAAAATGATCCATGTGTACGCGCCACGAGGAATTTGGGTCGCGTCTCTCTTCAAAGAGAACCAGAAGGAATTCTTTTTTTCCTGTACGTAAATAGGTACAAACTAGTTCGCCACCGCATAGGCCCGCAAATAGAGTACGTTGGCGTGTTACAAGAGTCGAACCTGGCTATCGCTAACGTGTTGAACGGCTACTTCACCTCTGTGTTTACATGGAAAGGAGACGGTTCCATTCAGAAGTCACAAGTGTAGCTCAATGCAGGAGACAACATAAAAAAGATAATATTAGATGGTGAGAAAGTGGAGGCTAGAATGAAGAACTTTAACCCGTACAAGTTTCCCCGTTCAGATGTTTTCCTCCCTAGAGTCATTCGGGAAGTGAGCAGTGAGGTTGTGCCACAAGTTACTACGATCTTTATCGAATTACTAAAAACGGGAGAGGTACCAGAGGACTGGACAACGGCGGAGGTGACTCCTATATTTAAGAAGAAAGAGCGCGAAAGCCCGGGTAACTACTCGCCTATAAGTCGGTAGAGAGCATAATTGCCTATAGAATAGTAAATCAGCTAGAAACAAACACCTTGATCCTGAATTCCCATCACGGATTTCAAGAGAACTGGTCGTGTCTCACAAATCTACTAGAATTCTTTCGCTGCATTCTGGGTGAGTAAGATCGTGGTCTGGTTGTGGAAATCCTATACCTGGACCTTCAGAAGGTATTTAATAAGGTGCCACACCGAAGGTTGATTCGCGAATTCTGCACGGTTAGCATCACCGGTAGGATGGCCGGCTGAATTTAGAACTGGTTGTCAGGCCGGCGACAAAGACAGAGAATCAACAGAATAGCCGTGAGATAGGCCCCCGTGATCAGTGGGGTATCTATTTCGCTTTCTGTGCCCGCAAAAGCGAGAGGGAGAGGTGGGTGAGAAGAACCCTTATCTATGCTATGCTGCATGTTTGGGCTTTCCCAAAATAGTAGGTACATCATCGGTATGGCCAGCAATGTCCCTTGAGGTACCACTCTTCCTTGAACTACTTGTGACTCCCTCACTACCACATACCTGAGCTTTGATAACATCATAACTTACCATTCTATCACATTTTTCTGCCCCTTATTTGCATTATCTTTTTCTATCTCTATTCTCTTGGTTATTCACCCCATCCTTCTCTTTTATGAAGTCATGGCTCTTGCACTTTCTATTTGACACTACTCTGAGCATTCTTACATGATGACATCATCTCAACACACACACACATACATATATATATATATATATATATATATATATATATATATATATATATATATATATATATATGTGTGTGTGTGTGCGTGTGTGTGTGTGAAAAACTCGCAAAGTATTGTGTGAGTAAGCAATAAATGCAACAAAGCCCACGGGGAAAATAAATAGGAGGATTCCAAGTACTTTCGAACTTTATTTCGAGTTCTTTATAAAAGAATAACAAAAGTATTGAAAATTGTAATATTTATAAGGATGATGCAGAGGAGAGGGAACGCCCACAAAAAAAGCCAAATATCAATCAACAAAATGAATTAATATGAAATGGAAACCTTAGGAGGAGCGAAGATAAATACAAAATAATATCCTTAAATCAGGTAAATTCAAAAGACTAAATATTGACAAGAGGATTAAAATACCGCCTAAACAATTAGGGATGGAGAAAACTGGGCGAGAGATTAACCTCAGAGGTCAGGATTGAAAAACCAAGGTAGAATAAGTACAACTGTTCTAAAGACTTGACTCAAATTTAAATAAATACATAGACATAAACATAAGGCTACATAGATGCACACAAAATAAAATTAAATAGTTTATTAAGATTAATATAAATATTTAGTCTCAAATTAAAAGTTTCAACAGTGCATTGTGATAATAATTTAAAAAATAACCATCGAGTTTATATAAGCCACGACTTAAATTAAAATTGGGAAATTTATTAATAAAGGTCGATTTAATGATATTTCGTAAAATTGTATCGTTATTATGACAGATGATTTTAGAGGAATTCCAATCAATATTGTGATTAAGATACGACATATGAACATAAAATGAGCTGCTTTCTTCACCACGACGGACATTATATTTACATGTGTTGAGAAATTCGTTTTTTTAAACATTTACCTGATTGGGCAAAGTAATATTCAGAGCAATCGATACATTTTACGCAATATACATTACCAATAGGGGAAGGGACGTTCTGGACTAATAGTTAATAGATAGTATTATTATAGTTAAATACTACACAAATGCCTAGAGATTTTAAAATATGAGGGAGATAAGCAAAGGATGGATTAAAAGGAAGTACAAGAATATTCTTGTTATTAAAAGGCGCGCGAGGTTCAAAACGATAACAATGCTTTTTAGCTGAAGGAAAGAAGTGAAAAGGATAGCAAAGTTTATGACCAATGTCAAAAATTTTGGAAACTTCAGAGTCAAAGAATTCAGGACTAACCAACGAAGTGCACGGAGAAACATTGAAATAAAAATAGATCCTTTGACTTTAATATAGTGAGAGGAGTAAAAGTGAATATAAGAAGAATTAGTTGGTTTCCGATAGACAGAGAATTTGAAACCAGAAGGCGCCCGGTGTATTAATAAATCAAGGAAAGGAATACTTCCATTCTGTTCTATTTCAAGGGTAAATTTGATGGAAGGTACAAGGGAATTAAGTTTGCTCAAAAAAAGAAAAAAATATTTTCAGAATTGGGCCACAAGCAAAACATATCATCAATATAGCGAAACCAGATTATAGGAAAATCTACAATAGAAGGGAAGAAAACCGTTTCGAAAAATTCATATATAAATTAGATAAAACGGTAGATAAACAATTATCCATGGCTAAACCAAATTTTTAGCGAAAGAATATACCATCGAAAGTAAATACACAGTCTTTGGTACAGAGGGAGAGAAGTTCTAAGAATAAATGAGGGGGTATAGGTAATTTAACGTTACACAATTTATCTTTATGAAACTGGAATAGACCATCAACTGGAACTTTAGTGAAAACCAGTGTCGGGGTATTGTAAGGACCGAGTGATGAAGTAGGTACGTAGGTTTGTTACGTACTTGAATAACTCCTTGATTACGTTTTCTTTAAGAGTGCTATATTATTTTACGTTATTTAATCTTTGAGGATTTCTAGTGCCATGTGCAGCGTTTCGAGGATTGAACTAAATACTTTAAAAAAAATTATATCTTTGATTACAACATAAAAAGGTGAAATCTAAAAAAAAAAGACCATACAGCTATGAATAAACGAGTTTATGTTAGAATTACTAATTTAAACCAAATGAATATAAAGTCATGGTTGATCCCAAGCTCATTTTAATATTGGACGGTAATTGACACTCAAAAATAATTGAATTTCTTTCTTTACTTTAAAAAAAAACACACGTGAGTCCGGCTGAAGAATGACCTTGGCCTTGGATTTTATGTAGACGAAAATTTTTTTTTGCAGTTAGGCGCGTGGGCGTGTTCACAGACCCCCAGCTGTTTGTCTGGCGAGGAGACGGGCTTGAAGCAACAGGTGATTTCGGTGAGGGTGACGGATGGCGTTAAGCACGTTGTCTTAGTCAGATGATTTAAACAACAAGACCGTGAAAGTATGCTTTTTCCAATCTTCGGGTTAATCTTAGAATGGTTTGCACTGGCGAGCGATGAGCAAACAAGTGAATCCTTTGGCGAATGGGGAGAGGAGTTGAGGGAGTTCACTTTGGGGTATTCCTCAATCGCGACGACTATCTCTGATTTTTTTTGCAAACCGCGATAGGGGGTTTCTGTGACGAGAGATGTATGAGATTGATTCTCAATACCACAGCTAATTTCGGTGTGACCACCAGCAACTGACTCAGCTTGATCTTCTTCTCTCTTCCTTTCCTTAATTGCCGGGCACTGCCGCCGGACTTCGTCGTGTTGGTCTCTAACTCGATCTCCCACGATACAAGATGCTAATTTTCGGTGTGACCACCAGGAACTGGCTCAGAATGAGCTTCTTCTCTGTTCCTTTCTTTGATTGCCGGGCATTGCCGCCGGACTTCGTCATGTCGATCACTAACTCGATCTTCCCGTCTTTTCTCCAGTTATCAGCCGATATACTTCACCGACCATCTGGGGGTAGAGGAAGGGGGGATGAGGTCTTAGGAATTAAGCCTCGCTCCTCTAACGACTTTTTTTCCGAGCGTCTTTACTTAGCCCTAAAGGCATCTTCTGGCTTTTGCTCGCCGCTCCTCTAATTTCGTATATGACGCGAAATTATATCCCAAATCTTAGGGGAAATATTGCCTGTTCAACCAATGTTATTGCACCTTGTCTTCTTCCCTTCGTATTTTTATGCTTGCTGGCACAGAAATCTGATGATTCGTACTTCTCGTGGTTGGAGGAGGCCTTCTGGTGGTCCGCGAGTCGAGGGAAGAAAGAGGAGGGGGGGTAATAATCGGGTTACACTGCTAAGCGCCAGGACGTTGTGGTGACCTAACAGGGCCTCTGTTATTAGGGTGCGATATCTAACGACTTTTTTCCGAGCGTCTTTACTTAGCCCTAAAGGCATCTTCTGGCTTTTGCTCGCCGCTCCTCTAATTTCGTATATGACGCGAAATTATATCCCAAATCTTAGGGGAAATATTGCCTGTTCAACCAATGTTATTGCCCCTTGTCTCCTTCCCTTCGTATTTTTATGCTTGCTGGCACAGAAATCTGATGATTCGTACTTCTCGTGGTTGGAAGAGACCTTCTGGTGGTCTGCGAGTTGAGGGGAGAGAGAGAAAGGGAGGTAATAATCGTGTTACACTGCCAAGCGCCAGGACGTTGTGGTGACCTAACAGGGCCTCTGTTATTAGGGTGCGATATCGATTTTCCTACAGGGAGCAAACGTCAAAGTTAGCAAGGTTGAAGTCTGAAGGGTAAGGGATGGTATTATTTTTTTCTATTAAGTAGGAACTATTTACTATATGGGAATCCGAAATGCATCCTACAAGAGAGGTAAGACAAGACGTTAGCCATTTTGACAAAACTTATGAGACAGAGCCTACAGAACTGACAATGGGGTGTAAAGGATTATTAGGTTTGTGGGTTTTGACAAGGCCATAAAGTAAGGAAGAGAGCTGATCTCCCTGTACCTAACCATCCAGAAAAGAATAAGTCACCCTCAGAGATATTTCTGTTGCAAGGAACCAAAGAGACCTAAATGACCGTATCAGAGATTTGGGTTTGTCAAAGTCAAATGCTCAGCTTTTGATTTCGAGGCTCAAAGAGAAGGATTTGCTGGATAAAAAATGTGCAAGTGACAAGTCAAATGAAACGTCATAAACATTTCTAAAGATTCTATACATATCAAGCTGGGCTATGCTACTGCAATGATATATCTAGTTTGTTTGAGTCAATGGTAATTACATGTAATCGAGATGTGTGGAGGATCTTCATTGAGAGATCCTCAACAAGCATTAAACTATACTACATAATTGGAATAAGCTTCTACTCCATCCTTTCTCATTTAGTATATCGCAAGGAGGACTACAAAAGTGTCAAGCTGTGAATTATAAGGAGTATAGCTGGAAAGTGATTGGAGACTTGAAAATGGTAGCATTTTTTATGTTTTTCCGGGGATGTTTACCACAGCACATTACCACAATAAACAATGACCACATAGGATGAGTAATTGATAGACCCTCAAAAGGTGTTGTTTCTCCAAAGCGTTTAAAATTAAGTCTCATGAAGCAAATTGTTAGAGCTCTTAACAAAAATTCTGCAGCCGTAAAGTACCTTCAAACATTTTTTTTACAAAACTCTCTGAAGCAAAGGTAAAAGCTGCTGTCCTTTTTTGTACCACTAATCAGGAAAATCATAGTATTCAGAATTCCATAAAAAACTTAGTAAAGCAAAAAGAAGCATGGAAATATTTTGTTTCGCTGTGTCACCTGAAGATGTCCCTGAAGATGCCCATCTTAGATGCTTATCTTGACAATTTCGAAGAGAATATGGGAGCACTGACTCGAGAAGGTTAATATCATGTCTAAAATGTGGGGACCATGCCTGTATACAGTACTCTAGATGTGGCCTAACATAAGAGTTATAGAGTTTAAGAATAACCTCCTTACTTTTGTAACTGACATTTCTCTTAATGAAACCCAGCACTCTATTTGCCCTATTTCTTGCTTCAATACACTGCTTAGAAAACCTTAATGACTTATCTATTACTACTTTTAACATAACATATAGGGGATATAAAAAATTACAGGTAGAAAATAATATTCAAAATTTAAGTGATTATAGAATGGCTAGGAATGTGTTAAATAAGATTATAAAGAAGAACAAAAGTGTGTCAGAAATTAAATTAGCTCAGGATAGCAACAAAGATCCTAGAAAGTTCCTTAGTTACTATAAAATTAATAATAAGTCCTGCAGAGTTAAAATAGGTCCTATCAAATATGAAGGGGTTGTAAGAGAAACTGATGAGGAAATAGTTGAGGTACTAAATGGTCATTTTGCATCAGTATTTACAAAGGAGAAGCTAAATAGTCTTATGTATAGTACTCATGGGTCAGGGAAAGAGGTGTTTACTACCATTAGTGTCGATTGGAGGGCGATAAAAGAACTAATAGGTGAGTTAGATACTACCAAGGCCTCCGGCCCTGATAATATTCATTCTAGGATACTTAAAGAAGGGGTAGAAAGTATCTCAATAGCTCTGGAGAAGTTGTATACTAGGTCACTGGAATATGGAGAAATACCCGATGATTGGAAGAGAGCGAATGTAGTCCCCATTTTCAAGAAGGGTAGTAAAGAGGATCCAAATAACTTTAGACCGGTTAACCTAACTCCTGTAGTCTGTAAAATTCTTGAGAAAATAGTTAAAAAAGGGATTTGCCAACATCTAGAGAGGGAGGGGTTAATCAGCGATGCTCAGCATGGGTTTAGATCAGGTAGATTATGTTTGACTAATGTACTAGACTTTCTGGATTTTGTATCAGATCAAGTAGATAAGGGAGAGAATGTAGATATAATTTACTTAGATTTTAGTAAAGCATTTGATTAGGTACCACATAGGAGACTAGTTCATAAATTAAAAATGATTGGGATATGTGGGGGTGTTTCAAATTGGATAGCTGAGTGGCTGAAAGACAGGAAGCAAAGGGTAGTGCTAAATGGTGCAAAGTCAGAGTGGAGGGATGTTATCAGTGGGCTTTCTCAGGGATCAGTTCTCGGTCCATTATTATTTGTCATCTATATAAACGATCTTGGGGAGGCAGTTAATAATAAAGTGTCAATTTTTGTGGATGATACAAAATTAGCAGCTGTAGTTAAAGATATTGATGATAATTTTAAAGTGCAGGGGGATTTAAATAAATTGTTATCCTGGGCCCATAAGTGGCAAATGACTTTCAACATTGATAAGTGCAAAGTTATTAACATGCGAAAAAATAATAGAGAATTTAACTATGAAATGGATGGACATTGGCTGAGCTCAGTAGAGGATGAGAAAGATCTAGGAGTAGTAATAGATAAGTCATTAAGGTTTTCTAAGCAGTGTATTGAAGCAAGAAATAGGGCAAATAGAGGGCTAGGTTTCATTAAGAGAAATGTCAGTTACAAAAGTAAGGAGGTTATTCTTAAACTCTATAACTCTTATGTTAGGATACATCTAGAGTACTGTATACAGGAATGGTACCCACATTTTAGACACGATATTAACCTTCTCGAGTCAGTGCAACGGAGGGCAACAAAGATTATTCCTTCCCTGAGGCACCTTGAATATATAGATAGACTGAGGGTATTAAATATGTTCTCGTTCGAAAGGAGGTGTGTGAGAGGGGATATGATTGAGCTGTTTTAAATTTTTTCTGAGATAGATAAATTGGATGTTAGCAAGTTTTTTGAGTTAGATGATGGAAATCGGACTAAGGGTCACCACTTGAAAATGAAAAAGCAAGGGTGTAGGTTGGATTTAAGAAAATATTTTTTCACCAATAGAGTGGTAGACTTCTGGAACAAATTGCCGCTGAGGGTAGCAGGTAGTCCAAATTTAAATGTATTTAAGAGTAGGTTGGATGTGTTTATGGGGAGGGAAGGTTGTGATGGTTCCTAAGTTTTGTATATATTAATATTGTTTGTATATATCTATAGCTGCCTGATATAGTTCTTGACAAGCCTTGATTGGTGATACCCTTGTTTCTGGACGCAATTCCTCTGGATGTAGTTTTCCTGGGAGTTTGGGTGCCTTAAAAAAGAGGCCGTTTGACTCGGATGACCTATGATGAGCCCTAATGGCTTTTGTCATCTGTTATATTATATTATGGGGGACTTTGGTGATGGTGCTTTTTGTGGGTGGGTTTTGACGGAGGCGGATGACCTTTGATAGGCCCTTGTGGCTTTTGTCATCCGTGAAATTATGTAATGTTATGTTATGTTATGTTATGTTATGATCTGCTTTATTCAAAATATAATGACCTTTGAGCAAAGATTCCAAGAAGTATACAATGCAAACATGATGAGAAACTACATTTTGGGGCTTGTACAAGAAAGTGATTTACATTACAAATGAAATTCGAGAAAATCTGTTCTCTTCTAACTTTTTACTTGTTTTTATAAGTTTCTTGTGAAAGTTTCAAAAAATCTTATTCAATTCAACTGATTCTGTTTTTAGCCCTACAATAGATGAAAAAACAACAGAAAACTTTGCTTATTTTTAGTAAATATTTCATCATACAAGCCACAAGGGCAAAATCTAGAACAAATAATGGCTATTTTCTATTGTTTTCCAATAAAAACAGTTGGAAAATAATACTTACTGGGTAGGAATAAAAATTATAAAAAAGAAATCAAATATAAAAATAATTTTATTGAAGACAAACTAGAAATACACTTATCCAAAACTAGTATAAAAAATTCAGACACATTGTTTAGAATAAAACAAATACAGATAATAGACGTCAAAAATTATAAACACTATATTAAAAAACGAATGGTGATGTTTACATGAGAGACGGATTATAATTTGTTGACCAGAAGAACGAATTGAGGGAAATTTGACAATTAAGAACTACAATGGAAAACGATTGTCAGAAATGGCAGTAAAGCGGCTGTTGTCGCCGTGGGAAAAATCGACATAAAAATGGGACCGTTTTCTTCGTTGCATTCTTCTTTTGTGTTTGCTCTGTTTCCTTTCTTTCTCTCTCTCTCTCTCTCTCTCTCTCTCTATCAGTGGTGGTGGTGGTAGTGTAGTGACGTGGCAGTAGTCGTGTAGTAATAATAGTGGTAGTAGTGGTAATGGTGGTAGTGTGGTATTTATAGTGGTAATAGTGTAGTAGAAGTGATGGTGGTGGTGGTAGTAGTTCTGGTGTTGTAGTAGTGCTGGTGGGAGTAGGGGTGTAGTGGTGTAGTAGTAATAGTCGTGGTGATGTAAGTAGTAAAGTAGTAGTAGTGGTGGTGTAGTAGTAATAGTTTTGGGGGTGATGGCGGTGTCGTAGGTATAGTAGTTGTGGTTGTGGCGTAGTAGTAGTGGTAGTGGTGCTAGTGTAGTAGTGGTGGTGGTGGTGGTGGTGTAGTATTGGTCAGGAGCGGATCCAAGGCACGTGGCCCAGGAGGCTCCCATGACCAGGGGAAAATTTCCCACATTGTACCTGGTTTGCAGCGTCATTCGAGTCGGCACCTCCTGTATTGGGTCACGGCGGACACATGGCGCGTGCGCCTGACTCGCCGACCAGTCGGATCGCGCATCCTGACTCACACGCCTGACCCTTCCGCTCTTTGTTAGCTGGCCTGAGCTGGGCATCTGCTCGCTGGCCTCTTTCACTTTCTCAACTAATTCCAGCATCCTCTTTCTCTCATCGCAACTACACCAGCATAATCTCCGTGTCATGTACATATTCATCATTTATGCCTATAACTTATTCGTATGTATTAAGCACCGATTATTTGTACGATCATACATTTATTACTCGTAAAAATATGTAGCATAATAATCAGCTTTAACAAATTTCCACTCTTAAAAATCCTGGCATCGAACCCTCCATTCGCTTTTTCTGTATCCGCTACTGTAATGGTGGTGGTGGTAGTCTCAAACTCAAAACAAGATCCCAAGAACCCAAATAGCAGTTAAACTCCAACAAGAATCCAATTATCAAATCTGAAATTAAAAAAAAGATTTTGAAAATCCTCACGGCTAAACTATTGAAGTTAGAGACCTATGTTTGATCTCATTGAACAGATAATTATCCAAACATTTTTTTTAACATAATTTCACGGATGACAAAATCCACGAGGGCCTATCAAATTTTTGCACTAGGCCCATGGATGGGATTAGAATGCATGGATTTCCCCAAGATTTATGAACTGCCACAAATGAAAAAGGAAAACCTGGTTTCTCCACCGGGACACAAAATCGGCAAAAGTTATCACTTTTCTGCTGATTTTTTCGATAAATTATGACAAGACGTTAGCCAAAAATGAATATTAAAAATATGAGGAGACGGCAATTTGACCATACTCTATGCCAGTAGAGCGTGGCTCTGGTGGAATGAAACGTCAGTCACAAGGGATTCTATTTTAAGGTGTAAGAGGAGAGAAAGAGGGAGTGTGGGAAATAAGCTGCTTTTATCTTTTATTTTAAGCAGAATGTTTCGAGAAACTTCTTAATTAAAACGTAGGCTTAAAAAATAAGTAAATATTTAAAGTGGTCTTTCTTACTCCCCAACTCTCTTCATGAACTGATTTAACAAATTTGTCTTTCTTAATATTTATTCACCTCAAGAATTGAGCAATTTGGGAAGTTGTCAGGACGACTTATTTCAATGTTTAGTTGAATTTCCAAGGTTTTGTCTATTTTAATGTAGGCTCTATTTTTTGATGGTTTAGTTTTCTGAATATTTCTTTAAAGGCAATAATTCTACAATTTGGGGAGGTTTCTGTTTGCCTTACTCCCTTTTGTTGTTCAAAAAATGTTTAGTTCCTATGCAATCGTGTGAAGCTCTACAGTTTAGTTGATGTACCATGCGAAAATGACATAGGCTGAACAATGTTTTGGTGTTGAATGGATGCTATGATCATCCAATCTTGTATTTTGCCGTTTTATCCAATGAGGTGGTTGATGGTATGTACTGACGTAGCAGTCAGTGCCTTTGGATATTCCAACGCACTACGTCAATAAATTTTATCAAACACAGTCATGAACGAGTCACTGCGAGGTGAGGACGGGCAGGGACGAGAGAAAAATGAAGCGTCGAAGCAAAGCGCGCTCAGTTGGCTCGATGAGAGTGACTTTGCTCGTCTGCTACCCCCTTCCCCGCCGACTCCCTGAGTTGGCTCTATGTAATGGGAGGTTGCTCGGAATCATGGAGTTGTGACTTTAAAATTAGTAAAAACTATAATAATCAAATTGTTTGCTCGATTGCGTTGTTTTAATCCTATTGACTTTGCCCGTTAGTTTAGTATCGTCAAATAGTTTTCATTAGTGTTTGTGAAATTATTATTTCAGTTAGTGTTCCACTCCCCCATGTTTCCTTAAATTACAAATGTTCCTTTTGGTTTTCTGTTTTAGTTTCAGTATGTCTCTTCTTTTGTCTAGAGATTCCATCACATCAACCTTCCCAGAGTATTGTTTTTCTGTTTTACTTTTCATTTACTTTTATTTGTGCATTTTTTCCTTGTATGCGCATGTTGTCTTGTTTTATCGCTTTTGCATTACTAGCGTATACTTTCATCTCTCTGTGCATTTTTTCTCTCCCACAATTTGTCACTTCTCCTTCCCATGGCAAAATTCTTGATCTTGTTTTCTACCAATATCCAGTTCAGGTCTCTATCACGGACCCTTCAAATGCTATCGCTCATCATATTGTTATTCAATTCTGTTTAACTCTACCTTATCAAACTAACCTTCTCAATGGCCCTGTAGCAAGGTAACCGACCATAGACTCCCCTACATTGAACCTGGACTGATGACTCGGGATCTCGCCTCACTTCGCCCAAAAAGTTCCACTGACTTCCCCCTCTTTTGACCTCAACCTATTCGGCCGATCCTAGGCACTAACATTCTCCTGTGTCCTGCCGCCTCTCACAGATCCCGTGCCCCTTGATTCTCTAACACGCTCCTAGAGGTTAAAAAGCAGAAGATCATGGGAGATGCCCCTACGTTTCGCTTGCATCCGAGGCTTGAGGACAAAACAAGCATCTTTTGCTTATTCGCATGCAACTCCTGCGCACACAAAACGCCTACGATACTCACGCAAGGCCCATACCCGTAACGTCTTTGACGAAAACAAACAAAATTCATGGCGCATTTTCGAGTTCCTTACTCGTCTCTCGTCTTCCAGACTATCTCAAAAACTTCGCCATCTCCTCGTCTTGATTGCAGTAACTCTCTTCTCACAAGATCCCTCAAGGCTACAATTCGTCCCCTTCAAATTGTTCAGAACTTTGCGGCTCGAGTTCTCTGTCGAGGACGGTTCTCTTTTGCTACACTCCTGCTCCGTGAACTGCCCTGGCTGCCAATTAAATTTCGAATTATTTTTAAAATCCTCATTCAAACATTTAAAACCTTAAACAACGGAACTCCCCCTTACCAGATTTCAGAAAAAAAGAACAACATTTAATGTTGCAGAATTATTGCCGTCTTTAGGGATGATGTTACTTAACTACAGTTGTTTATTGACGTTTTCTGTTCTTTAAGCTCCTCGTAGTAAAGATGTTATGATTTTCCATCAACTTTTTTTACAAACTCTGTTATTTTCCTTAGTTGTTTCTTATTTTACTTGTTTCTGAGACAGCTATTCTTTTTATTGAGTGATTTCTAATTTTCAAAGGTTATTTTGTTGATTGCTTTTAGACACTAAGCCATTTAGGTTTTATAATTAGGGTTTAGGTTTCTTCTGAGATTTGGCAATTTTTTTTTCTTGTTTTCACTTAGTTGCCAAGAGTCTTTCTAAGCTGTTTTATGAAGTTTTTGCTCATGTTTTATATCTTGAGCATTTAGGTAGGCTAAAAATAGTTTTTAGGATATAGTTTTTCAATTCAGTTGAAATTCTGGAACAAGAATTTTATAGATTTCAATGAGCTAATTTGTTTGTTAAAGAATTTTCCCCCTTTTTGTGGGCATTTTTACCCTGATGCTCTTCTTCCTGCTGATGCTGATTTTTAGTTTGTGGAGTACACACAAAGCACTGTGCACAAAAATAAGAAGTTTTGTTCGCAATTACGAGTATCTGTTACTACATGCAAAAGTTCGTTGAACAGTGTTATGAGTACAGCAAGAAAATAAATGATACAAAAGAATTTCAGACTCTATGAGTTCTTTGAAGTTTATATATTTGCATTGAAAAATAAAAATTGTGTTCACCAACTATAAATTAAGTATATTTCTTTTGCGAATCAATCCACCAAATGAACAGAAATAGGTGAAAATGACGTATTTGTTTTGGTCTATGTGGTAAGATTATGTATTCATTGAATTCTTACAACACTCACTATGTGAGCTCTAAACTTAGCGACCATTCTAACTACTGGACCAACTGCAACTGGATATCCTAAAAGGGAGCGGTGGCCAGTTCAAAGATAATAATAGTCCAGGAGCTACTAACCAACCTGCTCAAAGAACTTTATATATATATATATATATATATATATATATATATATATATATTTATATATATATATTTATATATCGTGGTATGACCAGGTGCTGTTATACGCACACTGGCCTACTGGCCGACCAAAATTAAGGCTCCATCTTGGGATGGCACTAAGAGTGCTTTAAATACACAGCTGCTAGGCCAAGGAATATTCAAACACGGCTAAAAAAATATAGGGCAAGTTCACGGCTAAGAAGATTGACACTATCAATTAAGTTTAAACCGAAGGATAATCAATTAAGAAATGATCTTACAATTATGTAAGTTATAGAGCAAAGGGGATCTTTGAGGTTCAACGCGGTAAAGGTGAGAGGAGCGTGACGAAGCGGGGGTTAAATCCCTTTTACTTTGATGAGCGGCAAGTAGGACCAGGGAGGTATGTTCGACCTTGATCTTGTGGGCGTTTCACGAGACGATCAATCCAACTTCGGGAAATTGAAGATGGGCCTCTTATCCTTAAGAGGAAAACGGAGGATGCTTCGGGGATGGCTTTTCCGATCCTTAAAATTCGAGGACGTGGTGAGAAGGGTTGAATTGTGCCAAAAACTATCTCCACGAAGAAAACTGAGTGTCGACTAGCTCTTCCTTGGCTCTTCAAAAATCACTCAATTCTTCCCTGGACGAGAATGTAGTCGATTCCCTCTCGACTAACGAAGACGTTAACGGGTAACGTACTGGACGGCGGCTTCATACACAATCTGCCTGTGAACTCTTAGGTCTTGAATATATACTCCGAAATTATCTAGACGGGGAGAGATATTCATCGCCAACAGACTTCCTTAATTGCCTTGGGTCGCTATAATGGTCTATAGCGGGAAGTCACGATGATGCCCCTTTAATGGTCTTCCATTGTTCTAATTTTCACAGTATATAGGGCAAACGAATTTACAGCGGTCAACGGCGAATTGGGGGAGTCAGGGGGAGGGGTGGGGAAAATTCCTTTTCTCTCTCCTTATTCTTCCACAATATGAAACTACTAATGTAATGACCACCATTTATTTGGAAAAGAAAAGGTTGATAAGGTCAACTTTTGACAATGTATGAAAAAGATATAATATTATTACATATTTTCTATACTAGTCCTATTTTGAAGAACTAGCTAATCTATTTACAAATATAAGACCTATTAACTACTACAAATGAGTGTAAAAAGAATGCTAAATGTGCATATAAGTAGTCAATTACGTAGGAATTAAATAAACACCCTTGGAAATTGAAAAAAAATAAAGTAAATTATATATTTATAGCTAACGCAGACTTATCAAAAGAGAGATATGAGGTATGATAAAAACATTATAACGACAAGCCTACTTCTGGGTCCTTGTGATAAAAATAAACATAGTCACAATATCTGATATCGTATAACTTGTATGGAAATATTATAAATATATTCATGCGGAATTATTACCTATCAATTTTGGTATAAACGTGGCTACTTGTTTATTATAATTAATCATCTGGCTCTATTATACTATTTTTAAGCTTTGACTGTAAATTCTGATTTCTGGCACCAGAGTAGAATTTATACACATCGATGAAAGCGCTGTAATCGGTGAAAAGAATGATTTTATATTGATTAATTACACTAATCTAATGAGAATGTTAGTCTGGAGTTGGTGTACAAATAATTGTTTAAAGAAGAAAACAGATTGTTTCCTGCTGTTTCATTTTGTTTAGGATATCTCTTACCTTATATATTCTGTGCTCCTGGTCTAGCGTCTTCATTATTAGTTGAAAATAATGGCATGTTGCCAAAACTAGTCCGATAGTTATAAATAAAATCTTGATTCAAATATTGTGGTATACCATTATCTTCCACTGATATATATCACGTCAATGTGATATCCTCCACTCCATTATATATATATATATATATATATATATATATATATATATATATATATATATATATATATATACTCAGATAGTTAGGTGAACAGTCATAAGAATAACATTAATGTGTTGATTCATGGAAATAAATAAACATGGATCAGGTTCGAAATGATATCTATCAACTTAAAAGATAATTATGTATTTAATACTGGACCTGATTTAATCGAATTATAATATTATTAAAACATATATTTTATTATTATAGTTGTGTTTACGATGTAAGAAAAATATTAATTAATTGTGTATAAAAAAGGCTGTGTAGATGTAACTCAACGTGGGCGAATTCTGCTCTATATAGCGTGTGGTATTGTCTAAAGATGAATACGAAGAGAACAAGAAGCAAGAAAGAATTTGTCTCAGGACATTTTTCATGAAGAATTGAAGTTATTATTATCCTTAGATCAAGAGAACGCCTGGGCCATTCATATTCTCAGCCGAACCACACTTATCTACATGTGTACCTTTGACATGCAGTTCAGTTATCTCTCAAATGAACGTACACGCAACTCCGAACGGGGGAGGTGGGGGATAGGACAGTACTCTCCTTTCCCGCAGGCTTCGCCTGCCAGTGATGAAAATAATATATGTACAAGACAGACAGAAAAGGAAAGAGGGAATTTACATTCAATCCATGCCATGAAGGGGGACTCGCTGGCATCTTTTTATTGATCCTTTCATTTTATTTCTTAACTCCTTATTATGTATGACGTTTTTATCTATTTTCCTATTATGTTATATTTACACTATTGAAATCCCCATCAAGTCGGTTTTGGAACATATGTATCTACTGACGTGCTTTCTACTACACGGTGAGTAAGGCTATTTCACATGTGCATCATCTTTAAAGTGAAGTAATTTTGAACTATAGTAGAGTTAAAGCGCTTATTCGTTAATTTGAAACTGTTTTGGCATGTTTGGCTCTTCCGTCCATCCCGAACAATATTCTGTAATTAATATTAGTAAATCCTTTTAAGATTTTGAATACATCGATCAACTGCCCACGTAATCGTCTACTTTCAAGGGATAGTAGGTATAATGAGTGGAGTGTCTCATCGTACGGTTTGTTTCGAATTCCAGGAACTAGTTTAGTAGCCTGATGTTGTGCTCTTTCTAACTACGCTATATCCTTGTTTAGGTAGGTAGCACAAAATTGAACCTCATATTCGAGGTGTGGGCGTACGAGCGCTTTGTATAGCGGCAGGATTATATTTTTCGATTTGAAAGTGAAATTCCAAGCAAAATATCCTCGCATTCGGTTTGCTTTCTTACAAGCTTCTGCGCATTGTTTAAATACTTTAAGGTCCTCTGAGATTAAAATCCCCAGGTCTTTTTCTAAGTTAACGGAGTCGAGGTTTTGGCCTTTTATATGGTACTCTACTTTGAAGTTAGGACATCCTAAATGCATGACCTTGCATTTACCTATGTTGAAGCTCATCTATCATTTCTCAGCCCACTCGAAAATTTTATTAATGACTCTCTCCATTTGCTCTAAATTGGATCTAGAAAGTCCTCGGCCCCCGTAGCTTTGTGTCATCAGCAAATTTAGAGATTCTACTAATCACTCCATTATCCAGATCGTTAATGTGGAACCCCGTGATGATTTGGCCCCAGGACTGATCAATGTGGAACCTTGTGGTGGTCCGGGTCCAGGACTGACCCATATGGAACCCCGTTGTGATTTGGGCCCAGTCTGAGCACGCCTCATTTACAACAGCCCGCTGTCGACGGTTTGAGACCCAATTTTTAATCCATTTGAGTATGTTTCCCCTCATTTCAATCGCTCTATTTTTCATCAATAGCCTTTCGAGTGGGACTGAATCAAAGTTTTTTTTTTAAAGTCAAGTTAAATTATATCCACGCTTTAGTTTCATCGTAGATGTTATGATAAAAATTCGAGTAAATTGGTTAGGCACGAGCGCCCTCGCCTGAATCCATGCTGGATGTATGCGATTAAATTATTCGCCTCAAGATGACTCACCAATCTATCTCTAATTATCGATTCTAAGATCTTCCCAATTGCAGAATTTAGACTGATGGGACAGAAATTAGTAGGCTCAGATTTCTTCCCTTTTTTTAAATATCAGGGTAGAATTTATACCTTTGAAGTCTATTGGAACTAGGCCTTCTTCGATTGATCGATTGAAAATCGTGCAAAGTGGTCTTGCTAATTCATATTTCAGTTCTTTGAGATGGTTTGGGTACATCCCATCTGGCCCGGAGACCTTCGTTTTTTCATTTTATTAATGTATGTGATAATATCCCCTTCATTTATACCTATGATGGAAAATTTTTTGTCTTTCAAGATTTATTTACTCGCCTAGTGTTTCTAATTGCATCACTTCTTCCACAGTAAAAACGTTTGCGAAGTGCTTATTTAAAATTTTAGCAATATATTCTAGGTCGTCTACCATAGCACCATATTTACTTCTGATCGGCCCTATTGAACCCTTTAAAGGTTTTCTACTGTTTACGTAAATATAAATTCGTTTCGGTTCGTGCTTCGAATTTAAGGGAAGATCTTTTTTTCATAATTCAGCTTAGCTTCCTTAACGGCCATCTTTACCAGCCTTCGAGAGTGTACGTATCTTTCCCGATTTGTTATCGTTTCGTTATCTTTTAAACTTTGATAGTCTTTATTAAGCTCCCGAATTAAGTTTATTATTAAAGGGCTAACCCTCGGTGCCCTCTTTAATTTCCCATTTTTTCGGCGTATATACTTAACTAACTTGGAGTACATGCCATGTAGTGTCTTATTATAAAACAACTTTCACAGTTTATCCTTCTAATCCGGTTACGAAAGGTTTCGAAATTGCAACTCCCAAATCGTGGAATTAGTTCTATACTCGCCTTAACCTCTACGCTTGTATTAATTTCGAACTTAATTACATTATGGTCACTTGTCACCAAATGCTCACTCACGCAAACCTTTTCTACCAGTCTCTTTTGTTGTGATAATTAAATCAAATATATTTTGATCACGCGTACGTTCCTCTACTTTTTGAATAAGAAAATTATCCTGAAAGAAATTGACCATTCTCTCCCCTACTTTATCTGAAGCATAGTTTGTATAGTTAACGTTACGGTAATTGAAATCCCCACAAATTATATTTTTTTTTGCCTTTTCCCACCATAGATAAAAGGCACGTAAAGAGTACTACGTTCTATGATTCTATTTGGGATGGGAAGCGATAAATAATAGCTAAGTTAATTTAATTATTTTTAGCACATTCGAGTTCTATTGACAGAACCTCACTCTTCATATTTATGGTCGTCACTCCCAACGTTCTTGCATTTAATTCTTAACTTACGTAACCTAACAATCCACCGCCTCTCTCAGTTACACGGTTTCTGTTATGGGTTTTGTACTCTTCTATAGTAAATTCCGCAATAAAGTATCTTGTAATTGTATTCGACCTGGTCTCGTTAATACATACGATATCGTAATCGCCCTCTTGGATTATGGCTTTAAATTCGGGGAGTTTGTTCCTTAAACTCGGAACATTTGCGTAAATGCATTTTAATTTTTCATTTAAATAGCAGCGTGAAATCTGGTCCGGCGCGTCTGAGCCTTATGGGCAAATAACTTGCGGACCATAAAGATTACGTAAGCTTTTATCAATTTATCTGTTCAGCCTTGAGTTCCCGATTGGGTTCAAATGTACGTAATCTTTATGAAAAAGCGACCGTTGGTCTCGAAAATCCTTCCAGAAATTGAAAAACTTAACACAATTACCTGACATAAACGTTTAGGCATTCATTAGTGTCGATTGATCTTGACTGCATTCTTAGAGTAGATTTTAATCGACTCTGGGGTTGGTTTGAATCGGTACTATCCTTACCAACGAGGGTAAGGATAGTACAGTCTTCACACAGTGCGTTCGATTTTTCTAACCGCGTGAATTATTCTCTCCCACCTCCTGGTAGGCAGATTTTCTTACGCTAAGCCGGATTACGTGCCTCGAATTCTGAATCCTGATTCTTTATTAAAGAGTCTCCTATTAGAATGCGCTCTGTTTCCTCCTCGATTGGAGTGAACAGGACGAAAGGATTTGAGCAGGGTATTTCAAAACGGTCTGTAGCCCTCGTTGGTCTAGTCCTGTTTGTAACCGGCCTAAATTGTGATTCCGAGGATCTATATGAATTTAAGATATGCGCTTACTCATTTATAATCCCTTGCGTGTCTCTACTCTCTATACGGCTTGATCTGCGGCTTTGAATGCGATTTTACACCCCCCGCAATTCATCAACGAATGCCCGAACACCGTTGGCCAGTTCGTCTATTTTACGGTTCGTTGTAGCTAATTTTACTTCAAATGCCTGGTTTAAAAGACAAAACCTAGACATTCTAAGGTTGTCAGAGCCAGTGGGAACGTAAATTTCCTTATTAACGGAAGCCTTGAAATAAGTACAATCTAACTTGACGATAGGCATATTAACTAAGAGATTATTTAAAACGTCATGGATTGTAATTTATATTTATAGGCAGAGGAGGACACTAAATACATTTAAAGTATTTAAATACTAAATATTAAATGCACGAGAAAAGTATTTAGATACTAAATGCATTTTTAAAATGTATTTAGATACATTTTTAAATACATTTAAAACAAATACATGATATATAATGACAAACGATAGGGGCCATTGGTATCACAACAAAAAAATATCCATTAAAATGAAATTGTATATTATAATTACTAATGTAGGATTTGATGACAATTGGACTTAGGTACTATAAGAAAAATATTAGGTTTAGGAATAAGTTCTTGTGTTTTTTTTAATGTTGTGTTGATTTAAGTTTTGTTGACGTGATTTGTGCACATATAAGAAACAATAATAAATAATGAGAGCAAAATTTGCAAAGGTTCGGCTACGTCTCTTAACAGCGTAGACTATTAGGCTTTTACTTAGGCTACGTCTTGAAGATGAGTAATAAGTCATTGCGATTAATTTAAAAGTTGTGTTAATCATTTTTGTTCTGTCCCGCCAAAATGGAATGTCAAGTTGAAAGAAAGGCGCATTTTCGACACTTGTTATTATTCATTTTCAATCGAGACGGGAACAATTCAAACGCAGCTAAAGCTCGTCGCGATATTTGTGCTGTGTACGGAGAAAATGCTTTATGAGAAAGGACAGCTCAATGGTGGTTTTCACGTTTCAAAAACGGTCATTTCAATCTAAATGACGAAAAACGTTCTGGTTGCCCATTAAGTTGGATAAAGATCGATTGAACGACCTTCTTCATGAAAATCCTCGTCAATCGACTAGAGAATTGGCTGTACAATTGGCGTGTGGAGAGAAAACTGTGGTGAATCACCTTCATTCGATGGGCAAAGTTCAAAAGTTCGGTGCATGGGTTCAGCACGCTTTGAGCGAAAGCAACAAACTTCAACGCTCTACGATTGCCGCAGGTTTGCTTGCTCGTCACAAGGCTACTCGTGGATATAAGGACAGATTTCTTTACCGCATCATCACTGGCGACGAAAAGTGGTGTGTTTATGTCAACATGAACCATCGAAAACAATGGCTTAGCCCCAATAAAAAACCACTTCCGCGATTAAAGCAAGGATTTCATCCACAAAAAACGATGCTGTGTGTGTGGTGGGATTGTGAAGGCATCATTCTTTATGAGCTCCTCGCGAACAACGAGATTTTCAATGCAGAACTCTACGTTCAACAAATGTATCGACTCGCCGAAGCTATTCGTGAAAAGCGACCTCATCGACGTTATGGAGTCCTTCTGCAACACGACAATGCTCGTCCTCACATTGCCAATATGACAAAAGACGCCATCCAAACGCTTAATTGGGAAATCTTGCCGCATCTTCCATATTCGCCAGACTTAGCTCCATCGGATTTCCATCTGTTACGATCGCTCTCCAACAATTTGCACGGCGTTTCGTTCAATAGTGATGTGGAATTAAGAACCTAGTTAGACGAATTCTTCGAGTCAAAATCGAGAGATTTTTATTGCAGAGGCATCGAAAAACTAGTTGAACGTTGGGAAGAAGTCGTAAATAACAACGGAGAATACATTATTGATTAAATTGCATATTGGTATTAATTAAAAATAAAGTTTTTATAAAATTGTTAATGGTAATGAATAAATTTGATAAAACCGCAAGAACTTATTCCTCAACCCATTAGAAAATTCCATAGAAAGAAATTTCAGTTAGCTATTTATATCAATATTACATTTAAGTAATATCAGTTGCTGAAATGTTTCGTCACACAATTGACTCCGTTTGGGAGATAAGGTAAATCCTCCTAAAGAGAGCAGCCGTTCCATAGGAGCAGACGACGGAAGGGTGGTGTATTTAATAAATAACTTTTTTATGTTTGGATATCTATCTAAACTTTGAAGTGTTTTATTTGAATCCTGAAGGTAACTGAACCATTCTAAATCTGCGGTTGATCGTGTTTGAATGGGTTTTGTAAATCCAAAATAATCGTCACTGTCCGAAACACCACTGGATGATTCAGCGTCAGGTCCCTCTGCTAAATTCTCAATCACTTGAATCATAATATTTTTAACATAGTTTTGGTGGTTTGAACTGTCCCATAAACTACTGGTATCTAACTAGCGGATTTTGAAGAATGGATGGCTTGTTGATGCAATAATGGCATCTGTAACGCTGACTTCATTTGCCAAGGTCAAATAAGAATGGTAATGCTTTCCAAAGCCCTTAGTGACTACACTTAGAAGAGGTTGGCAAAATTTCAGAGAACGTGACTGAAGGCTTTTCAGCTTTTCCTCCACAGTGAGCAAGATAGGGAGCAATTCTCCATAAAAACAGTTTTGTTCTCCCTGTAGGCGATTAATTGCCACTGCAATATGAGCCAAAATTGAGACATACTCATCAAGAAATTCAATTTCATGATTTCTGAACACTAGAAGTTCAAGGGACGTCATGAGTTGATGTAATTTATCCTTGTGTTTAAAAGTAATGACATTGCATCAAACAGAGTTCCACCTTGTAATGCAAGGCACCTTTAACGAGCAGTTGATAAGAGTTTTGATAATCTCTGATGATTTTGGACGACCACTTTTTTTCCATAATGCTGAGCATTTCCACATCGCATCATGATTGATAGTTGAAAAGGAAGATATTTTCAGAGCCTGTTTTGCATCAGTTGTCGCGACGAGACTGAGTGCGTGTGAAGCACAGCGCACATGCTTGCTTAGGTAGGCTGAAGCTGCATGAGTCAGACGAAAGGTCTTCTTCCTGATCTAAGACACTTCTCATTAAGAAACTATCCTCCAGCTCGTGCACACCATGATCTTCTTCACCTATCTGGATTCCATCTTCTGAATCTGTGGACACATTTGCACCAGTGACTGCAAATTCCTTATATGCTTTAACAAAATTAGAGCCGTTATCAGTGACGGTGCTCGTGATTTTCTGCAGGGGGATATCGTATTCATTGATGATATTCTCCATATGTTCAGCAATCTTGATGTAGTTATGTCCTCCTTTGAAGCGCAGCATGCCAATACTCCACTGTGACGGGTAAGAGCAGCTTCCTCAAGCTGAAAAAATATAATAGTCCAATGTTTGTCTCATAAATGTTTTCATAAATTTTACATATTAATATAATCGAGATAAATTACACTAACAAATAGGTCTGCTTTCAGCCAAGAGCTGATAACTCTCCAATGTAAAGACATTTTCAATTTCATATTTCATAAAGATCAAAATCTTAACATACCCAATGATTAAATGTAACGCCCAAAAACTACGGTGATGAGATGACCAAATATCTGCAGTAAGACATAAGTAAGAGGTGCTGTCTAGTTTATTCTTCAGTACAGCTCTTGTCACTTTCTCTTTTTCTATAAGATTTCGGCCTAGCATCCGCCTGGAAATGACGTCAACTGAAGAATTTAGACCTGCGGTAGGGGAATGTGTGATTATTATGAGTGAAATTGATTTTCAAAGCAAAACGAGAATATATGGTATGCATATGAAATCTTATATATAAAATGTAGCTATATGAATATCCTATACTATATAGGACTGGTACATTAATTCATAAATATATTATTAGTCCTTCATATTCAGAATTACATAGTAAAATATTGAATTTCAGTATTGTTAGGAATATATACATTATCAAGCTTTTTTTCCTACATTTTTGACGGGCGGGCATGCTAGTTTTGACATAATGATGTACAGGTATTGCTACTATAACTAAATACATCGTTATAGGAATTCATCTAATAACTACATATAATCGATCAATTATTCCTGAAAATTTGGTATTCAATAATATCTTCAAGTAAATGATAGCGCACTTTAAGAATATATGTATGTGGATTCTCATGAAATTATTGGAATATATTAACCTCTGTTGTTTGTATCTGTCTTCCTTTATTTAACTTCGTTATTTAGCCTACGTAGTGACCAATGATCCGAGCCCTTTAGTATTCGGTCGTTATAAGAGCTTAACCTGTACTACTAATACTATAATTGTAAACAACATTTGTAACTCAGAACTCACCTTTAATTAATCTCACAAAAGCTGGTTGCTCCATGGTTGATAGAGGATGCACACCTTGTATGATAAAATCTGCAATCAGCTTATCAACAACAGATTGCTTGACCTTCTTAGTATTCACCGCAAAACACTCCGGTAATGCCTTTATTTTAACACCGCTGCATGAAGGACCATCGTCTAATACTGAACATTTTCTTTTTGAATCTTTTCTTTAAGCTATCACGTAGTTATCTGCTTTTTGCACTAAAGCAGGATGTTTTCTCTGTTGATGAATGTACATGATCAGATATTTGAAGGACATTTGTTCCACCGTGCCACAATTCATGTTAAATTCAATCAGCATATACTATAAATAAAGGTGTTGCAAAAGGAAGAATGTAAATTCGTGCATGGTAAACCTACGCTACTTAACATTATCGTTAGCTACTAGTAATTTTGCCATTTTTTAAAAATAAGAAATAGTGAAACTTGTCAATTCAATTAAGTATCATACAATTAGCTCTAGTAAATTCTTACCTTCAAATGAATGCGTAGATTGGAAGTAGCATTGCTTGCCGCAGAGATTTCGCCATTGCATGATAAACAATCACATTTCACTTTTTTTCCGTGGGAAGATTTCACTCTAAAAGATTTACCATCCTATGAAGGATGACTATAATTACATGATTCTTTATCTTCCTCGTCTTTATTATTATCTAATCTTTCCATTTCACACTCTTTTGAAGAAGCTAAAGTTGCCATGCAGCAGTTAAAATACGCTGAATGCTCTCACTATACAACCGAACACAACTGTAACCATCTGTTAAGTGAATTTGAACTGATGCAAACAATCTTCCCCACCAACCCACGTAGCCAACCATTTGTGTCATACAAGTTGCGACAAGTTAAAACATGCATTACACGTTCTTACTAGCTATATAAACATATTATCAGTAAAGTATTTGCAAAAAGTATTTAAATACATTGTATTTAAATAATTTCAAACGTATTTAAATACATGATTTCAAATGTATTTACAATAATACAAAGTATTTAAATACTGCCCACCTCTGAAAATCGAAAATACTTATATACCAGTTAATTACCCATAAACCTGTATTCAAATACATTGATTTAAATATTCTTTAAAGTATTTAAATACATGAAAACCAATGTATTTATAAATACAGTTCTAAATACACAACTGTATTTAAATACATATTCAAATACACATCTATTTAAATACTACCCAGCTTTGCTGAAACAAAACCATATAAAACAACACTCTCAAAGTACTACCAAACATCACATTCGACAACGGGAGACACTCATCCAACTATTTAAGCAATTCATTCGCACCACCCTCTACTATGCAACGCCTGCATGACACCCAAGACTCACCAAATCTCACACAAGTAATATTTTCATTAATCAAGATGTAATCAGTTTTATTATTTAGTAGCTTGACCCTCTTCAGTTGGGTGTGATGACTCCATTTAGTTATTTTAGCTTTTGAGTGGTTTCATAGTATTGGGCAAATGTAAACTCAATCTGATTCGGTTTTCTTCCATTTCGTTTACTCATCGCTAACATTGACACACAAAATTTCTTTTCATGAGGAGATTTGCATATGAATTCACCATTCTCTAGCCATTTTTTTAACATCTTTGTATAATAGAAATCTACCTAATGCTGTTTTTGCTTTCTTTTTTTTCTATAACTATAATTTATGATGGGGATTTTTTGAAAATTTATAAATGTCTTTTTTTGCTTAGTTGAGAAATGCCTTTGAGTGTTTTGGAAATTCAAAGGATTGAAATAGTTAAAAAAATCAAGAAGAAGAAGAAGAAGATAAAGAAGAAGAAGAACAACAACAACAACAACAAGAACAAGAATAAGAAGAAGATATAGATGAAGAAGAAGATGAAGAAGAAGATGATGAAGATGAAGATGATGAAGATGAAGATGAAAAAGAAGATGATGATTAAGATGAATAATATGAAGAAGAAGATAAAGATGAAGAAGAAGAAGAAGAAGAAGAAAAGGGTGTTAAGGGTGTTAAAATAAAGTTAATAAAGGGGATTAAAAAAAAGCGGTTAAGATTAGCAAATAAGGCCGTAGGCCACACCCCCGCTGGGGTGCCTGTGTAACCAAGCTCTTCCTGTTAAGGAAGAGAACAGCGGCTTGTTGTAATATAATGCAATTGTCAAATGTTCAGTAAAAAGCTTCGAGTTTGTTGGTTTTCACTGACTCAATTTAATAGCTATAGGTTGAGCAATAAATTTTGCAATAGAGAACGCCTTATACATAGTTCTGCGAATTTATGTTGAAATTTAGAGGTTTTTCTTAACTTTGGATATACCATAAAAGGTTTGAAGGATAAAACTATCCTGTTGGTCCAGTAGAGGTTGGTAGTTAGGGATGATCTGTGATAATCATTGTAATTCCGACTTTTTTCCTATGTGTTCCAGGCCGGGAACTTTGGTTCAAAATCAACCCCTGTCTCCCTAAGATATCAACTTTGGTTCAAAGTCAGCCCCTGTCTCCCTAAAAGAGAGACAGGGCCGAAGAATTGGCTGACTAAGGAGCAGTAAAGGTCGAAATTGTAACGAGAAAACAGTAGAGTTATCTCGAGCAGTATGCTGTCTCCGTTTTTCTACTTTTACTTCTGCATGCATTCCATCGTCAGCCGTCTTCGATCCGGTGGAGCTCCGCCACGTCGTTGCACTTTTGCCGAAGATTTTATCTTCATCAGTGATTTTGGCGGTAGTTACCCCTTCTGGGGGACTTTACGATTAGTCCAAGGGGTCTGCTCTTTGGATACCTGATCAAAGATTGGAAATAAGTGTCCTGAATGTGAAGGACTCTACGCATCACTGTCACATAGCATCTCTTTTTTCTTATATTGATGTCGTTTTGCTCTTCTAACGGGCATCCTGAATTTGAGTGGGTGATGGTCGATGACTTCCATGGTACTGCCCACTTTCGCATTCAATTATCATGTTAAATCGCTATTGTGCTAGCATTTTTCAAACTGGTGAGAGATCACGCCCAATTTCACTAACTTCTTGCATGTGCAAGTTGACTAAGAAATTGCTAAATCTTAGATTAGCCGTTTTTTCTTGGAGAGCGGAGGCCACCTACCTGTCTTTTGTATATTGTGGCTTCAGTAAGTTTCATTCCCCGTCGGATACCTTGTTTCGGGGTTCGCCAGGAATTGATGAATTTGCACTGTTTCATTGGTCTTGTTTCGACTGACGCCACTCTTTGGGAGGGGGGGGGGGCAGTATTTGCAGCTTAGGGTATCTTGTACCCAAATAATGGACATTCTTCGTTACGTGACGTTCAGTACCAGAGTTGTTGATATGGCTACCCCCTTGTTCTTTTATCGAGCCTTTGTTTACTTAAAGCTTGACTACGGATACGAGGCCTACGTATCCGCGGTCGAGCATAAATTGAAGAAGGTACACTTGATCGACAACACTGGCTCCGTTTTGCCACCCGTGCCTTATGCCCGTACCACAGTAAGAGCCTACTTGTCGAGCCCAATTGCTCTGCACCCTACATAGTGCATTACGTACTTGTGGGCGCGCAGCCATCGAGAGTCATTAGTTATACCTAAAGTACTTTGAGGTTAAGGCTAGGAAACTCCTTCATGAGCTCGATGGGGCCCTTTAGCTGGTGGCACCCCTGGTTCTGCCCAGGACGCCATCCTAGTGCGTACCACCTTTGTCTATTTATTACCTCACCTCTGGCCCTAGCTTCTATTGTGACGGAAGTATTGCGTTCGACTTTTTTTAACACACCGTGTCATGCTGGATCCGTTTCAGATACGGCTTTCACACCTGTCTCCTCAAGCACTTTGATAGCTTTAAAAAACTCAGATCTGTTCAAAGTGGGGTTCAACATTTAGATAACATCGCCCATTGTCTTCACAAACTGTTATAAGTACTAGATTGCTTCATATTTTCGAGTTATAATTAAAAACGCACTTATTTTTTAATGAATTTACAATTTGGTTCACAACATTCGATAAATACTAAAACAGCCTACAAGAAAGTAATTAAAATGAATAGTATGTAAACATTTAAAATATGATTTATAAAAAACAGTATACACTTCTTGTTTTCTCCCCTTGACTGGCAGAATTATTGCAGCAAAGTAATGAATATAATATGCTCTCCATTCCTAGCTCGTAAAAAAATACTTTCGATTTACTGAAAATAAATTCAGTACTGAAAACCAGTTATAAATAATTGGGTTTAGTTAAATCTACATTGGTAAAATTCCTTATGTGTACATTCATCTGAGATCCTCATTTAAGCTGCACTTATAAGAAAAATAAGAATAGAAAGTGATTCATTAAAATACCTTACCTTCATGTTGCTTACTTCTGGAGTGGTTGGTTAAGTACACAGGTTAACAATTTGTCTTTATTAACAAGGTCTACAGCTGTTTTACGCCCCGACCTATGCCATTTCCCCCAGTTTTTAAGGTGCTAACCCGGTCAGAGAAGGAATAAAATTTTTGCGATAGGCTGCCGTGTGGGAAAATCTGGGAGTGTTATTAAGTAATTTCGTATAAGAGATTTTTGGTCTAAAAGAGAACCTACCGCCTTAAGGCTAACGGCGAGGAACGCCTCAGAATGGTCATTGTGGTCTTTTGATGGTCCTGTGGGAACTGTGCCGTGTTGTTTGCAGTCAGTTTACCAGACAGAGGGGTGGTAATTGAAAGTTTTTTTTCTCATTTTTCAAGAGGAGTGTAATGACTCGGTAGGTAATTTGGTTTGTGGCTATCAGGGTAGAGCCCACCGTTTCAAATTGTGTGTATAAAATTAAGTGGCATTCACGAGAAGTCTGTATAAGCAGACTGCAGTCAAACACTGACAGATGGGAATCGTCATTTTGACCGGGACTGAGGATATCCGTGGTCGCTGGGTGACTAATTCACTGGGTAGAGTGCCCCTTTTGGTTGTGCTCACAACTGAAGTGAGGTAAGGTCTGTGAAAGATGCGAAATATGCAATGTATTTAGCATGCATTGCTGAAAGGAGGCCCGTAGAACATGGCAAGTCAAGTCCTTGAACAGGCGCGGTAAGAGTGAACCGCGAGAGGAAGGACTGGTGTGAATAACGATTTGGACACTCGTTTCCTGAAAACATACCCTTTTAAGTCTAGAACAAGCGAAAAGTGTTGCAGCAAGTTGGCCTGTAAGATGAGGTAAATGACATGAGCAACTGAGGAAAGCCAAGGGAGAGATCATCTTGGAAGAATAGAAACGGAAAAAGGTTTCTTTTAATACATCGAAATAAGCTGATCAGAGATACTGATTAGTGTGGAGACCATCGCAGGTCAAAGTCTGTACTGAGACGAAGCCGGAAGTATGGACACAATAGAGCCGCTATCAACGAGGAAGTTGAGTCCCATGTCTAGATCCCGGATGAAAAGGTAAGGGTTCAAACCCTACATCGCACCCACGGTGAATGCGAGAGCATCCTAATAGAGTACCCCCAGGAGAAGGTATCTATGGGGTAGAGCTGGTGGTACGGCCAGAGTGCTCAAAGATCGGGTGTGAAAAGGAGAATGACAACTCTGAGGGAGGTGAAGTTACGTTCTCTATTTCTTCGTGAAATCTGATTGGCATTTACCGTAGATTTATGGCAACTGCTCTCGAGTTTGAGGTTCAGAAGGACGCTCTTGGGTGGCTTCCGCCAGCGAAGGGGGAATGATGGACATCGAGTTCCCTCTGTAGGAAGCAGGAGAAGATAGTCATTGGCTTCCTTCCACATGAAAGCCGCAAGGTAACAGGCAGCGATTGGCCTCACCTATGAAATTCTGGTAATACCAACACTAGTTAGCTGACTCACACTCTAGATCTCTCGTGGGAGAAGAACCATACCGACCCGAGAACCGAGAGCGTGAGCGGAAACCATGATTCTCTCCTCCAAACGAGTTTTTACCCCGCGGCTCTTTAGGCAGATTCTGAACCGCCTCGATGAATTTTTCCATCTCGACTTCTAGCAAAGGGCCGTCCTCGGTGGCGGGATAGTTGCGCAAACCTCGGCAGATGTGACTCTCTTTGGCCACATAACGTATCCCAAGCTAAGACGTGATTAGCAGTCTTTGCCAAGATGTTGAGGGGTGGAACTTCCCTCAGCACCTCCAGAATATGTGTCTCACAAATGAGAACACGTTTGAGGAAGGCATGTCTCAGCTGCACCGCCGGGATCTCGGCACACGCGGGGTCTCAGAGTCCAAAGGAGAGTTGTGGACTTCTGCTCCACCAGAGTGAGGTTTCTGATGAGGTTCTGTCATCGTTGCTGATCAGAAGGCTCGTGGTGCCGAAGAACTATTACCTTGAGAGACTCATAGTTCTTTTGCTTTGCTGGCAACTTGAATAACAATCTGTTGTTTCCGTGAATTCTGCTGGTAAATAAGAAAAGGTCAGCCGAAATTTGGTCTTTGTGGAAGAGAAATTTTATGGCTCAAATGCAAGCTCGTAGAGACAGATTCAGTGTTTCGGCCTACCTGGCAAATATTGAAGCACTTGAATATTGAAAAAAATGTCGGCTTCGTGGTAAAGGACTGATGGGTGTTTTCTTGATGAAGAGCCATGACGAGTGGGTGGACAATTCTGTTAAGTAATGAGATTTCTTTATGCAGGCTTGAAAGAGTGTAAATTGCTCACGAGATCAATTGTGGAGTGGGTGCTTAAGTAAACACACTCAAAAGGTGTGTTTATTAACAAGGATTGAAATTCTTTTTGGTTGCCGCAAGTCTGGGGGATTGCAGATCACGTGGATGGAGAGCTTCTTGGGAGTTAATGTGAAGTCTAGCACTTACAGTGGGGCGATGGTGGCATCCCAGCAAGAGAGTTACGTAAATGACAAAGAACCCCTTTTCCCGTGAGAAAAGAAATAAATAGGCCACGAATGCGGGGAGATTGCCAGGTGTCGCCATCCTGAGTTGCCAGCGATCGCTAGATGATCCGTTTTCTAACGAGATTTTAGAACTCTGAATTAGGGCCAAAAATAAATCAGAATTAATGTAACCAATAGAGGCTGATATTACATAGAAAGCAGAGAGAGGATTTGCATACGTCGTCAATATGAGTTTTGTGAAATAGATAACTATCAAAGGCGACGCCAATTTATTTTTTTACAGAATCTGATTAAGAGGCATGGTAGACACTATGGTTATGATAATGAGAAATAGTTTTCCTGCGAGCCACGTCGCCTGGAGTAGCCATTAATAATACTTATCTGATGATGTTATAAGCAGATATAATGTTTAGAAGTGTGTCAGAAACGGAAGATATGGAAGAGGAAAGATAGATTTGTGTTTCATCATGATAGAAATGAAATAATAAACCAAGATGATGCAAAAGAATACCAAGGGGAAGAAGATACGCATAGATGCAAAACAAAAGCAGTCAAAGTACAGACTCTGGCGAAACATTAAGCAAACCTTGACCGGCTGAGATATATTCTTTTTACTATGAATAGACTTAGTGCGAGATGAAAAACCCGAGCGGAACCAGTTAAGGGCAGTTCCAGACACATCCTGGAGTTTACAGGGGCTGTGACTACGAATAGTGTGATCAACAATGTAAAATGCTGCAAAAATTTCGAGAAGTAACAAAATAGAAGTCCATCCAGCATTGGCCGCACGAGAAAGAAGGACAGTTAGATGTATCACAGCTGATTCACTTCTGTATTGCCTTAAAAGTAGGCAAAAAAATCTTATCAATGTCCGAACTGACTCCAGTCTTTTAAAAACTTTTGAGAATAAAATGAGTTCAAAGAATTAGCGCTACTTTAGCAAAGAGTGAAGAGCAACATGTTTTAAATATATGTCGAGAAAAGGAATCCTTCCAGGAAGACGTAAGTTGGCTTGAGGGGTGAGAGTTGGCATCGGGGAACCTATTTTGCTTTTTCCTAGTGACCTCGAATTAACAAATTATCTCTTTCAGCCAGGGATGATTCCTCATATAATGCTACTTTTCAACACAATCAGGATGATCCACTGCATTTCAAGGTACTACAATACCTCAGAGAAGCTGTCAGCAATCTTGATCAAGGTAGGGGATAAAATTCTTAATCCCTAAATAAAAAATCTGCCTAATTTCGATTAGTCTCGTTAGTCTCGCGGCTT
Source organism: Ceratothoa steindachneri (assembly GCA_963969495.1). NCBI lineage: Eukaryota > Metazoa > Arthropoda > Malacostraca > Isopoda > Cymothoidae > Ceratothoa > Ceratothoa steindachneri. The sequence goes on along the minus strand of OZ018319.1, from coordinate 10,954,380 downwards.
CCTAATATATTATCGCGTTTATTCCACTAGACGGAAGGGAGTCTAAGGATCAAATTCATTTTCTCGTAGATGTAAAGAGAGATTTATTATTAATTGTTTAAAAGGAAGCAAAATCAACGAGGTGTATATACAAGGAAGTTTATGTGGAGAGATTTATAAAGCTTGTGAAGATGGTGGGAGTGATAAATATTCTCGAAAGAGAGAGAGAGAGAGTAAAAGGTCGAGTAAGATATGAAAGAGAAAAGGAGATAGTGAGAAAGAAAGACTGTATGAAAGCTCGGGTGTAAGCACAGAAGTACTTCTCTCGTAAAAATCATGATCCAACCAAGCACACTTGTTCTCACGTGTAACCAATGGTCTGGAGCGCTGCTCTAACTGAGATCAAAGCGGTTCCCGATGACTCAGTGTGCTTGGTTCGATCTTCATCACTCCACGGATTTTTTCGTAATTAGGAAATAAACATGTTCACAAAGAAAAATTATTCCGTTTATCTTCTCATTCACTGATTCATTTTATCATTCTCCCGCGCCTATGATATATATATATATATATATATATATATATATATATATATATATATATATATATATTATGTATATAAGTATTCACCATGATTTAATCTACAAAGCTTGAGTTTAATTCTAATTAAGGACAAAACGAAGATGGCGGATCCCATCTTTAATCTCTACGTTTCGAGTTATTCCAAAACCCATCTTCAGGAGCTATAAACAAATTTTAAATCAGTAATCTAAAATTAAAATCTCTACTACGGCACAAATTCAATAATGTAATGCTATAAAATTAAGAAAAATGACACAAACGGCGGTAAAATACTAAAGGAACGTTATGTTAATAAAAAAACAAACAACAAAAAAAACTAGCGAGGTAAGTACACTAGAATATATTTGAAATGAAATTATGTTAAGCAAAAGCAAAACAAAATAATCGTAGCAGTACAAAACTTAACTATTGAAGGGGAAGGGGAAATAGAGTTGGAAACATATACAATATAGTAAAACTAAATAAAGAAACTGAACATTACCTTACATGGTCGGATGGCATTGACAAGTGAAAACACGAAGCAAATTTAAGATTAAATACAGCTTGGTTGGTTGATAGGTTATAAACAACGGAAAGGATGACGCGTCATTATTTAAATTCGGGTGGTTGTACATATTTAATACTGAGAGATTCTGTAATGCGGAGAATGGATGCAGATTTAGCAAATTTTTAAGACAGAAAAATCACTTAAGGACACATCTGTTTTACAGTCTATTGCATGTTTTCTGATGGAAGAATACATTTTATTGATCAATGTTTTACCGGTTCTATAGCTGATGCCTATGTGAGAACAGAAACGTGCCTGAAGCGAACATTATCTATCTCTCTTTCTCTCTATCTCGATCATATCATCTATGATGTGTACAAGTCATGTTTGGAGCCAGGGATCGGTGTCTCCCACAGTGTGAAGTTTCTTCTTTTCTTAGTTTCCAAGTGACGTCCTCATCTAGAGACTAAATGAATTCAATGAGGAGAGTTGCGCCAACTTTCTGAAGATGGTTGTTGGAACTCTTAGTGGATTTGGAGCTCTTGACGAGATTTAAAGGCTGTTACTACTGAAGTTGTGGCTTGACTAGGAATGTGTGCTTCCCTTGGCGATGTGAAAGTATTGAAGTTGGGGTTTGTGAAAAACTTACTTAACCCAAGCCGTCGCTCGTTTGTGACACCTGTATTTATGACGAGGTCGGTGGGAAAGATACCAGAGGAAGGATAACTCTCTCTTCTTGTGGGTTAGATGGAGTTGAATTTAGAAGACTATTTGTTTCAAATTTATGGTGAAATTGCGCTGCATGAAGTGGTGTGGCAGAGTAAGTGGTTTGTGGTTGCGAAGTATGAAAACAGGTCACACACAAACGAGAAGCAGGTTTTGCTTGTTTCTTAATTATTCAGTACAGGGTCACTATTGCCGCGTTTGTATTCATTTTTAGTGATAGATTAGCACCACTGAATAGTTTAATATACAATGCCAAAGGCACTTTAAGGATTGACGTAGGATTTTCACAGTCACAAGGAATAGGAGTACAACGAAAGACATTGATTTCTATACCGACGAGCTAAAATTGAAGGAAAAAAGCTCTATCCTAAGACTTGAGAAAAACTCTAGTACATACAAAAGCCCTACCATTCACCTCTGAGGGTAAGAAAAATCGTAAAAGATACCTTACTGTGCCGATGAAAAGAACAACCAGAACTTTGACAGTTAGGCTAATGTGACTCAAGCGGTAGTCTCTATTTTCCAACATCCGATGATTTTAAATATCTCTATTAGCTCCCCGCGCAGCCCATCAAGTCTCAAGAGAGAAAAACAAACGTTGAACTGCTTTTGTATGTAAACCAATAGCCGTTGTGCTTGTTTCTCCACCTCAACACGCTGTTAGGAGAATTTGAAGTCATTGCTAATTAGCAGCCAAAGCTTTCTCTCTATTTGTCACATTCAGGTCTTTTTCCTCGAGTGAATAGACTGATTGGGGATTTGCATACCCGATGTGCATTAAGTTACACTTATCCAAGGTGAAGGGCATCTGCTACGTGTCCAACTCGAGTCGCTGTTTTGTTGCTGAATTTGTGCTCATGTTTACTGATATCTTAATCATACTATGTATTCGTCTGAGTTTATTAAAGCAGCTTGAATGTATGATGGAGGTGAGAGAAGCTAAATTCGTCATTTAGTATGCGCTCTAGGATTTTTTAGAAAATACAGATTAATGAGATGAGGCGGGATCACTTGGTGGTTAATTTACTTTGAGTTTGGGTATCATGGGATTGGATTCCTAGACGTTTGGAATAGATTTATCAAAATTGAGACGTTGAAGCATTATGTGAGTGAATCGATATAATTGTGACGTCAAGGTTTCAGGTGTAAATTTGGTTTGTTTTAAGAGCCAGGGAGAGGGTAGGATTATGTTAACCTTAGAGGAATGGCGTGTTCTCTTTAGATTTTGTGGAAGGGGGGGCATCTGGGGACTGCCTACTAGGACAAATTTGATCTTTTGAGTCACCTTAAATGCTTGTATATAGTTTTTTTTTATTTCTTTTCTGGTTGAACGATGCGTTAAGAAATTTGTTTCTTTGTAGGGATAGAGAACGTGCATTTATTTAATTTATCCTTGATATAAACATGGAATCTTAAGAGATAAATTAAGAAAATTCCATCTAAATTCTCATTCTTAGTATTAGAGGGAGCTGTTGTACGAATTTATATATCATTAAAAAAAACAAGCAGTGAATTAAGACGATTTTTGTATTTATTTCAAAGTAGGGTAAACCGAACAAGGACATTTTCGTTAAAAAGTCTTTGAAAGAGGTCATAATGAAAGGGATTAAGTTAAAAGAGTGAAAAATGTAAGGAAGCTACTTACTCCTAGTGAAAAATGTGAAAGGTACCAACTCCAGGCACCCCAAAGAGTGGAAAAGTGGGGTCACTTGGAGTACTCTCATGAATCTACAGGTGATAAAAGACCAAGGAGATTGAGATGCAATCGAAGGCTGCCGTTTATAGCCTGTCAGATTGCTTGTGGGGGTCACAGACATCTCTTGTGGGGACACGGGGAGGAGATGGCATCCTTCCTTCTCTCTTCGTGTAATTATGCTCTAGATGAAAAGGGTAATTAGACAGAAAAAAATGTGAATAGTAAGAAGAGTTACATTGAAAGTATTCACAAACGTATGACGCCCCTATCGAAGGGTGGCTCTATCATTACCAGAGAAGGGCCGCAATGGTTTTCCTGTCGCTTCAGATAACCAACCAGATGATCCGCGCGTGTCGAACCTTCATTTCTTGTCGCGGGACCGAAACCATCTGGAGCCAGAAAAGGGACTTGGTTCGAAACAAAATCAAAAGTTGCCTCGACTTAAACCACGCCTACAGGACGGCCTACCAGACAACCAAGGTAGGATTGTTAGAGGGCACTCGGGACTGGACTAATGGGACCTGTCCTATGCATGAATATTTTCATTTTGGGAATAAATTTATGGGATTGAATAAATAGAATTTGATGACTGACCGAATAGTAATGAAGTCCTAAATTCTTTTAAGAATTTTGGTTTCTTTTTTTTCCTTTTCTTCTTTAAAAGATTTTATATTGTTTTACCACTGACTCGCGTTGTCCAAGCCATATCTCAGTGGGAACCTACATTTTCACGCGGGATCATAACAAAAGCATTGGCACTTCGGAATGCGCACTCGAATCCTACCTCGAGTTGAGGGCAGGACGCACTACTATTCCAACTTCGCGCCACTGACCCCTTTCGGGGGGCCTCAACAGCAACGAAAAGCTAAGGGATAAACTTTGGCTCTGATAGAAAGCGGGTTTTCCACTCAGCTACGTCGTAGGTTAGGTCGGGTTATTTGAACCTAACCAAAGCCAACCTAACTTTGGCTTTGCTTAGTTTAGAATGGTTTATGTGGGATTCACCTTCGTCTCTTTGGTCTTGTCACTTAAAGGAATTGATTTTTTAGATGTTATCCGCTGCTACGTTGGCAAAGAGCACGGAAGCGTTGGAACTATTTTTGAATCACGAAGGATATTTTGGGTTGGCTCGAATTTAAATATGACTGTATTTGAAATTAGTGTACATCTCACATGGAGACAACTTGACCCCCGCCCCTATTGGTGTGTACATCGCAAATGGAGAAAACCTGCCTCCCCTCCCCCATTACCGTCTGGTCATAGGAATATCCTAATGGATACGGCATTGGATTTCTAACGTCGAAGCAGTGGTTCGATTTAAGCGAAGGCAAACACAAAACTCTGTGTCGTCTTGAGCTGCCACCCATTGGGCAAGATACCCCGATTGTCAACCCCATGGGGGTAAATACCCAATCATAGCACCGCTGCCATTTCCATTCCCGCCTTCACAACACAACTTATCCAATCTCTCTTATTTCCCGCCGGAACATTCACGATTGAGTAATAGTGTCCTGTATGTATGTATGTATGCACTCATGACATATATCCCTGACTCTGTACGGGTGGCCCCCCCGACCCCCCACTAACGTCACGAAGGGATCCATCATCGCTGGTTGTGTCACCAAACAACATACGCTATTTACCCCCCCCTCCCTCCCTCACTCCGACGAGAACCAGCCTTCTGGCTCACCGGTAATTGTCATTCTGATCTTTATGAACACGGCATTTCATTATTGAGTCCGGGGGTCTCGTTCATTAAGCGAGGTGGAAGGTGTTAAATCTTAAATAAAATTGAAAAAAAATATTTAGGAGATATAAGGAAAATAAAAGACTAGGGTACCCGTGCAGTCCAAAATGATGGCAATAATTGACTTCGAGCCCTACACTGACTAACGCTGAAGCCGCCCCAACTCATCCGTCCCTGAAAACTATTAAAAAAACGAAGCAGTCACGTTCTTCTACAGAGTTGGAGGAAGGCATCAAGGAGGGCTGGAGTAGAGCCACCTCTAGGTAATTCGAAGCCTACCCCTGCTAAAGAGGGGAGCAATAAGGAAGAATTGACTTCCTTGACCCTTCCTGAAACTGGATGGGACACAATGAAGGACTTGAAGAGGGAGAAAGGGAAGGATCGAGGGGGCCAATAGCCCTCAGATGTCTATTCCCGAGCGGCCTCAAACCATTATTTCAGGGAGAATCACATCTTCAAAAAGTGCTCTGACATCGCCACCAATCCGGATGGCAATTTTCGCCAGTGGAATTTACGTGGACTCCGGGATAACAGGGGGAACCTACGGGAGATGGACTCCTCCCTTTCTCCTTTAGCTGTCTGCCATATTGGGGCATCCCTTGTGCCCACCCTTGAGAGATAGAATTTTGTTACCCCCTGAATGTAGGTTTGGCAGAGAGGTGTGCAATTTACACCTGATGTGATGTCTATGATTTACCTTCGCCTTATATGTATTTAAGCTTTCACTCTCAATCGTCTTTGAAGAGGCGATGCTCTATCGTGTCGAAGGAGGTTACGGAAGACCTTTCTCTTTCTCGGCAACCTGAACTGCATAGTGTACACAGCTCATATGGAGGCAATACTTGGTTTCTTCCAGTTGAGGTATCCTAGCGGAACTTGTCGAAGAGCATGAAATTTGTGTCCTTAATGTAAAAGGGTTCACGTATCTTTGTCCCAGAACCCCTTCCATTTACCGTGTCTTCTTGTCTCACTGTGGTACCCTGATGCGCAAGTTGACTCTGGATGAGCGGAGGTCGATGGCCTCAATGAAAGGCGACCACTTCTCCATTCAGACTTCTTACGCTCGCCCACGACCGCTTTAATGGTCACTACGTCAGTGCTTGGATCGATCCGTGTGGTCCGTATTAGAGTAAACGAGAGACGTCTCTACCTCAGTGGAGAAGTTCAGGTCTGCTTATAAGGCCGTTTAGTTCTTATCCCGGACCCTTATCGCCACACACCTTGTTTTCATTCTTTAAACATCTGACCATTTTAGCACGCCAACCGATTCCCTGTTTTTCGGTTGAATAAAAGACGACCCTCAGAGAGAAGCGATTTGCTTATAAGTGAACAAGGACCGTCCATGGGTAAATTTCGTCGGTCAAAGGCTATATTCCTTTTGGTTTCGAAGTGTGCTGGTCATTCTTCATGGTGAGCATATATCTCTTTGCTTAATGGGACGACCCCTCTTGCAGAGGGTATAGAAGAAAATCAAAAGGATCCGGTGAATCAAGCCGAATGTATTTCACCATAAAAGCATGTAACCCTTCAATGGCCTGTTTGCATGAAGTGAGTTGAGTTCTGCTCCTGCTACTTTCGCGGGTATCATCGCTGGTCCAGGTAATATCACATACGCCATGTTGCGGTCCCTAGGTGAGTGAGGAATGGCTATTCTTTTACCTTATTCGACAGGATCTGAGCAGAAGGTATTTTCCCAGATTCATGCCGAAATATCTACTGTTTTTTCTTTTCGGGTAAGGTGATTTCCTCCCGGCTGGTTTCAGCCCAATTTTCCCCAACTTCTGCATGTGCAAGTTGATGCGGAAATTAGAAAATTTTAGGTTAGTTTATTTCATCGACAGCTGAGGTCACTTGTCTTTTACACAGTACTGCATCTGTGCGATACACTACACACTAGGTTCTTTACTGCGGGTAGAGAGTGCTGCTTGCGAGTATTTTTTCGCATTTAGCATTTGCTATGATGTTTATTGATTGTGATAAAGCAAATGATACTTCGTGACGGCATGACAACATGGAAATCTCCGTTCCGTGGGAGCGAAGGGAAGCTTTCTAAATATTTTGCCTTAATTCTTACGATATCACCGATTCCGCGCACAGGGGGTGAACTACTGAAGCGCAAAAGTAACTAAGTTTCTTCAGCATCGCTCTGTGACACTAAAATTTGGGGTATCACGTTGATGCTGCGTAAGATTTTCTAGCGACGCTCTACGTTAACCACTTTTCGATCTCTTCTGGAAAGCACGTGCTTCAGTTTTCTTTGCCAAGCCATAACTTGTGCACCTTACCTATAACCTTTTCCTGAATGGGGTTCATTTAAGCGTCATTGAGTTTTATTGGTCATGTTTTTAACCTACGCCTCACACAGAGGGGCACATTCGAGGCCTCAGGCTCTCTTGGCTCACACCATGGAAGTTCTTCGCTTATTGGAGTTTATCAATTGGAGTGGTGATACGGTTACATTGTTGGTTTTGATCACTCTTTTTTGGCTCAAAAACTTGCAACATTTATCTCTGTGTACCTCTATGTTTATTGCGGATGGTGGATTAGATCCACCACACTGGTCTCAGTTTGGTAACTGGTGCCTTGCGCAGGCCCCTATAGATAGCTACTATGTCAATTTAGGGGAGATGCCACTTCCTTTACGTCGTAAACAGTACGTGATGCACTTGCATGCGCGATTTTAGCCTCTTCTATAGTCTTCAATAGCTAGCATTTCGTTCACGGCTAAACTTGACGCTGTATATGGCAAGAAGAGATCCCTTATCACCCTAAACCTTTCCGTTAAAGTGCTAAGAAACTCTTTACAGATTTGCAATAACTCTCGGGCAAGTGGCATCGATAGTTCTGTACAAGATGACACTATGGATGATAGAACCTTTGCCCGTTTTTAGTCACGCCTATGATCCCAAAACTCCTACGACACCGCGAGTATTGCTTTCATATTTATTTGAATATACATTGTGTAACACTGGAGTCGTATTAGTGTACACAGATGGTTCCAAGTCCAAAGGAGGAGCTGGTCTCTACGCTACCCCACATTGTTTGAAGCTGGCGGGACCTATTCACTCGCTGCTTGCCTTAACGGCCGAGCTAATTGCAATATACCGTTCAGTTACGCGCCGCGCCCGCTATGTAATTCATAGCAACTCACCTAGCATGCTTAGTGCCTTTGAAGCACTGGAAACTCGAGTCGGGGGATGTCAAGATTATCTTTTGCTGGGCTTCTGAGCATGCAAGGGGTTGCTGGGAACAAGCGTGTTGTTGATTATGGATCCTGTCTGTCTTCAAAGACGGAGCAACTGAACCGACATACATGACAGGGATTAGGAATTATGCTGCATGCCAAAGTAGATGGCAGATGGTGCAATTAGACTTAAGTTGCTTGCTATCCGACCTCGCTTCTTTCCGTGGAACCATTTCCAATTGCTTCGATGGTATAAAATTATTTTCTGTCGCCTGCAATTCCTATATTCGCAGGACGCAGCGTCATCCAATGAGGTGCCGTGCACACATCACCAACCACCAGATAAGACCAATAAACTCTGCCAAACGAATCATGAAATTCACATAATGGTAAAAATGTCAATCATGCAATGTCAGGAAACATCAGGAGCCGGTTCTCGTTGGACTAGAAGGTGCAGAGAGAGAGAGAGAGAGAGTGGTAGTACTGTGTTTTGTCACCAACCAGTTAACATGGAACCCTTCGTGGCCCACGTTCAGGGAGGGAAGAGTGATATGTGTGCAAAAAGAGAATGGACGAAATGAGAGCAGCGTTGTGATTTGATAAGTGTGTGGTTGTGATGTATGTGTAGGCAACTGCCTGCATGCATGTTCCAGACTCGACGCACCGCCTGATTGGCGGCAACTCTCTGCAGTGCAGATATTTTTTTTGTGTGCGTTCGTTCTCACTGACAAATGACTAGGGGAGTTAATCATGGAATTCCGACGTATTATTTATTTCGATTTGTAAATACAGTTGTGGAGCATCGAACCACCACGTTTATGATTGTAAATGTCAAAAAGCTAACATAACCTAGGCTAGGTTACCTTTTACAGGTTACTAGGATGTAAAATTAGAATCAATATATCAATATGTATGTAAAAATGTGATAAAATGAGAGTGAGTATTAACATAATTTTCCCGTCGCCTAGGCTATTATATGTACATCCTTCCTCATCTAAAATTTGCTTTCGGGAGGATTCTAAGTTATCTTAAAATGTGCAATTACCTGGGGTCGTGATTTCCGGGCTGGCGGCTCCCATATTCTCCTAACATTTGAAAGGAAGCAAATGCAAAAAAAGTTCTTGCTTTTTTTTCGCTTTAGTTCTGAGTGTCTAGTGGGGTTGAGGCTTTGTTAGTTATTTCAAGTTACATTTGCTTTCTAAGAAGTGTTAAAAATTAAAATTGTATTCTCCTTTTGTATAAATGTAGTAGAGAGATAATTGTGTCCACCAATGGGTTTCTACTTTACACACGAACGCTATCATCCATTTGAACAGATCCCAGTTAGCCTAGAAAATGAATTCTTCTTCCGAGTTTGCATCAGACCCAAAATGCAAATATTTATTCGCTATTTATTCTGTGTCCTCTTTCATTCGTAGTTAGCTCTATTCACACCTGTAGATAAATGAGCAGAAGTATAGAGAATGCCAAGGATGCTAAGTTTAGTAAGGGCATACCTCATTAACCTTAAATGTTGGACATCGAACTTCGCAGGAGAAGTTGAGTTCGATGCCCGGCGAACGACCGTTTGCCTTCAGCGAGCAATATGTGTTTGGCAAATTTGACGCCTTCTGCGCTCGCCTCAACAAGATCCTGAGCCTCTTCGACGACATCGACAAGTACTCGGCTTTCTTCGAGGGCAGGGTCGAATGTGAGTCAATGGAGAGTTGGGAGAAAGCGGGCAAATATGGGGTAGGAGATAGCGAGTCCCGCTGGAAAAGAAGCTAGGATGAATAGTGAGTAAAAGGCAGGAGGGGGGAGGTAAGTGGAAGAAGATAGAGGACGAAGAATGCGCCGTTGATTATTTATTTACAAAATAAGTGTTTGAAAGGTGGTTCTTCAATTGAAGTTGGGAAGGATGAAAATGTGTGAAGGTGATTGAAACAAGAAATCTGTAGATCTATGTGGAACTTTGTAGACCTCCTCTTGTCTACAGTCACATTTAGCTGCCCTTGAGGATACGCAAATAACGCTTGGGAAAATATAATAGCCGATGCGGTAATTCCTTACTATTTTCCATTCATTAAATATCCTCCACATGCAAAGTTATTGGCATGTTGGCCAGTTTGAGAAGATGCTAAATGCTTTTCCTGTATACCAGTGCTTGTCATCGCAATAGTACTAATTACTTGTTATTTGGTTCATACCGTCAGTATTTTGGTTTTATCTAAGTAATGTTGAACAAAGAGTACCATAAATAATATCCAGGTACAGGAAAAGGATTTGACTAACTCAGACGACCCATAAATACAACAGATAAATAAGTTCAATCAGTTAATATCATATTTAAATCCTGCTTTGTTTAATATTTTCCTTTATTAATCTACTATTTTGTTAACTTTAATTGTAAACAAGACAGTTTCACTTTCAGGCATTGATGGCTTTTATAATATCTACTACTAGCAAGTAGCGACCTTTAATAAATCCTTCTCAAACAGGCATTTGTACAGTTAATATGAATATAAATATTGCTTGTGTTAATGTTAAATTAAAGCAAAAGGCAAGAATTTAGAATCCTTAAATGAAAATCACTTGCGTAAATTGGTTCTTCGAAATTTCTTATGATTCAGCTTCAATTCGCCTTCTTTAGCCAAAAGACTCATTTTGGTAGCTTAAATGGCGGTTCTTTTTCATTCTTGTATTAAATGGCAATTGTTATTTTCAATGACCTTATTTATGGTTCTCTTCAAATATCGTGTTTGTGTCTTCGGAATATCATCTGAAGCCTCAGTAAGAGGTGAAAGTTAATCTATTTGACTGTGATCTTCTCTGCGAACTCGTTCTTGAAGCTTTTAAATTCATCTGAGTCTCGGTTTCCATATTCATTGAGATCTTGAGTGAGAGTCTTTGGCTCTATTTCTTTTTTTTCCACTTTTGCCGCGGATTATATAATTTTTGAATACCAAACACGCATCCATTACTTCACATGACACATCCATTATTATCCATTATATTGCTTCATTACTGTATACAAGGCGCTCCTAAATTATTACAAAATCTCTTATACAATGGGAGAGTTCAACAGGTTTTTGCTTCAAAGACTGAGGAGTCTTAGTCAAGAGGCATAGTTAGACATTCATTTTACTGGGAAAAATGTCAGTTGAGATTGGTGGATGAGACAGTAGCTCCCAACCTCAACTCTTTGGTATACCTTGCGATGTGCAGTCTTGTATTGTCTTGCAGAAAGATAAATCCTAAGCGGTTAACCAGCGCTGGAGCTTTAAAATCTCGCATCGCTTTCCACCGTCCGTGCGGAAGCAGTTAGAACGTCTCCGAAATGGATGTACTGCCTGTCCATTGGAGAAACCATTAAATTTCTTTATTAATAGTTTCGAATAAGTTCCCCTTGAATTCTTCGCAGTTGTGCGGTGTATACTTCACTTATTTGTTTTACAATCAGATTGTCATTGATAGATTTTTTGATAAGGGTGCACTCGAAGAGAGACCTAAGAGTTGTTTTTGTTTGATTTTTGCTTTAAAGCCTGAGATTTGTTCAAGAGGTAAAGACAAACTATATTTGGTTGGGGAAAAGATTTTAGCAGGTAACCGATAAAGTTCGTGAAATTTTAGTTTCTCTTTTGTCAGTTTAAAAACGTGCGAACCTTTTGGGTTGCCTGATACCTTAGACCTCAAAGTTGCAGTCTTCCTCATCCCTTTTTCTCTTCCTCTTTTTCTTGTTTTACCCTATTTTTCCTTCATCTGCCTGCTCCACCTCTCACTCACCGTAGTGTGCTCCTCAATCACATCAGCTCCCTTTCATCTGCTACTAATAAAAAACCTTCGGTGTTGTGGCTCATACCGCTAACACGTATCTCTCGTGGGCTTCGTTAAGGGTCAGGGTCCTTATTAACCGTCCCTTTTTTTTGCTTCCCGAGCGAGCGGTTTATGGCCCTTTACTCAAGTGATGTTCCTCACCACCAGCCCTTCTAGCCATGGAGACCGGTAAGATTTCTTCAGTCGTTGTCAAGCAAATGGTTCTTGGTCATTTAAGCTTAGCTCATTGAGTGGGCCTTGATTCGCGTGCGACTAACAAATTGCAACCGATGGTATGAATGGTTTGGCTCTCGGGTGCCTCATTTTTAAATCCTCAATGTGGATAGAACAATTTCCGATTTGGAGCTCGTAATTTACATAGGAGCGTTTATCTTTATTAGCTATTAAAATGTATTGCCCTTTTTGAGACCCTGATATGGATTGGGTATTGGGAGAAATCGACATATTTGAAGATAATCAGGAAGCAGTTTATATCTTGCCCTTTCCTATTAATTGCAGACTCATAAGTTTGATCTGTCTTTGTTGTAGAAGATAGATAGAGAGACAAAGAGAGAGGAGAGAGAGAGGAGAGAGAGAGAGAGAGAGAGAGAGAGAGAGAGGGAGAGTTAAGGGACTCTATAATAACGCCCAAAGTAGTCTCCTTTAGGGGGCTACTCGTGCCATGCATCTTATGCATATCTTCCCTTGCGCTAACTTCACTGTGACCACGAATCTACCGTACAACACGTATTGATGCTGCTTTTGTAGGCTTCGCCTTTTTAAAAATGGATTATTAATTGTTCAATTCATTTCATTCATTTTCCGTCCGTTTAATATCAAGATTCATTTGTTAATATTCGAGTAATGTCATTATAGTTGGAATATTATTATTATTATTTTGCGTCATTCACAAAAACGTCAGAGATTTAACAGGGAGTAAAGAGGATTTTGCGACCCACTTCGGGGGAGATAATTCTTATTCATATAAATAGAGACGAGAACTAAAGGGGATTCCTAAATCACAATGCTTTTTAAGAGAGCTTTGTAGGAAAAGTGGTGAAATAAGGAAAGAGGGAAATGTTTGGTGGGTACATAGTCGGGTAGAATGCTGGAGGCTCAACGAACTTAAAGTACGACCATCGCTCCTGAACCTGTCCGAATCTTTTTCATTTGTGGACAGGTGCGGTTTTTCGATCACAATTTCTCACCCGTAATTTTCGTGTTCCAAATACAAATGGGAGGGAAAGGCAGACACAAAAAGGGCATTAAATTGGGAATAATTTATGTTGCAGACCACCTTTTTACAACAATATAATTATAATATAATCATTTATTAATTTATTTTAGTTATTTTATGAACATTAGTTATTTGTCTATAGAAATTTAATTATTCCTTAAAGCTGTAGAATAATTTATGGCGACTTATATGTTGAACCATTCCGCGCGATTCATTGTTGTTCCTGGAAATACTATTAAATCATGGACGTTAGTTATAATTAACAGTAGATTTATGTGAACATCATATAAAAAAGGACGGCTGGAAAATTTTTCAAGCGTAAAAATTCATCCCAAAGAAGAAAGTAGGTAAAGAGAATCACCAAATACAAATAAAAGAAGTCCGGAAGTCTTCAAGGAGGAACTGCCGTCAAAAGAAGTGCAACAGAAAATTATCTGTAAGAAAAACGCTTGGCTAGAGGGAAGTACGATGTACTCCTGGTCACAAAAATATACATGTATAAAGTACTGCGAGAAAGAGCTTGAGATGTCCCACACTACAACAGTTGATTTCAATAATTACACTGGATAACAAATTTTCACAAAATTTTTGCTTCTCTTATTTTTTTGAGTATTTTTAATACTAAACTTTGCGCTGATTCTAAATATGATATGTCCTTACTTTTTCTCTGCCATCGACCGTTCGAAAGATATAACAAATTATGCTAATATAAAGAAATGTATGGGGTACGGGTAAAGCACGTTTACATTTGTCCCTAATTTATTTATTTTCTTTTGCAAGTTTATATGATAAATATTGACTTTCTTGATTATGGCTACAAGAGGATGCAGAAATTCAACAGATTCGTTCTGTATGTGGTTTCTATGTTGGACCTAAGCTTGTATCACATAAAATTGTGAAAGGTGAAAATACTGGATTGCTTATAGACTTTACTTTGGAATGAGTATGGGTAACCAAGAAAAACCATGGGCCCCTTATGTGATATGTGGAAGTTGCCGATCAAATTTAGATGCATGGCTGAGAGGCGCAAGAAAAGCAATGCCATTTGCTGTGCTGAGAGTTTGGCGAGAGCTAAAAAATTATCTCGATGATTGCTATTTTTGCATGATTGACATATCAAAGTACAGAAAAGTTAAGGGAAGAAAATCCCTTCCCCATCCCAACATTTGATCCTCTATTGCACCTGTGCCACATGATGATACCATATTGGCTGCATGGCCGCTAGAAAATGTAAGTAAATCCTATCAAATTGTAAGCTATATTCTTTATAACAGAATCAATACGGAAAAATTCAAAACATCTAGCTAAGGTTTCTTGTAATGTGATAACACATGCAGCCCATATTTATGATCCAGCTATTAAATTCATCTCTTTTTATATATATTTTTTCAGGTAGAGGGTATGATGGAGGTCTGATCAGGAGAGCCGGAAGGTTGTGACAATGAAGAAATGGATGAAACGTTTGGGCCAAGAATGAGAACCCGCCCACACTTTCCAAATCAACGTGAACTGGATGATCTCATCAGGGACTTGGGTCTCACAAAGTCAGGAGCTGAGCTTGTGACATCCAGACTTAATTAATAGAATCTGTTGGGGGAGGACTGAAGACCAACAGTATACAGGAAGCGCCATGAGGAATTCGAAGTATACTTTGATATAAGTGAAGATCTCTGCTTCTACAAAGACATTAATGGCTTGTTTACACCTGTTAGAATTGATCACAGCCCTGAAGAGTGGTAACTTTTCATAGATAGTTCTACAGTATCCATCCCTACCTATAGCATACTCGGTACAGATGAAGGAAGAATATGACAATGTAAAAAGCTTATCAAGGAGGTAAACTATACTAAGTTTAAATGAGATGTTTGTGGTGATTTTAAAATGCTTGCCTCTTTACTCGTATTGCAGGGTGGGTACATTAAGTATTCATGTTTTCTTTGCCTATGGGACAGTAGGGGTGATCATGAACATTAACAGAAGGTTGAGTGGCCCCCTCGACATGACTTCAGACAGGAAAACTAAATGTTATTAGACAGCTTCTTGTAGAGCATGCCAAAGGTTTGCTACCTCCACTTCATATATAAAGCTTGGTTGGGTCAAACAGTTTGTAAAAGCATTAGATCATGGTGAAGAATAATTTCAAGAGATTCGTCTACTCTTTCTAAAGCTATCAGAGTCCAAAGTTAAGGGTGGTATATTTACTGGACCGCAAGTAAGGAGAATGTTGAAGTCAGTACAACTTAAGAATGCAATGAGTGATATCGAAAGTGAGGCGTTCTGTGCATTTGGAAATATAGTTAATGGATTCCTTGGTAAAATTAAAGACCCAAACTACAAGCAGCTGGTAGAAAAACCTTTAGAAAGTTATAAGAATTTAGGATGTAGAATGTCACTAAAGGTGCACTTTTTGCATTCACATTTGGAGTGTTTTCGTGAAAATTGGGAGAAGTGAGTGAGGAGCATGGTGAGCGGTTCCATCAGGACAGTGCTGTAATGGAGTAAAGATACCAAAGAAGATGGGACACTACTATGATGAGGGACTATATATGGTCACTGTTGCACAAAGATCAAGTCGCTCACAGTAAGAAAGCACATTCTTCAGTGCACTTTTAGTAGGTTATTTCTTATAATCACATTTTCTCATTATTTTAAAAAGGAATATAAGGACAAAATATTATCAGCTATTATTTATGGACAATGTGAATATGCTAAATAAAGTGAACTGTTGCAGCTATTTATGGTTATTTTTATATACAAAATTCCAATTACCTCCAAAAATATCGATGCTATGCAATTTGCAATGGTAATTTTGGAACCAGGAGGTAAAATCACCTTAGAAACACTAAAAACATTTAAAGAAACAAAACTAGTGTTACCCAGTGAATGATTTATTTGAGGTAGTAAGCCTGTATAACCTAACTTAACTTAACTTAGGTTAAATTATAATCTACATAACCTAGTCCAATTTAATTGTCTCTCCTTAAAATATTTGCTGTGTCTTTACTCGCTACCACTACAGTTATCGGTGGGCCACAGGATTAACTATACGAGTGGTCTTCAAAGAGTTAGTAGAAAAATGAGTACTAAGAATGAAACGAAGTTAAAACAACCATTTAGGATCATAAACAGAAGAAAAAAAATAGTGACTCTCATGCATTTGTTTAATGTTTGGAAACAAAAGAAAAGTTCGATGGAGCGAGGTCACAACTGTACGGGGTAGGTCAAGCCCCAATGAGATTCTCGCAAGTTGACTTTGTCAAAGAGGCGGAATGAGCGACGACGTTCTCAAAATGAAAGAAGACTCTTAAGTGAAGTTTTCCGTGGCGCTTTTCCGCTATACCCTTGTGAAGCTTCCTCAAAAAACTATCCTAATAAGTAGCATTGATTGTTTTCGTCCTTCGAGAAAGTTAACGAGTATCGCACCTTCGTTTAGACTTTGCTTTAATGGGTTCTCTTCTACCTATTGGTAACCATTTATTAGACTGTTCGGCGGTCAAGATGGAAGAAATTGAACATGCCGATATTTTCATCGTGCCCGCTAATATTTCCACTATTAATCGGCGGCCATCTTCAATTAGTGCCCCCCATTGCGAATGTCCTCTTCAGCCTACTGTTTTCTATCCGCCATACAATTTATCCATCTCTATACACTAAGCTTTTGAGGAAGAGGGGGGGAGGCTATTGTCTCTATAAACTTTTATTAATGCATCAATAATCTAACTTTTCAACCAATTGAATTTGAACAGAAATTTGATGTTTGTCGTTGCGGGGTCCAAAATTACAGTACTGCCATGTCTTCAACACTTTATGTGCATTGTGATTAATAGCGCACAGGTAGAAGTTTAAATCAGGGTAATTATAATTTTCGGGGGTATCATAATTGCTTAAATATTCGTTTTCTAAGAACTTAATGAAGACCCCTTTTAGAAATAGATGAAGCCTGCTACAAGTGGAAGTGTGACAGGAAGAGAATGCTTCCGGATCTTCGGTGGAGTATACATGAAGACAAAAGAAGTATTCTTGTATGTCGTCCCTAGAAGAGATGAAAAAACGCTGTTATCCTACACTCAAACAACATCCGCCATGGACTACTATCATTAGTGATAGGCAGAAAGCTTACCAGAACATAAAAACTAGACCTCTATAATTATGTGGATGAAATAGAAAATCACTCAGAAAAGTTCGTCGATCCAAATACTGGTGCCATACTCATGGAATTGAAAGTCCGTCGCATATCGCGAAACACCGGAATAAAACACATTGTGGTACACACCGTGAGGTCTTAGACTCGTACTTATGTGAAATTATTTGGTGGAAACGCAATGAAAGGTAAGATATACTTAAAAAAATATTAAAGGATCTAACTGATTGCAAATACACCATTTTGTCTGAACTTCTTTCGGGCGCACTGTAAAGAGTTCTTGGGCCTCATTAAGTAGTCCATATTTAAACGAAATTCGTCATTTCCTTCCATTGCTGTGAAAAAGAGTGTTATATTCGCATTTAACATACAAAAAAGTATTACTGGCGCCAAATGGGAAAGCCAACCTGTCTCTCAGCTGCATCGAGGCAGCCCCACATGAGGGGTTTTGGGAAAGCAGGAGAATGGGAAGGACTAAAGGGTGATAATACTAATACTTCTGTCACTACTGTCTTTCCTGCTATGGGGCGGTTTACTCACACTGGCAAGAGAAAGTGACGTTATAAAAATTGTTAGGGTTTTGTTGCTTAATAAGAAGTTGGTCTTGGAGGTAGAGGATGTAGGTGTTTGGGAGTGATTGGGGGGATGTTTTATAGAATGGTATGTTATTCTCCTATTGTACCGTACAGACCCAAGATAGCACTTTAGGAGATCCGGCAATAGTTGAACCACACAACGGTGCTTTGGTTGGAAGAGACGTGCGAATATTGGGAGGAATTGAGCGGAAAAGCTTTACTTGAGAGGATTTTGAATGTGCAAAAGTGTGAGGCGGTCGAGAAATGAATGTCGAAGTAGCTAGCCATAATCATTTGGGGGGTCACATTCGGCCTTTATGAAACACCCAAGGATGTCGAGTCTCACTAGAACCAGTGTCTGGATGCAGATGTTGAGATGTTATAAAAAAAAAAAATCCTAGAATAAGCATGAAAAGCGTGACCAAGGGCTCAAAAGGTTGCATTACGAACAGATCGAATTACATTAATACATTATTTGAAGACAAATTGCTGAATGAAACGTCTAGTTTAAGTGGCAAAACATTTTTGTTACAATTTTATGTTGAGTTGAATCAAACTCTAATTTATTCCTGGGATTATTACCAAGAATATAAGTGGAATTTTCCACTTCAGCTACACCTGTCGGAACACAATAAAAAACACACTATATTATTATTATTATTGATGCGTAAAGAAATATCATGCATGGAACAAGCAGCTCGAGTTCGGATTTCAAGACAGAACCAGTAATCCAAATGGACTTCGAAATATTTAGGTTGATTCCTTGAAAAACAAAAATTCACCTTCTGAAGTAATTTATTTGGGAAAATAGTTTTGTAAGTGCAGTGACTTCTATCATCATCACGTGCTAATCTAGTTTGCCAGTAACCCACCCCCTTAAAATGCGGAAATTTTTCTCTTTTGTAACTTCTGTTAATGGAAGTTCATCATTCGTTTGATTTTGCATTTGCAGTTACACCATCCGAAATCAAGAAGATTCAAACGGTCAAAGGTTGCAAATAATAACAAAAGTCTCTTTATCTATTAGCTCGCTCGCTAGATCATTTTTTTTCAAATAGATATACTAAAAATAGAGAATTTATCTTTTAAAGCACTTTTTGTTGGTGAAAAGTACTGTAGACCAAGTTAGTAAAGAAAGCAGCCTTAAAATACTAGAGAACTCGTTCTGGTGGTCATTTGAAGGAAGAAAGGTAAATTTTCTTGCATTCTGCAGTATGGGTTAACGAGTTAGTACTCGTTTAAGAGTTTACCAACCTCGTTACTCGAGTACCCATTATTAATCTATTGCATTAATGGAAAATAATAATACAAATTGGTAGATTCATTTTCCGTATGAAAATAACGAAATGTTAATAAAAATGAGTAGTTTTCATTGGATAATTGATGGTGAAGACGCTGACTATTCGCACTAGTAAACACGTTTAGTTAATTAGGAGGATTCGAGTTACTCAAAAAATATAGCAAATCTACTAAAGTTTCATAAAAGTAGTACTCAGTGAATACTTCTTTTATACAAGGAAATATACAGGTCCAACACGAAATTGATCAGCAAATTAGGACACCTGTGTATATATTTCGATGCCAAAAGCTATGTACAGCTGCGTCTAGTTTAGTATTGGTAACATCTGAAACGAAGTCTAATGTCTGGCCCTCTATTTGCGTATTCAGTAAGTTTAGATCCGTTTCTTTGTGTTTATATTGTATCCGTTTTTTGATTTGTTTTGCTTTTTCACAACGCCCATCTGGAAACATCTACCGAGCACAAAGGTCGGCGCTCTATTGTAGCAGAAACATTCTGTTCCTTCCATGGTGTATTTGTCATTTAAAATATAGTAAATCAATGCTGGTTTCGTAGAAGAGACAATATATGCGAGTGTATTAAGTATTATAAACAACATGGATAGTTTTTGTGTGTTAATGATTACATCGGCATTTTTTTAATATAAACTATTTTTTTTAAAAACGTCTACGAGACGATTCTATAGTAAACTAGAACGCGGCTGTATGGGCAGAACCTTCTAAGAAGGTCAACAGACCTAAGTCGCGTGCTCTTAATTATTGTTACTTATGATCTTACAACCTTCAAACCTTTCAATTATTCCCGGACTAACCTTGGAAGGACCTTGACAATTATACCATTCGAAAGAGAATGTAAAGGAACATAAAGTGTTACAAATTTCGTTAGAATCGGGCGAATATTTACGATATTGCCAAAAAACTCATTGAAAAGTAAAATGGTGACCGACCGCCCGACGACCTATTGACACACAGTAACTTATAGAGTCGCGCCCACGACTAAAGACAAAATTAGCGGCGGCTCCTGATGCTGCTATTCGTGACTTCAATAATTGGGCGTTAGAGACGATTTCTTACTCGCAATTTGAATATTAATATAATGCGTATTTAATAGATATGTGAAAGCCAAGGCAAAACATTTTACAGTAATGGAGGTTATAGTATTTGATGGGTGCATTTGAAGGCAGAAGGTAACGATAATCGTTATATGAAAATGTAAAATCTGTATTTAAGGCGTTAAATGCATTGAGGCGATGCCCACTCTGAATTCGTCCTCTAGTTTCAAGCAAATAATAACACAGTTTTGTTCATTCTCTGCTTCATTTCTCAGTTCCCGCTACATGAAAGACATGAGAGTAGCATGAGGAAACACACATAGTCACTAAATTCCTCTGGTATCCTTCCATACACGTAGAGAATTGTGAAGAATATTTCGTTCCGGAAACACCTGTGTGTGGTCATAATTTGAAACACGACTCTCAAACAACTGTTGACTCCTTCAACTTGACTCATTAGATATCTAGCAGTTTACGGCTTTTAAATACAAAATGTTACTGTTATAATTCCATGGTAAATTTACACTATTTGTTCATTTTAAAAGCTACCAGTTATCAAGGTATTTTTTTCTAAATTATTAAAATTAAGAAACTTCTCTAAATATGTTCCCTTAGAAAAAGTTACAAAATACTTGAAATGCAGTATGGATCTAACCGAACCTGAGAAAAACTTAGATAAAAGGTGCAAATCATATCCATTAATAAGCTGATACATACCCTCAACCTATCTGTTAAAAAGAGGGTCAATGAGATCCATACAGTATTCCATAATTTTTATATTGATGAATGAAGTTAGTTATATTGAATATTTTTATGCTTTAAAAAAAAAAACACTTAAAAAAGGCTTCTTATTCAAGTAATAAAGAGGGAAAATTAATCGAAATATCATTGGATAACTTTTCTAATGTTGAAAATCGCAAGATTGCGTTTACATTTGTGAATCTAAAAAGTACAGGGAAAATGTTTTATTTCTATTTTGTCTTCAATTGAATTACATCGGTGGGTTTTTCTTTCACTAAATGGTAAATATGTAGATTATCGGCGCGAACAATGGGACGTACTATTTCGTCCGTGTTCCAAAATGTTTCACGTTTTCGGAGTACATTTAAGTTGACGGCTCGTGTGGGGGTAAACACAATGGGGTACTACACTACGATGATCCTGAGTTTCATTAAATTGAGGGGGGCTGGAGGGCACAGCCCCCCAGTATATAATCCTAATTGTTTATAGAATAATAATTCGAAAAGGACTCAAACGCACATGAATATTCAGACACGAGTGAACGATAATATTTACACACAATTTTTTTTTTCGGCCGGGCCGCTAATCTACATATTTACCCACTAAATTATTTTAGAGATATTTTTGTTGATTTCGTAACTGGAAAAACAAATGTGTTATCCCTTGAAAAGTTGTTAATTTTCCTGAATTAAATATATATTAATATAAATTACCTCCAGAGGTAAATGTAAATAGATTTAAGATTTCGGACTTCTTTTTTACTTATTAAATTCTTTGTAGTTATATTTTTGAGAAATTATTTTCCCCTAGCTTCGAATAGTAGGGAAATTAATGTCTCTTAGCTTAAATGTATAAACAAAATTATCAAAATGTAAATATTTAAAACCCAGCATAAACATATATTATACTTAAAATATTAATCAACTTTTCAAAATTAATCCGGCCATATTTAAAAGGGTTTCGCGATCCGGGAACTTCAGTCTCTAAATATAAAAATCCCTTCCTTAATAATTTGAAACCCTAAAATATGTTTTGGAACTCAAATTTAAATTCTACATATTAAACTCTTCTTTACTATTACTATACTCTGGTGCTAACTAACCTAGTTCCGTAACTGGGTGCTCCTAGTGGGCATTTCCCATTTTTAAACCTCTTACCCCTTTGATCCCAAGGTCTCAAAGACATCCTCAAATCGTGGCACGAGATGGGCAATGAAATCTCGCGCAAGAAATATGATTATTTGGAGTACAGAGAAGAGAGCTTTGAACGGGATCTTGAGGTAAGGAGGGGGGCTTTCTTTTTAGGCTTGGTTGCTGGTAGAGACCAGTTTCTTTTTACAAGAAAATGATTTTGTTTCTTTCCTTGTGTATTGTTACTTATTCAAAACCGAGAGGAGAAAACCAACGAAGGCATCAGATAGTTACCGAAAGTAGTGACTAGGAATGGAAATGTGTGGAAGATAAGTAGGCCCATATCCTCAAAACAGAGAGGCAAGAGGTTTGACCAAGCTCCACCTGACACTCCTTGGAGCGGCTTCTTTTGTTTCTGATATATGGTTTTCTTATTTATTAATAAATAAAGATATTGATAAAGAACATGTAATTGCTTTCAGGAATTTTAAAAAAAATATTAATGGCCAAAGTATAAATGCATAAAGATGAAAAAATCAAGGGTTGTCGCAATGTGTGCTCCATCCATGGAGCTGCAAATATCATATCTATGAGGTAATATCCAAGAAATAGAACTAACCAGGGTCCTTGAATGACAAGGGGTTGGAACAGTCCATTCCCTTAGTTACAAGACCAACTTGGATTCTCACAAGCCTTTGCAACTGAAGACCCTGGTTGGTTCAATACCTTGGATTATCTGATTGACTTTAAATTAGAGGACATGGATGGAGTACAGGTTGAGGGTAACCATTAAACAATCAGGTTGTAAGGAATTAATGTTCAATTTTAGGGTATATATTAAAAAGGAAAATATTATGACTATGGAAATATTTAATCATAAATATAACTTTCATTGCTTCCTAGAATTTGATTCCATCTGTCAACAAGCTTATAAATGCCACGCTGGTTCTTAGGTTTAAATGCTAATCGGGTTTAACCTCTTCTAATGTCAACCTCGACCATCCAAATTGCTCTGTAATCTACTCAACTAGTGATAATTACAAGGAACAAGGTCAGGAGAATCTGCAGGATGAATCAATATTTCCCAACCGAGCTCCTCCAAGAGATCTTTGGTCATTCGAAGTGTGTGAGGACGGGCATTATCTTGATGGAGGACGACAACCCCTTCTGCGGACTTAGTAGGCCTGCCTTTGATCCAAAGCGCCTTTCAAACGACAAAGTTGATTCTAGTAATGAGCACTTCCGCTACTATCCCACCATACATTCAACATGATATTTTGGGATGAAACCTCCTCTCGGTTGTTCATAAATTCTGCTTCTTCGTCTAATCCAACAACGGCAACATTTAACCTTATGATAAATGATCCACTTCTCATCACCAGTAACTAGCCTGCCTCCAAATGGTGCTTGAATGTGTCGTTAAAGCAATAACTCGCAGCAAACAACACACTGTTGCAGATTTGCTGTGGATAGTTAGTGCGGGACCAATTTCCCACTCATTGGAATCTTTTCAACCGTTTTCATTTTGCGAGGAAAGTCGTACGGGTTACTTTAAATTTCTCTGTGAGCTCACTAGAAGCTGGAGCAGAATTCGCTGTGAAAACAGCTTCCACCTCTTCGAAATCGAGTTCTTTGGGATGACCTTCTTTTGGTCCATCTTTTAGACTGAAATCCTCACTTCAGAAACAGGAAAAACTACCTTCTGCAAATTCTTTCATTTACTTCATCAACTCCATAAGTGCCCTGGATGGATTTAGCCGCTGCATTTGCATCGTCACCTTTACGAAACTCAGAGTAACACATGTCTAATGAAATCTTTAGATAAAAGGACATAGGGGTAAATACCGAAGATGATTATGAACAATATTTTTATAATCAGAAAGATAAAGGTATAAATTACTCATTGTAATAGCCCTAAATGATAACAAGAGGTACTACCTAAATAAATACTATCTAAAACTTTATATCTAGAAAATCGGACATTATTTTCGTTCTAATCCGATATTTTTTATAGTTTGTATAAAATTGACACTCAAATACGTTATCAAGGGTTCGTGGATCAGGAGTAGGCTTATTTGACAGTGTAGATAGAAAAGCATTCTAGCAGGTGGTAAGAATGTATGGAGTGAACGGTAAACTATTGGATAGTGTGAAGAGTATTTATATTTGAATTGCCGCGTGCGTTTGGGTGAAAGAGAGCCGTAAGGAGTAGTTTGAAATAAGGGAAAAGGGGGGGGGGGGGTATAAGACAAGGTTGTGGATGTAGTAGGGCTGTTTAATATCTTTATGGATGAGAAAGAAGGGCGTATTGGAGAGAGAGGAAAAGGATCTGAGTGTGAGAGATGGGATTCATCTATGCTGGTGTATGCTGTTGACCTGGTGTTGGTGTTTGAGAGAGAGAAATTTGGAAATATCGATTTGAAAATGCAGGCAAAGAGTATTTGGGTGTAAGAATGTATTGGGGTATCATATCCGAGTCCTTAGTGTTACCCTTGAGCAAGGGTGAAGTTTTAATTGGTGGAGATGAAGCAGATTGCGACCCAAAGTTTTATGTGATAGGAAAGTCTCTGTAGCGGTTAAAACGGTAGTGAATGTTAAAGGTTTGACTAATTAATGTGTCAGAAAGCTGGAGGAGAGTATGATGTGGCCAAAGTTGATGGGGGGAGTAAGACTATGGTATGAAAAGAGAGGGATAGATCTCGAGAGTGAGCGATGCAAATGGACAACTTGAAGGGGGGTGTTTGGTATTCGACAGATATATAAGAGTGATGGACGCCTCTGTAGGCAAGAGTTTAGGGTGTGAAGAAAGGTGTGACTGAAAGTGATTTAAGGCGGTATGAGCGTGGGGAAGAAAGGATAAAAATAGACTTGGGAAGAGAATTTACGAGGGCGAGAGTCAGGGTGTGGAAAGGGTTAAAATACTGAGTGTTAGTCTGCGACTAATTGGAAACATTTTGATCACTTAAAATCAATTGACCAGTCACTATTGGTCATCAATTGACCAGTCCCTATTGGTTATCAATTGACCAGGCCCTATTGACCAGCAGTTGTCCAGTTCCTATTGGTCATTATTTGACCAGTCCCGATTGATCATCAATTTACCAGTCCCTATTGGTCATCAATTGACCAGTCCATTTTTGTCATCAATTGACCAGTCCCTATTGGTCGTCAATTGATCAGTCCCTGTTGGTCATCAATTAACCAGTCCCTATTGGCCATCAATCATCTAGTCCCTATTGGTCATCATTTGACCAGTCACTATTGGTCATCAATTGACCAGTCACTTTTTGTCATCAAATGACCAGTCCTTATTGGTAATCAATTGACCAGTCCCTATTGTTCATCATTTGACTAGTCCCTATTGATCATTGTAGGAGAATAGCATAATGTTCCCAAGTTTTGCCCACCTCCCTTCCGGGCGGGCCGCTTATCAACCCTTTCCCTTTCGGCCCAATATCTGGTGGTCTTCAGCCGGAAGAACCCGCCGGCCATTTCAGCAAACCACCGAGTTCATTCCCGGACTGTTTATCGATAAATGGGACCCCATCTTCGCTTCCGATAGTTGCCGTAAGTTTATAAAGAAGGAAATGGAGTAGCTTGACATCTAATCTACTTCCGGCGCCCTGAGAACATCTCCCGAGTTTCGAGTATAAAAGACGAATTCTTTTAACCCTCAGGAGTAGAGCTTGCACAGTGTCTGGTGGGGCAGGAATTGCCATCTATCGATGTAGTGGTAATTCGTCGAAGCATCAAGTCTTCAGAGAAGAGATCGGTCTCATTTAGGGAGGCTCCTTATCCCGCTGGTCTGAAAGTCAGTGCGGACCCAAGCTCGTACTCACGTGTAAGAGCCGAAGCTACAAACAGCCTCATTCTGGTTCCCTAAGCGAGAAAACTACATCTCGGCTTTTCTCCGTGACCCTACGCGTCAATAGGTCACTTTGCCCCCATTCCCTTACAGAGGCACCCAAGATTCCTCGGAGTTCACGAGCGTGGGGCCCTTTTTAACAAGAAGCTCCCGTCACCGCTTTCTTCCAACAGAATCGTGACGGAATTGTGGGATCAGGTCGGTTCCTGGAGAACCTATCAAATCGTCTCCACCCCTTATCTCACCACCTTCACTCACCAGCGCCACCCGAGAATCAGGTTCTAAGGTAACCCTTTCCCTTCACATTCCCCGACTTCACCGCGAAGCTTACCAGCATTACAAGTGCATAGGGATTTGTATGGTGAATAGTAATTTACAAGCCAAGTGAGATATCTGAAATTCACTTATTAATTTATATCTCAAAGCTCATTATTTGTATATATATATTTTCTTGTTTAGTGTTCATTAA
Source organism: Ceratothoa steindachneri (assembly GCA_963969495.1). Classification (NCBI taxonomy): domain Eukaryota; kingdom Metazoa; phylum Arthropoda; class Malacostraca; order Isopoda; family Cymothoidae; genus Ceratothoa; species Ceratothoa steindachneri. The sequence goes on along the minus strand of OZ018319.1, from coordinate 10,927,678 downwards.
AATTTTACTTTCATATTGTTGTGTATCTAATTTCCTTTGGGTCGCTTGCTGGCAAAGTTCATTCCAATCCCTCCGTAGCCAACCTCTAAGCACTCTGGGTCAATAAACCCATTCAGGATACGTGTCGAACGAAGTATAAGGAGTAGTACGACTCCTCCTCCGCATTTGGGATAATAAGATATATATATATATATATATATATATATATATATATATATATATATATATATATATATATATATATATATATCTATATATATATATATATATATATATATATATATCTATATATATATATATATATATATATATATATATATATATATATATATATATATATATATATATATATATATATATATATATATATATGCAATGTCCCAGGAAAAATGAAAAGGTGTTTCCAAGTACTTTCGAACTTTATTAAGTTCGTTATCAAGGATAACTACAAGAAATAATATTATATTAGAGGTATATATACGAAAGAAAAGTATGAAAGACCGCCTCAAAAACAAGAAATCACCAATGAGGAAGACGGAAGGGGGAAGGTAAAGAAACACATTAAGAATTACAAGAAGTAGGTAGTAAGGTCAAACTAAGCCGAAGGAAATGGTAACAGATTCAAAGAAATGGAGATAGCCTAACGAGGGAGATTATTTGACACGATGAGCAAAAGGGGGAGAAAATACAATGTACAAATACAATGTACATATATATATATATATGTGTATATATATATATATATATATATATATATATATATATATATATATATATATATATATATATATATATATATATATAATATATATATATATATATATATATATATATATATATGTATATATATATGTATATATATATACATATATATGTATATATATATGTATATATATATATATACATATATATGTATATATATATGTATATATATATATGTATATATATATATATATATATATATATATATATATATATATATATATATATATATATATGTATATATATATATATATATATATATATATATATATATATATATATATATATATATATATATATATATATATATATATTTAAGAGTCGGGGAAAACTCCAACCACCCCTCGGCCTATTCCTCGACAATCACCAATTTACTAGTCCCTATTGTTCATCAATTGACTAGTCCATTTTTGTCATCAATTGTACAGTCCATATTGGTCATCATTTGACCAGTCCCTATTGGTCATCAATTGACCAGTCCCTATTTTTCATCAATTGACCAGTCCCTATTGGTCATCAATTGACCAGTCCATTTTTGTTATCAATTAACCAGTCCCTATTGGTCATCAATTGACCAGTCCCTATTCCTCATCAATTGACCAGTCCCTATTGGTCACTATTTTGACCAGTCCCTATTGGTCATCAATTGACCATTCCCTATTGTTCATCAATTAACCAGTCCCTATTGGCTATCAATTTACCAGTCCCTATTGGCCATCAATTGACCAGTCCCTATTGGCTATCAATTGTCCAGTCCCTTCTGTTAATCAACTGACCACTCCTGATTGCTCATCAACTAACCAGTCCCTATTGCCATCACTTTTCCAGTCCCTATTGGTCATCAATTGACCAGTCCCTATTCGCCATCAATTTACGAGTCCTTATTGGCCATCAATTGACCAGTCCCTCCTGTTAATCAACTGACCAGTCCTGATTGCTCATCAAGTAACCACTCCGTATTTGTCATCAACTGACCAGTCCCTATTGGTCATCAACTGACCAGTCCCTATTGGCTATCAATTTACCAGTCCCTATTGGCCATCAATTGACCAGTCCCTATTGGCCATCAATTGTTTAGTCCCTCCTGTTAATCAACTGACCAGTCCTGATTGCTCATCAAGTAACTAGTTCCTATTAGTCATCAACTAACCAGTCCTTATTGGCCATCAATTGTCCAGTCCTTATTGGTTATCAATTTACCAGTCCCTATTGGTCACCATAACTACCTAAGATTTTCAGCGTCTCAAAGAGATTGTCGCCACATACGAGCTTGTGAATAAATTAGGGGGGGGAGGGGCCGGTTTCGGAACGTAACTTCTGAACTATGGGATGGCTACATAATGTTGGAGGCAGAATGATGATGGATGAAGGGAGAAAGAAAATGCGTGTAATCCAACCTTATCTCATACGTCTTATCGGAAAAGAATAGGGAAGAAACGTAGATGTAGAAAACTACATGAAGCCATTTTGCTTAGAGAATTTGCATGAATTGCAAATATTAGTAAAAATGGAAAAGATCCTTAGGGATATTTAAATATAACTAGGTTGGAGTGTCGCATGATCTGGCTTTTGTTATACTAATGGTTTGACTTCTGATTTGGCCAACGTAACTTAATCATGTACTTCCTTGGCCTTGCTGATTTTTTGAAGAGGTAAAAAGCATTTTCTTGAAGTTTGATTGGCTATAAATACATTGTAGATATTCGCCGGAAGTATTCGGGAGTTACTCAGGAGAGTTCACGTGATGGTGGAGAAAGAACATGAAGATGTATGGGACACTCCGATGGCTCTTAAAATGCTGGCCAGGTTAGTACCCATGATAAGCCAGCGTTTTGTCCTTTGCTCCTTGATGTTATTATTTGCCAAAGGATTTTGTGTAATGTCCGATGTATTAAATACAAGACCACAGAAATGGCGCTCGTCTATATTTATTTTATACCAGGAAGGAAGATTTAAGGTAAGGAAGCACTTGGAATATTCTCTCTTAGACTTGCGGATATGAAATGTAGCTTTGTTCTTATCTCAAGTTGGGATCTCGTGGTATTGACGTATTCAGCATGGTTAATAAATACTTAAAAAAAACATATGTTAATTTAAAATGGGAAGACTGCATTGTTTTGTTTTCGATGGAGCTCCCGCCATGTTGGGTAATGTCATTGGCTCTTCGGCTTTGGTCAGAGAGGAAAATCCAAAAATTGATGCGACTCACTGTAAGTTCCATCGCCAAGCAACCTTGTGAAATATTTAGAGCCTACACTGGAAACTGACATCTATGCTGTTATCATGATTGTCAATGTTGTCAAAGGACACACTAAACACGCGGGTTTTTCGAGAAATATGTGAGGATGGAGAGGCTGCATATTCAGGGCTACTTTATCACACACAGGAGGTAGGTGGCTCTCATATTTCAATGTTTTAAATTGAGTTTAGGCTCCAAAAATTAAACTTGAAAATTTTATGGTACATCAGAAATATGTCCTCGTAGATGTCAACAAACTACTCTTTGGTTGTAAAACTCGCATATTTAGATGATATATTTGCGTATGTGAATACATTGAACAAAATTTGTAAAGGAAAATCATAAACGTTATTAGAACCCGAGAAAAGATTTCACCGATTTGAATCAAAGTTTTTATATTGAAGCCAGGGAGAAGAACAAAACAAATAGATGCCTTTATAAAAGTATCTGTTTATGGAAGATTGTGAAGATCTTACTTTTGTTAATATCAACCATACAGTTATAAGACATCTTACGAAACTTAGAAAGCATTTCTAGGATTATTTTTCAGCTTGTCAATCCCTTTAACTGTGAAATTGCCAATGTGCCAGAAGAGCGTAGATGATTGACAAGGGCACTTCTTGAATTTCGCCTCCCAAATGAAGCAGGCGGTGAATTTTAGAACAACGTACCTCTGTCCTTCTTTGGACATCAAGAGATGCAAAGGCTTTCAAAATTGCTAATAGGGAAGTTGAATGTTCTTTGTTTATCTTGTATTCTGAGGACTTTAATGTCTTTGGGAATAATTTTGTTTTAATTTAGGGGAGTAATAGCTTTAGAAGTTTGCCGACCAAGGCTGGTAGACTAAGATGTAAATGTAAAGAACAGAGGTTAGAAAAAAAACGAGAGAACCTGGAAAAGGTTGATAAACGAGCCCTGTTAAAAGGGAATATGTTTACTTTGACTTATGCTTCTTTTATCAATTGTTAATGATATATTTATTCACGTTTTGTGTACACTCGAGTCATTTAGAATGGGCCCGTTGTCTGTGCCAACGAACCTCTGCGGGGTTACTGGAAACCAGGCTCTCAGTCCCTTTCTTGAGTTTCGGGTCCCCTCGTTTATGAAAACTCCATGGACGGAACCACAGGCAATAGTTAGTTTGGTTATGTCTTAACAAATCCACTATACACCCCTGCCCCTTAAAAAATAATGATCACAACTAAGAAGAAAACAAGCTGCGCATCCGCTTATCCCCCCCTACCCCCTTTATTTTCCAGTTCAACTACGAGTAAACGAGTGCCATAACTAGAGGAATGAAAATGGTGCAAGACAGACAAAGGAAAAGGTAGGAGATCTAGTACATGATTTTCTCCCCAAGCAACCAGACTGACAGAAAAACTACCAGCCCAGAAAGAACAAATAAAATGTTCCACTATCAAACCTCACCACCGCAGTATGGTCCGGAATCGTTACGAAGCCAAAAGGAAGCATCGGATCCTCCTCAACTACTCGGTTCCGCACGATCAACAAAGACTAAGCCTGAACTTCTCTCGCTGCAAGTGCTCCCAGGCTAGTTATAGACTGCTCATTTTATCTGACAAAACCAGAAACCACCCAAATAAACTAATTATTACATTAATGTTTAGAACAAGGAAATGAGTTCCAATATAATTCCATCTTCACAGGACCTAATTTCCCCCTCTCTCGCTTCATGGAGACGGGAGCATATCAGAAGAAGTCAAAAGAGATGATAGGTGGAGAAAATACTAGAGCTAACAGAGCTAGGGGGTGACAAAGCAATAGTGACTCCATACCCAACTCCTTTAAACTGCGTAAAGGTGTGATATTAGGGCCAGACTTTGCCCAATACACAGAAACTCAGCTAATTCAATAATTAGATGAATACTCTGCCACCCATGTGAACAGATTACACAGAGTGGTTAATATCGCTAGAGTGCCAACTAATACCTACTTTGTCTCGTTTAACCTAGATACCCCACCTAAACAGACATATCTGAGATGGCGTCGGTTATTGGTAAAGGAACTTAAACCGAGCCCAAGAAGATGTTGTTTGTGTTATTCTTATGGGTACTTCATAAAGACGCCGTCGCAATGAGCAGGACTTGGCGCCCAACTGCATCAACTTCGCCAATGTCGCAAATCAAGCATCAACTGAAACTTGCAGAGCAAATGTGAAAACTGTGGATAACACCATCCAGCATCGACTAAAAAGTGCAATATTTATAAATTCGACGAAATGGTATCCTTCCGAGAAAATGAGCGCCTCAACTTAAAGGAGGTGAGGCTAGAGATAAAGCACATACCAAAGTGGACCCAGAGGCAACTCGTACACCTCAGTAGTAGAAATGACGATAGCATCCAACCCCTCATACCATGGCGTCAAACTACCATATCAGCTATCCGTGGCCAAAGAGCATACACTCCAGGTCCCCACAGTGGAATCCACCCTGAAACCCACCATCTGCCACCAAATACAAGTTACCTCACCCCGAGGCTCCTGCACCCGAGACCTTCACGTTGGAACTAATCTCCATGAGAGAGCTAAAACCAAGAATTTAACCCCAGGACCCTAGCCTCCCCCCTTCCTTGAGCCCAGAGAACCCATCCTGAGCGATAGATGCTCAGGATCTTCCAGGGACCACTCGTCCCAGCCTGAACAAGAACTGTGATTATCCCCGCAAAGTGCTGAAGCCACGTACCTAAAACGTCTAACAGAAACGAACCCCAGAGTAAATGTATACGATACAAAACCGGTGGGTGCCGGATCCCCTTGGCTAGACGGGTAATCCCGCCTACTCAACACAAAAAAGTAAAAATGCATTCACCGTTTTCCTCCAACTTTCAAGGGCAATGGACCTTTTCTCTCATCTATGGATGGATGGCTACTGTACCACCAAACATTAGATACTTCAAACACCGACAAGGGAACAATTAATAGAGAAGACCCAAGCCCCAAATAGCAATCTAAAGGATTCAGTTAGCAAAATCCCTTAGTAAATCAAAGGGCGTCATTGCATTTGCGATAGCTGAACCGTTCTTTTTACGAGTAAAACCAAAAGAACAGTGGAATCAATCTAGTGGGACATTTTGGAATTAGAGTTAACTGGGAGGAACTAAAATATCTGTTGACAAATGAAGGCACTACCTGCGTCTGCCTCCAGGAAACTATGTTGGGAACCTATTCTCTCCGAAAGCTACAGTACGAGAGTTGTGTAACTACCTTAGCTCCCATAGACGGCAGTACATTTGGTGACTCTGCCATCTACACTCACCAGGAGGTAAACAAGTAGCTTCAATTCCTCACTAAATCGAAGAGAACTCAAGCTTCCGCGATAATAAAACCATCTCTTTCTCAGACAAAAGCCAAAATGTAACCAAACTCGTCCAATGAAATATCCATGGAATAAGAAGTAATTGGGAAGAATTACTCTTCCTGGTGGCAAATGAAGATCCACCTAAGTGGGCATCCGAGAAACCATGCTGGGGTAACATCCTCCGCAAACTTTACCAGGCTTCGGCTAGGTAACCACTCGATCGCCCGCTTACTGAAATACATCTGGCCGATGTACTACATACACCCATTATAACGTCTCCATGCTGCCCATCACTTCTAACATGCCTCTGCAAGTGACCACCGTAACAGTGTACATCATATAAAGGTATACAATAGCAAATATCTAACTCCCTCCTAATAGACCATTTCCAAAAAAATAACTTCAGAAACCGAATTCCACAATTCCCTACCCTATTCCTTTTAGTAGGAGATTTTAAAATTTGCCCTCCTGATTAGAGAGACAATATCCCAAATGCTAGAGAAAACAAACTATCTAGTAAAATCCATGACCTCCAACTTGAAATCATGGCGAGGGATACAGAACTATATACAATGTCCAAACAAAAATACCATCCACGGTGGATCTTGCCTTCTTTCCTGATATTACAGCAGATTTTGAATGATGCATCTCCGAAGATTTAAGAGGCAGCAACCACTTCCCCATTATCCTCTCCTCAGGCGAGTTAGAGCCTACGTCAGGTATTCCTTGCTGGAGACTGGATGAGAAAAACTGGCTTAAACGTCAACAATTTACATAGTATCAAAACATCCAACCAATCTCCATCGAAGGAATAAATAAAACGGTGGAACTATTCACAAGCTTAGATCAAGCGAGCTACGAGTCTATTTCCTTTAATTCTGGACAACCTCGCCTGGCACTGGAGATCCAAAGGCAACTCTTCAGAACACTTAAGCGATGGCAGAGTCATGCAACAAAAATGGATTTAAAAAAGAAATGAACCAAGTATTGATACCTCTTCAAACAGACTCGCCGTAACTCATGGATATCATACTTTTCCACTCCTAACTCCAGAATGCCTATCCACTGCATGTGGAAAATTTACAAGAGAACCCATCCTAGCATTACGTATAAAAGGCAAAAATATTTTAAACTCACTTGAAGTAGCAAATACACTGAGATAATTCTTCGCCGAGATTTCTAATAGAGAACGCGCAACACCCGAATTTGCGAGACACTGATCGGAGAGAGTCTCTGCCAGTTTGAAATTCTCCTCGAGTGGGCTTAAAAAATACAACAAAGAATTCACAGCAGACTAGTTTAACATTGCTCTTTCTCATTTTGTAAACACACAGCTCCAGTCCAGACATAGATAACATCCCTTATGCAATACTGTCCCACCTGCGCGAAGGGAAAAAGACCCATCCAGCCCAACTAATTCTCGCAAAATTGCTCTATCTTCATATATATATATATATATATATATATATATATATATATATATATATATATGCAAGCTGATATAGAAGATAGTAAGTGCACGATAATGTGATTTCTGGAGACAGGTTCACACATATATCTATGTCGGTTCCAGGATCTGCATAGTACCGCGGACACGCCCATATGCTTGAGGTCCTCGATATGGAACACTTTCTCGAGAAGACAATATTTTGTGGCAGGTTTTTTTTATCTTACAAAAGCATATGATACAACATTGTAGTATGTGATCGTGAGAATCATACATGCAATCGGTATGTGCAGAAACATACCCAATTTTAAAAGAAAAGCCATACATGAGCAATCTCACCTTCACAGTACGGCTGTAAAATTTCGAATCCAGCCCATTCCGTCACACATAAAGAAGTTGTCCCCCAGGCAACGTGTTTAGCGGGCCTCTGTTTGCTATAGGGCTAAATGGTATTGGGAGAATTATCATCACCAGGAAATTGCAGCTACCATAGGTATATGTCGATGACCTTTCGAGCTTTCTTGGCACTTCCGGAATAACAACAGTAGAACATCAGCTGCATCTGGCCACGTACAATATTGTTGGGGTCGTACTGCGTACTGGGGAGTATAACTTCCTGTTTACGAATGAGAAATACTGCAAAGGGGAAGTTTATCTTCCTATTTACAAAAAAAATGTTATTAACCGCGGGAAGCTTATCTTCCTATTTACAAAAGAGGGCTATTAACAGCGGAAAGTTTATCTTCCTATTTACAAAAGAGAGCTATTAACAGCGCGAAGCTTATCTTCCTATTTATAAGGTTCAATGTGTGACCGTTTAAATTTTTCAATCAAATGCTTACTAGGTTCGATCTTCGACCCCCACAGTACTACGGCCCGAAAAAAACGAAGTGTTTAATACATAAATAGTATCTACATCTTACAATTAAAAACAAATATATATATATATATATATATATATATATATATATATATATATATATATGGAAAAATATCCAAGACAAATTGGTGCGGTTAAGGTAATGGCATAATTAGACAACTGCTCTGCTTCAGGTCCAGCAGGAGATCCTATCCTCCTTGAACTGGAAGACAACACTTAGGGATGACCCATCCATCAGCCCCAAAAGCTGATTTCAAAGACACGCCTTTATGTCGTCTCGTTTACCGTCACAGAAAACTGTTATTATTAATATATTAACAGCGTTGACTGAGCCAAAACGCTCGAAAGATGGAAAAATATCCAAGACAAATTGGTGCGGTTAAGGTAATGGCATAATTAGACAACTGCTCTGCTTCAGGTCCAGCAGGAGATCCTATCTTCCTTGAACTTTTTCCATCTTTCGAGCGTTTTGGCTCAGTCAACGCTGTTAATATATTAATAATAACAGTTTTCTGTGACGGTAAACGAGACGACATAAAGGCGTGTCTTTGAAATCAGCTTTTTGGGCTGATGGATGGGTCATCCCTAAGTGTTGTCTTCCAGTTCAAGGAGGATATGATCTCCTGCTGGACCTGAAGCAGAGCAGTTGTCTAATTATGCCATTACCTTAACCGCACCATATATATATATATATATATATATATATATATATATATATATATATATATACAAATATATTTTGATATGGTTTGGTTTACTGAGAACCAAGTGTAGAATTTCCTAAGATTTCAAAATGCTCATCTTTGAGGTACTTTTGAGTCGTATTCGATTCCACACCATAGTTCCAGCCCTACAGGAATTCATTGCGAGACCGTGGAGTAGGTTTAATACATAAATAATATCTAGTCCTTACAATTATAAACATACATATATAAGCATATTTTAATATGCTATGACATACTTAAAAATAATATGAGGGATTTCGAGCAAATTTGACGCGTCTACCGGAACGAGTATAAACGCTCGATTCACCACCATTATCATGGGTATTTGGAACAGATTCCACGTAACTGTAATTTCTGCCATTACCCCCCCGATGATCTTTCCTCATTTTTTTTGCGAGGTATCTAATTCTAACGGATTATTTACAACAGGTTGATTATTTGATGGTCGCGAACAGTTTATATCCCTCTTATTATGTACCTTAGGCAATACAGCTGGTTTTACTCTATCTATAGACACCGTGTTCTGATGGCCATCCGGGAATTCTAATTTAAAAACTTTGTCGTTGCGTTCGACAACACGGAACATGCCTGCATAGGGAGCTTCTAGTAGCTTCCGAACGCGATCAATACGAACCCACACATGCGTGGCGTCCCTTAATTCCTTAGTTACAAAAGTTTTGGGTACCGAGTGCAGGTGGCCTTCAGAGGTCTGTGCGAAATCTATTTGCGACATAGTCTTTGCTAGTTCAGAGATGAATTTAGAATCAGCTTTGGATGAAAAAGAGGTGACCAAGGGCTTTGGGCAGAGAAGGGTCGTCCCTGTGACTGTTGTAAAGGGTGAAAAACCCGAATCATTGGGCACGGACTGGATGCCCAGAAGGACGATTGGTAGGGCCATCAACCAATCTTGTCGGCGAGCAAATATAGAGCTCTTCAAAGTCCGATGCGACCTTTCCACGATCCCGTTAGTGGTAAGTCTGTACGCCATGGTTCGCAAACGATGGAAACCAACGAAGGACGATAATTCTTTGAAGAGTTTAGACTCAAATTGCGCTTCTCTGTCGGTGATGACGTATAAGAGAACGCCGAACCTGGATATCCAGCCGCCCAAGAAGGCTAAAGCAACCGTTGCAGCACTAATGTCTGGAATCGGTATTCCTTCAATCCACCTGGTGGCTCTGTCTATACATGACAGCAGGTACTGGTTATGAGATGGGTAGGTTTGCCCAGGCAGGGTACACGGCGGGAGTGGACCAACTATATCTATGTGAACCGTTTCAAATCTCGAAGTGGGTATACTAATAGGCAGGACTGGGGACTTAGTGTGGCGAATCACTTTAGCAGATTGTCAGGAGAGGCATTCACGAGTCCAAGAACGTATATCTCTGTCCATATTGGGCCAGAAATATCTCGCTTTCACCAACCGATGCGATGACTTAATTCCTGGATGTGAAATGTTATGCAGTTGTTTAAAAATAACTGATCTGCAGGGTGAAGGAACAAACGGTCGTGGGTATTTAGATGTTACCTCACACCATAGTTGGGAATCACCGGGAAAAGAAAATGCCTTAAGTCCAGATTTAGATGACTTTATTTTTTCGTCTTTCCTTTGTGCTGCTGCCAAAGAACAGAGATCAAATGAGTCCACTTGGACCGAATTGATATTCCGAGATAGGCAGTCAGCAACCACATTGTCCTCACCACGTAGATAAGCTATTTCATTGACATACTCCAAAATTGCGGTCCAGTTCCGTTGTTGCCTGTCCGTTTTTGCACGTAGTGGCGAGGAGAAGGAAAAGAATAGGGGCTTGTGGTCCGTGCATAAGTCACTTGACGACCATCGATCATATGCCTGAAGTGAAGCACAGCAAGATATGCAGCCAGGAGTTCCCTGTCATAAGTGGAGTACGCTTGCTGCGTCTTACTCAAATTCGCAGAGAAGAATGCCACTGGCTGGAGAGACCCATCCACCATCTGATGGAGCGCAGCACCAACTGCGAATTGAGAGCTGTCCGTCACCAATTGGTACGGAGAGTCATTGGGTAATGGGTAGCGTAACTTAACGGAGTTTGCCAGGGCCTCCTTAGTAGCTTCAAATGCTTTTCGAGCAGCATAATTCCAGACAAGTTGGCGAGCCTTAGGTTGAAGCCGTGCAAGGTCAGTCAGAGGGGCAGCAATTGCAGCAAAGTTAGGCATCATACGCCTGTAAAAACCTAACATGCCCAAATATCGACGAAGTTCTTTGAAATTAGATGGTAAGGGTATTTCGGTGATTTCGGAAACCTTTCTAGCTGGAGGGCTCAAACCTGCAGCTGAGACATGGTGGCCCAGGTAATCGATTTCTTCCTTCATGAAATCGCACTTTTTTATAGAAAGTCGAAGGTTGTTTTCTGCCAATATTTTAAAAACTTGCTCTATATGTTCCACATGCTCGTCTATATTCTCCGAAAATATCAAAAATATCTTCCACATACACAAAAACGAACGCCAAGCGTCGAAATAAATTGTCTATGTGGCGTTGGAAGGTGCCACTAGCATTTTTTAGACCAAACGGTAGCCTTAAAAATTCCCACAGCCCAAAGGGAGTTGAGACAGCAGTCTTCCTAATGTCCGCTGGATTCATTGGAATCTGGTGGTAGGCTCGTACTAAATCCAGGCGAGAGAAGACTTTCTTGCCATGGAGATGGTCTACCATGCTCTGAATCCTTGGCAAGGGATATCTCTCCGCTTTGGTCTTCGCATTGAAGGACCGAAAGTCATTCACAACTCTATACTCGCCTGGTGTCTTCTTATGCACCATGTGAATAGGTGAAGACCATAAAGATTTCGACGGCCGCACCCCACCTTCTTTCAACAGAGTCTCGAAAGTTGCTTTTGCAATTTGTAGTTTCTCCATTGGAAATGGTCTGGGGTGAGCGAAAGCTGGCTTGGCGCTACCCGTCTCAATTGAGTGAATCACCGAATTAGCCGGTGGTGAACAAACGTTAACACACTTCGGGTTATAATTACCCTCATATTTACGAAGAACTGTCCTGCACTTAGGTGGGATATGCGAGAGGTCATTAATTATCAATGAGATCACCGGTTCGCTTGAATGCTTCACTTTTAAAACTAGGCTAGTCTGGTTATCAATTAAGACACCACGAGCACAGTCTACTAATAGGTTATAATGAGCAAGAAAATCGGCGCCTAATAATGGCGACGTAATGTCTGCTACTACGAACGTCCATCTAAATGAACGTCGCAGGGTAGGGATGCCTATCTCCAATTGAACTTCTCCGTGCACTTTAATCTTCCCTCCATTAGCCGTCGCAATGTTAACACCCGATTTGCGCATCACACATAATCGCACTAAATTATATGAAATTAAGGACACGCTGGCACCAGTGTCTATTAGAAATTTGCACCTCCTCTCATTAATACGTGCAGAGACATTGAAAAGAGTCGGCACGCCAATCGTCGCATTTAATGCCGCCGGCCGATCTCGTTTTCCGAGTGGGTCGGGGAAGAGGGCCTAGACGATGGCTGCATCTGAAGGTTCTCACCTCGCTTTGGCCAAGAGCACCACGGTTTGCAGTACCTCGCACTAGACCCATAGTATAGGTGTCTACGGCATACCATTGGTTTTTGGTCCCGATAGAAAGGGCGTACACTAAACGGTATACCTTTGGAATAATTCCTATCACCATTATTATACCTCTTATGCCCAAACCTAGGTTGATCACCCCTAGGATATACACCGGCGGGCACGGAATGAGAATTTCTAAATTGCACTTGATTTACTGGCGGGTTAACACTAAGAGCACCTATATCGGGGGAACGCACAATCATCACTAGTTTGACTCTTATTTACGTTATAGCACTGTGCCTTGTAGAACGGCATGAGTTCATCCGCGAGTTTCCCTAACTGGGCAAGTGTCATGTCCTTCTGCGTGGCGATGATAAAGGCGATGTTAAGAGGTAAGGACTGGATGAACTTGTGTCTCACCAGGTCCTCCCCTACTCCAACTTGCAGCGCTGTCCTCCGTAGCTCTTTTAAGATTCACCAAAGGTCGTCCGGTTTGCGGAGAAGACGCGATTAACTTCCCGAAGAGCTCAGGTTTTGTCCTTTTAAAAAGCCCCACGATTTCCGTTCGTAGGAGCGAATAATTCTGCGACGAGATTATTGCAGCTGGGAGGTGATCTACTGTCTCGGGAGGTAACGCAGCCAAAATATGGTAAAATTTCGTCTCCTCACGCTGTATCCTCGAAATGTGAAATTGCGCTTAAACAATTTTAAACCATCCTGCGACTGCTGCTTCTTTAAAAACAGGAGGTCTGATAGAGATCGCGTTCGCGAGTTCCACTTCTTGGTGTGGGTGAATTTGAGCAGTTTGTTAAAGTCTTGATGCGTCACCTAGCGAATCCATTTTGTAGTATGATCACTTATATTGTTCGAAAAAGAGGGGTCACCAGTTGTAGGGCGGGGAAGTCATATTTATATTTATTTTCTTAGTGATGCTTTTGCCAGCAGGGAGGATTCATAATTGAGCCTAATTTGTATCTCTATACTAGCAGAAAGTATGACTCGTTGAAAGCTGAAAGTTCTTGGGAATGACCCTTGACAAGATACATGGTAAACTCACATTAGAGCTCTACAAACATCCTCCCAGAGAGCGATGAACAACCTACGGACAGAATCCAGGCTTAATTGGGGAGCATACCGGGATACGCTCCTCCTCTTATACCAATCCTTGGTACATTCCAATATGGGCTATGGTTGTGAAGCCTACTCATCTGCACCGACAAGACACAACAAACTAATAAACACTGTGGTAATCGAAAACTTTCGTATTTTGACCGAAGCAATCCGATCGTCGCCATCCCCAGTTTGCACTGTGACAGCGGAAAGAGACTGCTGAACCACCGTAGAGCAAAGATCACCCTCCAGCAATACCCTCGCATCCAGTAAATCTTAACGTTACCAACCGCAGCCTCCGTCCTCGACAAACGGCTGGACGCTTTTTACGTCCCACGCTCATCCATTCTGTGACCATGCGGAGTTAGGCCACGGCTGTTTATGAACGAAACACGGGTAAAACTAAACTCCATCACCCATTGACTTACCAAAGCCTCCAATTTTGGAATAGAACTTTCGAGGTCTATTAGCACACCCATGTCTCGACGTAAGAGGGGACCAAAATCTACACCGATGGCTCTAAGTGCCAAGACAGAGTGAGATATACAGTGGTTTCGGACGAATACACTTAACTTAAACCCTCTCTAAAATAGCATTCATCTTCACCGCGGAATGCTATGCCCTCAAGCACGCGGTACAGTGGTCACTTAATGCTTAACACGAAAAATACATATTTTTGCCAACTCTTTGAGCAATCTCCAAGCCTTAAAAAATGAAAGGATTTCTACCCAATTATCCAAGAGACCAACATATTAGTCTACAGAGCGACCTGCAATGGTAAATAAAAACCTGCTTGGTACCAGCATACGTAAAAGTAAATGTTACAGAAAAGAATGACGAGTCAGCAAAGAGCACAGCACTCCGAGTCATCAGACTTGCCAATATACAACTATCCTGCGAAGACTTCACCCCAGCAATCTGAGCTGCCATTCAAGAGATTTGGGTTGCCAAATGGGCCGATATTTATGGACACAATCAGATGCGGTACATTTTTCCAAACCTGTCGGCTTGGAGGACTCAAAATCTTACACACCGCCAGCAAGTGCCAGTGTATAGACTATACACCGGCTCTTATCTACTTACCCATGGCATCTCGATGGAAAGATGCAACCTTCCATACTGTGATGATTGCAGAATACCCTTCGCAGTCAGCCACCTCATTGCAGAATACTCAACATTTGACGCCCTTCGATGCTGATAGTTTTCCAGCGAAGTCGGAGAAACACTTTCCATACTGCGACGAGTAGTAACAGCGGACAACAACCGTCCTTGCATCGGGTTCATCCACTACCTAAAGGAGACGCAAGTCCTTTAAAAAATTTATAGTGAATCTCCAATATTTTAAGCTGTTTTACAAATTTTATCTAGCCCATTCACCTTTACACAAATCACTACACCATCCATCTACCCATTGATATACTATTATTTTTATACAAATCGACACACCATCCATTTATCCATTGATTCTTTCAAATTCAAATCTTCCCTGCACAAACATGTTGGCATTTTTTAGGCATCGAATTTTAAACATTATTTTAATTTTGTTAAAAAACTATTTTTTACGGCACAGTCACCTTGCAGTGAGCCCCAAAGGAATAATTCAATCCATCTATCGTCCGAAGGTCTGTAAAGAGTTGCGCATTTGAAGATATCCAGGTCTTGGGGGGCCCGCAGCCCATGGATCCAATAACATCAGAAGTTTGGTGGCGAGATAATATTGGTTCATTCAAGGAACGTCTTTATATTCTATCCCCCTTCTAAATGAGATAGCTGAGCCATTGAATCTCTTCTATGGTATTTCGTTATGATGCTGTATGGCAATATTTTCATTACTATCCTTCGCAAATCAATGCAGTGTTTGAATTACGAGACGATATTTGGGTCCTTCTGACTTATAATGTTGCCGTAAATGCCATTGATTATTTGTCTTCCAGCCGTCAGCGTTAAAATGCAGTATTTTTAGGTGTCACGTTAGGTTGTCCATATTGCATAAAAAATATGTTCTTGTCTATGAGTGCTCCGTAAGGGGTACTGCGATTAGCTTTCCTGGCAGCCGTGCTGACGGGACTCAACGGCCCTTCCGGCCCCAGCTTAGGCTCTTCTCCTTCTCTCTGACACCCTGTCTTCTTACCCTGCTTCCTCATTTTCCATTCAACCTCTCCCACAACTTTCTCTGGTCGGCGTCTAATTTCACAGGGTAGACGCAGACCAGCTTTCTCTCACCCAACTATCTCGGATTGGGGCTGAGGGAGGAGGGGACAACTCCTCCTTACCCCTGAGCTCCGGTTTAGGGGAGTTAACAACCTGCTTTACAGAAACCCTCACCTTCTTCACATACCCTTTCTCTCTTCTTCCACTGTCTATCAATTTTACGCTCAGCTTAAGGTGGAGCCGCCATGCCGAAGGGCTGCCTAGCAACTGGATGGGAGGTGCGGTTCTAAGTGACGGCAGCTGGGTTTTCCAGCCACGAGTTGGCCCCTCGCAGAGCGGGCTACTGCATCGGGTGATTAGCGTATGCATCTCGAAATACAAATAGGGTCACCATGCCCGATGATGAAAACCCAAAACCAAACAAACACTATCCCTTTTTCCCTTTACCACCTTGAGAGTCGCCCTCGGGTAGCTACAAAGTATAAAAGCAGGTCCCCTCCCTCTGCTTTCTTAGGGGGCCTTTCAAACTTCTTTTATTGGAGAGGAGGCTTACTCTTCTCCCAGGCCTAAGGATGCAGAGGACTCCCCTTCACCCCCTTATCTGGAGTTGCCCTTGGGAGAGTCACTCTTACTAGCGGCAGTCCCTCCTTTAACTACCTAGGGGACTAACAAGAAAGCACGCCAGCGGCCCATAATTGACCGCTCTCGGTGGGAGCGGCTCGATAGGGCCAACCCCCTTAGGGAGGCACGGTATGACTAGGCCCGTCGACCCGTGCCCTCTAAAGTCATACTGGCGTGAATAGCAAGTTTACAAGGGGTCATTGTACGCGACCCCTCTAATTCCTGACCGGTGCCGGCTCGCGTGCCCAAGACGAGAAAAAAGAATCATCGAGTGGCATCAGTGAAGTCTTGAGGGGGGATGGCCACATAGAGGCTTCTCATGAGGTGAACCCCTCCGGGGCCGCCATGATTAGTGCCCTTTGGAGACTTGATGGCACGCCGGTGAGTGTGACGCCGCACTCTACCATGAAATTTGTGAAAGGAGTGGTTTAAGATGACATCACCTTATAGCTGGCTGACCATGGAGCGGTCAAAGTCGAACGTGTGATGTGAAAACAGGGAGGGGCCTCGAGACCCACCCATACACTCTTCGTCATGTTCGACTGTGACCAGTTCCCTGAGTCGGTGCGGTGCTGGTTGGTATCGCAACCACAGGAAAACATACTGCTACCTCTTCGGTCATTCAAATCGGTCCTGTAGACGTGCAAAGTCCGGGTTAGAGAAAGTATGTGTGGGTTGCTGAAAGTCCGCAAACGATAAGTCCAAATCGTGTGTGGCCAAATGTGTCAATTTTGAAAAACTGCACCCTGCTTCTTCGAAGCGATGTGATGCGTATCTCCTTAAGAAGGAAATTCTGGCTGATTAGACCCAGGATCTACTCTCAGGATTCTACTGAGTGAGTTGCGTTCTGCTCTCGCTTCGTGCGTGGACACCGCCCCTGGTCAGGACGATGTCCCGCACTCAATGCTTGGACATCTGGGTGAGCGAGGTATATCCTTTATGTTAGATTTGTTCAACATGATCTGGGTAGAGAGTATCCTCCTAGATTCCTGGTGAATCGCGACTCTGTTTGCTTTTCGCAAACCGAGAAGAGATCACTCTACCCAGGATGGTTTCCGCCCAATCTCTCTAACTTCCTGCGTTTGCAAGTTGATGGAGAAATTAGTATATGTTAGATTAGCCTTTTTTCTAGACAGCGGATGTCATCGGTCTTCTGCACAGTGCAGCTTCTACAAGTTCCACTCCACATCGGATGCTCTACCCCGACTGGAAAATGCTGTCTACGAGGCCTTCCTTCGTAGACAGCACTACACCACGATGTTTTTCGATCTGGAGAAGGCCTATAATACCGAATAGCAATACAGTATCATGGCGACTCACCTGGGAGGCTCATATTCGCAGTCTCTTGTACCCGCGCTATGGATATTCTTCGTTCCGTGAGGGTCAGCGCTTGGGGTTCGAAGCTTTGTTCGTTCGAAGCTCGACTATGGATGCGAGTTTTATTCATCCACAGGCGAGCGTGTATTGAAGAAGGTGGACTCGATCCACCACACCGGCTTTTGTGTGGCAACCGGTGCCTTCGGCACTTGATGCCTAGTCCATTTTGCAGTAAGTAGGCTTCCTTTGCATTTAGCTGTTGTCTAGATATTGATTTCGGTACCAGTTCTACTTAGGCTTTTTCTATCGTACTTAATCGGGCTCTTGCCTTTGAACTTGTAAGTTGCTGAAATTTGTTGCCTAAGAGTTCCCTTGAAGTTGCCTTTCCTCCTTTCGAGAATTTATATTGGCCTTCGCAACTACTATGGATTCTCTTGAAGTGAACCTGCTATATTACCGTTCTTCGGCTTGTCGAAGGAATATACTGACGAAGGAACTAAAAGAAAAATACTTGGAGAATTGATACCTCGGAAGCCGAAGGTAAATATTGTATTTTTTACATCAACCAAATTTTCTTTTTGCAGAATTTTAGTTTAGCTCCGAACCAGCAGGGCCAGATATTATGCTGTGTTACACATGTAAATTTTAATCTAAGCCGTGCCTCGAAAATAATTTCCTACAACTGATGAAATTAGTGCTGCTTTAAGAGAGCGAATTTGGTCTATAGGAGATTTAAGGAGCAAAGCTCGGAAGCTAATAAAATTAAATATATGGAACTAATAAGAAAAGTTAAATGTCGAATTCGTAGTGCAAAAAGGTAAACAGAATTAGTCATAGCCAGTGAAGGTATGAGTAATCATAAAAATCTATCAATATGTTAGCAATAGAAATCCGTTACGAGAAAATATTTATCCAATTACAAACTCATGGTGAGAACTAATTTGCGATGCATAAGGTATGTAGATGATCCTAAATACTTGATTTGTTTCAGTGTTTACTATTGAGAATTGCGTGTTTATTCCAGTAATCACTATAATATCAAAAAAATTTCCTTCGTTTTTTAATAAAATACTTGTAAGACATAAAGACATATAGCCTACATAGATATAGTAGAGTCCCAGGTGCTTGTAGATAAACAAATAAAGCTTTAAGTTTCATTTCGCGTTACTTTGAATATAAATCTAAAGACGTAATTTTGCCCTCGTATAAGTCGCTTTTCTGGAGTATGCGCTTCAGTCATGGTCCTCATTTCTTGTAATGGACATAGAAAGATTGGAGAAGGTCCAGCATAGATAGAGCCACTAAGATGATTCCAGAACACCGCCATAAATCATACGAAGATAGATTAAAAGACAAGTTTACCATCTCTAAAAGCATGTTGATTGTGAGGTGAACTGATCCAGCTTTTTAAAATTGTAAAAGATTTAGATAAAGTTAATCCCGACCGCTTATTTAGCTTGAATGACGGTGTTACTAGAAATAATAGTTTTTAATTGTTTTACCCTACGGTCACTACATAAATAGCAAGATATTTCTTTTCATTTAAGATAATAACCGCTTTAAATGACTTACTTGCTACAGTAGAATCTAGTACTTTAGTAAACATGTTTAAGAATAGGCTGGACACTTACTTTGCAAATAATAACCTTACATAAAATAATATTGGGCTCATCCGTTGGGTCTGGGTGTTGCGGGAGATGACAATATAACCTTCCTGCATATGGGCTGGTCTCGTAGGGACCCGAGGGTCTTTGCCAGCTCCTTTTACTGTAATATTCAGCCAGAACAAATTGCGCAATCAATTCACTTTTACCTTTAATGCGAGAGGAGACATAACATGTCGGAAACCTATAGATATTATTTTCATTTTTGTCTAAGGTTTCCTACAGAGGACATTTTTTTTTAATTTAAAGAGCTCATCTGGCGACTGCCTACTTGGGCATTTATCGTCATATTAAAGACTGCCTAGAAGTAGGCTACTTTTAAATTTAATGCAATAACACACACAAAAAAAACAACAACAGAAACTAAAAAAAGGGGTGAAAGAAAACAAGTAGTAAGCAAGCTCCTGCGTCGGGGGGAGGTCCCCCCATACGCAGGAGCGTGCAACCTATAAGGGGAAAAAAAACAACAAAACAAAACAAAAAACCTGGTTAAATAATAGGGAGAAGGCCGGCCTCCCCCCAAAAGTCAACAAGTCCACCAGTCAAAGTGCACGAATCCGTCCCGAGTAGAAGGGACAGGCAGGAGCGACCCCGTCCATCCCGGTACCGGGACAGGTATCGTGCGCGAAGATCACCCAGACTGGGACATTTAACAAGAATGTGCCGAACAGTCTGGGGGACGACGCAGTCGTCACAATAGGGCGCAGGCGAGCGCTCCATCAAATAGCGATGCGTCACACGAGTGTGTCCGATTCGGAGAGGAAAGAAAGCGACCTGAAGCCGCCGCGGGATTGGGGGATAGGTCCATGGGAACAGTCGCGGCGCAATGGCACGCAACTTTAAGTTCCCTTCGACCTTCTTCCATCTTCTTTGCCAAGCAGTCCGAAGAGCTGCCCGTATTCCTGCCATGTAGTCGGTGTGAAGAAGAGTGAAACGCTGGTCCGGTCGCAGAGTCCTCGCGGACTCTTTGGCGCCCTCATCGGCACGCTCATTCCCCGCAATTCCTACATGTCCAGGAACCCAGCAGAAGATAATCTCAACATCCACCCAGCTCGCCAAAACCATGGCGTCACGGATATCGCGAACCAGGGGATGCGGAGATTCCAATGCCCCGAGAGCACTCAGGGCGCTTTGTGAGTCGCTATAGATCACAATCTGGTTTCCGAACCAGGCACATCGTGTAATCTCCCGTACCGAGTGGTGTATTGCCACCAGCTCGGCCGTGAAGACAGACGCAGCGCTTGGCAGAGCCCCGCTGACTTAAAACAGAGGGATACGGCGTGGAAGCCTACCCCCTCTTCGGACTTGTAGCCATCCGTATACACTGGCACGGTTACAGCGTGACACGAGGTGTGCTCCAAAAAGGTCGAACGCAATACTCCCGGCGCCGTACAAGCTTTGGTAGCAGAGGCGTGGCGACAAATAGCCAAATGTGGTACCCTCCAGGGTGGCGTCCTGGGCAGAACCAGGGGTGACACCGGCCGGAGAGCTATACCTAGCTCTCGAAGGAGTTTCCCAGCCCTAAACCCAAAGGGCTTAGGGTATGACTGGCGTCTCTCGGCCCCATAGGCACCTTCTAGATCAGCTGCGGATGCAGTGAAAGCTGTTGGCGACTGAGGGAGGCACCGGGCTCGCGCGTTCAGGCGATTAATGCACTGCACGTGGCGTAGAGCGAGTGGCATCTCCCGAGCATCGACTAACAGGCTCTCAATGGGGGAACTGCGGAAGGCACGGGTCGCAAAGCAAAGGCCGGTGTGGTGGATCGAGTCCACCTTCCGCAATAAACGCTCGGCTGCGGATGCATAAAACTCGCATCCGTAGTCGAGCTTCAAACGAACAAAGGATCGATAAAAAAGTAGGGCAGTAGCCCTATCAGCACCCCAAGCGCTGAACGTCATGGATTTGAGAATATCCATGGCGTGGGTACAACAGACTCTAAGGCTGTGAATATGAGCCTCCCAGGTGAGGTGTCAGGCAAATACAAGACCAAGGAAACGGTGCGATTCAACCATTTCCAGGCCCATCCATTAAAAAAACAAGTCTGGGTCGGGGTGGAGCCGTGGATGGTTGCAGAAGTGCACCACCTTAGTCTTGGCTAAAGAAAACCGAAACCTGTGCGCTTCGGCATAGCAAGATACTCGGTTCAATGCCTGTTGGAGTCGAAGCTCCAGAGTTGGCATCTGGTCGCGCAAAAAGAGATCGAAAGGTCGTCCATGTAGAGCGTAGCGAGAACATCTTCCGGCAGCACCGAGGTGATGCCGTTGATGCTCAGGGCAAAGAGTGTGATACTGAGGACACTTTTCTGCGGGAGACCCTCTTCCTCCTCCTTTGGGCCGGAGAGGGCTCCCCTCACCCGTACGCGGAATCGACGATCTCGCAAAAATTCAGATATAAACATTGGGAGGCGTCCCCTCGCCCACATCGTGTGGAGACTCTCCATGATACCGTATCGCCATGCGGTATCATAGGCCTTCTTCAGATCGAAAAACATCGTGGCGTAGTGCTGTCTACGAAGGAAGGTCTCGCAGACGGCATTTTCCAGTCGGAGCAGGGCATTCGACGTACAGTGGAACTTGCGGAAGCCGCACTGTGCGGAAGACAGATGGCCTCCGCTGTCCAGAAAAAAGGCTAATCTAACATTTAAGAATTTCTCCATCAACTTGCGCACACAAAAGGTTAGAGAGATTGGGCGGAGACCGGTCGTAGTAGAGTGATCTCTCCCCGGCTTGCGAAAGGCGAGCAGAGAAGCGATTCGCCAGGAATCTGGGAGAAGACCTTCCACCCAGATCATGTTGAACAAATCTAACAGAAAAGCCATGCCTCGTTCACCCAGGTGTCGAGGCATGGCGTACGGGACATCTTCCGGACCATGGGTGGTGTCCGCGCACGAAGCAAGAGCGGAGCGCAACTCACTCAGATAAAACTATCGTTGAAGGGTTTTCCGCCTCTAGGGGTAAAGTTCAGCCGGCGGCTTTCCGCAACCGGACGACGTGCATTGAATGCTGGTGGAGCAGCATCCCGGCTAGAGAATGCGTAAAACATGGTCGCGAAGGATTTAGCCACGGACGCGGGGTCCGGGATTGCGGTCCCATTCTCCTGGAGAACAGGAGGGGGGTCCTGCGAGAACTTGCCCCGAAACTTTTTGACTCTGCTAAAGGGGTTTTCCCGTTAAGTGAAGACACGTATGCCCACCAAGAAGAGCGGCGGGCGTGCTTCGAAATATACCGGAACCTAGCCCTAGCCCGACGAAATTCAGCGACAGTGAAATCGTTTGGGCGGCGCTTATAGCGCATGTAGGCATAACGCTTCTGTTTGAGGGCCGTCTCACACTTGGCTGTCCACCATTGGAGTGGTCGGCGTGCAAAACGGCCAGACGTTCTAGGAATCGTAGCCAGGCCCGCGGCGATGAGGTTGCCGGAGAAGAACTCAACGGCCTTATCTACCCACCTAAACTCCTCGACTGAGATAGAGAATTTAGTCATTTCCTGGAATGCAGGCCGCTGCACCCGCGCCAAGCACAACCGAGGTGGGCTCTCAGCGGCAGTTGCCCTGAAAATGATATTTGAATGCGAAAGTGATCACTACCATGGAGGTCCTACTCAGGCCACCCAATCCGGGGTATAGAACCTCTGGGCAGGGCTATAAGAACTCTTCTCCATCCTTGATGCCCATATAATTAACACAAATACAGTATCACATAGAAACAGCAAGTAGAGTATTACGCGAACAGAGATACGTGGTTGTGTTCGTGCCCCTCAATTTGCGGCCACCACCACCGTCCAGCTGGTTGGAGCTACTCTTGATGTTAAAGTACGAATATTTTTCTCCTACAGCAAAGCTGTAATGACTACCTACTCAACTTCAAAAGGTTTCCGAGCGACAAGCGAAGCATTTTGACTCTGCAGAGCTATATGACTATATTCCAGCGATACGGGCACACTTATTCGACGCCGATATAGGTCACCTATCGTCATACCGCTTCTTTTTGACATGTTCAGGCCACGGAAACGGTGCAGATTCCTACCGCTTCTTTCTCCGACGTCGCAAGCAGAAGAAAACATTTCCTTTATGTGCCCCCGAGTGACTCACTGCATTCCCCGTAGACCTTCTTTGCAAGTAGAGAACAATTTACAGGAAGATTTGCTCACCTTTGTGACTTTCTTTTTTTTCTTCGTCTACAAACTTTAATCCCACCCAATTTGAACTAAAAACGCTGCCCTATCTTTGCCAAGGTTCGCTATCTCAATAATTTATGTCATGAGTTTTATTCCTCATGACGTTTAAACATGGCTGAGTTGTCCACCTGTTTGACTTTGTCGCTTTCATTCGATCAAGTTACCTATTACAATACTTTTATTATTCCTCCTCCTTTTTGGCGTTCCGAATACACCAAGTTTTTACGGCGGTCTTATAACCTGCCATGACTTTAACGAAATCCTCACAACTCAATACAAGTTAGCGCAAAAAATGCGCAGAAAAAACTCAATCTGCCAAAACGCCTCAATCACTAATGTAAACATTCGTTTAAAGAGATGATAAAAATGATCCTAAAAATATCACAAACGGATTTTGTAGGATAATTTTTTCAATGATTCCGAGGAATTGACAGAAAGACGTTTTAATGATTAGCGTCAGTGTATATCTATCATTATACAATTCTGTTCTATAAGATAATAATAATAATATTCTATATCGTTAAATGTTAATGATATTTGGAATAGAACTCCGTTTCAACGCTCTCTATTATTTTTTTTTATTATCAATGCATCCGGAAATTGATTCCAAGTTTTGATTCTGCAACAGCCTCGCGCTATTGGTGATTAATGTTGATGCAAGTTTTTCTCCTCTTTCCAGGTTTGAGCGGATATCATCAGTGGTGCCGAATCTGGATGTGAACGGGAAACACAAGAAGATCCTGGCAAGGTTCCTCCACGAGACCGACAAGGTGCTCAAACTGTACAATCGTCACAGCGAAAATCCACCCCCTGTTCAAGACTTTCCCCCAATCGCAGGTCTGTCGCAGGACACTCATTAATTCTCTTCACACTCATAGGTTCATAAGTTAGCACCATATTAACGTTGCAACGTGTATTACTTCTTCGCATCTTAGACGTGTAATGGGGTTTGTGGTGTTGCAGGTAAAATCCAATGGGCTCGAACCTTGTTCAAACACATGGAGGAGCCAATGATGTTTTTTCGCTTCCACCCCGCGTTACTCGACTACCCTGAGGGAAAAGAAGCCCTGAAACGATACAACAGGATAGGGAAGACCCTAGTGCAGTACGAGCTCGTCTTTTACGACACTTGGAAGAAGCAAAATGTAAGTTAGAGATACCAGGGTCATGTTGCAGGTTACCTGTGAGTAGCAGGTTTGTTCTTAATTTGGGGCTGAACCTCAAAAATGCTATGCCTCTGCCGAATAAAATGGACTCCCAAAAGAAGAGGAGTGAGGAACATTTTGGTGAAGGAATGACAAAAGTAATGTTCCTTGACCCGATTTTTGGCAAAGACTCGTTCTACCTTGAATCCTTTCATTGATCTGGTACATCTCGAGGGAAGAAAGGGCTTTTACTTCATAGTTATAAGGCTACATACTCTTAAACGTAAGAAAACTATGTTGATCGCATAAGGTTCTCCAAAAGAGACAGCATTACGTGTATCTATAGATTTTGTCTTATGGGATGTAAAGAGAGTAAAAGACGATTTTGAAAGTGAGAGATTCATGAGGTTCTGATTTAGCTTGCGTTCGAGTCTTGTGGTGTAGAGTTGTAGGTCACGAGCTGCATTGTATGATATGAGTGTTGGTCGACGGAGGTGATGTCATCGCAAAGCTAGAGTTTTCTTGCGATTCAAGGAACGATGTTATGAAGGAAAAGGTTAAAAAGCTAGAAGATGGTACGGATGACTGTTTGATTATATTGTGTATGTGTTTGAAATAGCTTCCTGTAGTGTAGTACTTGCGCTTGTCGGCTTGTGATGAAGAAAGAAAGCTATTTTTTTATAATTGATGAGGATGATTTGAAAGCTTCGCTTATGTTTATTGTTTCCAAATTTTGTCCCCTCTGGTCGTATGAACTTGTTGGAGCCTTTTGTATGAGTTGGTTGATGTTATCGAGTATAGTGCCTTTTTAGCAAAAGAGGAGATATCTATCTATATATATATATATATATATATAT
Source organism: Ceratothoa steindachneri (assembly GCA_963969495.1). Taxonomy (NCBI): domain Eukaryota; kingdom Metazoa; phylum Arthropoda; class Malacostraca; order Isopoda; family Cymothoidae; genus Ceratothoa; species Ceratothoa steindachneri. The sequence continues at coordinate 10,901,700 of OZ018319.1, read as the reverse complement.
ATATATATATATATATATATATATATATATATATATATATATATATATATATATATATATATATATATATATATATATATATATATATATATATATATATATATATATATATATATATATATATATATATATATATATATATATATATATATATATATATATATATATATATATATATATATATATATATCCATCCATCAACTTGGATGAGTGGATTAATTTTGTTGACTACAAAAATTTAGCCGCTTTATCTTAAAATTCTTCTCGACTTGGCTTCATTCTCTTTCTCTATCATATTCGTTGCAGATAAGTCCAGTGGAGAAGTCCTTACGGTGCACTCTTTTGGTGAAGAAACCCAACACAAAAGAGCTGCACGTAAATTGGGATCCGCGAATTTCGGTTCTGCTGGAGGAGGCGAGGTGCATCCAGGAAATGGGCTTCCAGATTCCAGTCAGGACACAATTGCTTATGACAAGAGCTCCTCTCTACTTAAGGCGGCGAGATATGACAAAGGTAACGCAGTCGAGCTCCCTGGCTCATCCGACCACGCATTAAAAGGTTGAAGCTCGTAACATGGAATTTTTTATCCTTTTCTTTTGAACCTCTTTACAGCAGGTTGCAAAGCCTGCTGTAACTAGGAGTTAATAAACAAATAGCAAAATAATTGATTTGATTACCCAATCAGGATTGGGTGTAGGATCACATGGCTCGCTTGACCTGTTCGAGCAAAGGAGAAACTAATATCCCGAAGTGTGATAGGGTACCAAGTATTGGAAATAAAACGGCGTTTATTTTTATTAGAAACATAATTATAATTGGAATATTAGTAGCACCTAGTATAACGAATCAATTTAACGTGGTTATTATATTTTTTTGTTTTTACAAACTTTGGTCAGTTTGCCTTTTCCCCAAATATTAAACAAGGTTGTGCTGTTGAAGCCTAGGGATTATTTTAAAACTAACCTTGTAACTTTATTTAAAATTCCCGCCCCCTTCCTAAAAAAAAGCTAAAAAGGAGAATTATATTTTGAAAGTGCTAAAGAACAATTTATATTGGTAGGCGATAGTTAGCAGAATGAATGATAATAAGCATAAATAAAGTTCATTATTATTATCAGATGAGGACAAAGTAATAGGGAAGATATAATACTAAGTTTTGAAATCATAAAACGAATGAATAATCAAATATTAAAAAAAGATAAGCGCTTCTGATGAATCGTTAATAGGGAATTAAATGCAGGAAAAATTCAAATATGCATAGTCACTAGAATGTAATAAATTAGAATTACTAATATCAAAAAAAGATTCGAGAAATGAGAATACTAACGAGGGAATAGCAATTGATACCACATTATTTGCACAAAGCGTTTCGAGTTTAGCCAATAGGCAATCACGGAACTAACGGAGACAAGCGAAATATGGATCAACTATTATTAGATAAATTCGAGAATAGGAGTTGTCAAAGTCATATGTATACTCAAGAAACATTGATGACAAATGAGAATCGAAGAAATAGTTTGTAGGCTTTTGACATTGACTTTTCTCACATGTGACCTCATGCTTGAACAACAACAGCGCGCAGACTAATTGGATTTCAATTCAATTCCTCTAAATGAATTGTGTAAAGGGAAAAATGTAAAGTGTATAGTGAAATATAGATCAAGTGGGGAAAAGAGAAAAATGTAGAAGATTTGCAAAAAGAAGAAGGCTCCTGGAGGTCTGGCTAATTGCTATCTCTGTCAATCGTTTTACCTTTGACTTTTGTACTTGTTTTATATTTGTTGCTTGTCAATTTCTTTTGTTTTGTTTGCTAGTATTGTGTTAGTTTGTGTTGTATTGTATGTGTTTTTACATAGTGATTTATTTATTTGTGATCGTATTTTGTTATTTTTAATTTTCTTCGTTTGATCTGTATGTTGTTTACTTGTGTGTTCGTATATTATTGTTTATATGTTTGTTTACTTGTGTTTGTAGTTTGTATCTTTACTTACTTGCATCTTGTTTTGTTGTTTCTATGTAATTGTTTGTCTGTTTTGTATCCTGTTACCATGATGATTTCCTTGCTTGGATTATTTATCTTGGTTGTTGGTCCTTTTTTAGTTGTTTTGTCCTAGTTATTAATTGTTGATGCCTTTTGGTAAGGCTTGTCGTATTCGGTAATTCATTATTAGTTTGTATGTGTCATAATCGGTTTGCTTTCCAACTCTAGGGTTTGAGGTCATTATCGATAGTATTCGTTTATATCCTTAAGCATATGTTGGTTGTTCTTCTGCTCTTTCCAGTATGTTCGCACAGCTTGGAAAACAGATGTGGATGCGAGCACTTTTAGTTATTCACTCCCTGAAGGCAGCAAGTTGGCCAAAGGCCACATGCTCCATCAAAGGAGAGCTTTAGATAGATTGACTGATAGAGAGCCTAAAGTAACCCTTTTCTGGAAGAGGAGACTTCTGGCAAATGTGATGAGAAAAGAATCAGGGGCCTCGAGACCCACCCGTTCAATTTTCATCATGTTTGACTGTAACAGGCTCCCTGAATCGGTGCGTGCCGGTTGGTTTCACGACCACGTGAAAGCATTCGTCCCACTACCACGAAGGTGCTACTACTATGACCACTTCGGCCATATGAATAACTCCTGTAGACGTGCAAACTCGAGTTTACCTGAAGACTTTCTGAGATGCTCCAAAGTCCTACATGAGAAGTCCTTATCGTTTATGGTAAAATGTGTCAATTGCAGAGAGCCACAGTTCGCTTCTTCGAAACAGTGTGTGAGTATCTACTGAAGAAGGAAATCTTATCCGTTCAGGCTACTGATCAGCTCTCCTTACGCGTGGCTAAAGACTTGATTCTGGTGCGCCCAAAGCTACATGGAGCGTCTTGCACATTAATATAAAAAAATTATATCTGCTCCTGAATATCCAAGGCCTGCGAGTACGGTCGCTTCCGTGCCCATTAGAAACACTGCAGCAGATTCTAACCGCTCCACCGCTACCCTGGCAGATCTGGCGGCACAAATGATTCACACGCAGCCTTGACTAAAACCAAGGCTTTACGCCTTCCCCCACGTGAGCCAAAGTGGCCATGAGGCCGTCTTCAGAGACTCCAAAAACTTTCCCGTGAAAGTAGGACAGCAGCAAAGAAGCTTCGGCTCCTACGTCTCCACCTAAGTTGAAACCCTCCAAAAGAAGTCACCCTATCTCCGAAGCAGCCAAAAGTTTCCAGGTGGAAGGAGGAAAAGGCTCTCATAGCGAACACAACCTCTCCCTGTAAGTTCTCGAAAGCGACCGCTTCTTGCATGTCCAACGGCGCCTGGAGTTCAGACTACTGGAATCATACGATCATTCTCGTGAGGGTTTTTACTTCGAGGAGTTACCTTGCATCTCCTGTGAGCTAGACCTGGAGGGCAAATGCCATCAATGGAAATGCCGTTCACTCTAACTTAAATGGGAAGAACTGGGACGGCTCGCCCCCCCTATTTCCTCTCCGTTAGCTATTTATTTTTTGCAGGAGACCATGCTGGGCCTGTTCACCTTCCTATGGCATGAGGGTTTTTGCGACCCCACCAGCACCGGATGTAGGCCGGGCAGGATGATACGCGATTTACACTCGGCATGATGTCTACGTTCTTATATTTTTTTATAAAAATCCTCCTTTCAGGCAGTAGCAGTACAGCTACATATGGATAGGAGGTATAAGATTATTTCTGCGTACATTCAAAGGTCAGCCGACTTTGACGCGGGGGACTTTCCCCCCGTGTCGTGGCACAATTGCCTAGGATCTCTCTACTGTCGAGGATTTTAACCGTAGACAACCCCTCTGATTAGAATACTAGATTATTCACAAGTATCAGGTCCTTACCGACCTGGGTGTTCTTAATATGGATAAGTTTGCGCATCAGTACCCGAGACAGCTATAATTTCCATTATCAAGCTGTCCGTGCTATCCGGATACGCAACCTGATTTAGAGTGGAAGGTAGTCAATGACCTTCATGGGCGTGACCACTTTCCTATTCGACTAGCATTTTCTTGACTTCGTGGTTGACGAAAATAGAGGCTCCTTGCTGTCATGTGGCTCGTCGAAACCACGAGGTCATGCTCGAGGTCAGTCCACGTGAGCGAGGGCCGTTAGAACAGTGAGAATATCGAACTGCTTTCTGCGATAGTCGAGGGATTGGAATCTCAAATGCTCGCTTCTGTCGTCTCCCAAGGTGTTATCAAGAAACCACCGCGAGAGTACTTCCCATCCCTCAAGCGCCATGTTCGTGGAGAGATCCCCCTCCCCACACCTTGGCGGAGGCAGGAACGGATCTGGCTGGTCTCTATATATTGTTGGTCCCAATTGGGCATCGACAGTATATGCCTGCCTTTTACAACGAAACACGTCATTTTCGATTACGCTCCCTTTTCTGGGTGAGCCGAATGATCTGAGCCCCCGTCAATTGGCCCATCCTTGGTTTCGGTCCATTTCGTTTGGCACGAATACTCCCTCCAGTTAGTGTTGCTACTAGAGGTTAAAATCCCTCAAATAACCACCCGATCCCTCATTTCATCTTTTAAAGCCTCGAACCCAAGCCAGGCTGAACCGAATCATCTGTGGCTATCCGGCCAGTCATTCCTGTACCGAGGCTCCTATCGCCTCTCGACCCCACCCCCCGTAGAGCTCGCTCTGAGTAGCTCTGATACGTTTATTTATTGTATACATAGAGTATCTATTACCATTATTTCATTGAATCTATTTATTGTGTAAAACTGTATATATTAAAGTTTATTTTTGTACCTACTTTTTTATAAGCCTCATAGCCGGAGCCATCATTAGTTAATATCGACCAACTGCACTCACTATTTTGAATTTAAATCCTTTAGGCTCTCCCCCCCCCCCCACTACCACACACTTCTATCCCCCATTTCTGTCGTGACCAGAGTTGAGTCAAGGTCACTCATTTGACCTTTAGCGTATATGTCGTGGACATTCTACGACATATATTGATTTTACTTTGGTGAATGAGGCCGTTGAGGTTTTTCCGGTTATCCCACCACAGTGGGCCTAACTAAGATTCTTAGAACATTTGTCGTTTTGTACGCCGTCCGCTTATTTGGCGGCAGTCGAGTGTAAGGTGGCCCCCAGATAGAAGCGAAACGCCTATATGTGAAATAAGGGCCGCCCTAACAATTTCATGTCAGCAAATTTCGTCTAGCTAGGGCTGTCTCAGGTATATTTCGAAGCACGTCCGCCGCTTTTCCTAGTGTGCCTACTTGTATTTATTTAACAAGTAGACCCCTTTTGCAGAGATGTGGAAGGAAATGTAAAGGATTGGAGTAAATTTCTCGTATGACCCCGCTCCCGTTCTCCAGGGAAACGTGACCGCAATCTCGGACCCCACGTCAGTGACGAAGTCTTTCGCAAGCGCTTTCTCCACATCCTCTATTCTAGGTGCTGCTCAGTCAACATTCAATTCACCTCGTGATGTCGGTGAAAACTTCCGAATGGACTTTAACTCACACGGCAAATATACCTTCACCGAAAAGTTTACGATGAGTTGATTTCCGCTCTTGCTTCATGTGCGGACACCGACCCTGGGCAGGACGATGTTCCGTATGCCATGCTTTGACAACTAGGTGAGCGAGCTATGGAATTTCGCTAGATTTGTTCAACAGGATCTGGACCGAGGGTACCCTAACAGACTCCTGGTTAATGGCTACTCTGCTCGCTTTTCGCAAAACTTGGAGAAATCTCTCTAACCCGTCTAGTTTCCACCACATTTCTTTAAGCTCCTGCGTGTGCAAGTTGATGGAGAAATTGGTAAATGTTAGACTAGCCTTTTTATCTGAACAGCGAAGGCCACCTGTCTTCAGCACAGTGCGGCTTCCCCTAGTTTCACTCCACGTCGGATATCCTCCTCCGACTGGAAAAGGCCTTATTGCGAAGCCTTCCTTCGTAGATAGCACTACCCACGGTGTTTTTCGATCTGAAAATGGCCTAAGATAGTGTATGGCAATAGGGTATCATGGAAACTTTCCACATAATGAGGTCTATGGGATGCCTACCGATCTTTATTTTTTAATTTTTGCGAGATCGACGATTCCTCGAACGGGTGAGAGGAGCCATCTTCGGCCCAATGAAGTAGAAAGTGAGCTCCCCGTAGGGGAGCTCACCATCCTACAATGTCTCCTCCAAATCTTGACCAAAACATCTTAAGGAGCATGTTATGTTCATGCACATCAAAGGCGCCGTTTATGACACCGGACGGTAATCTATACACGCAAGTGGATGGAGTGGCTATGGGGTCACCCTTAGGGCTGACCTTTGCCAACTATTACATGGGTAAACTCGAGGAAAGATTATTGGACATCATGGAAAATAAGCCACACACACATTGCCGATATGTAGATGACATCTACATCAACGTCCAAAACGAAGAACATCTCGTTAACATCAAGCAACATTATGAGGAGAACTCCGTTCTAAAATTCACTTATGAATTGAGCATGGGCAATAAACTCCTTTTCTTGGACGTTGAGGTTCATAACATCAATGACAGCTACATCACTAAATTACATAGGAAAAGTACGGACATGGAAAGATGCCTCAATGCACAAAGTGAATGCCCAGAAAGGTACAAAATAAGCGTAATCGGCTCATACATCCGCCGAGCTTACAAATGCTGCTCTACGTGGGAACTTCTCCACCAAGAGATTGCACGAGTAAAGCAAATACTCGTGAATAATGGTTTCTCACACAGCATGATTGACAAACAACTCCAATCATTTTTGAATAACCATTACAAACATG